>CM068953.1:89066461-89099220 GCA_035128595.1 Eptatretus atami | reverse complement strand
TGCTTTCCTGTCTGTACCTGTTTGTGGCAAGGATGTTGAGGTCACGGAGAGATTCACTTACCTTGGCAGTAATATTCACGTCTCTGCTGGCTGTAAGGCAAAGGTCAACAGACGTCTGGGTCAAGCCTGGGGAGTCATGGATTCACTGTATCATGGGGTGTGGCGCTGCCGGTATCTGTGCGGGAGGACGAAAGTCCGAGTCTTCTGGTCCTTGGTGCTTCCAGTCTTGCTCTGCGGATGTGAGACCTGGACTCTGACCTGCAATCTGAGATGGAGACTTAATTCCTTTGGGAGCAGGTCTCTTCGGAGAATCCTTGGCTATTGCTGGTCGGACTTTGTGTCCAACGAGCGGTTGCTGAGAGACTCAAATGAGATTTGTTACCAGCATAGTCCGTGAACATCAGCTGCAGCTGTATGGACATTTGGCTCGTTTTCCTGATGCTGATCCTGCTCAACAGATTCTCTCAGCGAGGGAGCCTCATGTGTGGAGGAGGCCAATGGACCAACCACATGCCTCGTGGTTGCAGCAGGTTGATCAGCATCTCAAGGAGAGGGGATGGGCTAGGCATCTGCTTGGGGGATGGCCAGACAGAGGCTCCTGGAGTCCCGGCAGAAAGTGGACACAGTGACACGCTGCTCCGGCGCATGTTCTAATAACTGACCTAATCTGACCATTGGTCCATAGTGGTCATAGACATGCCCCGCCAGGACCCGAACGCAAAAATTGCCTCACTTGCTCACCGACATGCCCACTCGTCTGAGCTCCGACATTAACATGGGGCCATGGCTCTCGGAAGTGCTCTCTCGACCCAAACGTGCACTGGCCTCCATTCAAATGTGTTATTTTAGGGAAATTTCCTCTGCTACCCGTATGTCCTCAAACTAGCACTTTCGCGCTTCGAGTTGTGCCCCGTAATAACCGGACCCTTGGCTCCTCAGCATCCCTTGTCGTCCCAGCAGAGAGGGAGAGATTTGTTCCTAACAGTGGCATTTTTAATGAAAATGTAAGCGTAAGTTGTTGCGGGTACTTTTGGTTGTCGTGCGGAGTGGTTGTGGTGAGCGTGGTATCTCGTAGTGAGTGGAATGAAGATCGGAGGTGAGACGGCAGTTGGAAATTGGCGTGCAGTTTTGAATGGAAATGAACCTCGATGTGCTCACTTACTTGGGTCCTTTTGGTTTGCGTGCATGCTTGAGTTGAAGAATACTCAATTCCTCTTGTGCATTTGAACCATTTAATACATATGCATATAGAGAATCAGAGGAGATTCAATAACACCAGCAAGCAACATGCATATATCCTCTGATTCTGCCATCCATGGATTTTTTGAGTTCTTGTATAATATGCAAGGATAGGGGTGGGGGGGGAGGTAAAATCATGAGTGTCTGGTCATCCTCGAGACAGAATGTTGCCAAGGCTGAAGTTTGGGGGTTCAGGGAAGAGATCACTCATAGCCCTATTGCAGCGGCCATTCGGAAGTTAGCTTGAATTCAAAGGGCTGAAGTTTGATAGGAGTTCAAAAAGACATCTGGACATTACCTTCACACACATTCCATTTATGCCAGACTTCTGCTTCCAGCCAGACTTTCAGATGCCAATATAATTATTTATATATAAGAATCCCTTAATAAGCGAAATAGAACAATAGATTATTCTATTCTACTGAATATAGATGAAAGATTATTTGGAAGGGCAATCTTTTTTGGGGGAAGAGGGGTGTTTTTCTTGGCAGACTGATAACCTTCCAATAAAGTAAAGAGATATAATGTCATTTAAAATGCAACTATATATAATCAAAATAGATATGTTCGAGCACATAGATGTAATAATCATGTTGTATTCGAATACATTTCCCATTAAAGGGTTACAACAATACATTGTGCTATATGCTAAAAACATTCACTTTTTCAAGTTAATTTTCAATCAAGCTTCATTGGCAACATTTTTAAAATATCTTTTCATCACCCTTAAACCCACCATGCTAATTTTGGAGAAATTTGCATCGACAACCTTCCTTTTTGTCCTTTGGACAACATCACAAACATTTTCAATTTTATAAATTAAAAAAGTTCACATAGGCAATCCTTGAATGAGCATTCCATATTCCTGGGACATCAGCATCCAAGTGCAGACCACTGAGCCCAGCCCTCCCCGATCAGAGTTCGCCAATAAAGTTTCACACAGCTTGCCGATCCATATTTGCGAGGAGGTGAACAGTGATACAAGGATGGAGCCGCTGGTCCAGATATTGCGTACTCAGCGTTGTACTGGGTATCAGGGTCTCGATCTTCTGCATGTGGTTCATAATGCCTGGGTGCATTCATCACATGCAGTATAGTTAGAGGCATATAAGAGCAGAGCAGCCAGAGTGTAGAGAGTAGAAAGTCTCGAACGCACACCACACCGGAGCACATCACCAGCATTGCTCACGCCGCACCTTCCAGTACCATGGTAGCAAGATGTCCATGTGCTGATGCATGAAGAGATTCCATTAGTAATTCTAACCCAATGAGTACAGCATGAAAGGGCCAGAAAGTTTCATTTCTTTCAGGTTGCAAACCAATGCGAAGAGAAAGCAAGACCAATGACTGCCTCAGGGATATCATTTGTCTATGGTCATATAACATGTTCCTTTTCAGTTGCCTCTGTACTTCTTAAATTGCAATGTTGCACAAATCATTAAATTCCCTACCTGGATTGGGATTCTCATAAGGAAATGGTGTCTGAACAATAATTGTAGTGGTAATGGCTTTTATTTTTAAACAGTGATTGAACAATGAAGACAATACAGTTATGGTGCATTTGAAGAGTACGATAATAATTGCAAGCAATAATAGTCCAATAAATATCCAATGCAATAATGTCGCCCACCAGTTCCTAAAAATTCCCTTTAGCAAGACCAAAAATCCCATCCTTTATTATAATCATGGTATTTTTACTCTGTCTTAATTTTGGCATATAACAGTTCATATATACTTTTAGTAAAAATGATTTGTTATATTGTTGCGGAAATGGGCCCTTAGTGGGTTATTAAATATAGGATCAGCCCAGATCCCCCCTTAAATGCATGTTTAGCCAGGTTGTTCGGTAATGGACGTTACATGTGGTCGGGAGGTGTAGCAGGCTGTCCAGTGTTCATACGGTGGTGGTGTACCGAGAGGCGCCTTCTTCTTCTCCCCCCCCTTCTAACTAGCCCCACCCAGCGCCCTGACAGACTCAGTCAACAAGACGTGTTAGCAACCATTGGCGGGAGCTGCTGCAATCTCGAACGATGGACCAATCACGGCCCCGGAGGCGGTCCTGAAAAGGCCGCCCGAAAGGCAAGAGGATGCCTGAGGTGAGTCTGCGATCTGCATCATGAGGAGTGGTTTGGTCGGCTGTTCCTCCTCGGTTATGGATCCAGCCTGAGGTCATCCACAGGTTCATCCTGAGTCCAGTCACGGAGCCTCTGACTGTCCTGATTCCCTGCAGCCTCGACACGTCTTTCATCCATCGATCCGCCTGTGGAGTCCAACAAAGAAGATTGGCCTAGTCTGGTGTATGGGCCAGGCCTGGATTCGCATACTGGATTGTGAGAAACCAGCTGGAACACACCATAGATCTTTCTCTCCTGTGCCGTCGACTTACAAGGGCTGAACGCGCGAGGCTGGTGCGTGAGAGGTCGACAAAAAGGAGGCCGTCGCCGCCATCTTGCCAGCGGCATGCGCGAGCGTGCGATTGGAGTACGAGCGCCATCTTGCCACGCTGCATGCTCAGCTTGGGTGCTCGATCCGCCAACATCGGCTTGTCACGAGCCGCATTCGTGCCTTCGACACTTTTCCTCTCGTCCATGAGGCGCCACCAAGTACTCCGTGTCTTGTCTGCATGTTGTCTGCATCTTGTCTGCATGTTGTCCAGGCTAAGGTTTTTTTGGCTGGGTTCCCTTCGAACCCGTATCCGTAGCTCCCTAGTTAAGAGCGGGTTATAGATTAATTATAACGTTCGTGAATGCTTTGCTTGTGTCGTGTTTCCCATTGCCCAATAAATTCTGACTGATTATATGAAAGTTGCAGCCTTGAATTTATTCGTGCCGCGCCGAGGAACAATCCGCTCGATTTGTATATAAAACCAAAATGGTTACGGACTGGCAGACTTCGCTCGGTCTCTGATCAAACCCAGTCTGTAGCCGGGGTCTATATCCCCAACTGGTACGGCCCAGGTGTACGGTGGTATCGTGATCTGAGGCACGTGACCCGAGACCTGTGCCGAACTAGCAGCGTTATAACCCTGAGACGGCGGTGCTGTTAAGTGCCGCCGAATCTTCAACAATATTTCTTGAATGACTAAAATGCTGACATGAAATTTGTGTGCATGTTATCATTACAATACACAGCTGGTGTACAAAACCATCAGTTTGAATGTTTATTGAGTCAAGCACTAAATGTATTTAAAAAGCTCGAATGAGCTAAGATCCTTGTCCTCTTAATGATGACGTCATAAAAACGAATATGACGTCATTGTGATGTATCATATGTGCGGTAATTCATCTCTGCTAATGCCCTGTTCGATTCCCCCAAACAGAATTCAAAAAGCTTGCCTAGTTTCGGAGATAATGGTAATGGCGATTTCCATTCGTGGCGATATTATGACGTTAACTTTTTTTCTCGGAAGAATTTCCAAAATCGGAGATGGTTACTGCCTGCGCGTGGGCTTTCTGCATATACATGGCAAGTTTCAGAAGATCCGATGAAAACTCTGGGTTGTGAAACAAAAAATGTCAAAAAATAGGAATGACGTCATAAAATTGATATAACGTCATAGGATGTATCATATGTGTGGTAATTCATCTCTGCTAATGCCTGTTCGATTCCCACAAAGAATTCAAAAAGCTTGCCCAGTGCGAGATAATTTTTTAGGCGATTTCCATTAGCGGAGATATTTTGACGTCATAACTTTTTTCTAGGAGGAATTTTCAAAATCGGAGATGGTTACTGTCTGTGCAGGTATTTTTACATATATATGCCAAGTTTCAGGAAGTTTCGATGAAAACTGTAGCTGTGAAACAAATGAAACAAAAAATGTCAAAAATAGGAATGACGTCATAAAATTGATATGACGTCATAGTGATGCATCATATGTGCGGTAATTCATCTCTGCTAATGCCCTGTTCGATTCCCGCAAACAGAATTCAAAAAGCTTGCCTAGTTTCGGAGATAATTTTTTAGGCGATTTCCATTAGCGGAGATATTTTGACGTCATAATTTTTTTCTAGGAGGAATTTTCAAAATCGGAGATGGTTACTGTCTGCGCAGGGTATTTTTACATATATACGCGAAGTTTCAGGAAGTTTCCGATGAAAACTGTAGGCTGTGAAACAAAAAGTCCACAAGAACAACAACGTGAGTAAGACTTAGAGATCCTCCACGAGGATCTAAAAAACAATAATCTTCTCTTTTTCCTTTATCATCTCCCCTCCCCCTTTTTTTTTTTGAATATGCAAACACAATCCGTCATTTGTCAAATAAATTTTCCCTTGCTGCAGTACACCTAATTAATCCAAGGTCCTACATTATGTTGACTAATTTTTCCGATATTTTCTAGTCATAAAAATCTCGAGTTTCGTCTCGGATAGGTGTTGTGCCATCACACGTCTTATTTTGTTTTCATCTATAAACTACATTAGTTATTTAAAATTAACAGATATGACTGATCATCATCATTATCAGGTCTTGTGATATCATAACAATTGTTATCTATCTTGATTTCACAAAGCTTCCAGAACTAATCATCAAAATAATCCTTTTGCCTGTCTATGAGAGGTACATGAAGTTTGTGTGACCATTATCTTAGAAATAATCTTCTTCATGCAAATAGCAGGCAAATTTACCACACATTTTCCAAGGCAACAAACAATGTAAGATTCTTGCTCCCTGACTAACAATAAGAACAATTCCAGAGTTATTCATATCCTGTCAGAGTACTTGCAATCACATTGGCTTTGCCTTGATGTTTAAGTTCCCAATTTAATCTTCATAAAGTCAAGCTCCATTTCATCAATCTCTGATCTTTATCCTAATTTTATAAAAAGTGAACAGTTGTGATCTGTGAAAACATTACTGGAAAGTAATTAACCTAAGTATATCCAAACCATTGCAAAGCTGGCACTGTGGGTGATATATACCTTCCTTAAAGGTCCATGAACACCAAAGTACTGAAATTGCATATATATATATATATATATATATATATATATATATATATATATAATATATATGTCCTATAGGAGTTTTTCATCGTGATTTCAGATCTGACAATGTTTTTTTCACAATACTCTCTGTAAAATGTAAAATTAAAAAAAAACCTCTTCGGGAACGCCCTAAAAATTCTGCCGAAATCTACTGAAAGGGCGTAACCCACATGACGTCAACTGCAGGACGACAAAGGCTGCACGTAAATTACTCGGGTTGGTGGTCTACATGATTCTATTGGCTTCTGTGTGTTTCCACATTTGATTGGTCGACTCAATCGCTTCGTTCATTTCTGCTTTAAAAACAAAACATTTGGTTTTGAATAATGGATGACATGGACTTTCTTTTGTCTGGTAGCGACAGTGAGTGTGAGAGAAATGAAGGATTTTGGTCTGAATCACTGGAGAATTGTCGGATAACGTAGTCGCGGGAGGTGAAGTTCAGGCAGCTGGAATGAAATACGGCTTACCAGTTCGAGCCCGAAGCAGGACAAGCAGAGGAAAATGGGATGAAATTCCCGGCGTTCATTATGATCGGGAGGACATCGAAGGAAGACTTGGCAATAACAACTGGTTAGACAAAATCTATTCGTAATTCAATAATGTAAATTCGACTTGCATACTGCTCGATACCAGAAATATTTTAGTGAGGTGACGTGACCAGTGCAGCGGACATGTTTCTCCGCGGCGAATGAATCACAAGCAAGGCCAGCCCATGTCATCGGCCGTGTCTCTCCGCGTATAAAACGAAGCAATTTCGCTGTCCGGATACGATGAAAACTTGTGTGCAAGAACACACCTTGCGATACAATTGCTAGAGTAGTCCGATAAATCTGACGTTCTGTTGCATTTTTATTTTTATTTATTTTATTCCTACTGTCGTCATGTAGCGCCAGTAGAAAACAATGAAGAAACGAGAATAATAAAAGAAAGCACGTCAGATTTATCGGCCTAGTCGGACGGACGACGGATTTATCGGCCTAGTCGGATGGACAACGGATTTATATGCCAAAATATTTTGTACAATATGACAATATTCCATACCACCTTACCTAACTTTTCAAATGCTCTCCAAGTGACCATCTCATATTTTGTATAAACACCATGGTGGATAAAATGACCCTCCAAAAAAATTAATGAACCCCAGCTAATTTTTGATGAGCCCTAACTCCCTTATTATCTGGTGTAGTTGGTTGTTGTTTTGTATACAGCCTGTTGCTGCTTGGCTGCATCATTTTTTTGGAAGTGTGGCTGTGCTGCTGATGCAAGCCATGTTTCCAATAAGCTGGTACTCATTTTGCCAATTTTGGAAGGATGACAGGCTGAGTGAACCCACCTGGTGTTATTTCAACAGTACGACAGGGGCTCAAACTCAAGACCCGAAGATCTCAAGCCAGCCACCTTAATCATGAAGCTAACACCAGGCTTGGCATAGTTGGTCAAGTGTGCAAATGCTTGTGTATTGAAACTCACACTGAAGAAAAATATTTGTCTGATTACATCTGTACTACGGTTACAGCTTTGTGACTGTAAACTCTGTCAGATGATTTTTAAGTTGTAGGTGTTTTGTATTATGACGTGTGTCTATACCACTGACTGTAAGCTTTCAGTGCTAAAGCAACAAATATTATTTGCCTTTTCCAATATCAATTTCATCTTTATGATATTTCAACATACAGGTAATGGACCAAAAAATGGAAACACCTGTGTAAATGAGGGACATCAAATATATTGAAAGCAACAGCTTCCACACAGGTCTGGTGCATGTGTTAATAATGGAAATAACATCCCAGTATGCTTAGAGTCATGTATAATAATGCTGCACAGGCCTAGTTGTTTTTAATTATGGTGAGTGTGGCTGCAAGAGGAGACCTCAGTGACTGAAGGAGAGGTGATTGTTGGGGCACGTTTGGCAAGAACTTCAGTGACAAAGACAGCTCAACTTGGTGATGATGTTGGCATGGAACTCCAAGCGAAAGACATGATCAGCAAAGGGCAACAGTAGGCGGAAACACACACTCCAGAACCGTGATATCCGCACATTAATTTGAATTGCAAGACAATGCAGTTGATCAA
Source organism: Eptatretus atami (assembly GCA_035128595.1). Classification (NCBI taxonomy): domain Eukaryota; kingdom Metazoa; phylum Chordata; class Myxini; order Myxiniformes; family Myxinidae; genus Eptatretus; species Eptatretus atami. The sequence goes on along the minus strand of CM068953.1, from coordinate 89,090,920 downwards.
CTGCAGATCATTTGACTGTAAATTTCAACATGGGGCGTGAGCAGGCAGTTTCATCAAAACCGATCCACCGAGAACTCTATAAAGCGGGATACCATAGTCGGGTTGCAATGCACAAACCAAGCCTAGTGTTGGCTTTGTGGTTTGGGCGGCTGGTTTGGGATCTTAGGGTCCCGAGTTCAGGCCCTGTTGGCTGCTGAATTAACACCAGGTGAGGTTCACTGAGCCTGTCATCCTTTCGAGGTTGGCGAAATGAGTTCCAGTATACTGGTATAGCGGCACAGCATCAGCGGCATATTCGTGCCCCAACAAAATGATAGCTGCCCACCAGCCAAGCTGCCATACAGTAAGAAGAAGTGCACAAACTGCTCATCACACCTGGCACTGCATGTTGCGAATCCAGTGGTGCAAAGAGCACAGGCAATTGAATACCAAGCAGTGGAGAAATGTCATATGGCCAGGTGAATCATCCTTCGCCATGTTCTCGACAAACGAACGAGGCACGTGTGGTGCCAACCTAAAGAACTCTGCAATTCCAAGTGCTTGGTTCCAACAGTGAAGGGTTCTGGTGGTTCTGCAATGTTGTGAGGTGCATTTTCCTGGCATGGTTTGGGTGCAGTCATTCTTCTCTTACAAGGCAAAGTCAATGCCAATCGCTACTTAATGGTCCTGAGTGATCATCTTCACCCGATGTTGCAGCATTTGTTTCCTGCCGGGAGTGGTGTTTTCCAGGATGACAATGCCCCCATCCACAGAGCACATGTCGCCCAATGGTTTGATGAGCATGCCACTGATGTTATCTATATGTCATGGCCTTCTCAGGCACAAGATCTGAACGCAATCGAGCATTTATTGGATATTCTGGAATGACGCCTGAGACAGTGTTTTCCACCTCCGTCAAACAGGTGTGAGTTGATTGACTTACTCATTGAAGAATGGTGCCGCATCCCTCCTGCAGAATTTCAGACGCTGCTGGACTCTCTACCATGGTACATACAGGCCGTACTGGCCGCACGTGGTGGCCCAACGCCCTATTAGTGACTTTACATTGGTGTTTCCGTTTTTTGGCCACAACCTGTACATTGCTTTGTAACTTTTTGAACCATAGATAGGCATTGCTATAATAATTTTGAATATCCACCCCTCTCCTCCCCAACCCCCCAAGTCACACCCCAACAATGTACCCTTTCTTTACCAAATGCTGCTATCGCAATGATGTGGCTGGAAGTCACATTTCATTAACAACACATTGAGCTTCAATAATACAATGCAAATGTGAAAGCAGCTCTGCACTTCATTTCTCATTGAGGTAAACATACTCTTATCAACTTTTAGTTTTTTATTTATTTATCCTGTCCACCGACGCACACGGACACTACTCTTCAGACACAGTATTCCACTGTTCCTTCAATTTATTGGCTGAAAATCTAGAACCTGCATGTTTTTGAGGGCTTTTTGCATGCTCACCCACTCGAAATCCTCAAGCACAGATTTACATTTTTTTTTTGAGATAATGCAAAATACAGGTTTGGAAATAATTAAGAAAAGATGTAGAAAAACACACAATGCCTCTGGTGACTTCGTCAGCGGAGGCATAAAAAGGGTAAACCAAATAAAAAAGCAAATACTTTGGGAACACCACTTATTTATTGTATAAAAATGAACTGCACCTGTGTAATGTATATTAATCGTCATAATCGTCATAGTATATCAATCGTCATAGACGAAGACTCTGAAGTGGGAACAACAGGTTTATTCCCGACCACGGGTACAACACAGCACAACATGGGCGGGTCACATGACTCCTCTTAACCACGCCCCAGTGCACCCAAGTATGCATGCATTAGTATAAACTACTGATACATCACAACCTGAGTGCAGTCTTGTGTTTATACTTGACACTGTGATTTGTTCTCCTTATCATCAGAAAGCGCTGCACCAGCAGAAAAGTAGAAGTAGTGATAGGATGTGAACCCAAGACTGAAAGACTGCATGACAAGCATGTATAATGAATGTTTTAGCTGGTGAATGATACACCTTTGACATCATGCAGATGTTTCTATTCTCTGAAAATATTCATCCATATTAAATGCTTCATCTTGTTTAACATCCTTTCTTCATCAATGCACTTCATGATGGAACAGAATCTGCTCTGTTCATGCTTATTATATTCCATGTTGTGGAGAACTATGATGTATTTACTGAGTGATACACTCAAGGACTGCACAAATGACTGGGCTATTTAACTTTCCATTGTTGAGTGTGTAAACCTGATGCATTTATCTTTTTAATTTGGGATTTCTAAGATTGCTTCCTCATTATTGTCAAGATGGCATGTGTTTAATTAGCTTCTTGTTGTTAGCCGTCAACTTTCTTAATCCAGCTACTGATCGACCTTGAGAGATTTTTCATCATGGCATCCATCTGTTTTGAAAGAGGATGGAGGTGAGTAGGCCAATTGTTACAGCAAGTTTTGTGTTTCACTGGTCAATCTGAGATGTGCAATCTCTGCTACGGTTCACAAAAAGGAAGCAACATGGTCTTAATGTTCCTACTACTCTGGCTTTCCTATGGTTTTTATGCACTGCAAGTATATCCAGCCACTGTTGCTCACATTTGGTGCACCATCATGAAGTACCTGTCTCCAAATATTTCTCTCAGCCGCAAGTGAATCCTGCTTTTTGCAGGATTTATTCCATGCCAGATTATTTCATGTCTCTTTTGAAAGTATTTGTAAAACGTAGTTTTGGCCGGCTGACTGGCCTGGTGCATCTGATGGTTCACCATACAGAACATCCTTTGGAATGAGGCCTGCCTCCGTGCATCGGATTTTATCAAAGCCAGCGAACATGCCTACACCTGAGAGGTGCAAACATATACTATGAAACTCGGCTCGCTGAACGACCTCAATCTTAAAGATTTTATCCAGCCATTTCCATCCATCCATTGGGACCATACTCTGTGCAGAGCATCGGTGCTGCCGAAGCAGTCTTCTGGGCTATTGGGCACAATCCTGGACAGGTTTCCACTCTGACGCCAGGACACTCGAATGGCTCAATCATCCCAGCAAGCTGGTACTCATTTTGCCGATCTCGGAAGGATGACAGGCTGAGTCAACCCCACCTGGTGTTAATTAAACAGTCGAGCAGGATTTTAATCAGCACCATAGGGTCCCAAGCCCGCCACCCTAACCAAAAACGCAACACAACACCAGGCATATCCAGCCATTTAATCTTCAAGATGTGATGTAGACAGTCCAAGTAAAAACTGTTTAGCCTCTTTGTTTGTTTGCAGTCAGTGGTCCAGGTTTCACCACCATGGAACAATGCATTTATTGAGTTCAAAAGCTTGATGCACCTGCACTTTGGTATGAATAAACAGCTTGTTGTTTCTTCATACCAAATTAATCCATCAAATGTAATGGCTACTAAGCCATCAAATATGACTTTGGTAAAAAATAAACAGCTTCTTGTTCAAAATTAGCTTTGTAAGCAAGCCAAAATTTGTTACCACCTTGCCAATGTGGATTTTTAATCCGTTATTAAATGAGTTACTCTCTGTTACTGTGGATACGAAATAGCAGTATTTGTTCACCACCTCAAAAGATGTGCTCGATATTGAAATAGATGGTGGTGCCACAACTCCTTGAGCCATTGTCATGGTATTTTACAACTCATAATGAGGTGAAAATTCTCACAATCTGATGAGAAAGAGTTTACGTGTCCCTGCGGGTCTTCCTTGCTACGTGCAACAAGCAATGCATCATGAGCAAAAATATACTCACGAACAAAAATGTGCTTGATTTTGTTTTGAGCTCTTAAATGGATATTAAATTATTGGCCACCTGACCTTGAGTGGAGGATAAATTCCTTCTGAAACTGGAAAAGAAACAACGTAGAGGGTAAGAAAAAGACAATGCCGAAAAGAGTAGACATAAGAACACTGCCTCGCTTGATTGATATCAGTACGGATTTCAAAACTGTTGAATACTAAGCCATAAAATATGACTTTGCACGTTGTGGTGGAAGGAGTGAATCAAGCTAAGGAGTGTTGATGGATATCCAATTCTCTCCAGCAAACTGAAGAGGCCTTTCCTGCTCATGAGGCCAAACGTCAATGAAAGCCGTGTATACGTTCACTGTTCTTTATATTTCCCTTGCAGATGTTTTCATGTGGAACCCGTGTCTGTTGTTGAATGACCAGGGCAAAAGCCACACTGTGTCTTTGGATACACATTGTCAACCAACTTTTGTAGCCTTTTGAGAATCATTCGTGTAAAGGTTTCCCTCGTAACACAAAGCAAGGAAATTCCATGATAGTTATTGCAGTCACTGCAGTCACCCTTATTCTGATAAAAAGTGATGATGTTAGCATCACACTTGGCTTGTGACACTGAACCTTCCTTCTCTCCATCAAAGCAGCAGCAACTGATAAAAAAAACTGTCTGAGAGATTGCTTCCCACACTGAAGTATCTCAGCTGGGATTGCATCATCTACAAGTGCTTTCCCAGAGGCTGAGGCATCAATGGCCTTACTCGGTTCATCAAGGGATGGATGGTTCAGTGTCAAAGTGGAGAGTCTTGGCACTGCATTTATTGCGTTTTCAGTGACATCACTCTCACAAGTGTAAAGCTCACGGTCGTGTTCCACTCATTTTTACAACTGACTCGTGTGATCAGTAATCATTTCACCATTCTTAGACTTCAAAGGTGCAATCTTATTTGTTATGGGAAGATTTTTTTTTTATTTTACGCCTTCATACATGCCTCTCAGATCACCATCGTCAGAAGCGGTTTGGCTGCTCTGACACAAATTAAGCGAATGTGATTGAACACACTGCCAAGCGGTTTCTTGAATTCCACTTTTGGATACCCTCAACTCCTGCAAGAGTGTTAGCAGAGGGTTTAAGCTCATGGTTTCATGTATGCATTGTGCTTGGCTTCAATAATGGGTACAATGTGGGCAGAATATGCTGAAAACTAGTCCATTTTCATCAATTTTTCATTTTAATTTCATCATCGAAGGTCTTCTTTCCAAAGATTGAAAGAGATACAGAGTAAATATTTACTGCACATGTAAATACACCCATGTGGCTTCATAATTTGACAATAACAAACAAAGTGGTGTGATATGTTCATGTTTTACAAAAACTATTGGCAGCAATAACCATCTTTAATATTATAAGTATTGATGCCCAGTTTGCCTCTCCATTCAGACCTGTATGCAGATTTTCCTCAGCGATATCAATGAGTGTGTAAACATGGTTCAGATTAAGTTGATCTGTTCATGATGCAGGTTAAACCCAGGTTCAAAACCTGTGTATGACTTGTTTGTCCATTCTTTAATAATATGTCCTTATCATGTGCTGCATGTGGAAATGTGCACTAATGTAAAGCTCCTCCTTACGATCACTACGAAAACTAAAAGTGTGCTCTGTAGAGCGCGTACCTCCACCACGCAATGTCTGATCCACAAGAACATATCAAGCCCAATAACTTTTTGAAATATGCTGTATATAGTTGTTGGCCCGATCTCGCAATGGTGAAAAATCACTTGAAAAATTATTGGATCCAGATCCAGATTTGGATCTTCACCAAAATTGAATCGATTCTTCCTTGTCACACACACCCAACGTGTCCACCAAGTTTCGTCCAAATCGAGATGTCATGCTATATATTGTTTTTGTCCCTGTCTCTCAATCGTGAAGAATCACTTTTTAAAATTCTAGTTGCTAGATTCGGATCTTCACCAAAATGTACTCGGTTCATCTTTGTCACACACCCAATCTCTCCACCAAATTTCATCCGAATCCGTCCACAACTTTTTGAGATATCGTGCACACAGACAGACAAACGGACAAACAAGCCGGTAGGCGAACGAGGATTCGCTAGGATCGCGAAGGCTGGATACGATGCTTTTCATTCTGACCGATCCACCGACGAAGATTCATTGCCAAGACGTATTGGTTCACATACAATTGTTCCTCTGCCTGGCAAGATTTTTCCTATTGCGTATTTTGCAACTGCACTCCTCACAGGACTACCATTTGAAAAATAAACCTAAATAAAAAATGGCTCGAGTAAAATTTTCTAAATATCTCGAAGTGTTTAATTCCGAAGTCTCGTTTCTCCACATTCAAAACTGTAGGACAAGTATTGAAAATAGTGAACGTAGGTCGAGAAAAAGTATTTTTTCGAATTTTGCGTATTTCAGCCCCGACACCCTTGGTGATCGAATCTGGAAAAATGCTGCGGTTCAATTTTGTAGAGTTATTAACTCTATCCATACACGAATTTGAACGTTCCGCCGTCGACGGTTTCCGAGGTCAAGGTCACTTAACATATTCCTGGTTCACCACCTTTCCGCATTCGGAGGGCTGCCATTCGGAACCTATGAGAGATAGAGGAACGTTATGCTGTCGCGATAACTAGATGGGGATGCAGGAATAGGCAGGAGTTGGTCGCGGTCGCTCTACCTATCATAGAAGCCGCGCTAACGTCAGTTACCGTTTGGGTTCTTAAAACGCGGTTTTTTCGGCGCTGCATAGCAACGGGTGGTTGCTTAGCAACGAAACTCAAATGCGCACACCCAGCCCATATGGCACCTGCCCGCCAAGTTTCATCGAAATCGGTTTGCTGGTTTGTGCTGTGGAGCCTCCGTTGCAGACCACACACACACACACACACACACACACACACACACACACACACACACACACACACACACCACACACGGAAAACCCGACAATAACGGATATCTAGCGAATCCCAACAAACAGATAGACAGGCGTGAAAATATAACTCCTTCCACTTCAGTGGTGGAGCTAAAAAGGAAATATTTTGTTTTTCAAATGTTTGAGTCTATTACTAAAAGGAGGTGTGTGCGTGCGTGTGTGTGTGTGTGTTGTGTGTGTGTGCGTGCACGTGCGTGCATATCATCCTTACTAAAATTAATGAACTAGTGTTTGTTTGTTTGCTTGTCACATTACTCCTACAGTTATTGGCCGATTGCATCCATACTTGCTATATAGGATCAGCATGACCGCAAATAGTATGTATATAGGGGTGTTTTTATCTCTGCTGGTGGTCGTGGGGGGGATGCAAATTTTCGATGTAAATGTGTATCATGTCAAGCCACCTCCAGGTTTTCCCTCGTGTTACAACTCCCCACCATTTGCGGAACGTTTCTGTCCCCACATTTTCCTTAACAGTGTAGTCTGTTTTAATTATAAGCAGAAGGTATGTTTTTGCTTCATGCACGTAACCTGGGTAATTTTTGGGAGTGATTGAGGCAGCTGTCAGTTGCCTATACACCACCAAAATAAAGGTATGTGTCAGAAGAACGGACTGCATGCATGGAACAACATCGCCTTTAGGGCGGGTACTCTGCTAGCATGTATAATTTGTCATGTATAATATGTCTATAATCTCATATGTTTAATCACGATTCATGTCATGTACATTAAAGTGTGTGTGTGTGTGTGTGTGTCGGTGTGCCATCTGCCGCCACCGGTCGTTATCTCCACACGTGGGCTCCAAGACTAAACAAAGCCTTCCCTGGTCTCGAAGCACCCATCTCCACCCTAGCAAGGAACCATGACTTACGGACCAAGCTGTCTCCTCATTCGTGCTCCATTTCCACCTCCGCCTGCGGAGGTTTGTCCGATCCCACCCGGGGACACCCCCACTCACTCGGACATGGTGTGCCGCTGCCACTGGTCGCCATCTCCACTCGTGGTCCCACCGAAGCTCGGTCCCATCTGATAATCCGAGCTCGGTCCCTCAGCGGGAGGGAGTCGATAAAGTGCACCATGGAAGGGAGTCCACAAATGGGAGTCATCCTTGGCAGGAGGGAGTCAGCAAAACGGAGATATCCTTGGCAGGAGGGAGTCGATAAAGGGCACCAAGCTTTGTGGCTAGGCCGCGTCCCAAATGCGTGTAGATCGGTGTGTTAATTGATGGCACAAACACTGGCCTCAGCCTAATCGAAGCTGTTATATTCAGTGCGGTCTTCGATCCCACCGAAGCTCGGTCCCACTCATCCTCGGTGGGATTGAGTCGATAAACCCTCCAAGCTGCAAGGCCAGGCCGCATCACAGATATATGTCAATTGGCGTGATACCGGGCACCACGCCTTCAACTCTTAGCCTTATCAAAGTTCCCGTTTAGGCTCGGTCTTCGCTCCCATCAAAGCTGTTGAATTTGGCGCAGTCTTCGATCACACTTAAGCTCGGTTCCATTTGTCCTTGGAGGGAGGTGTGACAAAAGCGTGTATGTGTGTTGTTGGTTTTATCTCCAAATGTTCGTTTCAGAAGGTGGAATGGAGCCCTCCCTAGTCTAAAACTATCCACCTTCATTTCTGTGAAGGATATTGATCCATGGGCTAAGTTATGAAGTTGTGTTGTTCTCAGAGTTTTGTTCCGAGGGCTCTTTTCAGGATCATCACTGAGGCCCGGACAACTTCCAACTGTAGTTTGTTTGTAGTAATATTCCTAGGGATGGTTTTTAAGATCTCTGTAAGGTTCTTCTTTGTCAATCCTGTTGCTCCAATTATCAATGGTACAATTTTGGTACTCTTCAGCTTCCAAGATCTTTTCACTTCTTTCTTGAGATCTTGATATTTGGTCATTTTCTCAATTTCCACATTATTGAGACAAAAATCACTGGCTACTGAAACCTCAATTAGCAATACGTTATATTTCTTTTTGTATCTGAGTACTATATCCGGTCACAGTGCTTTGTTTTCGATGTTCACGCTGGATGGGATCATCAGGTCATACGTGAGCATTATGTCCTTCTTTTCAATGACTGCTTTTATTTCATGTTTCCATGAGTTTTGTGGGACTGGGATATTGAAATTTCTGCCGATGTGCCAGTGGATTACTCAACATACTTTGTTGTACCTTTGTGTGTACCATTGTTCTGACATTCATTTTTTACAGGCTGATAGGAGGTGGCTCGTGCTTTTTCTTTCTACCTTGCAAAATCTACACTTGCCTGATTGACTCAGTCCTGCCATCTTTTTAAAGCTGTTGGTGTAGTGTCCTTGGTCTTGGACATTTATCATGATTGGTTCTCCGTCCCAATTGAGATGATATCTTCTTCACCATTCCAGTGAACCTTCTTTGTCCAATGTTCCAGTGAACCTAATCTGTCCAACTATTTTTTTATATTTTCCTGCTCTTTTGTCTCTCTCCTAATTGTCACTATATATTTGTTGATATTTAGCCTTGTATTTTTATTTCAGCTTTTTTGCAATTGTTGAGGCTGTATTTGTTGCTGTTTCGGTTTTGTGTGTGACATCTTCTATTTGCACCTATTTTTTGAAGTTTCTTTAAGGTGAGTGAGGGATACATTTTTCTTGTTTGTTGTCTTCATCCTTGTATACAAATTGTAAATCTAGTGTTGGGTTAATGGTGAAGGTGTCTGGCTTAAGATATGAGGGTCTTGAGTTCAAGCCTCTCCTGTTGGTGAACTAACACCAGGTGGGTTGACTCAGCGTGTCATCCTTCTGAGGTTAGCAAAATGAGTACCAGCTTACTGGTAATGGGCACTGCATCAGTGGCACAGCTGCACTTCCAGAAAATGATGCAGCCAGTATCCACAGGCTGCATATGAAACAACAACTATACAAATTGTATTCTGTAGTCTGTTGAACTTTTCACATGCTTTGCTAATCATACAGTTGTTGCTCTGTGCACACCTTCTGCGCAGTTCCATCAGGCTGTCACCTCCTTCTTTTATCGGCAGGTACATTCTTGGGACGCACTGTTTTTTATTTAACATTTTGTGGATAGTGAGGAGTTTCCTTGTTTTGATATGTATTTTTATTGATTTCCGATTGTGGCCAGTTTACTATTCCACAGCTCTATTGGAATACTTGTACTGCAAAATGGTTTATGGGCTTACAGCTTTGATTTTATTTATTTGGGAGAGATGTGTTTTCAGGATCAGCCTCGTTCTACGCAGGTATTCTTTAGCAATTGCTTTGTGCATTTGTTTGTGAAATATTTGGTGGCCCTCTTCTACTCCAAGGTATTTGAAAAATGCTTCCATTTCTAGCTCCTGTTTTGTTGTATCGAGGTCGATTCTTTTTTCTTTTTTTTTCATTTTTGTTGGTCTACCTTTCAAATGGCATTGGCACACTTTATCTAAGTCAAATTTTTTGGATGTCGTTGGAGTACCTTTTCACTAATTCAGTTGATCTGCCAATTTTTCGTCATTCTGTGCAAATTTTTAGATCGTCAATATGCAGAAGATGTGTGTCAGCTTTACTATTTCTTTGGACTTTATTTTATTGGTTGTTAGTGTGTGTGGTGTGTGGTGTGTGTGTGTGTGTGTGTGTGTGTGTGTGTGTTGTGTGTGTGTGGTGGTGTGTGTGTGTGATGCTTAATTCTAAAGGGTTACTGCTGTCGTAGGATAATACAAATGGTACCATTGGAAAGGTAATAATCGATTTACTTGGAACACAAATTTGTGTCCGTTTAATCATAAGGATGCCTGTTTTAATAGCTGATGGTTCCATTATTGACGAAAAAGCAGGATCTCAAGCTTTAATGTCGTGGGTCTAAAATCTAGAAGAAACAATTATTTTCCGATGACAGCAGGAACACTTGAGAAGGACAGGGGAGGAGTAAACAAAATTATATTCAGCAATACTTCTCATAGTAAGAGAAAAATATTGTTATGTTTGTCGGGTAGATGGAGGAATTTCATAGGAAAGATAGGATTGTAGAGAGTTGCTTCATCCATGGACGTGTCGGAGACACTCTCGATTTAAATTAAGTAGGAAGACTGTGAGCTTAAGTGTTACTTGTCACCACACGGGGGAGGGGGGGGTGTGCTGTGTTAATTAGATCGGGATTAAGGATAATTTCTCCCAGTATGTGTTCCCCCGTGACCTTTCCCTATGTTTTGTATTTCAAGACCGGCGATAAAAAGGATGCACGTCCTTAAAACAACAAACACCGAGTGACACATCCAAGCAGGCACAAAGCCTCCTCCATGGGGACAGCGAGCAAACTACGCCCCTGGAGTGGATGATTAATGGGTGTGACGTTAATAAGAGTCAGAAGAGCGCATCTCTGGGAGAGACGAAGAAAGCCACCCATTGTATGAGGAGAGAAAAAGGTTGTGCTGTTTGTGGTGAGTGGACCAATTATGGGATATAATTGTGGTTGGAACACGACCAAATAGAAGAGACAGAAGCGTGTGAGGCAGAAGGTTCGGCAGAGACGGGAGGATTGAGACAAGGAATTTGGTGTTCTGAAAGGAGAACGAAGAGGACACAGTTGGAGGAGGACGCAATTGAGTGAGGGGGTCTCGCTGGCTGGCTACGTCTGGACGCGACAAAATACAGCAACACAATTCTCGTGTCATGCTGTGAATTTGCCCACGTGACGGGGAAAGACGTTAGTCATCGACTGTTGGGCTGCATCATGTGAGACGTGCATCGAAGCCTCGTGTTGTGCCATTCTGGGCGAGCGAGCCCGGCATTCTGTAGAGGAGCGGTGTCAACCATACCAATCGTGTGGAGGAACTTTCAAGACAGCTTGTGGGCTCTCTTGACGAGGGGACCATCCGCACAAATTACCTCCCGTACGCTTCCCGCAATGAGAGCGGCTTGGTGACATTTTGGGCATGGTTTCCCACCTCGCAGGATGACACAGCTCAACCCCAAAGCTCATAAAAGACTACTTCTGGACCTGAAGCTAAGTGCCACAATAAAGGAGGGATTTTTCTTTGTTTTATTCTGTCCCCTTGTCTGTCTTTAAGTTTGTGTGGAGGTGCCTCAAAATTAGATTTAAGTTACCTCATGTCTTTATTTATTTCCATAACTTTGATTTTCTGTTTAAATCATTTATTTAATTTGCTGGTGTCCATGTATCTGTTGTGGGTTCGAGATAAACCCCCTTATGCTGTGCATCCTTCTGCTCCATCCTTGTAGCAGTTCTTTCCTGCGCACGCACGCCATAATCTCGGCTGTAAGCCTCCAAGGGAAATTGTTTGGTCATCCGTCCAGGTAGGGGCTAACCCTCTGGACAGAACAATAGATAAAAGTACATGGAAAGAGCATACAAACGACAACCACAGTGACGACAACAATTCCGTGTTATAAAAGATCCTTTTTGCATATTGTTACGATTGTGGGGGTAGATGGAGGAATCTAATAGGGATATAGCATGGTGTAGAGTTGCTTGGTCCGTGGACGTGTCGGAGGCATCTCAGTGTAACTAAGTAGGGAACCTGTGAGCTTATGTGTTACGTGTCACCACACGAGGGGGTGGTGTCGTGTTCATTAGCTAGGGTTTAAGAATAAGCTACCACTGTATAATTACCCCTCTGATTTTTCCCTATGTTTTTATATTTCAAGATCGGCAATAAAGGTGGTTAAACTTCCCTAAAACCAATACCAGCGGGCAGAAAGGTCCACCTTCAAAGGGTGACAACAGGCGAAGTCACACCCCCGAGGCTGATGATTGATGGGCGTGACGTCAGGAGCTAGCCGAGCAGGCAGAAACCCCGCCTTCCCGGGTTTTGTGTGAGCAAGCCACACTCCAGAGATGGAGGATTGTTAGGCATGACACCTGAAGAGGAAGAGGGCGTGGAGGAACATCATACTGGACAGGATGAAGGATCGGCAGAGTGCACGCACGAGATCAGTGTGAGGAATGCACGAGGTCAGAGTGTGAGGAACGCATGCGGCAGAGTTGATTCGGAAGAGAATCAGAGACGGGAGTTCAGGGCTTGCACATTTTTGGAGAGCCGTGATCAGAGCGGAGGCATGAGACGGGAGTTCAGGGCTTGCACATTTTTGGAGAGCCGTGATCAGAGCGGAGGCATGAGGCGAGAGCGGAGGGTGAGCACACGCGATGAGGACATCCTTGTATTCGTGTTGAAGTGATTTGGCTCACGTGGCCTTTGGCTCTTGGTTGGGTCGGTGAGGACGATCGGCGCATGAAGCCGTTACACTGAGGCTCTGAGCCTTGGTGTGGAGTGCCGCTTGCGGATTGCCTGGCGTGCGTTTGTCCCGCTATGAGAGAAGCACCATTTTGTGCGCATCTACACATGCGAATAGGAGCACCTCGATTCCAAGTTCCACAAGGACCAGCTCTGGGCCAGGCTAAGTACAAGAATACTCGAAAGGAGGGGTTTTTCTTTTTATTTTGTGTTCCCTTTATCTGTATCTGAGTCTGTGTGAGAGGGCACCTCAACTTTAACATTTAATATTTCATTATTATTATCATTACCCTTTTGAATTATTGACCTTTGTAAATATTTCTTTATTTTCATTAAATGTATTCCTTTTAAGAAGCTGTAGCCGTGTATTTGTAGTGGGGTTCGAGTATAAACCCCCCTTGTGCTGTCCTGGTGCAGCGCCCCTGTGCTGTGCTCCTCCGTCCCTCGGCCATTGCGCCCCCTTCCCGCCCGCACATTAATCTCCGAGACTCGGCTGTAGGCCTTCAAGGGAGAAGCTTTGCCATCCGTCTAGGTAGGGGTTAAACCCCCTGGACACGACAGTATTTTACTTCATTTTACAAACTCATTGACACTCGCTGATAGATATGCAATATGTTTGTGAAGTATAATATGCTGTCTTTTGATTAAACTCATCAGTGAAGCAGCAGGAGGCATGCTGAGTATCTTTAAAAAAAACTAACCAAGTAAGATATTCCTGCCCTATTAAGTTATTTCTCATACGGCTTGTATTTGATTACTCTTTCAGAATTTGTATCTACAGGATATTACGTTGGTACCGACTACAAAAAGCAGTTATCGTCCCTTTTTAATTTTTGATTTGAGGTTTCATGTAACTTGATCCTTTGATAGATCACGTTTATTGATAGCCAAATCCAAATATTTTGCTTTTGGAAGTCAAGCATTCTACCTTACAACTCTGAACTTAAACTACAAATGTCATTAATCTCTCCAATATTAGCGATTAACTTTGTGGTGAATTGAAAAGCTCATTTCTGTTCTATCTTTCTCTCTTCCTGTTCCATAAACCTGAATAAAACTCACATTCACAGTAAAGTATTTATTCCTGATTTCATTTCAATTATACACGTAATTGTATTTTAATGGGAATTGATCAAAATCATTTTGCTTATTATTGAAGTCTTAAATAAATAAATATGAGTTCCCTCCCTTACAAGGAACTTCAACACAGGAGGAGGCTATTAGATCCTCTAAGCGTGTGCTCTGGTTGCCAACTTATGATTGTTTGTCCATGCTCAATCTCTAGGGAACCATGTGATGGGTTGCAACAGTTGCCTGGAGCAGGTTCCCAAACATTGCTACCCAATTGGTGCTTTTATCAAAATATAGATGTGCAAAGTAGGCTTAAACTTTATTGGATGATGAATGGACCAATCACATCACCACAGTATCACCACCAATATAAAAGCAGCAGTAACTCTGTTGAAAACCTCATGGGAGGTCACAATTTAAACTGTGCTTGTTGTGAGGCTTTGTCAGGTTTGCCAAAAGAAAGTAAATTAATCTGAAAATGCATGCTGTTATTTGTACTTGAAGGATTGAATGAAGGATAAATTGCAAAAATATATAAAAACATGGTGTGTCCAAGAAGAGGTGTTCATAATTACACATTGTAAAGAAAAACTTAAACTGGGAACAAAATACATTTTTACACCTCTGCCACCATAGGTGGAAGGAGGTTATGTTTTCACCCCTGTCTGTCTGTCTGTCTGTCTGTCTGTTTGTTTGTTTGTTACTTGCGAAAATTGAATATTTTTCAAGTATATTGGTTGGTCTCGTGCATTTTTCTGTCTGTCTGTCTGTTTGTTTGTTTATGTTAATCGCCTCCAGGTCACAATTTTAAACCGATCTTCACAAAACTTCACCATCTGGTCAAGTTTGTCATAAGCAAGAAGCCTATTGTTTTTGAGGTCAAAAGGTCAATAACTTTGTTAAATTTCTAAAATCCTCAATTTTCTTCCGATGACTTGAAATTTTAACAGGATTGCATATCAGGTCAATGAATTCAACACTAATTATTTTTGAGATCAACTTAGGCCAAAAGGTCAACATAGGCCAAATGTCAACAACTTAAGTGAAATTTCTAAAATCCTCAATTTTCATCCCATTGACTTGAAATTTTAACAGGATTTGCAGATCAGGGCCCGGTTGCTCAAAGCATCATTAAATTTAATGATCGATTAGGCTTAATCGATCATTAAATTCCTTAGCGTAGATTAGCAAATGACAGGATTTAACAGTGTTGCTCAAAGGTGAAGAGGGATTTAATCGATCGTTAAAGTTAACGATAGCTTGAGCAACAGCATTAACCTATCGTTAATTTAACGATAGGTTTAATCGATCGTTAGCCTAATGATAGGTTTAACGATGCATTTGGCAACGCTATGATTACACTTATTTTAGTCACTGGCCGATTTTAAATTGCAAATTTCAGCTTTTTTTTTTTTTTTTTTTTTTTTTTTTTTTTTTTTTTTTTTTGTGTTCTATTGCAATATAAAATACTTGGTTTGGGGGTTTTTTTTTTTTTTTGCATTTTTGTTTTTTTTTTTATTTTTTTTTTTTTTTTTTTTTTTTTTTTTTTTTTTTTTTTTTTTTTTTTTTGAGGGCACCGGGCCCAGGTCAATGAATTCAACGCACTATTTATTTTTGAGGTCAACATAGGCCGAATTTCTAAAATTGACAATTTTCAGCAGGTGGGTTGCATATTGCATATAAAAAATGACTTGGAATTTGAAGAGGAGTTGCATATTTGGTCATTGAATTCAACCACCAATTATTTTTGTGGTCAAGGGCCAAAAGGTCAACATAGGCCAAATGTCAACAACTTAAGTGAAATTTCTAAAATCCTCAATTTTCATCCCATTGACTTGAAATTTGAAAAGGATTTATATTTCAGGTCACTGAATTCAGCCAGCCAATCATTTTTGAGGTCATCATAGACAAAAAGGTCAACAACGTTGGTGACATTTCTAAAATCCTCAATTTTCATCCCATTGACTTGAAATTTGAAGAGGATTTCCATATCAGGTCACGAGATTCAACAAACAAGTATTTTTGAGGTCAACATAGACCAAGAGGTCAATACAGGCAGAATTTCTAAAATTGTCAATTTACATCTGATTGACTTGAATTTTGAAGAGGATTTGTATATATGGTCACTAAATTCAACAACAAATTATTTTTTACGGTCAAATTTGTTTTTATGGACTTCGCAAGTATCGTGCTATGCATGACATCTTTCTTGTTTGTTTGTTTGTTTGTGTGGAGGATATCTCAAAAAGTTGTGGACGGATTGGGGTGAACCTTGGTGGACAGGTTGGGTGTGTGACAAGGACGAATTGGTTAGATTTTGATGAAGATCTGAATCCAGATCCGGATACGAGAATTTTTTTTACTTTTTAAAGTGATTCTTCATCATTGAGAGATGGGGCCAAAAACGATATATAGCATGATATCTCAAAAATGTATTGGACCTGATGTGTTCCACTGGATCAGGCATTGCATGGTGGAGGTATGCGCTCTATCGAGTGCCCTTCTCGTTAAAGTGTGCATTTATGCTTATTTTTGGCCTTCCTTGTCACGTCATGTATAATCAATGGTAAGTGCATTGACTCATTAATGTGCTAATGTCACATATCAAACACAAATTGGTTTTCGTGTTTGGCTTGTGTTGTATTGGTGGCATGTGCGCCAAAATAATGTCTTTTTATTTGTTTGATAAGGTTTTCAAGACGGACAGACTCTTGCTTGCTTTCATATGGGCTATGCACTACATAGTGCTCACATGGCAAAATAGTTTTTTAATTGCAAATTTTGACTTATTGACCCCCACCTCCTGGGATGTTCGAAACAATGTTGTGCTTGAAATATTAGCATTGATTCGGTATGTATAATGGTCAGCTTTAAAACTTGTACAGTTGTGTTTATTACCTTCTGATACCCATACAATCACATTTATCATCTTATCTATATATGTATAAAAATGAAAAGCATGGTCCGTGAAGCCGTCTGTGAAGCGTTGAAGTGGTCCGTGAAGCTATGTGACTATATGCCTATTAATCACGTACTCTGAACGTCAGTTGCACCCTGACTTCACACATGTATGTCTATTAATTATGTACTATTATCATGCTCCTTTCACGGTTACAGCCATGTGACGATATGTCTATTAATTACGTACTGTTTGAACGTCGGTTGCAGACTGCATGCACGTCTATTAATTACTATTGTAATGTACCTTTCACGGTGAAGCCGTCTGACTATATTTCTATTAATTACATACCATTGGAATGTACCTTTCAATGCTTTAGACTGCTGAGACCCCTTCAACCATTGAAGACCCTTTAAGACCCCCCAAGACCCTTAAGACTCCAAAGACCCAGATGACCCAAAAGTCCCTGAGGACTTAAAAGACCCCCCAAGATCCTTTTGACCCCTTAGACCTCAACACCATTTCGACCCTTGACCATTTAGACAGCTTAGACCGTTGACCATTTCAACCACTTGGACCTTTTTATATGACAAATAAATATAATATCACAAATATTTTAAATAAATTTGTACAAAAAGCAATGTTTGTATTACGATTGGTGTAAATCATGACAACACAACAATTCTGTGACATCAATCTCTGCAACGACGTGTGGAGAGGCAAGCGTAGCGAGCCGATGCACACTAGTTTTGCAATAAATATGTAGACACAATCGTCGGAATTCAATCCACATTGAATTATCTGCTTTGCATTATAGTGACGGGCATCTTCATGGCTTGGATTTATATAGCACAATTATTTATCAGAATATTTGAAATTGGTATGCTTGTAATAATTGTCTTTATCTTCACTTGGGTGAATGCCTGCAAAACCCTCGACCATTCATTCCTCTTCCACTTTTCTGACATAATGGTATTTGATACTTGCCATAATTTGAGGTCATGTTTTGTCCCAGTGTATCACATTGAAAAGACAAAGCACTCTGTTTCTCATTGTACAACACATGACGGCAGAAGATAGGCCATGCTTGTAAATTGTTTTTGCTTTTACATGAATTTAACTCACCCCACTTTTTTTGTTGTATACGTGATCAAGGTTCGTGGAAGGCACTTCATCTTGAGGAGAGATTTTTTTTTTCCACTACAGACTGAGACTGAGACTCATGTTAGAACAAGGTTTAACAAACATTGGGGTAGCGGGACAGAAATTGGGCACAACCAACAAGAGAATGAATAAACAGGAAAATGAGAGAGAGAGAGAGAGAGAGAGAGAGAGACTGAGACTGAGACTGAGACTGAGACTGAGACTGAGACTGAGACTGAGACTGAGATCAGCAAGGAAGAGGGTAATGTTAGGAAGGATTAATGCGGGTAATGAAGATCATGGGTTAAAATTGGGGATGACAAGAGGAGGCGGAGCATTGCCTGCTTGAATCCCTGGAGGTAAGAGTGGGAAAGAATGACTCCTCGAAGGCAGTTTCTCCCAGAAATGGGAGAAGCAAGGAACAAATGAGTTGAGGTGTGCAGATAGCCTGGATCTTGGAAGTTCAACAGGAGAGGGTGACTAGAAGAACACATGCATCCTGGCATTGCTGGGGAGGATTGGAGGACTGAGAGAGCAGAGGAAGAAATATCGGAGAAGAGGGAGGAAAAAAATAATAATTATCACTAACCTGCCTGTGATATGAAAGCAACAGACCTTGTGCTTTGGCTTCATTGCTGGAGATTCAAATATTACTACTACTACTACTACTACTACTACTACTACTACTACCAATTATTACTGCAAAACAAGTAAAACAAACGTTTTATGACCGTTTCCCCATTTTTTTTCAGGGGGTTGGTGAAATTATGGCATTCTTTCATACGGATCTATCCATTGATTCAGTTTCGTGCAAACCCAAATCTTCCACATCTTTGACATTTTCAATCCATATCTTTTTAGGGGATGTTTGCTCAGCTTTCTTCCTTCCACCATGAACATTATTGCTTTCTTTAAAGCTTTACCTTGCACATGGCCATACCAACCAAGTTTTCCCTTCCTAAGTTATTCATTAGAATTGGTTTTTAATCTCTTCCTGACATTTGATACCATCATTAAGTTTTTTTTTAAATCCACTGTTTCAAATTGTACAAGCAATGCCATGAGCTTTATACATTGTGGACAAAGGTGATCACAAGGAACTTTGACACATGGGGAGGCCATTTGGCCCCGCATGCCTGCATTCCACCAACACCAGATTAAATAAATCCATCAGGCTTTCGACTTAATCTCATTGGATGGAGGAGGGGAGGGGAGAGGTGTTCATTCTGAAAATGAAATCAACATTTCAACTCAGTTTATTATCACTATTACTATTAAAAAAAAAATTGGGGCAGGGGGAGAAGGCAGTTGGAGGGTGAGGAATGTATAAACTCAGACCAAACATTCACCTTTTTATGAGACCCTCTCACAGACATCACAATCACTATGCATGTGTACTATCACTCATCCATCAGCAAGCGACATACAGGGTGGCCTAAAAAGTCACTTAACCCCTGCTGAATTTCTCGCACCTCCCTTCCTCCCTTCCCCTCAAATTCAATGGTGCAAGGAGGATGATTGAGTGCATACAGGTACAATGACTCATGAATTATTGCAAGTACTACACAATAAAACCTGTATATTAAAATAGTTTAAGAACGAATGCTTTACTCAGGCCACCCTGTACAAGTTCTGCCAATATCCTTTATGGTAGAAACCCTGGAGAGGAATGCCAAACGATGATGAAAAATATATTTCAACAAAATGTCTGATTTTCTGGTACAGTGTTTTGTATCATAGGAGCCAGTGATAAGTAAACGGAGTAATCCCACATCCAGGGTCAAAGTGACTTAAGTGCACTAGAGCAATCTTTCAAGGTCAGTTTACCTTGTGTTGTTAATGGCAGTTTTGATTGGTACTAATCTCTGCTCATTTGTAATTGAAGAGGATTCTCAATGGAAACCTGAACTTTGAATCCCTCATCATCAATTGCACTGCATAGTATAGCCCACTTTACTCCTCACAGGCTTGTAAGGCACTCATTGATGGCATCATGTAAATAAAGAAAACAGACTTTTGATCAAAATTCTTCTTCGTTAATTTAAATGATAAACATTTGTACTTTGAAATTGATTTTATATTGTTATGTTTGTGATATTAATGTTTGACAATTGTAATTCATGTCACCTGCACTTTAAAGGGCATACGACATGAAATAGGTTACTTTTGAGTGTTTACTTGTACGACTCGTATCATATTGTTAATCAATTTACTGTTAATGATGCATGTGTTTGTGTGAGTAGCCTCTAACACTGAAGTGACTTTTCTTGATCCACGTCACTATAACGAGCAGAGCGCCATTTATGCCAGAAGTCTGTAGAAAGAAGAAGAAGAAATATCAGTTGTGCAGTTACTTGGAATATATTCAACGTAATTGGAAAAATAAATCGAGAATACATGCTCCTTGCCTTTTAAGTTGGTCAGTAAGTGAAATAGGTTACTTACAGCCACTCAAATTGCAACACAGGTGAATTTCACCAGCAGATTGTCAGTGTGCATTCCCAGAGTGAAAAAGCACATCTTTGATGTGCTGCTCTAAATGGTTCTGTGGCTATGAAAAATCAATTCGTTCTGAATACAAATAAACCTAGAAGGCTCCAGCTGTCAAAATTCCATGACAAATGAACCACGAAAATCTTAAAACGTACAATGGAACAATGTTTCAACATTTTTTGTTTGAAATGTAGCTTTTTGAAAGCATTTTGTGATCACATTTTCACAGGCCGAGTGTTGAATATTTTCTGGTTTTTAGTAAGTCCATGTTGTACGTTCACAGGTTTCATTTCATGTGCATACACTGGTGTGTTCGCATTGTACAGTTTCACAAGTTCACAGGAAATCGATACAGATTTGCAGGCTTCCTATTTGCTATAATTTTTAGTTTTTGTTTTCCAGTGTTTGCTTGTTATTGTTTTTGTTTAAATACAATGGGTTTTATTAACTGAAAGTTAAATAAGGCATGCTCACCATTTTGGGAAGCAAAGTAAAGCTGACATTTCGGCTGTTAGGCCTTCAACAGAAAAGTCGAGTATTCCTCTGTTTATGTACAATTGGTTTCATTCGACATCATTGATGTTCTATAGTTGTTGTTCAAGTGTTTAAGGTTTAAAAAAACAAAAACAGATCTTAGGTTGTACATAAATCACATGTATGAAAAAGATACATCAATGTGCTTTGTCACCCATTGTACATGAATTGCAAGGATATTAGTAAACGATGGATAGGTCAATATAGCATACGGGATATATACTGTGGACCCCAGCATCATTAGGCATTATACTAAACAGACTAACCTGATTCGTCTTCATATCCTGTTTGCCTGCTCAGGGTACAATGCCCACAACAGTATGATATACGTTGTCACGTGATGGCGATTGGATTATCTGATATAATAATGGAATGTATCAGCTAAACACTGATAAGAGTATGTTAACCACAATGGTAAGCGAGGTATGTTGATGTTTTGAGCATTCGCCCTTTGCCAGAGCAAAATATCACGTGATGCAACAGTTTTATTGATTTGATTTTATTGAGTGGATGGGATTTTTCATTTATTGTAATCTATTATAGTTAGAAGTTTTTTATATACAGTACTTTAGAAATAAGTTTTTGTATCCTTTATTTCACAGCTATTTTTCTTTCATCCACTTTATTTTCTTAATCTTCCAGAATTAATATTTTTATTATTTTATACACTTATCTGCGTTTTCCCCACTCTTTTGTTCGGTGTGAGTACAGTCGTGGCCAAAAATATTGGCACCCTTGCACTTTTTTCAAAGAATGCACCATTTCTTCCAGAAAATTGTTGAAATTTAAAAAATATTTTGGTATCCACGTTTGTATTTCTTTGGTTTGCAGTGGAGCAAAACAAACAAAATACAGTATTCGCTTATTCCACACAGAAATCCCAAAAATGGCCTGGACAATATCATTGGCACATTTTAGAAGTTGTTAAAAATAATTACATTTCAAGCAGGTGATTCTCCTTTACTTCGGAATTGAACACACCTGTGGTGAGTTGCAGGTGCATGCATTATATAAATCACTCATTCAACCAGTTTGAATAGAGAAAATGAGTCATTCTGCTGTTTTAGGTCACTGTGTGCACTGCAATGAGCATGGAGAAAAGAAAGAAAACCAGAGAATTGTCTGAGGAAGTCAGACACAAGATTTGTAGCCAAGCATGGACAATCTCAAGGCTACAAGTCAATCTCCAGAGACCTTGATGTTCCTGTGTCCACCGTACACAATGTTATCAGGAAGTTTAAGTCCATGACACTGCATTCAACCTCCCTGGACGTGGCGCAAAGAGAAATGATCGAAGATTGCAGCGAAGGATTGTTCGAATGGTGGAGAAAGCACCTCAATCAACTGCCAACAGATTCAAGCTGACCTTCAGACACAAGGTACAACAGTTTCAACTCACACCATCCGTCCCAACTCAATGAAAGCGGGTTCTATGGTAGGAGTAGGAAACCCAGGAGACCCCACTGCTAGAGAGAGAGAGAGAGAGAGAGAGAGAGAGAGAGAGAGAGAGAGAGAGAGAGAGAGAGAGAGAGAGAGAGAGAGAGAGAGAGAGAAGAAGAGATGAAAGCCTGACTGGAGTTTGCCAAAACACACCTGAACAAGCCAAAATCTTTTGGGAGAATTGTCCTATTGGACAGATGAGACGAAATTAGAGCCTTTTGGTAAAGCACATCATCTCTATGTTTACAGAAAACAAAATTAAGCCTTCAAAAAAAGAACACCTTCCCTACAGTCAAACATAGAGGAGGTTCAGTGACGTTTTGGGGTTGTCGTGCTGCCTCTGGCACTGGGTGCCTTGAACCTGTGCATAGCATCATGAAATCAGATTACCAAAGCATTTCAGAGTGCAATGTTCAACCCAGTGTCAGAAAGCTGGGTCTCTGTCGAAGGTCATGGGTCTTGCAGCAGGACAATGACCCCAAACACACTTCAAAAATCACCCCAGAATGGTTCAAGACAAAACGTTGGACTGTTCTGAAGTGGCCAGCAATGAGTCCAGATCTAAATCCCATTGAACACCTGTGGGGAGATCTGAAAACAGCAGTTGGGAGAAGGCACCTTTCAAATCTGGAGGAACTGGAGCAGTTTGAACAAGAAGAGTGGGCCAAATTGCCAGTAGAGAGGTGTAGGAAGCTCATTCATGGCTGTAGGAAGCGCTTGCCTGCAGTTATTTTGTCCACAGGCTGTGCTACCAAATATTAAGTCAAGGGTGTCAATAATTTTGTCAATGCCATTTCTTTTTATTTTCTGATTTGAAAGGATATATTAAGTTCTGAATCAAAAAAAAGGTTCTGTAATATTAACAGTGACATAAAGAATTGTGGAGACCAAATACTTTTGTCAATTTCAACTTATTTTTCGAGAAAATTGTGAGTTATTTGAAAAAAGTGCAAGGGTGCCAATATTTTTTGGCCATGACTGCATATGCATGTGTCTTGTTTGTTCAAAAAAGGCTCTTCGATGAGTCTATAAATATCTGACAAAATATAAATTCGGCAAATAGTTGCTGTTTTGACAAAAGCATTGTGGAATATGTTTAACTCTATGAATTTATTATTCAGTATGTTATGAGAGCGAATAAACTAAACATTCATATTTTATGCAGCATGTAATTTTTCTTTCCCCCAAATATTCTGCTTTTTGGTTTTTAACTTATCTTTTTTAATTAACCCCACCTTTTGACAATCAAACCTGCTTATGAGAATATATGTCCATAGTCCATACCCACTCGATACTTACACCCCCTCCAATTTGACATGTCATAACACATCTTTTAACTGTCTGTGATTTATGTGTGCATATTTGTCTTTCTCTGCCATTCTCGCCAAAATAGAAATGTACTTTCATCCATGATTCCTTCACCAATTTTTTTGCTTTTCCTCATTCAGGTTCAGTGAGAGCATCCAGCGTCTTCCCTATCCTGAGTGCCACTCTGCTGCTCCTTGGCGGGGTGTCTGTGGCGGCATCAGAGTTTTACAAGAGCAGACACAACATTTTGCTCAGTGCTGGAATCTTCTGCGTGTCTGCGGGTGGGCTATCAGGAAGCCAAAGTCAAACATTTTGGTCAGCAGTTTTTTC
This sequence comes from Eptatretus atami, assembly GCA_035128595.1. Classification (NCBI taxonomy): domain Eukaryota; kingdom Metazoa; phylum Chordata; class Myxini; order Myxiniformes; family Myxinidae; genus Eptatretus; species Eptatretus atami. Next base: position 89,066,746 of record CM068953.1, on the reverse strand, counting down.
TAGGCCCCCAAAAAGAGAAGTCGATGAGTGAAGGCTGTACATCTTTGACTAATCTATAGAGGTAGTGGAGGATATGATTTATCAACTAGTATGAACAATTAATTTTTTCAATATCCTGAAAAACTGAAAATATTGTGATTTTTTTTTTTGTATACATTGTCAAGGCTCATATGAGAGCAAACACACAACGCACAGCAAGGTGGACATGAGACAAAAGGGGTGGGAGAGGGAAGGACAAAACAGTGGGGAACAGAAACATTAGGAGATCTGTGGAAGGGAGAGGGA
>CM068953.1:89039251-89049572 GCA_035128595.1 Eptatretus atami | reverse complement strand
CATTTTAGAGCCCTCGGAGGCAAGGGCTTATTTTAAAACTTTTATAATTCATCACCTAACTGTATTAACCCAGCAAAAATGTATCTATGGATAGATAATGACCTTATAATCACTGTGTTATGAGGAAAAAATTCTACCGTTCCAATATTTCAGGAGGGCTCCTATAGTTTCACCTTGTTTTAGTTCGTTTTTGCCAAAAAGCCATTTTTAGCTTCCTATAGAGTGAGAAATATGCATCCCAGAAGCTATCTGATGCCATAATTGAAAAATTTGGATGCCATTTAGTAAATATTTGCAATATTAGCTTTCTAGAGGAGTCCATTATAAAATTATAAGCCACTGAAGTTGGAAAAAAATGCATTTTTCACATTTGGCATTTTTAGGGCAAATTTCAAAGGTCTCTAGAGATAGATATTTTTTAAACTATGAGGAATTGAAAGCTAATCTTTTGCATGGTGGGTAGAGCCATATAGATCTACATTTAAGAATTTTTCCAGCAAAATCTGAGGAGGTGACCTGGGGACCCTTAGGTGAGTTGGCACGGAATGACATAATATATATATATATATATATATATATACATATACTCACCTCCATTCCTTCATCCCTCTATTCTCTCAACTGTGGAACTGACTTCTTATGTCTGTTGTCTCATGCCCTTCCCTCCAGTCTTCCCAGAATGCTACCAATCATTATGTTTCCTCATTTTTTCTCCCATACCCAGCCTTGCTCTCATGCCTCTTTCCTTTCTATCACTCACACACTCGTGCGGTCTTTGTCTCCGTTCCACTTTGATCCTTTGTCAGTCTATTCACCGGCTTCCCTCTGTCGTTTAACTCCTCTTTGAGCCTAAATTTCTGTCTCCAAAAAAACATAAAAACTGTTTTGCAGATTGGTCCGTGTCAATTGGTGGAAGAAGAATGGCAGCCAGGCCACCTCGCTTTGGCTGAGAGCATGCAGGAAGAATATTCTTCTGAGCCTCAGTTTTCCTCATTCTTTTTCAAATCCTGATAAGAATCCTGATCAGACAAATCTCAAGCTGAACAGCACTTCAGTGTGACTCACTTCCGCTAAATTCCAGTAACTCAAATTTGATGAGATTAACATTTTTGAATTGAACGTCATTCTAATGCACTTCGGTAACAGAGCTCATCTTGCGTTCGATCGTGGCATTTGGCTGATTTTGGATAACCAGTGTTCATTTTTTGTTTTCATTAAGTAGAATTTGACTTGACTTTCACTAACTTTGCCTGAATAGTATTTTGCTGTGTTTGGCTTATTCCTGTTCAACTTACCTTGCGTTATATTGTGTCCATACATCTCCATGCTTTTGTGCGCGTATACGAATAGATCTTGTGTTCATGCATCTGTATTGCAGTCATATCTCTCCATGCGGCTATTTCATGATCGTATCTTTCCATTCAGTGTTATGCCGATTGCTTGCCTGTCTTCATTTCGTCATACAGCACTCGTATCTTTAAAATGTCCACAAGATAGAATCTTTAAAATTTCGGATTGAACACCAACCCCTAGGGTTACTTTTTAGAAAAATCTCTCCATTCGTCTGTGCAGAATTTGATTTTGTCCATTCAGCATTCTTTGGTTCCAACTATCTCCACTGATTTCTGATCTACATTCGATAAACGTGATTGTCTTTTGGGTATGCTTTCTTTGTTTTGAGACTCATTTTTTGCTATACTGTACACACAGTGAGATCTGAGGGTAAACATGGGGGGAGCACAAGCCATAAGTCTATCTGCTGTTGCCTCTCCATCTGCATTCATTAATTCTCTCTCTCTCTCTCTCTCTCTCTCTCTCTCTCTCTCTCTCTCTCTTCTCTCTCTCTCCTCTCTCTCTCTCTATCTCTCTCTCTCATGCCCAAGAGAAAATGTCTTTCAACTAGTGGTATGCTGCTGTGATATTTCAGGGACTGTAAGCTGCCGATGCAGCTTTCTTGTTATGTTACTATTTCAATGACCAAATTTTTGGTTATCCCATTTTTGACTCCAGCTTGACTTTAATGAGTGGCAACCCAACAGGAAGTGTTCACTTGTCAGAGTCAAGCTGAAAATATCAAAAATTAAGCTAACAAATCTGTCACATCGTACCACTTTAGTTCCTGCAGATTTGAGACCACATTATATCATTTCCTTAGCATCTTTGCGTTTGTATTATTTCAAAATCATTACATACACTTCTTGCACACAGCTCTTTAGTGACTGTGGTAATGGTGGATGTCCTCTGAAACAAAAACAATCACTTAAACAAACAGTCATTACTCATGTATGCCACATTCAAGCACATTCCCTTTTATTTGTTCCATGATTGCCTTGAGAGTTTAACTCGTCAGGCTTTCTAGAAAATGCATCTAATCTTTTAACTGGCCTTATATACTGCTTGGTGACCATAATGTGTGCACTTCACAGCATGGGTATAGGCAACAGAATGCTGCCTCTGCTTTATCCAGGTTTACTAATGATTGTACTGGTGGTGCCGGTTTATGTACCAGGTTTTGTTGAACATGAATGTAACCCTTGCGTTTATTTGTCTTTTATTGCATTGCAACATATGTTGATTACATTGGGCTACCAGAATAGCTTAGAGGCATGCACACTTGCCTTAGAGTTCTCTAGCCTGGGTTAAAATCTTGACCCGTAGCTACAAACTGTCACCCTGTTGTTTCACATCCTGGGAGAAGCATCATTGTGTGTAGTATCCAACAGAGTGATGTTGAATTGGAGGACCCGTCTGCAAGCACTAATCCTTGGTGGACATTAAAGTACCATGCCTGGTGTTGGCTTAACGGTCAAGATGGCTGGCTTAAGATCTTAGCGTCTGAAGTTTGAGCCCCTGTCGTAACGTTAAATAACACCAGGTGGGGTTGACTCAGTCAGGTGCGTTATCACCGGCATCCTGGCCAAAATTACAGATTCTTGCCATGTTCATTGGAATATCAGGCCTGGCCAGCTGGTTCATGAAAGACTTGGACCAACCCAATTAACTGCATAAGAAGATGGAAATAAATGAGGCCAAATAAGTAGTAGTAGTCGTAGTAGTAGTATTCTAAAATATACACACAGATTGCATAATTACCTGAGCTACATGTTAATAGGGACATGGATCTTGTTTCTGGTTCAATCTGGTTTCGACACAAAAAAGTATTGAACTCATCAATGGAGAGACAAGACGACCTCTCCTTTAAATGGTACTCACATTAGACCTGATTATTTTCTGTCAATGTTTTTGCCAATCTGTGCTTTTCTTTGTAACATGTAATGAAAACTTTTGTTGAATATGCAGGAGCAATCTTCTGTTTTTTTGCATCCTTTTTCAGTGAAGCATTTATCTCTCAAAGTACAAATAGCAGCACACATGTTAAAAAGGCAAATTTGCTTTCTTTTGACAAACATGATGACAAAGCAGACTTGCATTAAGCATTAAACAGTTTGAAATGTGAGTCCTAGTGTGCTGTTTGTAAAAAGGCTACTGCTGCTTTTTTTTTACTGGAATAGATCTGTGTGCACGTGCATTTGTTTGCATAGATTCCAAGTTGCAGAAATAATTACCTTATTTTCATTGCTTGCAGGATTAAGCAACATCATTGGCATCATTGTGTACATCTCTAGCAACTCTGGAGACCCCAACCAAGGTGACTCGAAAAAAAGCAGTTACTCATATGGTTGGTCCTTTTACTTCGGTGCACTGTCCTTCATCCTAGCTGAAGTGGTGGGGGTCGTGGCTGTGCATGCATACATTGACAAAACACGGGAAGCACGTTCCCGCTTTCGTCCAAATGGCGTCAAACGATCTGTTTTTTCTCGGCTGCCGAGCCACCGATACCGCTATCGACGCCGTTCGCGTTCCAGCTCACGCTCTACAGAACCTCCACGCTCGTTGGATGCATCCCCTGGTATGCTAGCTCGCTCATACATGCCTCCACCATTCACCGACATCCCATTGTACACTCTGAGTCGAGAAGCTGTTGTTTCTCAGCCACCACCTACCCAAGGCATCTATAACTCTATCCTGCCACCAACCACAGGTCAGACCTTCTTGCAGGTTCATGATTACCCAGACATGGAGGCTGCAGATGCACTGTCTCTTACTAACAGACGGACTACACCTGTGTAGGTGGTGATGATGAACCAATTTGCAGAATACAAGTACAATGTGAGATTGATGTGAGTGGCAAATAGCGAAACAAACAGTCTGTGTCTGTTCTGACACTATTACTGCTCTCACACATGAATCCTGCGTGGTTGCCATCAGCAACGATATATGATTGAACTCGTTTTCATTCCTGTTCAAAGTGGTTGTTACTGCAGACCTGACTGGAGAAGTGTGGTGGCATCCTGTATAGATTTGCCACATTGTCTGCTTTCTCAAACACCTGGTGTCGTACGATGAGGATTGATCCACGGCTAAGACATATTCTAAACGTTCATATACACACCAATGACCTCAAAATCATGTAGTCTTGCTAATATAGGCTTATGATATTCTACCATCCCAAGCCTTGAGTTACATCGACAATCACAAAAGCCTCGTAAGATCAAGTTTGCTTTGAAATGATGTACAATTGGAAAAGCCACCATCAATGGTAAATACCGTTGTGTGCTGTGTGCTGCTCATAGGTGCAGACCAGCTTTTTAAAGCAGTTTATACCTTTGAGCAAATGCCTATTATGGATATATTTAAAGTATTTCTCAGTGCCAACATATTTAAAGCCTTATTTGTAAATTGCTTTATAGGCCACTATATTTACGAACATCACACTTGTTTGTATGTAGTTTAATCCCCAACAGAATGATCTGTGAAGCTTATAAAGTGAGACTTGACAACAGCATCTGTCGTCAAGTGCAGTAGGTGGTGGTGGTGGTGGTGGTGGTAGCGGTGGAGGTCCATTCTCTTGATAGAGCATTGAGATGCTCTCAAGTCGTAAACGTTTCCGTGGCTAAGAAAAAATCCTGGACAGGTTGCCACTCTGTCACAGGGTGTGGAAATTTCTTCCCTGAATAGTCATTGGAATCGAACCGGCACCAGAGAGAGCAATGCAACAAGGCATGCTCACTCCACCACCGAGTCACGAAGTACAGAAGGCATCAAATGTATGCCAATGCACCAGCAGACAGTGTTTCCACAGTGGGTCAGAGTATCAGCCAACAAAGTAAAAGCAAGATTATTGGTCTTTTTATCAGACAGCGGAATAACCAAGCAAGTGTTTACTATTCAAACACTTAATGAAAGCCATGATGATGTCGGTATACTTGGTAATTCTTTTTGAAATCTTTCAAAATTCTGAAGGACAGGTGTTTATAACTCACCATAAGCCTTTCTGACACCACAAATGAGGCACCAAAGGGATTTCATGTCGTTTGGCTGCGACGACATGGACTAAGTAACCCAGATGTTCGGTTACAGGGCTTTGGCTTAACCTCCTGGTTTGAGTCATTCCTCCTTTGGCCGTATGAACGGACGATAGACAAGGCAGACATTATTCATATAAAGCAGCAGTTTTTTTATTATCATTAAATGATATACAAAAGAAAAACTTGACTTAAAAAAAGACTTATCAAGTGAAATAAGATTTGTATATCCGGGGATGAGTTGTACTATAAAGAGGAATAATGATGGTTGTGCTGGATGGATATCGTGCCATAAGGCGTGTGAGTAGGAATTGATGTAAAATCCCATCATGCAGATTGTGTTGTTAAATGCACTTCCCATTTCTGCCACCCACATTGTTATTTGTTCTAAATAAATTTTGATCATTTAAGAAAAACCTGAAATGAGCATAAAACATTTCAGGTAAACCTTAAGGGCAATTTCATATATACCAGCAGACTATCTGTTCCCATTATACATGTTGTGTGACTTGCATATATAAATGTTTGTGGTTAGGGTCGCTGTTTACTTTAGTACTCCTGAATGCTTACTACCCTTATAAGCAATAGGTTATCACTTTAATGAAGTCCTGTTGGCCAAGTGTTTCTTGTTTGCCATGTCAAAAGGGAATTGTTGCGTATACGACTGACTGTCTCACCCTGCGGCACAAGAAAAAATACAAATCCATGTTTACACAACTGTCTGCATTGTCTATGAACTAAAATGAAAGATATGAAAAACGTTTGTAAAGGTAACAAGTGTGGAACTGGCCTATAATGTATAATAAAATTCCGATAATACTTCCTTTATGCCGTGTGTTTTATGTGAGTTTATGCACTTGTCAAATACCTTCAATTGTAGTTTTCGTTGCATGGCTTTAGTGGATTCAATAAATTCTCAGCAGGTGCTTTAAGTAGCTCTTAACAGACCATCTGAAGCATCCATCATTATGTACAGCACTAATATAATTCAAGCTATGCAGTAGAGTAGCACAGGTGCTCCTTAAAGTGCTGACTTACTGTAAAAAGAAAGTGCACCTCATGATGTGTGCACGTTTTCAAACTGATAATGGAAACTTGCAGGTTCTAAAAGTTCTGAAACGACAAGTAATTGCAACAAGAGATGAATATATTTTGGTATATATTGGATTATCACAGAAGAAACTAGAGGGGGAGCACTCGGTAGAGTGCAAAACCTCCGCCGCCAATACTGCTGGGTCACTTAAAGAACCTGATATCCTATTCATTGTAGGTCAAAACGGATCAGACTCTACTGAACCACGATTGAATAACTAAACTAGATCGATGCGCATGTAGAAATGCCAAAAAAATAAAATCGAAATTTTTTTGAAAAAAAAGGTGCAAAATTTGTTTGTTTTTCCTCTAACAAATTTTTTTTGGGGGTGGGGGGGGGGGGGGGGTTGGAAATCACTTAAAACATGTAGAAATGCAAACAAAAAAAAAAAAAAAATTTTCAAATAAAATCGAATTTTTTTTAAAAAGTTGCAAAATTTTGTTTTTTTTTCTCTAACAAATTTTTTTTTTTGGTTGGAAATCACTTAAAACATGTAGAAATGAAAAAACAAAAATTCAAATCTTTTTTCAAAATGGCCACCATAGCGGCCATATTGGACTTTGGACCAAGTCCAAAATCTAATGGCATGATCCTTGGACCATACCTAATCCCCCCACCAAGTTTTGTCGAAATCCGTTGAGGAGTTTTTCCGTAATACTGTTCACAAACAAACAAACAAAACAAACAGACAGGGTGAAAACAGTAACTCCGAATCTTCGATGGCGGAGGTTAACTATAAGGGCAGTCGGAAGAGTGCATACCTCCGCCACGCAATGCCTAATCCAGTAGAACATATCAGGCGCAATAAAATTTTGAAATATCGTGCAATATATATCGTTTTTGGCCTCATCTCTCAATAGTGAAGAATCACTTAGAAAATAAAAAATTCTTATCCGGATCTGGATTCGGATTCTCATGAAAATCGAATCAATTTGTCCTTGTCAGACACCCAACCTGTCCACCAAGTTTCGTCCGAATCCATCCAAAACCTTTTCAGATATCATGCTATATATCATTTTTGCCCCCATCTCTCAATGGTGAAGAATCACTTAAAAAATCCTAGTAGCCGGATCCAGATCCGGATCTTCACCAAAATCTAATAAATTCGTCTTGGTCACACACCGAACCTGTGCACAAAATTTCATTTGAATCCATTCACAACTTTTTGAGATATCCAGCACACAGGCAGACAGACAAACAAACAAGAAAAAGACGTCATGCAGAGCACGATACTTTCAAAATCCACTCCCCTCTCTAAAGGTTGCCATGGATACATCAAATTGTCCATTTCATTAAGGTTAAAATTGACAATCTTAATCAAAGCTCTGGTCAATCGGATGAAAATTGATTATTTTTCAGATTGAAATTGATGATTTTAGAAGTATAATCTTGAGTTGACCTTTTGACATCAAAAATAGTTGGTTTCCCAATTCAGCGATGCACTATGCAATTGCTGTTTGATTTTCAAGACAATCGGATGAAAATCGACAATTTTTCAGATAAAAATTGAATGTAGAAGTTTGACCTTGAGTTGACTTTTGACCTTTTGACCTCAAATAGTTGGTTTCTAAATTCAGTGATGCAATATGCAATTCCTGTTCAACTTTGAAGTCAATTGGATGAAAAATTGTTTTCAAAATTTTACCTCAAGATGGCCTTTGACCTCAAAATCAATCGGCTTCTCAGTTGAGACTACGTCTCCACCTTGGTAAAGTTTCATGACGATCGGTTTAGAATTATGACCTGCAGGCGATTGACAAACAAACAGACGGACAGAATAACAAAATCGACTGGCCAATATACTTGAAAAATCTTAGATTTTGCAAGTAACAAACAGACAGGCAGAAAGGGGTGAAAACATAACTTCCTTCCACATTCGGTGGCAGAGGGAACAAATAAATTATACAATGCACGAGTGCTTTGAGTGTTGCTGCTTAATTTCCAGGTTAATCAGATCGAAATTGACGATTTTCAGATGAAATTTTATGATTATTTATGTTGGAGTGTGATATGATTTCTTTATTAAGCATACAGAATGCAGGTACCGTATATAAAATTTAGTTCACAGAAGTTGCCGAATGTGTTCGCCGGATAGAGACTAATGGCTTAATTAATGGAGTTGTGTCGAGCAGCAGGTTAGCATCACTGCAACAGATGGAAAATGTGTCATCCACATACCGATTTGTCTTCCTTCACCAGCAAATTCAATTCACTGTTGCGAATAAGTTGCTCGGTTTATACCACAACATGATGAAGAATGCCACCAAGGAATCGTGACAGACCATAGGGGTATCAGGCAAGTAAGTTGCACAAAGACCTCCCGGCCAGATGTAACCACATGGATGGGGATACCATCACAATGAAGCCGCCAACATTTCGAGGATAGCTGATAGTTTTTCACAGATCAGCACCGACCAGTTATCGCTGTCCTGTGGTTCAGCAGGGCTATTTCCACAATGGTTATAAAATAAGATGATTCATTTAATTCTCTACATGGATGTCCAAAAATATGGATCGTTAATGCAATTAAATGGTGGCAACACAAGATGAGCTGTTCCTTATGAGATAAATAAGTACAGTAGTTTATTATACAATAAACGGGATAACATAAATCACAACAAAACTACAAGACAATCGCCTATCGTCCCCGTAGGCAACACACACCTATAGCTTAATTTTGAGGGAAAGGCATGTGGTGAGGAACCTGTAGCTAGTGCAGAACAGCTGAAGCATGAAGCTGAACAGAACATGCACTGTGTTGTGTTGCCTCATCTCCATCAGGGCAAGAGCAGGAGCCAGACAGCAGACCAGAGAGTCAGGGTGAGCCAGCAGCTTGTGACAGAAAGGTGGGCAGTGCTTGTGCAACCAGATAAACCAGAACCAAATAAACCAAATGCAAAAGTAAACCATTAAAAGAGCTGGTGCAAGACAGCGAGTGTCAGACAGACTGATTTATGTTGGGGTCAGGGTTTTATACCAAACCCCTGCCCTGCCACAAGTCTCTACCTGATGAGGATAACCAATGAATGGCACAAACATCTCTACTCTGAGATGCCCCAATCATTACCCCAGGAGTTATACCAATCACAGGCCGAAGGGCCTCTTTGTCTCCGACTCAACCCCCCCCCCAAGTCTACGCCCACCATTCTCAGTCTGATTCTCTCAGGAATCCCTGCATTGGGGGCTCCACATGTATCTCCCACTCAAGGACATGCGCCAACTCCAGCCTCAGCAACGACCAAGTCTGCGCCCCTCACGTGCTGACGTACAGCCACAGGAAGAGGAGTTATCTCCGTATTTTGGTGGGGAGACATTCCGTGTTGCCCCCATCCTACCCGTCCTCACCCAGTTCCACAAAGGAGAACAAAAAAATGGGACGTCTTAACCAAGCTGTCTGCACATCAGACAACACTTATCCTATTGTGGGAAACATTTAAAGACTCCTTACCTGAACACACTCCTTATGACAGAGAAGAGTTATACAGGTACACAAACATACGCATTGTCAATAGTCGTAATCTAACTATTTCCTCCTCCCCCATAATCATAACAATATCCTGTTGTTTCATTGGTTGCCTGTTTTTGGTCTTTAAAATTGTGTACATGATCCTCATTTTTTAAAGTATACATGTAACTTGTGTTTTGGCGACGATATCAATGTACGTATGTTAAACCTTCCTCCTGTCCTGTGGAATTAAATCAAAACATCTGACACTGATCTTGGATTTATTCCACCTGAAGGAGGCAATTTGAGCCACAATTTTCTTTTGTAGATTGCCAAAATATTGTGTATGTAACACAATTAGAAGAGGTCGAAGAGCTATCGTATCTTCTACATACACACATCTATCACAAATAGTAC
>CM068953.1:89022790-89033179 GCA_035128595.1 Eptatretus atami | reverse complement strand
CGATCTAGTTTTTTACTTTTTGCTTGGAAGCGCCTCCTTCTTCTTTAAGCCAAGACCCAGGGTCTATTTGTGTCTGAAGAAGCTGGCTGTGATGCCGGCAAAACGTTGCCTGAGACCGGGTCTGCTCTTGATTTTTGCTCAAATTAGCGAAGTCGATCTAGTTTTTTATCTTGCCAAAACGAAGTTTTTGCAAGATATGTTAGTCAGTCTGTATGTTTTTTTTTGTTTTTTTGTTTGTCTGAAATCATTGAAAAAAAATTCTGGCAGACCACAGTTTTCCATTGGAAATTTTTGTAACTTCGCGATATCAGAGGGCTATGGAGGTCTCTTTCAGGCCATAAAATTTTGAAGGTCAAGGTCAAAGGTCAAGGTCACTTTGTCGCAAATCAGGGGAAGGTCGACGAACCCTTTATTTTTTGAGTAATTTTTGATCGGATGTCTTCAAACTTCATGGAATGTAGTTCATGGTCTGGCATTCAGCTGATTAATTTGGTGGCGATATGCTTGACCTTCAGCGGTTGATGTTAACGCCTAAGGTCAAACATATTTGACCCCAAGGTCAAATTTTCAAGTTTGGAACCATATCGTGTAGTATCTCAAATTGAACACCTCGATGAGTGCTTTCTAGATATATAAGCTTTGAGACATTATGACGTGATTTGGTGACGTTTTGAGGCAACGCATATTTTCATGGTTACTCTTAGTAACGATTCTCATCGAATCTCTCGTAGGCAGATATTCTCAAGGAGTCGCTCCTGGTGGATAGCAGTCTATTTCACCTCAGTGTGACCTTAAAGAAGTCAACGTGGTCACCGTTTGGCAAGAATACGATCACTCGGGGTGACATTGGTTTTTTACTTTTGCTTGGAAGCGCCTTCTTCTTCTTTAAAAAAAAAAAAAATTGTTACGGCTTTCTAATCCGGTCGATGAATGCAGTGCCACACATCAGGTCCTCAGACAGTTATTTCCTTAAATGCATGTTCAGATTAGCCCATCCCCCATGTTATGGTCTAAATGTGATACGTTAAGAAGGGTAAAAGATAGATCCCCTCTTATGGGAAGCTTTTTCTTTACGACAGACACGTTGACAAACACATTTCTTTCACGAGGCTCTGAAGCTTGCCCTCATATTTTTTTAGGCCGAGGTCACATTTGCCACGGCGGCCGTGGGGTCTCCAAATCTATGGCCACTAGCAATTATACGGCGGCTGCAGTATTTCCACGGTCACACAATGTTAGCAGTCACATATTGTTTATTTTTCGCGGGAGCCGCACGGCGTATTTAGGCCTAAGTCACATTTGCCACGGCGGCCGTGGGGTCTCCAAAATCTACGGCCACTAGGCAATTATACGGCGGCACGCAGTATATTCACGGTCACAAACAATGTAGCAGCACATATGTTTATTTTTCGGGGAGCTGCACAGCGTATTTTATAAATTGTGGAGACCGAAAACGTGGGGTTGCCGTACGGTCTTGATTGATGTCGCACGGTGACTTAGGGCGTTCCTGCGGCGGCCATAGAATTTCAAGAGACGCCAAGTGCCCGCAAGCGGACCGCAGGGGGCCCTAAGGCGAACGTGCGCCAGACGGACAGTACGAATGGGTTAATTTTTTTTTTTTTTTTCGGCTTTGTCGAATTGCTACGGCGAACGTAGAAATGAAAAAAGTTATAACTCCGCGTTATAATCCAACGGCGACTTACGGCTATAAATAGATAAACATACGGCGTAGGGCCACCCTGAGGCCACTCAGAAACTCTGCGCCGCCGCACGTTTCTGTCATTCACAGAGGGTACGGCGCCGAGAGCAAATGTGACTTAGGCCTTAGGTCTTAGAATTGAGACCGAAAACGTGGGTTGCCGTACGGTCTTTGATTTGATGTCGCAAGGCGACCGCAGGGGGCCTCAAGGCGAACGTCGTCGGCAGACGGACGGTAAGAATGGTTATTTTATTTTTTTTACAATTTTTTTTTTTCGCTGTTGGAATGCTACGGCGAACGTAGAAATGAAAAAAGTTATAACTCCGCGTTATAAGATTCCACGGCGACTTACGACCTGTAAAAGAAGCCACAAACGGCGTAGGGACCACCCTGAGCCACCAGCAGAAACTCTGCCGGCCGCCCGCACGTTTCTTCAATTCAGCAGTGCGTACGGTCCGCCGTATCCTCGCGTAGAGAAATGTGACTAGGCGCTCACCGCCCCCCCCAACAACATTCTTCTTCTCGTCGGCTCCATGCCACCTTTTTAGAGAGCGCACGGGTCGTTCATGTAACGTGCCCCAGTGGCCGGCGTGCTGGGGCAGACGGACACCCCGCGGCAGACGCCTGGGATAAAAACGAGCTGAGAAAAGTGGAGACGTTCTGTGAGGAGAGAAAGTTAGATATGAAAAAGTTGAGGAAAAGGAAAGAGGGACGTTCTGTGAGATGAGAGAAGTTTTGAGATTATAAAAGTGAGGTTAATAAAAAAAGAAAGAAAAAAAAAACGGAAGAGGGACGTTCTGAGGAAGAACGATTCTGTGACGAGGAGAACTTCTGAGTATTAAAGAAAGTGAGGAAAAGCGAAAAAGATGGCAGTTCTGTGAGGAGCAGACTTCTGTGAGGAGAGACGTCTGAAGAATATAAAAAAAGTGAGGGAAAAGCAAAAGAGGGACGTTGCTGAGAGTAGAGAGATTTCTGAAGAAAAAGATACGTCTGAGACAAAAAAGCGAGCTGAAGATAAAAAGTGAGGAAGGAAAGCGAAAGGATGAGAGGAAAAGCAATTGGTCGAGAAGAAGATGACCAAGAAGTGGGTTCTAACCAGCGCCGAAAACAATTCACCCTTCCAGTGCTTCGGCCAAGTGAGCGTAGTGGTGTCCGTGGTGGGTGTGAGCAGTGCCGCCACAAGTGAGCGCTCGGGTCGATCACCAACAACACAGATCTAAACTCCGCGATTCGAGACGATTATCGGTGCCCCTCCAGACGTCGACATGGCGTTCAGAGGCTGTTCGCGAGATGGGTGCACGGCAAAGGTGGGTGCTGGGCGACCAACGTGACACGCACGCCACGCATTTAGGACCGTTTTGCTTCAGGAAACGACTTTCGTGAGTGAGACGATTCCCCTCCCTCCTCCTAAATTATCTGCCGGGTACCTTCTGTGTTTTGCTGTAAGTAAGTTAACCCATAAGCATCTGCTCTTGTGTCTCTTCTGGATTTTTGATATGTGATTTTTGCTTGAAATTCTTTAATTTACTCAGCTAAAAAAAGTTCTTTTTATTTATTATTAATATCATCAATAATTATTTCGATTCCCGAACCTCGTCCTGTGTTGTCTTTCCCTTCCATTGGTCTGGATTGTAGAACCGAGAATAGACGGGGTAAATTACCACGATTTGATTTTAAAAAAAATCGTCGTCACGCACACAGCGCGTAAACGTCGGCCCGCCTTAATTAAAATACTAATCAGATACATTGGTGTGCCTGGTGTTGGCTCAGTGGTTAGGTGGTGCTTGGATCCGAGGGGCCTGAGTTCAATCCCCGTCGGCCGCTGATTAATAAACAGGGGGTATGACGCTCAGCCTGTTCACCTTCCGAGGTTGGCGAAATGAGTACCATTCAGTGTGTGTACTGGCATGAAGGGCACTGCATGCAGCATACAGTCGTGCTTCAAGAATATTAGCTACTCACTGGCAGTAAGCTGCATACGACCACCACCACAGACATGGTGCTTTGCCGAGGTGCGTCCCTGCCGCTCAGCGTAACCACAGATCCTCTAGTAAGCGGAATAATTAACGGCCGGACACTAGAACTCGTGTTGGACTGGGGGTTTCGTGGTTTTAAAACAACCACCGTACCACAACGTTAATTGTTAGTCAGTGGCTCAGGTCCGGCTCTACCGAGGACAACCGGGATTAATCCTCTGAGTAAAACTGGTGCTTTTGCGGTGCGCACCCATCAACCGTGGCCGAACAAATATATAATAATGTACACAGTATATTATTTTTGTCAGTACCCAGGGTTGCGGGGTAACCACAGGGAGGGCTGTGCCTGGTTGCCTCTCACTGACTCACTGGGAATGCAGGCCGTCGCACAACAAAATAGCTTGTGTCGTGGCGGGTCGCTAATCACCGCGATGCCAATAATTTTGACCATGGACCAGGTCCTCCGTCTAAAACGTTTACTAGGAACACAGTGGTGCCTTATGGGAATCCTGCCCTCAGATGCGTGCTTGCATTTACTTAAGCTTATATCATATAGGTGCACCGATCAGAAGCTGCCACAGTAACAACACTAGGCTATTAGCAGATTTTGGGAATAAACGTCCCGACAAACTAAGGTGCAGACCATGCTAGGACCAATAGGGAAAAACAAAACAAGCAGTTAATTATAACAGCGCGCATTTATGAAACAAAGCGAGGAATTTAGTGGCAGCAGTGTGGATTTTATTGCAAATGAGAGCAGGGGAAAGCGCAAGGAATTTGTGGGTGCGCAAAAGACATCAATATTTATAAGAGAAGACAGGCAGAGTTTCCCCGAAATGGTCTTACGCACAGTCTACATTTATGCTTGACATTCCACACACAACACACACACACACACAACCAACCAAGCACACACAACACACACACACAGCCCACAACACACACACACACACATCACAACGACAAACCAAGGAAGATTAGAGATAGCCAGAGACAAGAAGCTAATGGAGGATTAGTTAGCCTGCTCAATACCTGGTGTTAGTGGTGAGCTGTGCAATGGCAAATGCTTAAGAATGGGAAGAGGGAGAGAAACTGAAATGTCTTGTATAGGAAGTGCAGAGGTGCAGTTGTAGTGCCAACGTGGGGTCGCATGATGCAGAGAAGATGTGAGGCGACTATCACATGGTTCACTCTGCAAAGAATGGGCCTTCGCATCTGAAAAGACGGACTTGTTTCACTCTGACAGAAAATGGTCAGTCGTGACTTTGCTCGTGCCGATCCGCTCTTGTGGCTCACAGTAGACAAGAGATAGATGTAAAAAGATGCATAAAGAAAGAAGACCAATCAGAGTGGTGTGAGAATCTGTAAGTGTAACTTTGATGCTCATGCAGCCAAACTGAGCTTGTGAGATAAGAAAAGATCCCGGCTCGTTAGTAGCACTTGCTCCGCATTACACGTGATCCATGCGAGCTCATGGCATTTCTCGGCTTCAGTGCTCTGAAGCTGCCCTCATAGTTGCGTCTGTCCACTATCGGTTTCCCGTAGAGTCTGAAGTCTGCCGCGTCTACCCATCTGGGAGGCTCTGGCTTCTGCAATATGCTCGACCTTGATGACTGAGCGTATTTGATGAATGCGCTCTTTTATGAGCCCCAGGTGAGAAGGAGCTATAGTCTGATCAAATAGGGCGTTGGTGATTGCAGGTTCCCTTATTGGCCCATAGCGGTCGCCAGCGCCATAGCCATTCGCCCTGCCAGGGCTCTTCTGAAACGAAAAATGCCTCGATTCGCTGCGGACTTGGCACGCATCAGCAACATCCAAGTTAAAAATGGACCATGGTTTTGGAAAGCGGCTGCCTGGCCAAGAACATGTTCCAGCCTCCACCAAACATCTCAAAAATAGACGGAACAAAAGTCCAGCTTCTACTTTGATGTATATGACAGAACTCCAGCAACACTATTCGCGCTTCAATCTCTCTCTATCGAGTGCAGACCTGTGTGCTAGTTTGCACATTGGTTGGGATGCGGCTATGCCGCTGAATGCAGTGTCCCCTATACAGTACACTGGTATCATTTTGCTGCAACCTCGGAAAGGATGACAGCTGAGTCAACCTCATGCGTGTATTAATTCAAGCGCCAACGGGGCTTGAACTCAGGACCCTAGGATCCCAAGCCGCACCCAACCACTGCAGCCAACCACCAGGACACGCTTCAAGTTAATACACCAAAAATAACCCGACTCACTCCCTCAGATCCTTCAGAGGCTGTTGGTTGAGTGTTTGACGAATCGGTGGGCAGTGCGTCAGGTTGTAGAGAAGTGGGGTACGTGTGCTTAGCGTTTGAAGCGGAGATTGAATAATGTGCCATATGTGGCGGAGAGGTCGGAGGATGCCTCTATTTATGGTGAACGTCTGTAGTGAAGCAGGGGAGATGTTTGTAACTATGGCGTTTGGTAGATGAAGGAATGTGAACATAAGTTTGTTGTGGGATATTTTTTAGGATATGTGTGGATGAGGTTGTGGTTAGAGACGCATGCTCGTAATGTGGTGATGAGCAGAATGAAGGTCTGAGGTGAGATGTGGTGGAATATTGGTGTGACAGTTGAATGGAAAAGCACGTGGATGCATATGAAGTTCTTGCTTGTGTGCTCACTTGCTTCTTGTCGTCGTTATTGTGCGTGCTTGCTGCGCTCGGTTTCCCTGAGAGAGGACCAAGTGGGGGCAAAGGAGTTCGAATCACGAGCAGGGATTAAGATTAAAGACCCAAACTAAAGCCCTATTGCATGCATCTTCCATTTACCCATTAGACATGTGGAAAGGGCTAACTAAACATATAGAATTTGAATAAACTGCCCTATCGGATCACTGCTATGTTGTGTGCCATTGCCTTGGAGTAATGCGGTTTTACAAGAACAGCAAACTTACATATATATTTTATATATATTATATATATAATATTATATAATATAATGTATATATATATATATATATATATATCTCGAATTATAATACCAAGCTTTGCACACTTTAAAAAACTTCGGCTCGCCGTTCACACAGATCCTATGAAATTTGCTGTGGCACTTAGCGGAATGTCCGGACAATGTTTGGAAGTCTTGCGTTCCGTAGTCCCACTTGCATTTTTGCACAATGCGTATTTTTGTCTTTCCCGTGTACGGTCTGTACGTCTGCCCTACCAGCTATGTTGTACTGCTATTCCCATGCCATGTGCACGGGTTATCGCTAGTATATTAATATATATATATATATATATATATATATATATATATATATATAATTATATATATATATATATAGTATATTATGGCACCCGCGAGGAGGAGTGATGTAAGGGACACATTTGCCATTTTGGAGTTTAAATGCCATATAGACACTATTTTAAAACCCTTCCCCTATCATCCGAGCCTTATCACATTTCATATCCATTAAAAAAATGTCGTTACATCACTCCTCCTCGCTGGGCCTCATATTTAATATATATTGTTGTGGTTTTCCCGGCCCGTCGCGTGCTGGGCGTTCCGCCTTTAGACCAAGGTCGCCGCTCTCGCCCACCGAACGGGCAAACCTTAGTCGCAATTTTCGGAACAAACGCCGAAATCCAGCACGGGTGTGTATTTTAATCACAACGAAAATCAGCCAGCTATTCTGTCCGTGCCGTGACAGGTCTTGATCGCCGAATTGTCGATTAACCTAAAATAAATGCGGGGCGGGGGGGCCCAAGGGGGAACAAAAGAAATACCGGGATTTACACCTCGACGGGACCTGCTTGGAACGGAGGCGCTAGAGCTCGCTCCGTTTGGCGATTTGCCGAAGCGGTGTATATCGCCAAGCCCCGCCGGATCCAATTACTCTATTGCTTATTTAAAAAGCCAGCTAATTTCCGACTTAATATATGGCAGATTCAATCAAGGAAAGGACGCAACGACGGGTCAACATTCACACCAAGGGACATTTATTACACACTCACCACATTTGCAGTCATAGCAGTCATGTATGCAATCAGGCGGGCAAACACGCATGCCATTTATGCAAAGCAAAGAAAAGCAATGCCAATTCAACAAGAACGAACAAGAAGAACTACAAGCGTTGGTCGATTATTATTATTCACATGCACTTTAAAACAGGTACTTAAGGAACGGCGCCACATCTCTCATACAAAAACCCTCGAAAGAAAGAGAAGGAAGGAAAACCGTGACCCGGCTTTGTGGTGTGAATCCTCTGGCTCCGTCCTCTTTCTCCCGACCCTCGTCACGACAGGGACCTCTGCTGGCGTCTCGGCAGCCCCTCCGACCTCGTCACGACAGGACTCTGCTAGAAACGTCTCTGGCCCCGTTCACGATCAGGACCTCTGCTGGCGTTCTCCGACCTTGTCCAACGACAACGACCTCTGCTGGCGTAGGACCTCGACCTCGTCAGGACAGACCTTGCTGGCGTCTCCGACCTCGTTCACGACAGACCTCTGCGGCGTCTCCGACCTCGTCATTGACAACGACCTCTGGCTGGGCGTCTCGGACCTCCGACCTCGTCACAGGACAGACCTCTGCTGGCGTCTCGGACCTCCGACCTCTCAGAGACTAGACCTCTGCTGCGTCTCGGACCTCCGACCTCGTACGCAACGACCTCTGCTGGCGTCTGGACCCTTTCCGACCCTATCAGGACAGACCTTCTGCTGGCGTCTCGGACCTCGTTCACGACAACGACTCTGCTTGGCGTCTCGGACCTTGACCTGTCAGGACGACTTCTGCTGGCAGTCTCGGTGCCTCCGACCTCGTCACGACAAGACCCAGAGAGAGAGAGAGTTTTAGTTGCGCGATCCAGAGAGAGAGAGCAGAGCGCCGATTCTCCTCAGCACGTCTTTTATAGCCCCTCCCCCTCGCCCCCCCCTTTTTCCCAGGTGCGGCGAGGGAAACTTCCAGAAGAAGCTGTTTTCCCGCTCAATCGGGGCCGTTCTCTTCGCCTGCTGCGCCGCATTCGTTATGCTTTTCTTGTTTTTTCTCCTGCACGTGATGAGATCCACTAGCAGGGTTGGGAGTCTTCCTGCGTATTGGCCGCAGAGTGTTATTTGTTGGGGTGGGGGGGCGGGGGGGCCGTCGTCTGTTTCTCCCTCGACGAATGCCAGGCTTCTGGCAACCGTTGTGCTGAGGTGGAAACACGGTGGTGGTTGCTGGTTTGTGTTGGTTGTCGTAATGGTGGCTGGGTGGCGTTTGTGTGGTGGTCGTGATGGTGGTGTGGTTGGGCGGTTGTGGTTAAGGTTGGTTGTGGTGGTTATGTTGTGGTTAATTGGTGGCGTGGCTGGCGTTTTTGTGGTTGGTCGTGTGGTGGTGTGGTTGGGCGGTTGTGGGTTAAGGTGGTTGTTCCAAAATAAAGGATAGCAAAGAATAATGGCTGACTCAAAGATCACAGCCCGGTTACACAAATTAAATCCCTTAGACATCGCGTAGCGCGCGCGGCCGCGGGGGGCGCGGGCGGGCGGCTTGGGAAATCTAATTCTGACCACTCACTTAATCACCATAAACTGATCTCTGGAAGCCTTGAATGGTGTTTCTTGGAATTTCCACAACCGTACAACATATATATATATATAATATATATATATTATATATATATATAATATATATTATATAATAATATATACAGTAATGTATGTACGATATTATTTATGTGTGTGTGCACAGGTCAATGTGGCTCATGTGATTCTGTAAACCGCATCCCCTTGCAAGGGGCGCGGCATGGAGTGGAAGCGGAGCATAGGCATATGATCCATGGGGGCTGCGGCGGATTACCGTGCCCAGTGACGTGCATGCTTTTGTGTCATTAAAGCTCTTGATCTACCTTGAGACCATGAGTCATCTATTACAGTGGCAGCGAAGGCGACCTACGACCTTGGATGGACCCCATCGAGGGATTCTTTGCCAAGGGCACAATGTGCGGATGTGCCCATGATGCCACGTCATAGATTAGGCCAGTGCCAAACTCGGCGAAGCGCTTCGAGCTATTCAGAAAGCGCACCCAGCTGTTACTTTTCTGTGAATGACGTATCAGGTGACAACACATTAATAGACCACATTCTCCTGCTATCAGATGAGGAAAGCTAGAGACACTTCAGTTGTGGGGCATTTGATAACGCTGACGGCACAAAAGCCAAACACTTGTGATGCCGGCAGTGATTTTGCATGCGTTTTTGAAGCTGAACTGAACCCCAGGCCAATTGCCGTGTTGGTTAATTTCTGCCGAAAACATTCAAGCAGCGATGACGATGAAACATGGACAATTTCATCTCCAGATGGCACCAGCAAGTGGAACAAATGCAAAATTCAAGACCCTCGAGGTGGATGAGCGCATAATAGACAGCCTTATTGTGTAGACTTGGTATCCTGAGCTAAACAGAGACTCGCTGCGAAAGGACGGACCTCTCATGTTGTGCTTTCGCGAGCTCCGATGCCCACCTTTTTTGAGAGCGCACGGGTCGTCATGGTAACCGTGCCCCAGTGGGCCGGGGTGAGCTTGGGGCAGACGGCACCCCGCGGAGACGGCCGGGGATATAAAAACGAGCGAGAGAAAGTGTGAGGGACGTTCTGTGAGGAGAGACTTTCTGTGAGGAGAGAAGTTCTGAGATATAAAAAAGTGAGGAAAAAGCGAAAGAGGGACGTTCTGTGAGGAGAGACGTTCTGTGAGGAGAGACGTTCTGAGATATATAAAAA
>CM068953.1:88983081-89002867 GCA_035128595.1 Eptatretus atami | reverse complement strand
AAGAGAAGAGATATCTCTTTCTTCTTCAGAACGTATCTCTTTCTCTTCAGAACGTATCGCTTCGCTTTTCCTCACTCTCAAAACATATCTCCTCACAGAACGTCTCTCTCGCTTCAGAACGTCCCTCTTTCGCCTTTTCCTCTCAGAACGGCTCTCTCACAGAACGTCTTTTTATATCTTCGGGGCGTCTCTGCGGGTCCAACCCACCCCCTACACGTGGCGCACTGTTACCATGACGACCCATGTGCTCTCAAAAAAGGCGGCGTCGGAGCTCACGGAAGATCGCTGCTGAGGAAATATAAGGGTGGGCTTTAGAGCTCGTAAAAGATTATTGCTGAGGAAATATAAGGGCAGGCTTCAGAGCTCGTGAAAGATTATTGCTGAGGAAATATAAGGGCGGGCTTCAGAGCCGTGAAAGAATGTTGTTGAGGAAAAATGAGGGCGGGCTTCAGCTGTGAAAGAAATGTGTGTGAACGTGTCTGTCGTAAAGAAAAAGCTTTCCATAAGAGAGGGGTCTATCCTTTACCCTTCTCAACGCATCACATTTAAGATCCCATTAGACATGGGATGGGCTAATCTGAACATGCATTAAGGAAATAACTGTCTGAGGACTGGATGTGTGGATGCATTCATCAGACTGGCTTCTGAAATCCGTAACAATATATATGTATATATATATAAATATATATACATATATAATATATATATAACATACATATATATACATATACATACAATACATATATATAATACTCCATATATACATATATATAAATGTATATATACTGTATATATACGTATATATACAGTATATAATAATATATATGTATATATTATACAGTATATAGATAGATAGATATATGAAACACAAAGACCCACTCACATAGAAGGCACTCGCATTGAAAGCAAGGCACACAAAGCAAGGCACATTCACCCCTGTGAATGGAGAAAATAACCAATCAGCTTCTCACCTAATCAATTAAACCAGGTGGCTAGATTATATAAATAAATCAAC
This sequence comes from Eptatretus atami, assembly GCA_035128595.1. Taxonomy (NCBI): domain Eukaryota; kingdom Metazoa; phylum Chordata; class Myxini; order Myxiniformes; family Myxinidae; genus Eptatretus; species Eptatretus atami. The sequence continues at coordinate 89,001,852 of CM068953.1, read as the reverse complement.
TCCTCCCATGCTCTTCCAGCCAAAGAAGACTGCATTAAGCAACCATGAAGGCTGCACAAGGTAAGCTCTTTGCTTTTTGCTAAAGAAGGCTACACAATATAAGCCGTTTCATTTATATGTTGATTCTTTTAGACATTTGCATGTGGTACATGCTTGGGAGCCTCGTTAGTGCATGTTTCTGTCTCGTTGGTTTTCATATACTGGCAGGGACCGGCAATATATCCACACAATGTAAAATGTGACTTCAAATCCTCAACTCCCCCTCTTCACAAACTCCAAGTCATCAACCCCATCCTCCCAAATCTCAAGTGATTAACCCCACCCTCCCAAACCTCAAGTCATCAACCCACCCCCTCCCAAACCTCAAGTCATTAACCCCCCTGCCCCAAACCCCAAGTCTGCAGCCTCCACATCCCAAATGAGGCTTCAATCCCTCCCCATTTGAAGCCTTCAAACTCCCTCTCCACCCCTACCCACCACAATTCCTCAACTCCCCCCTCACCACAACCCCTCAACATCATGCCCCCCCACCAAATAGCCAAGGAGACTGCTTAGGCAGCACCAATGCTCTGCACAGAGTATGGGCCCAATCTCCTCTCTGCTCCCCACCAAAAGTCCTCAACCCTCCCCCCAAATTTGTCCCATATTTGCCCCCCCCCGGGCCCGGACCCCAAATCTCTGTCCTCTCACCCCCTCCCCTCCTCCACTCATAAATCAAAAGGGCATTCTTACTTTGACCATTACAATTTAATATCGTGTCACCACAATCACCGAGTTTGAAGTGTCCTACTTGGAACCATCTTGGCATTATTCGTCAATAAACAGTTATCTCAGTATTCTGGTGTATTTTGTGTCACTGACAATCGCTTGAATAACGTTTTTCCACGTTTGGTAAAAAAAATAAAATAAAATAAAACCTACTTTCAATTCCCACCAACCCATATTTTGTCCCCTCTAACTTGCCACGTATGTTCATTTACTTCACATAATATGTGAATTACATGTCCATGCACATGTGATGCTATTCTACATGTGTTTGAGGTTTGGATGAAACGACCGGAAACCCTCCTCCCTCCCGCCATTCACAATTCGCACAGATTTGCCACCAAAGCTCAAAGCAGTTCATTACAACCTCGAGAGAATTACCTTCAAGCATCGAAAGAATTATAGCAAATCTACTCATATCTGTCTTGTAGGTACTGAACTGATTTTGGAACAGCATGATAAAGGTAAATTACAAGCACTGTGGACAAAATACACTGACTACTTGGAAAGGAATTAAGATGTTACAAAGATTTAAGCTTATTTTAACTTCCTGACTCAGTGTATATTTATTTATTATTTGCAGTGTATGGTGCAGTGGTTCGATTTTGGTTCATTTGTTGTTAACACAATTGTCCACTTCTGAAGCAATTTTCTCTTTCTTTCTTTATAACATTGTACATATTCTATTGATAATGTTTCGTTCGAAAATGTTATCTACATAGCTGGAGAGGGATGTTCCATTGCATAATCTGAGCTATTTTTGTTATCTGTGTAATTGTCGTGTTTATTATGATGACTGGAATGATGTCTTTTTGGTCTGTAATACTTGCTTTCAAAACATTTTACCATTTCATCAATTTGATTCAGATGACTTTAATGGAACTGTCTCAGATATGCAATGTGATCATGGTATAAATGTTAATCGGTTGGAAAATTTGCGATTATAACCATTTGATAATTATTATGATTTTCTTGGAAATGAAGGATTAGATCGAGACGGAATTTTTTTGTTGTTGACAACATTGATGAATCACGGATGAATTGATGAATTGACAATCATTATTCCATAAACAAATTTTCAGATTGTTTTTGTAATGATTTGCACAGATTTGCGAATTTGTGTGTGGCTCCAAGTTTTCTTTTGTGTACATTTTAATTCTAGGAGTCTTCTGAAAAATTTTGATGGCATTTTTGATTATATATTTGAATTTGTTAAATTTTCAATTTGATGTCAGAGGCTTTTCTGAAATGGGGCTTAAAGAAAATATGTGACTTCCATACCTGCCAGGTTCTTCATTCTTATGTGAAAATAGATCTGAAAAGAGTGGAGATTGCATTGCTATGTACATTCAAAATATCTTTATATATGTCGAATGTGATGATTTAACATTGAATGAAAATTAATATGAATCGTTATTTATTTAGATTTTATTTTTGAGAAAAAATTTATTTTATTTTATTTTCGTTATTTATTTAGAAAAATGCATTGATGCCTTGGATACTCTTCTGGTCAAAAGTTTTAGAACTTTAATAAAACTAGAAAGCATCGGTGAAAATGCAAGCCTGTTCCACTTGTATTGGACTCCTTCTTCTTTTACCGGTATTCTGAACGGTTACGTTTACCCTTTTGACAAATTCTTAATTGCCTTCTCCAATTCTCATCATAAATTTTGTTGAAATGATGCTGCGCAAGGTGGACGTGCTAAAGAGAAAGAACGGTATATTTCCTATCCCATCTGTTTATGAAGCTCTCCTGTAGATAGCAGAAAGGCTTATAGCTGTGTAAGGTTCTGTTTCTATAATGATGCTCCCAATTTTAATGGTACCACAATGCTTCCTCAGACCACTATGGTGATTACTTAAACTACCACTTCGGAAGAAAAAAAAATCGTTTTGTTTTTTTCTTTTCTTCCTGCGACTATCAATTTCCGGGCTGTATCTCCGGAGCCGGCTGGGACTTGTTGAATGGAAATTTGCATCAATAATGTTGAATAGAAAGTATGAGCGGCTGAAACATAATTTTGCCCATTGACCTAATTTTGAAAGGCCATGACCTAATTATAGAATTTAACATAGTCACCATAACATGTGCAAAGGTTTGTCGATCAAACAAAATTTCCCTCCCAGTTAGTGAGAGGAAGGAACTATACTTTATATTTACATCATATCCTTCCAGGTTAAAGGTCAAAGGTCTTACACCATCGCGAGTACTAAACCACCATTTAGTTTTCTCCCTTTTTTCTGCCCAATGTACGAGGACTTTCAAAAGAATATTCTGCATACATATGGCGAATAAAAAGATGCGGGGTTGACATAATTTTATCTTGCAGCTTGACCTAATTTTAAAGTCATGACCCATTATAGAACATTTTATAACATTTTCACCATAATCGACTAAGTCTCTGTACCGATCGAAATGAAATTGCTTTCCTAGATAACCTAGACCAAGCACAATTGATGCCTCATTACATCACATCCCCTAGTTAAGGTCAAAAAATGTACAATGGCGTTCTGAAAAAAAAATAACGCAGTCAAGGTCAATCACAGTCTTATAAAAATTACGCATATTTTTTTTGTCATCGGTTGATCTAGACGTGTAATCTCAAAAAACCGCTTGGCCTTCCATGATGTTCTTGCTCATAATATAGTGGACCTGCACTGAATAGTTTACTTCCTTGACCTAATTAACAAAAAAACTCCTTTTTGATTCATAAACTGAATATTTTCCTTTGATTTCATGATGTTGAGTTCTTTTGGTAGATTGTAGACGGTGGACACATTTCTTAATTTACACTCCATCTCTAAATGGTTTAGGTCAAGTCATATGTCGTTCCAAACAAAACGTATGCCAACTTTGTTTGTGGCCAAGGCTAAGTCGCGGCGATTGCTTTGGATCGCAGATATAGATTGTCATTGTGCTATTTCCTTTGGAGTGTGAAAATTATTATATTATCTTAGATGTTGCTATAGTGGGCAATTAGCATAACAAATGTGCATTTTGTGATGAAAGCACCAAAATTGGCACATAGCTACCTCATGCATATTATGAAAATATTGGATATTGGCCATCTCAAATTTTTTGACGGCAGTGGAAAATGGTGCCACAGCCATCAGCGGTGTGAATTTGAGATGCCCAATATCGCAATCTGTTCATAATATTTAAGGTACTAGTTGTGCCAAATTGGGCTTTTCCTCACAAAATGCCACAATTGTTATGCTATATTAGTACATGGTTGCCCCACTACTACCTTCCTCAGCCGAGGAAATAATTTAAGATGCAAAATATGATTTGAATTGGTGGAAGCCAGATGGTGGTGTTGCTAGGTGTTGTTGCACAGTTTTAACGAGGAAGGAGATAGAGGACTGAAATGTGTTTCACCGATTTGGAGAACAAGATCCTATCCTTACGTGCATTGGGACGTACCATACTCGTGTTCAGAGCGTCGAGCTACCGAAGCAATTTATTAGGCAACCGTATACCTGCTGGATTTGCATCCCAGCAGTAGTTATGGCAGGAATTTGTATTGTTCAGGATGCCGGCGATAGACTTGGCCAACTCTTTGTGAAAGACACCGTCGGGAATCTTTACAATTCCATCAATAATTCTCCGGCAGACGGGGCATCCTTCAACTTCATCCAAGGATGGCACACCATTGATGAATCCACCCGATTGTGAAACTCCTAGGATGACCGTTTCATAAACTGGTAGAGATTCAAAACCCAGGTTGACAGCCTAGAAGCGGTGTGGCATACTTTAGGCCATCCTGCCTCCCCAGTTCCTTACAGGGCAATAATATATAGTTCATAGTTTTAAAAGATTCCCTCACGTGCTAGTTTGATTTAAACTTATGTCGTAGCTGATGTGGTTACATATACAACCTCCGCATTCACAACCAACTGTTTGATACGTTTGACATTCTTTGACACTACGTGAGCAGTGTTCTTTTATGCCTGGCACTATCTGTGTCATGATTTGCTGTTGAAGCCTGTAAGAAGATTCCTTTTGTGCCAGGATATAAAGAGCAAGGAAAACACCATGAAAGGAAAACAAAATTTATCCATCATTGCTCTTTACATCACCATAGCAAACAAATTGGGTAGTTGTTCAACCAAGGCACGCTCAATTTCATCCATTCAAATATAGGTACATAGAAGCAGCTCCAGATGGACTGGGTCACGTGAAGCCAAGATATATTGGCCCTCACCGGAATACCCGTTGTACAAACTCTTGTTGTGTGTATGTTGTGGTATGAGCTCTTCTTGATGGTGAGCCTATAAAAAGACAAATCCCAGGGAGAGTACAGAATCATTAAAGAGTTATATTTATTACTATATGTCTTTCTTTTCTTTTTTTCCTCGCAGAGGAGGGTATTGCATTTGTGTTCTGTTTGTCGTGTTTGTCTGTCTGTCTGTGTTTGGCCCGCACAGAAACTTTCAAGTGTTTTCTCTGCAACCGCTTGTCGGATTGAGAGGAATTTTCACCGTAGGTGCGACTACTCACGTAGAATGTTTTCATGAGGATTATGACGTCATAGGTCACGTAGTTCGTGGCAGCGATGTTGGAAAAACGGAAAAAAAACTTTGGACCTCTGTATCTCTGAAACTGCACCAAGAAAAAATTAAACTTGGCACAAAGCAAGTACTCGCCATGGGGAGTGTGATTTTTTTTTAATGATGTCAACATGCCATCGTGAAGATGTCATAATTGCATATGTAGAACGCAACATCCGATCAGTATTAAAAATTTTGAGGGTCATCTATGGATAAAAATGGTCACTCTGAAAAAAATTGATGACGTCATCTGTCGAGTGATTCGGCAGCCATATTGTTTTAAACAAAAAACCTTCAAAATCTTCTTCTGAAATGGTCACAAATCGAAGCAAAACTTTACACGTATGACCGCTGTCCATGAGGAACAAAAGGTTCACACTATGATATCATAGGTCACATGGTTTGGCAGCCATATTGGATTTACCCTGAATCTCTTATAAAAATACACCACTCAAAAGAATGTGCTGGCAGAGGTCTGCAATCTCTGATTGCTCTTTTTTCTTGTTTACTTTGTACCGGTTACATTTCACGATTCTTCACATCTACCTCCATTACCTCTTACTTTGCTTTGCCTGTGACTTGGTATGTTTGATGTTGCTGAAAAAAAGTTTGGAGAGGAACTCTAGTTTTACTTTTCTTTTAAAAGGCATTTTGAATCAGATTTGTGGCTCAGGCTTCAGCATCCAGGCATGTTTCCCAAGGCTTCTGTGGCATACGAGGCAGTGACAACAGCACTAGTGCTATTCCTGATATAAAGAGGATGATGGCAGATGCGATAGAGCAAGCGAAGGACCATTGAATAGTAATAGTTGTGCCAGATAGTTTTCTCCTCTGGATCATGTTCTTCACTGACTGCCGGATCACCTCCATGGAGATGATGACACTCAGACCTAGCGCACGCAGCAGAGGCCATAATGTATGAGTTAGTGCATAGGACACTACAATGAGGCATTTAATACACCTGATGAAATTATATCAATTTGTAGTGGTCTCAAAAACATTGTCTTAGTATCTATCTTAGTAAAACAAATGTATCTATCAGTGGACAAGAGACAAAGGATACAAATGAAGAATCACCATCTCAAGGTGCATTACACGGTTAAGCATGTAAATCGCAGTGTAGGATGTACTAGCAGGTACCTGTGCCGATGGGTTCGTAGATGTCTCACCTCAAAGGAGCAGTTTTTTGGAATGTGTATTAGTAGAAAACGGAATTGAACATTGTTAGTGATTAAAAATTGGCAACTAACCGCCATTTCATGTCAGGTCGTTTTGTAAACGGTATTCAGGCACAACTTCAACATCTCGTCATCACCATGACAACAGGCAATGAATTTTGTAAAGGTTAAGATGACCTGATTACCTCCATAGAATCGCATGAGAACACCCGGACTTGGTATTGAAGTTTAAAAAGAAAAGATAAGATTGGGTAAGAGTGTATTTGTCACTGTCCTCCATTTTTTATCACAAAATCTCTTTCTATATTTCCGTTTCAGCCATCACCCTGACCATTCTCTCATCTTCCTGGTAAACAGAACAGATTTAATTATATATTATTGGGCCGAATCGAGGCCGAGCGAAACAAGGTCTAGCGTTTATTCCTGTACAGAAACACCTGCAACCTGTGCCTATAGAAAACTGATTTGTTGGAAGATTTTTCCATTCAATCATCATGTAACTTTGTTGGAAAAAAAATCTCCATGGGAACCACTCCTATGTTGAAAGTTCTGTTCAATCGCTCAAGTGGGTTTGCAGAGAAAACGAATAAAATGAAAAGTGAGGGTGGAGAAAAACATGGTGAAAACCTTGACTACGGTCCACAACATGGTCAAGGATGGTTGTGGATGTCGATTACTAGTTAACTGAACGTTGGCAGACCAAATGGAAGGAACTGATGGAGAGGGACATTAGAGAAGTGAAGGTGCTGAGATCGGATTTCAGGACAGGATGTGGAGAGTAAAAACTAATGTGGCTTAGAAACGCGGGATTAATAACAGGCCATTGATATAGTAGTTGTAGTATTAGTAGGAGTAGTAGTAGTGGTCGTGTTGAATTAAATTGCTCTTCAGCTAATTTTAATCATTAACTATTTGATCAGGAAACTAATGTAATGAGAACATCTGGTATATATTCCGAAGCGCTTGCACAAAAGCATGACTCTGAGAAAGTAAACCAGGCCATCCTACATCCAGGACCAATTGAGTTCAGCACATTAAAGTAGACTTTCAAGGTCAATACACCATTTGGTGCCAATGGCAATTTTGAACTGTTTGAGGCTGATGCGTCATCTTATCCATCCAATAGGAGTTGAATGGATTCTAAATGTGAACCTGGAACTTTGGAGGATCCCTTTATCACAAATGTTGCACTGTCTAGTGAGTCCACTTTACTTCTCAGGAGCTCAAGTATCGGTTGCACATGAAAACGCTTTGAAAGTCGCAGCGGATGTTCAAAACTACAGAAGAAAAACGTGAAAATTGTTACCGGTTGGAATTTTGATTTCAAAATGCTTTGGATAAACATTCAACTGCTCCAAATAACTTTCTGAAGTATTTAAGTAGGCAAATAGAAAGAGCTTGCTCATTCTTCTACTAGTGTCCACCTGCCCCCATAGCTCCACAAGTTAGTGCATTGCCTTTTGTCCTCTGTTCTTCGCATGAGCCTTGATTTTCGACAGAACCAAAAAGCCAATAGTGTCACCAGCAGCAATTCATGTTGATGTAGATTAAGATTTGTAGAGAAAAAAAACAGATTTCAGTTGATGAGTTGGCATCTGTTACAGTATGATTTTCTTAATCCCTTACACTGAAGTCCTCCATTATTTTAAAGCTTAGAATCATTCTCTCCATAATTTATTCTTCCATGAGAGTGGATAAATGAGATAATAATGTGAGAGTGGATAATTAACTCATTACACTAAAGTAATAATAGACAGTGCTTAAACTTTTCTGGCATTTTTCTTTTCTGCTTTAATCGGTTTCTTCTGTCTCTATTTGTTTTATTCACTTTCACCTTTCTCTTTCAACCATTTTTTCTACCTCTACTTCTGTTTCGGCTTCTCTGTCTGACCCTTGCCACTGAAGGTTATGGAGTTTTAGTACTCTTGCAATCTTCTTATTCTTCTTTCATATGGCAGCTTAGTTGCCAATAGCTATAATTTGTTAGGGCACAACTATGCCGCTGATGCAGTGCCCTATTATCAGTGCACTGATACTCATTTACCAACCCGAAGATGACAGGCTGCGTCAACCCACCTGGTGTTAGTTTAGCAGCCAACGGGGCTCAAACTCAGGACTCCAGGATCGAAAGCCAGCTCCCAAACCACTAAGCAACACAGGCTTACACTTTTCAATAATTGTTCTTCAGCTTTTTAATTGGCTTCTTTTCACAAGCTTCACGTCAACTATTTACCTAGCGTCGCTCTGATCAGTGGACAGATAGAACAATGGATGTCGAGGTATGTTAACCACCATGGGAAGCTGACGTTTTGGGTGTCACCCTTGTCTGAGCAAAAGAGGGGACGAGATAAAGGCGAGGGCTGCTGATATAGGGTGGGATGTTTAAAATTTACTTGTTCTTCTGTTCAGAGAATTACATTGAGTAAAGAAGGATTATGCAAGTCCAAAAGTGTAACTTCATTGGGTGCAATGAAATAATAACCAGTGGCATCACTGAGAAGGCTCCCGTGGGCACAGCTAGTTCTCCATGGGGTAAATATCTGTAGTTAGGCCAGTCACACCTTGACGTTTTAGCCAGCTTATGCCGATTTTTGGAAAATTTGTGTAAAACGCTGGTACACGTCGAATACGTTATGGGTAAGTTTTGATAACATTGAGAGCACGCTGAAAAACACTGCCATACGTCGTAGTGCGCTGCTTAAACGTTGTATTTTTCGGTTGTCCTCAAATTTTCCATGCTTGAAATTTTAAGACTTATGCAGCGTTGACTCACACGTTCCGCATAACGCTGGCCATAAGTTGTAGGCACGTTACGCGATTGTTGACACACGTTACTTGTAAGTTACTCATAAGCCAAACAGTATGAGGTATGTTTAGCGTACCCGAAACTTATTTCTAACCTATAGAGTAACGTGTTGTACGCACAATATGCGAACAGTTTGGCACATGTCGACAAAAGTTATTGTAAGGTCTCATAAGTTGAAACACGTCAAGGTAATGGTTAGCGTCAGTGTTCCAGACTCTGGTTTTTTTTTTGTTTGTTTTTTTTTCTTCGGTATGACGGTGATGTTGACACTTCGATTTGTACGTGCAGTTATATATAATATAATTAAAAGGCTGCGCTCAACGATTTAAATCATAAATGTGTGTAATGTCAACCGGTGTAAGAACACTGACGCTAACCGATTACCTTGAGTGTTTCGACTTATGAGTACCTTACAAGTAACTTTTGCGACGTGTGACAACGTTGGCATATCGTGCGTACAACTTATCCCATTTCGCATGCGGAACGTGTGTCATACGGCAAGTACGGTCCGTAAATGTTTAACACGTTTATAATTACAAGACGTCACTCCACTTAATCGACGTATGATAGGTACTTTAGCGTTCTATTCACGTATACCAAACTTACCCATACCGTATTCGACGTGCGCCAGGTTTTAGACGCATTTTTCAGAGGTCGCATACGCTGGCAAGATCGCCAGGTGTGACTGCGATGTTGACACTTCCATTTCTCCGGCGGTTATGATTGAATCGTTGTGCGGCAGCCTTTTAATAGGCTACGTCACGTCATCGTTCGGCGATACGTGCAGCGCGCTATGCATAAGTTTTAGACTATCGTTGGGCATAGGTTGTGAAGGCCGACAACAGCTAAGCATTCGTTGGTTATAAGTTATCTTATAAGACAACGAAACGTTCTGTGTCCGTTACTAATATGTTATGCATACGACCAACTCGTTATGAATACGTCCGAATCTTAAAAAAAAACATCAAAAAGTTCAACGTAAGCCAGCGTTTTACATACATTTTGATACGTTGCCATTGCTGGCTAAAACGTCAAGTGTGACTGGGCCTTCAGAAGGCAAAATAAATTAAATTAAAGATCAAATTAAAATAACGATTAACATAATGGGAGGATTAGAATGAGTAAAAGCACATGGGACAAGTGAACTACAAGTTCAAGAGAGAATTGGAAAAATATGCAATACAATTATTAATTTACTCTTTGCAAAACTTCCACTTAATTTTTGAAGTGTCGCTCTTCCCCACCCCACCATCTCATTCCTCGCTCCCTCCATTTATCTTCACTCTCCCCCCCCCTCTACCTTCCTTGCACACCCTTCCTCTCTCTTCTCATGCTCCACTGCCCTTCCTAGCACACCTCCCTCCAGGAGTGTTATCGCAACGTGTGATGAGACATTGCTCTTCCCCTTCCTTCTCTTCCTCGCTCTCCTCTCTCTCTTTCTCAAGCTCCCACCACCTCCTTGCACCCCTCCTCTTGGAGTGAAGAGCGTTGTGTGGTGAGCGTTTGCTCTCCCCCTTTCCTCACTCTCCTCCACCCATTCCTAACTCTCCCCCCCCCCTTCCTCATGCTCAGCCCACCCACCTTCCTTGCCCCCCCTTCTCTCTCTCTCTATCTCGTCTCTCTCTCTCTCTCTCTCTCCTCTCCACCTCCTCCTTCTCTCTCCTCCCCTCCCTCCGCTCCCCTCTCCCTTCCCTATACTCGCTCCCTCCTTTCATAGCTCCCACTTCCTTGTCCCCCTCCTCGCTGTTCACCCCTCTTGTCTCTCTCTCCCCTCCCCCCATCTCTCTCTCTCTCTCTCTCCTCTCTCTCTCTCTCTCCTCTTCTCTCTCTCTCTCTCTCTCTCTCTCTCTCCTCCCCTCTCTATCCCCTTCTCTCTCTCCCGCCTCTCTTAGTATCCCCGTCAACGAAGCAACGGGTGATGTTTGTCTCAACTATATGCTTAATTGTGGTATAGTCCAATAGTAATGAGATCCGGAGCATGCTGGCTACCTTTTGTGGGAGGAGGGAGGGAGAGGGTGGAGGTGGGAGGTGGAGGGAATGGGTGGGAGGTGGAAGGGAATGGGTGGGAGGTGGGAGGGGAATGGGTGGGAGGTGGGAGGGGAATGGATGGGAAGAGGAGGGGAAAGGGTGGGAGAGGAGAGCGGAAGTTTTGGAGGAGGGAGGAGAAGTGTTGGAGAAGGAGGGGAAGTGTTGGGAGAGGGACTTGGCGTTTCCCAGCAATGTCGGACGTTTGCTTCCTATATTAAATCAAGTATTTCTTCAAAAAAAAGTTTTGCTCTTGGTTTTTTTGACCCATTCATTCCCACATACCTCCTACAGTCGATCACTTCAGATGAATTTAAATCTTGTTTGCTAAATTTGCTGCCAATTCGAGACATTACCCTTCAGCTGTTCTTGTAACTGGGTCACCATAATAACTGGTCATTTAGACCATCATGTGACAACATTTATGTAACATTATTTAATTTCTAGAAAACAATGAGGAACCCATTATTATTATTGGATGGGTTAATTCCCCAGGACTTACAGACTGGTTGGGGTAATTTAGTATGATTTGTTATTCGTTCTCCCACTGGGAGGGCACGAAGCCATACTATTTACATCAGAGAATTGGGGTCTCTCTCCACTGTGAACCCTGGGACTATGATTTTCTTTACCATCTAAAACCTCCCCAAGGTACACTCCAGTACAACCATCAGTTTTCAAATCATGCGTGCAGAGGTTCAGGAGTGCATAGACGTCAAATCAACACGAATAAACAAACAAACACAAATAGACACTTCTCGAAATATAGTATAATGTTGCCCATGTCCATAAAAAAAAATAGACCATCCCAAAATAAGCACAATCACATGATCCCTTGTCCTGTGGAGTGATGTACGTTAACCTTTCTGATACCATTCCACGTGTACAATGATTCGAGTTTCTAATTTTGCATCAACAGGGAACATGATGAACATCCTCTTTCAGATGCATGATCTTTATCAAATGATGTGTTTTGTGCTCGCACGTGCACCAAGCTTCCAAGAAGAATTGTGTCCTCGATTGGGCGTACTGTCCAGCTATTTAATGTCACTTTAACTTCAGTGTATCTGGCGACTCTAAAGTCTGTTTTGTGCTTGCCAAGCAGATGGCTTTCATGCTTCTCAAGTGCGCTTCCATGCTCTAAATGTGCAATACAGCATTCTACTGGTTTTGGACATATTTTGAAGTGCAGCCACGACATGCGACTGAATTTCCATTCCTTTACTTACCTACAACACACTATTTTTAACTCTTGGTCGAGGCAATGTTGTGTGAAAATGCTGAGTATAGGAAGGTATCTCCAATTCCCCCTGAATAGCTAAGAGCACAAATCAAATAGCTGCTTAAAGATATCTGCAGATACACTTTATTGAGGCAAGTCAAACATCGAGAACCACAGTAACGGGTAAGAGTGCAGGAATTTTCTCGATTTCCACAACAGAGAACCTTTGAAGTTCTTGTATCCCTTTTCACGAGTCATCAGTTTGTACCTATCTTCTGCTGTCTGGTGTGTCCAGCAAAATATCATTCCTTTCATGTAGTAATTCTCTGCAGCTTGCAGTTAGACCTGGTGCCACTACTCTTCTATACTATGTTCTAACTGCAGCATTTTTGCCTGGGGTGCTGTGTTTTGTGTTAGCATGGCAAATAGTAGACTAAATACGGGTAGAAATAGCTTTCCTGCATCAAAGTGTCTTTGAATTGTTAAGGTAACTAAAATAAAATTATTAACCATTTAGATGGTCTAACAGATGCTGCAATATTACATTTAATTTCACCTATTCATCAGGCAGTTCAGCCTGTTTACTATTTCCTTTGTATACAACGGCTCAGATGCTGTTAAACCTAGGTTTGTCCATTGCCGATTATATCTTTGCAATTCATGGGAAAAGTAAACTCGTGTTCCCTCACCTATTTATTAAGCACGTGAGTCTCAGATCATATTAATTACTGTGGCCTGTTGGCCAATGAAATACTATATTCAGTTTTATGTTTACACACCAACACATCAAATTAAGTGGGGTTTCTAAGATTCACTTGCATTGTACAGATATGCAACTTGAATGTCTGTTTATCTCAAAAGTATGCTATGCAAACTTAATCACTGCATACAATTTTCAGGCTGCTTGATTTTGAAATAATTTGCATTTGAAGATCTAAAATTTGAGAAAACATGCAAAATCTAATTTATTAGAGACAATTATATATTTTGATTTTCAAACAACTTCTGTTATTACTCATAAGTAAAGCAACAGATAGAGAACAAAGCATGAACACCCACCACCACAAAGGAGAAAAATGACACTGGCGCATCTATAGTCCTGTTTCTTGCGAACACCAATCAGAAGACAAACAGCACCAAGAATAATGAGGACAAGGCTGAGGATATGATACAGCTGCAGAGATACATATTCTGCCAAGGTAAAAAACAACAACAGTTTCACACCACAAGTTTCACACCACAAAAAACTTTTACTCTGTCTGTTTATACCGCCTGATATCTTGCACGTCTTTTCCAATCAACATATTGTTTCTGCTGTGGTTTTGGTACTATTATTTTTACATGCATTTAAAGTATCGTTTACCTGTGCACCATGGTTGATATATACCGATGATCTGTTATTTCGAGGAATTGAGTTGAGAGATCATTGGAGGATTGAGTTTTCCCCACGCACGCAAAGCAGAAAGCAGGGTTAACCCGTGTTAATTACAAAGTCATGTCCGTCCATCCGTCTGTCCATTTGTCCATCTTATCAGTTTATACTTATTTTAATTGAATGTTATATTTTGAACATGAATCGGAACATGAATCAGAAGACAAGTTTTCCGTTTAACCAGTTTTGGATATGAATTTTTCCCGATCGCACATGTGCAATATTTTTTACTCCATCTGCTTTATACGCCTGATAATATTTTTACTCCGTCTGCTTATACCACCTGATAATATATTTTACTCCAGTCTGCTCTATACCGCCTGATAAATATTTTACTCCATCTGCTTATGACCGCCTGAAATTATTTTTACTCATCTGCCTATACCCCTGAAATTCTTTACTCATCTGTTATTACCGCCTGATAATATTTTTACTCCATCTGCTATACGCCTGATAATATTTTTACTCTGCATCTGCTTATACGCCTGATATATTTTACTCCATCTGCTTATCGCCTGATAATTTTACTCATTCCTACCCCGTAATTTTATGTCTGCTCATACCCCTTTATTACTCATTGCATTAGCCTGATAATTTTACTCCTTTCTCTTAGCGTATTTACCGTCGCTTATACCGCCTGATAATATTTTACTCGTTTGCTTATACGCCTGATAATATTTTACTCCTTTCAGATTTAATATTATTTTCAGAAATAATAATTTTCAGATTTTTTTCACATTATTTTATTAAAATTGAAGTATATATTTGAACACTAGTGCACGGGGGGTATCGTGTTCTATGAACTCTGTAGTTTTTGTTGTTGTTTTTTGGGTACATGATTGAGGAGGAGCTAGAGCAGAATGGAAGGGAACAAATAGGAAAGAGGGTAACACCAACAGCAAAGTAGAATGAGAGTGAGATCAAGGGGAGAGGAAGAAGGACACATTGAGGTGAACAAGTTGCACCACAAGCTGAATGAAACAGCAACAAGAGAAAGGTGTGGATGAAACAGAAAAGGAACAAACCACCGACAACTACCAGACAAAAAAGAGATGAGGGAGGGGGGAGTGGGAATCACAATACCTGGAAAAATGAGTGCTTGGGAGTGGGATCGTTGGGGTAGAAGAGACCATGAGGATGATGTGGGGATGACTTGAAGTAGTGGGGGAACAGCTTGAGGCCAATATAGTGGAAAATCTTCTATTTTACAAGTAACAGACAGAACTAGAAGGGCACTCGTACGCACATACTCCGCCATGTAATGCACTGATCCAGGAGAATATATACATTTTTGAAATATCATACGATATATCGGTTTTGGCCCCTATCTCTCATGGTGAAGAATCACTATAAATTGAAATATTATTGTATCCAGATCCAGACTCGGATCTTCATCAAATCGAATCTATATATTATTTTAGCTGTAATCTCTCATGGTGAGAATCACTTAAAAAATATCAGATCTATATCTGGATCTGGATCTTCACGAAAATCTAATCAGTTTGTCCCTTGTCACACACCCAACCCTGCCCACCAAATTTCATCCGAATCAGTCACTAACTTTTTGAGATAACTGTAAACACAAACAAAACAGACAACATCAAACAGACAGAAAGGGGTGAAACATAACCCTCCTTCACCTTTGGTGGCGGAGGTAATAACAAAATTGACCAACCAATCTACTCCACTTGAAAAATCTTCGATTTTGAAGTACAAAACAGACTTAAAGCTATACCTCTCCTCTGGAAAGGTAATAAACCAAGGTAGAAAGTAGGTTTTATAATTTTGATTTGTAATTCAAGGCAACATAGGAAAAGAAAAGTGGACTGAAATCAATCAAGGCAGTTATATGGTTACGAATCATACAAAAAACAAACATTTCTTAACATATGTGTAAAAAGTTTCAATGAGAAAGCATATTTAAAGCTGCCTGTCAGACCATTCCAGGTTTGGCCAGAAATAACGACTATATGCTGTAAAGACACAGTTCTATCTTATGGAGATAATACCAAGACATTGATCTGGTAGTATACGGTGAATTCATAATTAATAAAAATGAACAAGTTACATAATGAGAAAGGAGCTATCTATTCATAATTCGTACATAAACATACTTGTTGATAAAGTGTGACGTCAAACAGTTTTTAGTAATTTTTTAGGTTATTTCTCAGAAATATTTTCCACAAAACATTCGTGTAGTCAGAATATAAAACAAAAGAAAAAAACCTACAGATGTGTGAATGTCATTAATATATAATGAACAATAATGGACCCACAAGAGAACCCAAGGAACTCACAGGAAATCTTTTAAATTCAGATAAACAAGATTGATACATTGTGCACTGGGTGCAGCTATATAAATAACTTGTAAATCAAATATAAGCCAGCCCCTCATTCCCCACCAAATCTCATAATAATACAAATCATCATGACCCATTAGAATTCAGTCCAATTTTAGAGTCATCTTCTCTTTTAGTATTAATCAGAGTATTTATTATCAACAGGTTGACTTTAGATTTAATTTATATTGAAATAATTTTATTCATAATATTCAGTTTTACTTTACGTATTAATGTTCATTTCTAAAGTTTTTATATTTCAATTGTTAAATCTCGTTGGCCTTTGAAAAATATTTTATAAAGCCCAATTTCTATATTTTATTGGTTGTTATACCATCTGTCATCCAGGATTTGTAACTTCTCTTTCCATGTATAATTTTACAAAGTGGAAATTTTTTCTCATACAAGACGTGCAATTTAGATTCAAATAACCATACGCTTCATTGAGGTCTTCTAATAAGAGAATATCATCCCAATTACTATTTCCCAAATCGTTCTGTAAAAGAGTAATACATTCCGAATCAATTATTTGATTAAAATTATCTTTTTCTCCACGAGGGTCGTTTTTTATGCAGAGATGTTATTTTAAATACGGGTATCTGGTCAGTGATGTCACAATATGCAATAAGCCATGAGTCGTAGATATATCACATTGTTTGTTATGATATCGTCAATCGAGGTGGCAGTTGTCCTTGTAAGCATGTGTCTAATACTCAAGGGAACCAAAAAATTACTAATAAAGCATTCACAAAATACTGAGTTAATTGTTTATATCATATTTAAGAAATCGATATTAAAGTCCCCATAATGAAAACGTTTTTTTTTTGTATATAAATATTATATAATATATATATATATTACTTGCCAAACAATACTCAACCGGTCAAAAGTTGAGAACACCCCCATTTTTCCCAGTTTTACTGAAATTTAAGCAGTTTAATGTTTCAATGTACCTGTACTCTGAATTAAAGCATAGAACAAATAAACAATTGCAGATAAAAAAGAAATCATGAATCGTTTTGTTGACCAAATTTAATCGAAATTTTTGACTCATCAAAGTAGCCACCTTTTGCAGATAACAGCCAACAATACTCGTCGCATTCTTTCTACAATGGAATCAAATATTGTTCAGAAAGTTCTCCCAACACGTTGCAGAAGTCCCACAAATGTGTTGCACTTGTAGGTTGCTTTGCTTTCATCCCTCTGTCCGGTTCATCCCAGACAGCTCGATGGGTTTAAGTCTGGAGACTGTGCTGGCCATTCATGATTTGAAAGCCCACCGTCTTGTTCTTTCTTCTAAGGTAGTTCTGACATAGCTTGAGGTATGTTTTGGGTCATTATCTTGCTGTAGGATCAACCCCTGACCAACTAGGCATAGACCAGAGGGTATTGCATGGCACTGCAAAATGCTGTGGTAGCTATTTTGTTTCAGGTGCCGATCACTCTGTGAAGTCGAGACTCTGGATCCAGCAAAAGAGCCCCAGATCATCACGCTTCCTCCTCCATGTTTGACAGTTGGTGTCACACACTGAGAACCATCCTTTCGCCTACTCGATGGCGTACAAAAACCCTGCGTAATGAACCGAAGATTTCACATTTTGATTCATCGGTCCATAAGACCTTCTTCCAGTTTTCATGTAGTCCACTGCGCTGCATCATGGCTCAGGCAAGCCTCTTTTTCTTATTTTCCATCTTTGCAATGGCTTTGTTACTGCCACTCAACCTGTCAAACCTGCAGCTCGAAGTCTCCTCCTCACAGTTGAAACTGAGACTTCCTTACTTCGCAGTGTTAAGCTGTGCTTGAAGCTGCTGTCCTGTGAGCCGCTGTCACGCAAGCTGTTGACTCTCAGAAACTTGTCTTCTGATTGTGTTGTGGCTTTGGGTCTGCAGATCTCTCTTCCTGTCAGAGTTTCCTCCAGTTTCCAAGTGCCTTTTGATGGTGTCGGAAACTGTACTCACTGACACCTTGGCTTCTTGCAATTTCTCTGAAGGAAAGACCTACACCTTTAAGGGTTATAATGGTCTGTCTGTCTTCCTTTGTAAATTGTCTTTTTCTCGCCATTATGATAGCAATATACGACTTCCTGCAGTGCAATATTGTCCAAATAATGCTTCAGAGGGTGTTGTAACACAGTCTGTTCCAACACTGCTTTTATACAGACAGAGGGTTTGTAGCTAATCAACAAAAGTTGGGACACCTGTAGGAATTGTTTGCATCTACTTTAAGGCTTAATTTACTTCCATTGCTGCAGAACAGCTGCAGTTGCTAACCCATTACTTGTTTCCCGGAAAAGGGCCGTTTTTTAACAACTCTGAAATTTACATTATTTTTCAGTTTTGGTAACCTAAACTTTTTTTAACCTCTGGCAGTTAACCGTTAGCTTTGTACCATTTCAGGTTATTCACTGGACTTGAACTGCTTAAATTTCAGTAAAAACTGAAAAATGGGGGAT
>CM068953.1:88961360-88979353 GCA_035128595.1 Eptatretus atami | reverse complement strand
AAACTAATTAAAAGTAGTCAGCATGGGTTTACCAAAGGTAGGTCCTGTTTAACAAATCTTTTAGAGTTCTATGAAGCATTGTCCAATTGGGTGGATGAGGGAAAGGCAGTGGACATCATATATCTAGACTTTACGAAGGCATTTGATAAGGCACCACATCGGAGGTTGTTAACCAAAGTGAGGGCTTGTGGAGTGGTTAGTCAGGTATTTAATTGGATTTATTCACTAGAAAGGAAGAGGTTACGGGGAGCTATGGTTGAGATGTTTAAGATAATAAAAGGTATAGAAAACAAGTGCAGAATAATTACTCAACAGAGTAGACAGTGATAGGACCAGGGGCCTTCGCTTGAGAGTAAAGAAGAGGAGAGTGAAGATGGCAGTAAGGCAGGGGACTTTTACTCAGAGTAGTTAATGCATGGAATGGCCTCCTTTGAAAGGTAGTGGCAGCAGAAACAGTTTCATGTCAAGTAGGTGTGGAGCATTGCGCCCAGAGCGCGCGTCGCTGCGGTTCCAACTTTCCGCCGGTACACCAGCGGGCCTCCGTCGTCTCGGCCATCCCCAGCAGATTGCCTGGCCATTCACAAGCCCTTAGAAGATGCGATCAAACCTACTGCACCACGAGGCACGTGGTCGGCCCATTGGCCTCCTCCACTCACGAGACTCCCTCTCTGAGAGAATCTTGTGAGCAGGGTCAGCGTCAGGAAAACGAGCCGCATGTCCATACAGCCGCAGCTGACGCTCACGGACTATGCAGGTAACAAACCAGGGGATTACATCTGCCAGGGTATTCTTTCTGGGTCCAAGAACAAAACTTGAATAAAAGATTAGATGAGGCTGGACAATCCTAAACCGCTGGAGCAACCTATCAATCAGGTGTTGGATGAAGTGGCTGAGGCACGATATTTTGATCATTATGGAAATAGCACAACGTTGGAAGAAAAACAGAAGCCGATAGAAATGTTGCATAATTTGTCTCTGATACAAAATCCAACCTTGAGAGAAAAGTGATAGGTTCATCGTGAAGAAGATGATCAGTGCTAAAAATTAACTGGCTTTGGAAATAAAAAACTTATAGGCTCTAATGATGTCATTAAGATTGAGAGCAATTAGCTTGATGAATTACATAAAACAATAACACAAAGTTTTCACAGAGGAAAGTTTATTTCAAGGAAGTTGATTATATCTGGTCCGCTGATTTAACTTGAACTCAATAATGATAACAATAATGATATTGCTTTAAACCGTTTATTGATGAGGGTTAGATATGTGTGGGTTGTCCCTGAAAACAAAAACAGGTAATACTCTTAGTTAGCTTTCCAACAGATTATTTCAATAAAAGCAAGAGAAACCTAAAAATTTTGGACTGATGAGGGTGCAGAGTTTTGACAATGAAAACATTTATTGAATTTTCTTTAAAAAAACAACATGTACATTATACAGACTTTAATGAAGGAAAAAGCAGTTGTTATGAGCATTTAATCGCACTTTAAAGAGAGGACGAATTATATAAAAAATTCACTCAACTCGTTTCAACAATGGTTCTTAATTTCAGGACATTGTAGATATACAATGATACGATTCATACCTCAACGAAAATCAAACATCAGATACATTTACAAAATTTAAATATGAAAAGAGAATAATGCCAAAAGACCTAAGTTGAATGTTGGTGAAATTTAAGAATATTACAGTGGGAATCTCATTTTTGTAAAAAGGTTATTCCAAGCGACGGACAAATGAACCTTTTTAAAATAGTTGATGTCGTCGGTTACAGTTCCTTTGGACTTTCAATTATGGATTTAAATGGGGAAGAGATTTAGTTCATTTTATTCACAGGAATTACAAAAGACAAAGATAAGTTGAATTTTTTTTTTGACTTCTGCCCCTTTTTAACTCCGCCCCTTTTTGATCGCCCACACAAGCCCCACCCACGCAAACCCCACCCACAAAAGCCGCATCCACACAAGCCCCACCCACACAAGCCCCACCCAATAAGCCACATCCCCACATCCATCATTCCACATAATTAGTGATTAGTTTATTAGTTTCACATACAACATGTTTATTTAATAAAAAAAATTGCTCCACCCAACAAGCCACATCCACACAAGCCCACCCCACAAAGCCCACCCACACAAGGCTCCACCACCACAGCCTCACCACCAAGCTCCATCCACACAGCCCCACCCACACAGCTCCACCCACACAAGCCCACACACCACCAAGCCCCCACCCCCCTGTGCACCCCACTTTTGACCAACAACCCCCCTATCCCAACCCCCCTTCCCCACACACACACGGGGAGGGGAGGGGAGAGGGATGTGGGGGGTGGTGGGTCATTGGGGGAGCGCACCTACCCCCCAACCCTAACCCACCCAACCCCCCCTCCCTTTACATCTCCTTTATTCTTACTGTAATTCAAAAATCAGATAATTAAAGGAAAGCATATAATTAACAAAAGTAATAACATTGAAACAAAATCTTCTTTCGCACCAGTCTGATGATTTGTTTGGTTTTGAAACTCGATCAACATATTCTGTTTCAAAAACAAAGAGTGAAGAACAATTAGGGTTATATTAAAGATGATTATATTATTGATATTAATAAATAATAAATATAACATTTACCTCCAGAAGATAGTGTCGTGTACAGTCCTCCGAATGATAAGTTGTGTGTTTGGTTTCATCCAGACAGGTGTTTAAACTGATAAAAAAATAATAAAAATGAGTCGAAGACACACACGCACACGCACACGACACACACACACATGCACACACATTATACACACACACACATTCACATATACACACACGGAGCAGAGATAACAGAGGGAGAGAGACAAAGGCATAAAGACACACAGAGAGACAGGGGATAATTTTCTCACCTTTGACTCGACTCATGTCAATGTTAGAGGACGTTGAAGAGTTTTTCCAGCCAACAAAAAAGTCATTCAATTCTCTTCTGAACATCGATGTCTTCAAGGAGTCATTTCATTGTTAGGCCCACTATCGTGTCAATTCAAAGGCCTCATGTTCTAAATCAGTTCTCAACGATGTTCTTATTGGGGACAACTGTTAGAAAAGACACCACAGTAATTATTGGTTGTTATAAGTGATTAATTCTGTATAAAACAACAAATAAATTAATGGGTTCAGGATTCTCACCTGTCATCTTGTTTGAAAACGATTGATCTGCAAGGTTGTAGTAAAATTGAACGCTCCATATCGAAATAAAACACTCGGCACACAAGTTTGGTTTAAATAGGCAACTTGAGTGACGTCAATGAAAGTTTGAAAACATGGGTTTTTTCAGGGTGTGTCCCCACATAGAAATGACTCTGAATTTTTTTGGCTTGGTCAGCGAGGCAGCTTGGCTGACTCCAGACTGATCATTTTAAACGAAAATGACAATAGCTTGCTTTTGAATGATTTGAGAAAAAACTTACATTTAAAAGCTGTTTTGCTTGCTTTTAGCTAAACTTTGTTCTGTTAGTGTTCTTGATGATTTAAAGATATAACCATGAGAGACATGAGCCACAGAATACTTCCTCATTTTCAAGCATGGACTGTGCTTCTAAAGGCACTTCCCCATTTTCAGAACACTAATACAGACAAAAAACAGATGCGTCAGAAAGAATAGAATAAATGAACATGGCATCTCATAGAAGATTCAAACAAATAAATACAACCCAAGAAAATATAGAAAACCATCCATAAATCAAAATCAGATCTTACTCATGGAGAGATACCATCAAGAAACACTAAACATAAGAAATCACCACCACACTATCAAGCTACGAACATAGTCTGCCCAATTATGATACAAAAAAAAACTATCAAAGATAAATATGCGAGAATATAAAGTTATATGTCATACCTGATTCAAGTAAAATAAGCAGACTATCCACTAAAGTCAACACTCATAAGAGGATAGTGAAACTTCCCTTTCTTTTCGTCTTGAAGAGATAAAGTGAATAATACTCGATGGAACATGAATGTTAAGAAAATGAAGTTATTCCCTAAGTAGAACCATGGCAAATATATGTTTTGCTCTTTGAGTGGAATGAAAATATTTAAGGTGGGGAACTATGATTATGTTGGGGGAAGAAGTGCTTTAATCAAGCAAGTCTCAATCTTTCATAGTCTCAATTTTAACATTTTGCTGTATGGGAGGGGAAGGGATAGTGGGGAGAAAATCAGTCTCCTATTTTGGCGTTTGGGAGCTTGAGTCAGAAATTTTCCCTTTTTCCCCTTCATTGAATGGGTGTTCCAGAACCTCATTTATCATTACTGGCCCCCACGAGAACAAGTGCACACCTCTTGGAACATCGCAGGCACTTTCTTCCTTTCCAGCAACTCTTTCTCTGCTGGAAGTTCTGTGGGTTGCTCCACAAGCTTTTGTACAATGGACATCCCACTGTTCTGCAGGATTCTCGCTTCGTTTGCCGGCTGGGAAGCTTTGGTCGCGTGTGGAAGCTGCTTCATTGACTATTGTGGTGGTTGACTTGAAGCCACCTGCATGGTGTTGATCATGGGGAAAGTTGACTTCCACATTGGGTGGCCAGTTTTCCACTTGGGCTTGGCGGGGTAACAGACGGGGAACTTGGCGCTGCGGTGGAGAAGTGGCGTTTGGCGCCGTTTTTTCGGCTGACAAGTGGAGCTTTTTGCCTCTATGGACAGTGAGCTCAGCCCTTTTTGAAGAGGTTTTGCCTTTTGGATCTTCTGCGCTTCTCTCAATGACACAGGTTGGACGGGTCGTCTGGCACCTCTCACCAAAGTCATACCAGATCCAAGCTCCTCGTTCCTGTCCCACGGAGCTGCAACTGTGGTGCGAATGGGAGCAGGGCCGGGAACACAGAGGGCATCTGTGCGGGGCTGAGATGTGAGTCAGTCGTGGTTGATCCAGGTGAGGAAGAGCCAAAACTTGAACTGGAACCAGAACCACAGCCTTTGCTTGATACCAGACTCAGCATTTCAGAATGACCCCCCTGATGAAAAGATCTGCTTGATGGAGAGTTTATTGCCAGGAGATCAGGGCATTGTGTACTGAACTGCAGTCCTTCAGAGCGAAACCCAGAAAGTGGTGAAAACTTTGGTGGGAAAAGTTGAGCCAGGATAAATGTCAACAAGAATAACAGGAGGCAAGCCTCTGAGCAGGCCACACAGCCAAGTATGACAGAGCGTTCAGGAACAGAGAATTAGAGCAGGGAAGCTGATAGCAAGAGCTGCACGAGGGCCAAAACACATCTCAACTCGCTCCAATTGTCTTCACAGGCAGTCAAGCAGACGAGCGTAACAGCCAGGGTCAAACGATGGCCGGTGGAAAGTGAGCGCAGAACAACCTGCAGAAAGACTTACAGAGCTTGAAAAGATGTTGGGCGAAGAAAGTTGAGCCAGGATAATGCCAACAGAAAGACAGGATGCAGGCATACAGCCAAGTACGGCAGCAGTTTGAGGAGCAGGGGGATTTTGAGCAGAGAAGAAGCTGGAGCCAAAGAGCTGCATAAGGCCAAAACACATCTCAACACTCCAACTCTCATCGCAGGCAGCGAGCAGACTGCGCGTAACAGACCCAGTGAGGTGATGGCATTTGTGTTACCCATGTGGCTGTTTTGTTCTGGCTTTTATCTATCCGTGGCATGGTGGAGTTATGGTTGCCGGCTGTCCATGCGTGCTGGAAGTCTGTTGTCATGCTGATGGGAGTGGTCATGGCTTTTGTTCCGCTCTTCCGGGCCTGGCGTTCCCAGGAGATTCAGTTTTTGGCTGGATCCGATGGGCTATAGGGAATGTCTGCCTGGACTTTTAGCTATGGCCACGTTTTCCTGGAGGAGGATGCAGGCTTCTCGGAATAGATGAGAGAACATTGGGTTAACCGAGATCCTGAAGGAGATGCAGGCTTCTGGGAAGTGGATGCAGAAACTCTAGGTTATCAGATCCTGAGGAGGAGCAGTGTTTCTGGGAATGGATGAGAGAAATTTGATCTACCAGATCCTCGAGGGGGATGCAGCATCGATCCTGCTGCCTCTCACAAGAAAGTTTGTTGACAAGTTCTGTGGCTGACCGGTTCTTGGAATCTCCTCATCAAGGGGTGCTTGAAGGTCTACCACTCACCCAATCAGCAGCCAGGTTGTCTTTCAAAGATTTTGTAATAATAGGCAAATTTAGAAAAAATATATGGGGTATGGGGAATCCAGGGAGATGAAAGCAACATATCCCAGGATTGGCGATTGGAAGGGTTGTGAAGAAAACGAGAAGGGATGACACTCTTTGGACCGACCAATCCTGTGACAACTTGTACTTAGGGTAAGGTGCTCGATACTATTGTCCCAAAGGTTCAGTTTTCTTAGAATTGGGATATGGGTAATTAGGGGCGAGCAGGTGAGAGTGACTTCACTGTCGGTAAATGGATTCGGTTTTGGAAACCAGAACTTGTCTTTGTTGTTTTTGTTGTCTGTTATGTTCAAGAATTGAGTTGTGTTTGGAGAATGAATGAGTATAACATGTAAGCAGCCATGCCAGAGTAGGACAAGTATCACATTTTTGCATTTCAATGTGATAATTTTTATGATGGTGTGGGGAGGGAATGGCATGCTGGCAGTGTGAGGTGGGGAAGATATGTGGTCCGCAGGATATGGATGAAGCCCTGGAGGAGCGGTGAGGCGCCCCCGAGGTGATTGCTCCCTGGGCAGCCGGTGGTGTCTGTGGAATGGGGACCCGCGGGAGGGGGTTTGATTTGGCGACCAGCGGTATGGAGAACCCCTGGCACAGGAGAGGCCAAGAGGCCTGGATGAGTGAGGAGACCCTCCCTGCAGGGATGTAAGCAAAGAGCTGTTTTGGCGTCAGGACCGAATAGCTTGAAGCGGGGGGGGGTCAAAGAAGTCGTTAAGTCGTGACTTTGATTTTGGACTGGGCACCACAACTTGGAAGCGCCCCCACCAATCTTTGTTGACACTACCTCCCCAGCCTGATGAGGATCCACACATGTGTGTTATAACATTTTATTAAGCCATGGGTCTTGTGTGGTTTTTGGACATGAATTGATTTGCTATTGGGTAGTGTGTGAGTGTGTGAAGGGAAGGTTCACTTGTCCATGTCACTCACCTGTACCAGAGAAACATAGCTCACAGAATTGCGATCAGTCAATTGGATGGCTCCGCAGGTTAACGTTGGGTATTGTGGCATTCCACCGCTGGGACGCAATCTTCTCGAAGGGGTTGTGATAAACATTAAAAGTTTTGGAAAATGGTTTTGTCTTACTGTAGATTTTTGTGTGTGCTTCTGAATTTTCTATCTGCCATCTGCCATTTTCTATTTTCTATCCAGGAGTTAGGAGCGAGAGAAACAAGAGTTTTTGCAAGTATTTGAATTGTTTTGTGTTTCAGGGTGTAGAACGTTGAGGAGAAGGTAAGTTAGCTACGACTCACTTCCACAAGCCCCTCATAATTTATTTCATAGTCTTCATAGGTGTGAGTGGTAAGTGGTAAGGCTGGAATGTTAATGCCAACATTGAACCTTGCAGGGCTACGCTTCCGGGGAGGGGCTGTGTTATGTTTGTGAGGGTAGATGGGATTCATAGCGAAAGATAGGATCTTGTTATAGAGTAGCTTGGTCCGTGACATGTAGGAGACATCTCAATGTTAGTTAAGTAGGGGAACTTGAGCCTTAAATGTTATGTGTCACCCACACGGGAGTAGTGCTGTGTTAATTCGTGGGGTTTAAGGATAATTTCCCCAGCATGTATTCCCCCAGGCAAGAAAGTGTCAAGTCGTGACTGCATTTGGACTTGGGCATCCACAACTGAAGCGCCCCCACATCTTGTTACACTACTCCACGCCTAGTTGAGGATCACACATTGTTATTAACATTTAAAGCCATGGTCTTTTGGTTTGGAATGAATGATTGCTATTTGGGTTTAGGTGTGTGAGTGTGAAGAAGGTTCACTTGATCCATGTTCACTCACCTTACCAGAGAAACATACCTCACCAAAATTTTGAATCAGCAATTTGGGATGGCTCCGCAGTAACGTTGCGTTATTGTGCATCACGCGGGAACGCATCTTTCGAAGGGTTGTAATAACATTAAAAAAGTTTGAAAATTTTTGTCTCTTACGCTAGATTTGTGGTGCTTTTCTGACATTTTCTATCTGCATCGCCATTTCTATTTTCTATCCAGAGTTAGGAGCGAGGAACCAAAGAGTTTTGCAAGTATTTGAATTGTTTGTGTTTCAGGGGTGTAGAACGTTGAGAAATATAAGTTAGCTACGACTCACTTCCCACAGCCCCTCATAATTTATTCATAGTCTAATTAGGGGAGTTGGTAAGTGGTAAGGCTGGGAATGTTAATGCCAAATTGAACCTTGCAGAGCTACGCTTCCGGGGAGGGCTGTGTTATGTTTGTTGAGTAGATGGAGGAATTTCATAGGAAAGATAGGATTGTATAGAGTAGCTGTCCATGGACATGTAGGAGACATCTCAATGTTTAGTTAAGTAGGGAAACTGTGAGCTTAATATGTTATGTGTCACCACACGGGGAGTAGTGCTGTGTTAATTCGGTGGGTTTAAGGATAATTTCCCCAGTATTTGATTGCCCCCTGTGACCTTTTCCGATCTTTGCATTTTCAAGGACTGGCAATAAAAAGGATCACGCCCTTAAACACAATTGAGCGCACTTTCGAGCAGGCAAAAATCCTTGCCTCGAGGAATGACAACGAGCAAACCATGTCCCCAGAGTGATTTATTTATGGGTGCGATGTCAGAGAGAGAGAGAGAAGAGAGAGGGGATTAGGATGGGATCTACGTTGTTGCGATCGTTAGGAGAAGGAGCGGACAGAAGCGAGTTAGGCCGGATAGGTGGTGGAATGAAGGCATTACGGCTGTGCTTCCTCGACACGGTGAAGAAGCTGCATGATTCTGTTTCGTGCTGAGGCGATTGCCCATGTGATGGAGCAGAACGCGCCATTGACTGTTTGCGGTTATGTGAGACTGCGCCTTGAAGCCTCATGTTGTGTCACCGGGAAGGAGGCGCGCATTCTGCAGAGGAGCGGAATCGGCAAACTGCGCGGCAATTTCTAAGCCCTGGTGTTTGAGTATCACCACCCGAATTGCCTCAGTATGCTTCCCACCAAGACAGCGGCTTGGCGCCATTTGGGCGCATTTTTCCACTCAGTACGTTGCGGTGGCGAACCTCAAGCTTCAGAAACTCAGCTCTGGGCAAACAGCTAAGTGCCGGGACTAAGGGAGGATTATTCTTTTATTTATTCTATCCCCTTGTCTGTATTAAAGTCCTTGTGGAGCGCCTCAAATAAGAATTTAATTTACCTCACGTTCCGTTTTTTTATACACTGAATTATTATCCTCGCCAGAGGAGAGGGTATTGCATTTAAGACCGTTTGCTCTGTTTGTTTGTTTGTTTGTTGTTGTTTGTCCCACAAAACTTTCGTGTTTTCTCCGCAAACCGCTTGTCAGATCAGACGACATTTTCACCATCGGTGGCGACTGCTCATGCACAATGTTTTAATTATAATTATATGTCATAAGTCACGTAGTGTGGCAGCCATATTGGAAAAACAGAAAACTTTCGACTAGGTATCTCTTAACCGCACCAAGAAAAATTGAAACTTGCATCATAGCAAAGTACTCATGGGGATGAGTTTAATTTTTTATATGACATTATAGGTGCCCTCGTTATACGTCAAATTGCATATGTAGAACGCCACATCCGTCAGTATGAAAATTTTGAGGGTCATCTCGGTAAAATGGTCCACAGAAAAAAAAATCATGACGTCATCGATCACGTGTTTGGAAGCCATATTTTTATTTTTTTTTAACCTTCAAAATCTTCTCTGAAATGCTGAACAGATTGAGGCGAAACTTTACACGTATTGACTGCCTGTCATGAGGAACAAAATGTTCACACATATGACATCATTGTCACATGGTTTGGCAGCCATATTGGATTACCCAACACCTATAAAAAAAAATACACTGCAAAGAAGTCCTGGCGAGGCGTCTGCAATCTCTGATTGCTCTTTTTTCTTGTTACCATTGTAAATTATTGATTTATTTTCATAAACCCCTGTATTTATTTAAGTTGCTTGTGTTGTCTATTTGTCTTGGTTCGAGTAAAACCTGTGTGCCTCCATTCCTCGCCGCCCTTCCTTCCCGCGTTGCTATAACTCTTCGAGAATCTCAGCGCTGTAATCCTCCAAGGAAATCATTCGTATCCATCAGGAAGGGGCAAACCCCTTCTTGGACACAACAATATTCGCGGCTGATATTTTTCAGAGATAGCATCTCCAGAGAACTCATGAGTGATTAATGGAGGCCATTTTAGCAGCTGTTACCTTCACTAAATTTGCTGAGGTCAGAAGGACTGGAGCCTTCAACCTACATACCTCAAGCCCCACTACCCACATCAAACGCTTCATAGCACCGAACGCAAGGTGCCAACCATAAAGAACACGTTTCACAAGACAAACGTCTCTGGTGTGAACCCACACATTGGCCCCTATTCTAGGACTACTCTGAGCTCCTGAGTCAGAGTAAATGAAATCCAACCTGCCTACCAAGTGCTGAACTTTTGCACCGAATCGTGACATAACCCGAGAGGCACTTGAACAATCGGAAGCATCCCAGAAGAGTACTGTGGACTGCAGTGCCGGCCCTGATATCAGGCCACTCAACCTGGCCAACAAGTTCGGGTTCTCGAGGAGCTGACTGGTCCCACACTTTAGGAATCAGCAATTGTGTCCACCCACGCTTCAACCCAAATCATACGAAGTCATCACAGAAAAAGGAAACATCCTGAGGCAGAATCGCCGCCCACATCCAACCTGTTCCACAGACCCAGTCAAGGCAGCCAGAGCCCGAGATGGTCCAGGATGCCCCTTGTGATGCCGATGTGGACCGACTGCTGCCAATGGACAACAGTGTGCTGACAAATCACCATCATCCCACATAACCAGTGCCTTCCATGCCAGCAGCATTCCCAAACTCGTTCTGGTCACACGGTCAGATGCCCTGTCAGGCTGGACATTTCATATGTAATGTGTCTAATACGGGGAGGATGGCTATCCTGAACTGCATTGCATTTCACCTGGTAATGCCATGAGTTTTTTTTCTCTCCTTATGTTTCCTTTCCATTCAATGCTTTGGATTAACTGTGTGTTTCGTTTGTTTGATTTTTGAAGAAAGGGGATGTCATGTGAGTTGTGAACCACATCCCCTGGCAAGGGGCAGGGCATGGGGAGCGAAGTGGAGCACAGCAGTGAAAACCATGTGGGTTATGGCAGGATACCGTGCCGAGTGACATTGCATGCTATGCTGTTCACATTAGAGCTTTTGATCTCCTACCTTTGAGCGTGGAGTCACCTTTTTCATATTGTACATTGATTGGTTTGTGGTCCACGCAACCATTATAACTCTCTTTCAAAACTGTTTTTCACCAGATTTGCTTTGATTCCCTGTAAGCACTTCGTGAAACCTCCAAAAATATAGACGCAGATCTGGCTGACACCATAGATAAACAATCCCTCTTGGGGACAGGGCATGATGTCAAGCAGTGAATGCATTAATCATTTTTCTCAATGAAGCTGGTTATAATTGGCACATTCCTAAATCTTTTGTTCACTCAATATTATTCTACAAACAGGAGAAATAGACAAGTTTAATGTTTTGGAAATTTCACATTGTCTTGTGTATATATGGAGAAGGAGGGATCATAGCCTTGCTTACTTAAGGTTGGAGTTCAGGATAGTAGGGCAAGGCTATTAGATTTCAGGAAGGGCAAACCTTGAGGGTATGAGGGAAAGTTCGGTGATGTAGATTGGGAGAAGCTAACAATAGGACAATCAGCATCAGAGAATTGGGAAACCTTCAAGGAGCAAATGTGTAGAGTGCAGAGTAAGTACATTCCAATGAGGTGTAAAACTGGAAGCAGAAAGAGGCCAAGGTCGCTTGAGTTAGTGAGATAAGGAATGCTATTAAGGAGAAGGAGAAAGCATTGATTTCGGTTTTAAATAACAGGGCTGGAGTTAGATTTTTATCACTATCAGAGTAAACAGAGGCAAGTTAAGAAAATAACTAGGAAAGCCAAAAGAAAACATGAGAAGGACATGGCTAAGAATATTAAAACTAATAGCAAGGCTTTCTTTAGTATATTAGGGAAAAAGAACAGGTTAGGACCAGTGTGGGCCCATTGAGAGATAGCACCGGGAGAGTGGTTAGTGATGAAAGTGAATGGCAGGCTTATTAAATAGGTTATTCTTCAACTTTTACACAAAAACAGGCAGGAGAATTGCCAATCGCTGAGAGTATTTATCAAGGAGGTAAGAAGGGCTTTTACAGAAGATCCAGGTTGGAGTGAGGAAGTAAAGGAAACAGCTAGGTAATCTAAGAGTAGATAAGGCTCCTGGCCAGATAATATGCACCGAGAGTGTTGATGGAGGTGACTGAGCAGGTAAGCGAGATGTTAACATATTTTTCAACAGCTCACTGAAGTCAGGACAGGTACCGGAGGATTGGAGGAGTAGCAAATGTAACACCATTATTTAAAAGGATCCAGAGAAGAATTGGGAAACTATAGACCTAATAGTTTAACTTCAGTTGTGGGAAGGTGTTGGAGAATATTTAATTAGGACCAGATGAGAACCATTTAAACAAATCCAAACTAATTAAAAGTAGTCAGCATGGGTTTACCAAAGGTAGGTCCTGTTTAACAAATCTTTTAGAGTTCTATGAAGCATTGTCCAATTGGGTGGATGAGGAAAGGCAGTGACATCATATATCTAGACTTTACGAAGGCATTTGATAAGGCACCACATCGGAGGTTGTTAACCAAAGTGAGGCTTGTGGAGTGGTTAGTCAGGTATTTAATTGGATTTATTCACTAGAAAGGAAGAGGTTACGGGGAGCTATGGTTGAGATGTTTAAGATATAAAAAGGTATAGAAAACAAGTGCAGAATAATTACTCACAGAGTAGACAGTGATAGGACCAGGGGCCTTCGCTTGAGAGTAAAGAAGAGGAGAGTGAAGATGGCAGTAAGGCAGGGACTTTTACTCAAGTAGTTAATGCATGGAATGGCCTCCTTGAAAGGTAGTGGCAGCAGAAACAGTCATGTCAGGTCGGTGTGGGAGCATGCGCCAGAGCCGAGCGCGTCGCTGCGTCCACTTTCCGCCGGTACACCAGGGCCTCCGTCTGGCCATCCCCAGCAGATGCCTGGCCCATCACATCTCCTTGAGATGCCGATCAACCTACTGCAACCACGAGGCACGTGTGTCGGCCCATTGGCCTCCTCCACTCACGAGACTCCCTCTCTGAGAGAATCTTGTGAGCAGGGTCAGCGTCAGGAAAACGAGCCGCATGTCCATACAGCCGCAGCTGACGCTCACGGACTATGCAGGTAAACAAATCTCATTTGAGGTCTCTCTCAGCAACCGCTTGTTGGACACAAAGTCCGACCAGCGATAGCCAAGGATTCTCCGAAGAGACCTGGTACCAAAGGAATTAAGTCTCCGTCTCAGATCCTTGGTCAGAGTTCAAGTCTCACATCCATAGAGCAAGACTGGAAGCACCAAGACCTGAAGACTCGGACTTTCGTCCTCCCGCACAGGTACCGGCAGTGCCACACCCCATTATCCAGTGAATCCATGACTCCCCAGGCTCGACCAGACGTCTGTTGACCTCTGACTCGCAGCCAGCAGAGACATGAATATCACTGCGGAGGTAAGTGAATCTCTCCACGACCTCAACATCCTCACCACAACAGGCACAGACAGGACAGCAGCATCCAAGATGCCATTGAAAGCCTAGATCTTAGTTTTGACCCAGGAAACCCATAATACCAGCGACTCCGACTCCTCATTCAGCACTCGAGGGCCCCCAAGGATATCTAAAGCTCCGCAAAGATGACTGCATCATCTGCAAAATCAAGGTCAGAGATCTTGACATTCCCAAACGATGCACCGCAGCTTGAACTCTCCGACATCCTCCCTAGATCCAGTCCATACAAGTGCTGAAAAGTGTGGGGGCGAGTACACACCCCCTGATGAACTCCAGTAACAACTGGGAATAGTCAGAGATGGTACCACCACATCTCACAGCACTTTCAGTACCAGAGTAGAGTTCAGACATCAGATCGATCAGTTTTGGTGGCACCCCACGAAGGCCAAAATCCTCCAGAGGACATCCCAATTCACTGAATCGAACGCTTACAGAGATCAACATTGGCTGTAAGCAGCCCCTGCCGAAACTCTCGTCTGCGTTCGGTGAGGACCCGAAGAGCAAGGATATGGTCAATCATTGACCTCTTTGGTATAAAGCCTGACTGCTCTGGATGCTGGTACTCAAGCAGATGTGGCGAACCCTATCAAGAATTATCTGAGCAAAGACTGCCGCACTGAGAGCAGCGTCACCCTCGGTAGTTGTTGCAATCTTGGCGATCACCCTTCCTTTTCCAGAGAGGGACAACAAGGCCCCTCTTCTAGTCAGTTTTGATGATGCGTGTGTTCCAGCAAGCACAGAACTGCATGCAACGACATGAGTGCAGCATTTCCACCACGCCTTTGAGAAGTTGCATGGATGCCACAGATCCCTGGAGCTTTACCCCATTTCAAACGGTTCACTGCAGCCTGTGTTTCCACAAGCGAAGGTGGACAACAGTTGATTGGAGGGTCAGAAACAGGATTGTAACACCCCTGACGTCCAACTCGACAGCTGGTGGATCAGCCTGGTACAACCGCTCAAAGTAACTGGCCCCGCGGGCTTCAATGTGGACTCTGTCAAGAGCCTACCACCCTCTGCTCTCACTGCAGTATACCGAGGATGGGCTTGGAAACGCAATGCACAAATTCCCCTGTAAGCAGGACGAGAATCACTTGACCAGAGGTGATGCTCTACCCCCTCACAGATTCCTCGCACATAGGCTTCCTTGTCCACGCTTAGCGCACGTACAGTTTTACGCCTCAGCTCCTGAACAGCTCAGCTCTGCCATTCAGCCTGGCCCTGCAACTCTGGTCAATGGAATCCAGTTTCCCTTGGAGACAAAATCTTCTTGCCCTACGGTGATTTCCAAGACATCCACCGGCAACATCAAGGACGGTGGTCTTGAAGGCACTCCACAACTCTTCAGGACCTCCCAAAGCACCCAGACCCCCCAAATCTCCACTCAGCTTGTTCGCAAACTCCTCAGCTATCCTCTCATCCTTAAGCTTGGCAACATCCAGCGAGGCTGGGATGGTACCATTCTCCTGGATTTAAGGTCAACTTCAGGTTGTTCCCACAAGCCGGTGGTCAGTATTGAGGACTGAGCATCCGGCAGACCCTGCAGTTCTGGATCATCCTCCAGCGACCATCGACGTGGACATGGTCATCTTCTTTGCCACACCGCCAGCGTTGGAATACCAAGTCCAGCGATGAGCTGTGGGCGCTGAAACCATGAACCAGCCACCTAAGTCCATGACTTCTTGCAAAGTCAAGGAACTTAGTGCTATTCAGGTTCACAGTTCCAGACCCATGGGACCAACACATGTCTCATAACCATCCCTATCAGTTCCTGTCATGCATTGAACCCTCAAGACGAGAAGTGTATCTCGTCTGGGGCACTGATCAACCACAGACTCGAGCATGGCGTAGAATGCAGCCTTCAGGGTGAGTCACTCGCCTCATTCGGAGCATAAACAGAGACCAGGGAAATGACACCTAAGGAATGACCAATCCTTCGTCTCATAATACGCTCGTTGACCGGTTTACCTCAATTATCATTGGATTCAGCTTATTGGACACAGCTACAGCAACTCCTTGGGCATGGTAACCATCAGACCTATTGAGAGGTGTAACCACCTGCCATGATCTTGCCGCAATCCGGTCTCCGAACCTCAGAGAGTGCTGCAATACCGTTGTCCAAACGCTTGAGCTCAGATGATACAGAGACAGGTGATCATCCTCTCTTTGGATAGGACATTCCAGGCACCCACCCGAAGGGACCGCTCAGATTAACCCAAGGAGACCGCGTCTGGTGGACGACACCTCAGCACCACTCCGACCACATCTCGCGCAATCTTACCCGGGAATGTTACCCCATGGTTCCCTCCTATCATCGAAGATTGGGGTCCCGAAGGCTTTGCCCCAATCCCGTCATCCTGTGAGCTGCCCTGCGAAGGGAAGCTGCACAGGAGGTACTCCCACGGAGTGGGTTTTCAGATTTCTTTGCGTTTTTTGTGTTTTGCGGAATGAAGGGTTTTACAGTAGCCGGAGTGCAAATTCTGCAACCAACCTCCTAATAAGAAGTAACCCAACTGCAGGAGGACGTCCGCAGACACAGTTGGGCACTGGATATGGATGGCCGTTGGCTCACAAGGAGCTCACAAGGCTCACAGACACGTTGACTTCCACCCTTGACAGGTTTTTTTTTATCCTGCTGGGTGTCCATATCCAAACATCTCCTCACCAAAAAACCTGGTGGGGGAGACGGTTTAGTCGCCGACAACCGAACATGGAACAGGTTTACATGATACCTGCAAGTCACAGATCTAATTTGGCCAGACCTGACACAGTAGATAATTAGATACACTCACCTGACCTGACAGTAGATAAGTAGATGACCTGACACTAAGAAACATCGATAAGTTTAAATTAGATTAGATAGGTACCTGGAAGTTATGGAGATGGAGGGGATTGGAATGTTTGCAGGATTTTTCCATAGTTTGAGTATTGATGGGTGATTGTGTGCATGTGCAAGGAGTGCTGTTGTGGGGGTCTCGTCCTGGGTGTTGTGTGGTTGATGTGTGTTTTTAACCCAGCCCACACCCCTTCCCTGAGAAAAAAAAATACAAAAACTAAAAAAACATTAAAAAAATAAATAAGTACAAAAACCCACAAAAACACTGAAAAATCTAAAATAATAAATTTTGCATTTTCTTCTTTGGATCTGGTGTTGATAAATTGTTGGTGGTGATGCCATTCAGGCATAGATGGCTGAATTGTCTCCACTGTGTCTGATTTGTGTGTGTGTCAAAACATGAGGAGTGTGATTAGCACTCCACTGATTCTCAATTGACAACAGTCCACACCAAAGCCTCACCTCCAATGCAGAGGCTTCGCTTGGTGACTCTTTCAAAAAGACAAATATTATATCGTCATCATCAGTTAAACATCAAACAGAACCACCAATCTGGATTTCAAGCTTATTTACTCTTATCAGGATGGTATACTAATAAATCATGAACAATGATTACCACATTCGTCGTTTATACATCAGACGCACCTCCTGACTGTTATGGTGAGCATCGCCACCAATTATGTGTCACATGGTAAAACTGCATAATCCGCACAGAACAACCATCCTTCTGCCACCCAGACAATTGTTCCTGCTAATGCAAACCATTCAACCAGAAGGCACGTAATGTGACCAGCGGGAAAATCGAAACATGAGGAGTGTGACCAGCACTCCGCTGATCCCATTGGACAACAGTCCACACCAGTCATAAACAATCATAAACGACAACAGTCATAGACGACGAATGTTGTCTCATTGGTTAGATATTCTCAAGCCTATTATTTGTAGACATCCAACTGCACATATATATATATTATATATATATACTAGCGATACCCGTGCACATGCACGGGAAAGCAGTACAGCATGCACGGGAAAGCACATGCACGGGAAGCAGAAAGCAGCTGGTGCAGACGACAGACCATACACGGGGAATGACAAAAATACGCATTGTGCAAAATGCAAGTGGTACTATGGAACGCCAAGACTTCCCAAACATTGTCGGCATGTCCGCTAAGTGATAAATTTCATAGGGATCGTGTGACGGCGAGCCGAGTTTTTAGTGTGCAAGCTTGGTATTATAATAGAGATGTATATATATATATATATATATTATATATATATATATGTTAATATATATATTATATATATATGTTAAGTATATATATATTATATATTATATATTTAAAAAAAAAATATATATATATACACACACACACCA
>CM068953.1:88926453-88949643 GCA_035128595.1 Eptatretus atami | reverse complement strand
TCTTCACCATTGAGAGATACAGCTAAAATAATATATAGATTCGATTTTGATGAAGATCCGAGTCTGGATCTGGATACAATAATTA
This sequence comes from Eptatretus atami, assembly GCA_035128595.1. Lineage (NCBI taxonomy): Eukaryota > Metazoa > Chordata > Myxini > Myxiniformes > Myxinidae > Eptatretus > Eptatretus atami. Next base: position 88,949,558 of record CM068953.1, on the reverse strand, counting down.
TTTCAATTTATAGTGATTCTTCACCATTGAGAGATAGGGCCAAAACCGATATATCGTATGATATTTCAAAAATGTATATATTCTCCTGGATCAGGCATTACATGGCGGAGGTATGTGCTGTACCGAGTGCCCTTCTAGTTCTGTCTGTTACTTGTAAAATAGAAGATTTTTCCACTATATTGGCCTCAAGGCTGTTCCCCACTACTTCAAGTCATCCCCCATCCATCCTCATGGTCTCTTCTACCCCAACGATCCCACTCCCAAGCACTCCATTTTTCCAGGTTATTGTGATTCCCACTCCCCCCCTCCCTCATCTCTTTTTGTCTGGTAGTTGTCGGTTGGTTTGTTCCTTTTCTGTTTCATCCCCACCTTCTCTTGTTGCTGTTTCATTCAGCTTGTGTGCAACTTGTTCACCTCAATGTGTCCTTCTTCCTCTCCCCTTGATCTCACTCTCACTTCTACTTTGCTGTTGGTGTTTACCCCTTTCCTATTTGTTCCCTTCCATTCTGCTCTAGCTCTCCTCAATCATGTACCCAAAAAACAACAACAAAAACTACAGAGTTCATAGAACACGATACCCCGTGCACTAGTGTTCAAATATATACTTCAATTTTAATAAAATAATGTGAAAAAAAATCTGAAAATTATTATTTCTGAAAATAATTATTAAATCTGGAAAGGAGTAAAAATATTATCAGGCGGTATAAGCAGACGGAGTAAAAATATTATCAGGCGGTATAAGCAGACGGAGTAAAAATATTATCAGGCAGTATAAGCAGATGGAGTAAAAATATTATCAGGCGGTATGAGCAGATGGAGTAAAAATATTATCAGGCGGTATGAGCAGACATAAAAATATTATCAGGTGGTATGGGCAGATGGAGTAAAAATATTATCAGGCGGTATAAGCAGATGGAGTAAAAATATTATCAGGCGGTATAGGCAGACGGAGTAAATATATTATCAGGCGGTATAAGCAGACGGAGTAAAAATATTATCAGGCGGTATAAGCAGATGGAGTAAAAATATTGCACATGTGCGATCGGGAAAAATTCATATCCAAAACTGGTTAAACGGAAAACTTGTCTTCTGATTCATGTTCCGATTCATGTTCAAAATATAACATTCAATTTAAATAAGTATTAACTGATAAGATGGACAAATGGACAGACGGATGGACGGACATGAACTTTGTAAATTAACACGGGTTAACCCTGCTTTCTGCTTTGCGTGCGTGGGGAAAAAACCTCAATCCTCCAATGATCTCTCAACTCAATTCCTCGAAATAACAGATCATCGGTATATATCAACCATGGTGCACAGGTAAACGATACTTTAAATGCAGTGTAAGCAAATTAGGTACCAAAACCACAATGCAGGAAACCAATATGTTGTGATGTGGAAAAGACGTGCAAGATATCAGGCGGTATAAGCAGACAGAGTAAAAGTTGTTTGTGGTGTGAAACTTGTGGTGTGAAACTGTTGTTGTTTTTTACCTTTGGCAGAATATGGTATCTCTGCAGCTGTCATTGCAATCCTCAGCCTTGTCCTCATTATTCTTGGTGCTGTTTGTCTTCTGATTGGTGTTCGCAAGAAACAGGACTATATGATGCGCCCAGCTGGTCTTTTTCTCCTTTGTGCTGGTGGGTGTTGCATGCTTTGTTCTCTATCTGTTGCTTTACTTATGAGTAATAACAGAAGTTGTTTGAAAAATCATTTGAAAAAAAATTGTCTCTAATAAAATTAGATTTTGCATGTTTTCTCAAATTTTAGATCTTCAAATGCAAATTATTTCAAAATCAAGCAGCCTGAAAATTGTATGCAGTGATTAAGTTTGCTAAGCATACTTTTGAGATAAACTGCACTTCAAGTTGCATCATCTGTACAATGCAAGTGAATCCTTAGAAACCCCACTTAATTTGATGTGTGTGTGTGTGTAAACATAAAACTGAAATATAGTATTTCATTGGCCACACAGGCCACAGTATTTATAGTGATCTGAGACTCACGTGCTTAATAAATAGGTGAGGAAACACGAGTTTACTTTTCCCATGAATTGCAAAGATATTAATCGGCAATGGACAAACCTAGGTTTAACAGCATCTTGAGCCGTTGGTATAACAGAAGGAAATAGTAAACAGGCGAACTGCCTGATGAATAGGTGAAATTAAATGTAATATTGCAGCATCTGTTAGACCATCTAAATGGTTAATAATTTTATTTTAGTTACCTTAACAATTCAAAGACATTTGGATGCAGGAAAAGCTATTTCTACCCGTATTTAGTCTGCACTATTTGCCCATGCTAACACAAAACACAGCACCCCAGGCAAAAATGCTGCAGTTAGAACTATAGTATATGAGAGTAGTGGCACCAGGTCTAACTGCAGTAGTCTGCAGAGAATTACTACATGAAAGGAATGATATTTTTGCCTGGGACACACCAGACAGCAGAAGATAGGTACAACTGATGACTCGTGAAAAGGGATACAAGAACTTCAAAGGTTCTCTGTTGTGGAAATCGAGAAAATTCCTGCACTCTTACCCGTTACTGTGGTTCTCGATGTTTTGACTGCCTCAATAAAGTGTATCTGCAGCTATCTTTAGCAGCTATTTGTTTGTGCTCTTAGCTATTCAGGGGGGAATTGGAGATACCTTCCTATACTCAGCATTTTCACACTACATTGCCTCGTGACCAGAGTTAAAAATAGTGTGTTGTAGGGTAAGTAAAGGAATGGAATTCAGTCGCATGTCGTGGCTGCACTTCAAAATATGTCGACAAAACCAGTAGAATGCTGTATTGCACATTTAGAGCATGGAAGCGCACTGAGAAGCATGAAAGCCATCTGCTTGGCAAGCACAAAACAGACTTTAGAGTCGCCAGATACACTGAAGTTAAAGTGACATTAATATGCTGGACAGTACGCCCAATCGAGGACACCAATTCTTCTTGGAAGCTTGGTGCACGTGCGAGCACAAAACACATCATTTGATAAAGATCCATGCATCTGAAAGAGGATGTTCCATCATGTTCCCTGTTGATGCAAAATTAGAAAAACTCGAATCAATTGTACACGTGGAATTGGTATCAGAAAGGTTAACGTACATCACTCCAGGACAAGGGAGTCATGTGATTGTGCTTATTTTGGGATGGTCTATTTTTTTTTATGGGACATGGGCAACATTATACTATATTTCGAGAAGTGTCAATTTGTGTTTGTTTGTTTATTCGTGTTGATTTGACGTCTATGCACTCCTGAACCTCTGCACGCAATGATTTGAAAACTGATGGTTGTACTTGGAGTGTACCTGGGGAGGTTTTAGATGGTAAAAGAAAATCATAGTCCCAGGGTTTCACAGTGGAGAGAGGACCCCAATTCTCTTGATGTAAATATGTATGGCTTCGTGCCCTCCCAGTGGGAGAACGAATAACAAATCATACTAAATTACCCCAACCAGTCTGTAAGTCTGGGGGAATTAACCCATCCATAATAATAATGGGTTCCTCATTAGTTTCTAGAAATTAAATAATGTTTACATAAATGTTGTCACGATGGTCTAAATGACCAGTTTATTATGGTGACCCAGTTACAAGAACAGCTGAAGGGTAATGTCTCGAATTGGCAGCAAATTTAGCAAACAAGATTTAAATTCATCTGAAGTGATCGACTGTAGGAGGTATGTGGGAATGAATGGGTCAAAAAAACCAAGAGCAAAACTTTTTTTTGAAGAAATACTTGATTTATTAAATAGGAGCAAACGTCCCGACATTGCTGGGAAACGCCAAGTCCCTCCTCCAACACTTCCCTCCTTCCTCCCAACACTTCTCCTCCCTCCTCCAAACACTTCCGCTCTCCTCTCCCACCCTTTCCCCTCCTCTTCCCATCCATTCCCCTCCCACCTCCCACCCATTCCCCTCCACCTCCCACCCATTCCCCTCCCACCTCCCACCCATTCCCCTCCCACCTCCACCTCACCCTCTCCCTCCCTCCTCCATTTCCACCCTTCCTCTCCCTCCTCCCACAAAGGTAGCCAGCATGCTCCGGATCTCATTACTATTGGACTACCACAATTAAGCATATAGTTGGAGACAAACATCACCCGTTGCTTCGTTGACGGGATACTAAGAGAGGCGGGAGAAGAGAGAAGGGGGATAGAGAGGGGGAGAGAGAGAGAGAGAGAGAGAGAGAGAGAGAGAGAGAGAGAGAGAGAGAGAGAGATGGGGGAGGGGGAGAGAGAGAACAAGAGGGGTGAGACAGCGAGGAGGGGGACAAGGAACGGTGGGAGCTATGAAAGGAGGGAGCGAGTATAGGGAAGGGAGAGGTGAGCGGAGGGAGGGAGGGAGAGAAGAGAGGAGGAGGTGGAGAGAGAGAGAGAGAGAGAGAGAGAGAGAGAGAGAGAGAGAGATAGAGAGAGAGAAGGGGGGCAAGGAAAGGTGGGGTGGGCTGAGCATGAGGAAGGGGGGGGGGAGAGTTAGGAATGGGTGGAGGAGAGTGAGGAAAGGGGGAGAGCAACGCCTCACCACACAACGCTCTTCACTCCAAGAGGGAGGGGTGCAAGGAGGGTGGTGGGAGCTTGAGAAAGAGAGAGAGGAGAGCGAGGAAGAGCAAGGAAGGGGAAAGAGCAATGTCTCATCACACGTTGCGATACACTCCTGGAGGGAGGTGTGCTAGGAAGGCAGTGGGAGCATGAGAAAGAGAGAGGAAGGGTTTGCAAGGAAGGTAGAGGGGGGGGGGGGAGAGTGAGATATGGGAGGGAGCGAGGAATGAGAGTGGTGGGGTGGGGGAAGAGCGACACTTCAAAATTATAGTGGAAGTTTTTGCAAAGAGTAAATTAATTAAATTGTTATTGCAATATTTTTTCCAATTCTCTCTTGAACTTGTAGTTCACTTGTCCCATTGCTTTACTCATTCTAATCCTCCATTATGTTAATCGTTATTTTAATTTGATCTTTAATTTAATTTATTTTGCCTTCCTGAAGGCCCAGTCACACTGACGTTTTAGCACAATGGCAACGTATCAAAATGTATGTAAACCGCTGGCTTACGTTGAACTTTTGATGTTTTTTTTTTAAGATTCGGACGTATTCATAACGAGTTGGTCGTATGCATAACATATTAGTAATGGACACAGAACGTTTCGTTGTCTTATAGATAACTTATACCAACGAATGCTTAGCCTGTTGTCGGCCTTCACAACCTATGCCCAACGATAGTCTAACTTATGCATAGCGCGCTGCACGTATCGCCGACGATGACGTGACGTAGCCTATAAAAGGCTGCCGCACAACGATTCAAATCATAACCGCCGGAGAAATGGAAGTGTCAACATCGCAGTCACACCTTGGCGATCTTGCCAGCGTATGCCGACCTCTGAAAAATGCGTCTAAAACGCTGGCGCACGTCGAATACGGTATGGGTAAGTTTGGTATACGTGAATAGAACGCTAAAGTACACTATCATACGTCGTATTAAGTGGAGTACGTCTTGTAATTATAAACGTGTTAAACATTTTACGACGTACTTGCCGTATGACACAGGTTCCGCATGCGATGGGAATAAGTTGTACGCACGATATGCCAACGTTGTCACACGTCGACAAAAGTTACTTGTAAGGTACTCATAAGTCGAAACACTCAAGGTAATGGTTAGCGTCAGTGTTCCAGATCCATGTTTTTTTTGTTTTTTTTTCTTCGGTATGACGGTGATGTTGACACTTCGATTTCTAGTGCGGTTATGATTTAAATCGTTGAGCGGCAGCCTTTTAATTATATTATATTATAACTGCACGACAAATCGAAGTGTCAACATCACCGTCATACCGAAGAAAAAAAACCAAAAAAAAAAACCATGGAGTCTGGAACACTGACGCTAACCATTACCTTGACGTGTTTCAACTTATGAGTACCTTACAAGTAACTTTTGTCGACATGTGCCAACGTTCGCATATTGTGCGTACAACACGTTACTCATAGGTTAGAAATAAGTTTCGGGTACGCTAAACATTACCTCAACGTGTTTCGGCTTATGAGTAACTTACAAGTAACGTGTGTCAACAATCGCGTAACGTGCCTACAACTTATGCCAGCGTTATGCGGAACGTGTGAGTCATACGCTGGCATATAGTCTTAAAATTTCAAGCATGGAAAATTTGAGGACAACCGAAAAATACAACGTTTAAAGCCAGCGCACTACGACGTATGGCAGTGTTTTTCAGCGTGCTCTCAATGTTATCAAAACTTACCCATAACGTATTCGACGTGTACCAGCGTTTTACACAAATTTTCCAAAAATCGGCATAAGCTGGCTAAAACGTCAAGGTGTGACTGGGCCTTAACTACAGATATTTACCATGGAGAACCTAGCTGTGCCCACGGGAGCCTTCTCAGTGATGCCACTGGTTAATTATTTTCATTGCACCCAATGAAGTTACACTTTTGGAACCTTGCATAATCCTTTCTTTACTCAATGTAATTCTCTGAACAGAAGAACAAGTAAATTTTAAACATCCCACCCTATATCAGCAGCCCTCGCCTTTATCTCGTCTCCCTCTTTTGCTCAGACAAAGGGTTGACACCCAAAACGTCAGCTTCCCATGGTGGTTAACATACCTCGACCATCCATTGTTCTATCTGTCCACTGATTCAGAGCGACGCTAGGTAAATAGTTGACGTGAAGCTTGTGAAAAGAAGCCATTAAAAAGCTGAAGAACAATTATTGCAAAAGTGTAAGCCTGGTGTTGGCTTAGTGGTTTGGGAGGCTGGCTTTCGATCCTGGAGTCCTGAGTTTGAGCCCCGTTGGCTGCTAAACTAACACCAGGTGGGGTTGACGCAGCCTGTCATCCTTCTGAGGTTGGTAAAATGAGTATCAGTGCACTGATAATAGGGGCACTGCATCAGCGGCATAGTTGTGCCCTAACAAAATTATAGCTATCTGGCAACTAAGCTGCCATATGAAAGAAGAATAAGAAGATTGCAAGAGTACTAAAACTCCATAAACCTTCAGTGGCAAGGTCAGACAGAGAAGCCGAAACAGAAGTAGAGGTAGAAATAATGGTTGAAAGAGAAAGTGAAAGTGATAAAACAAATAGAGACAGAAGAAACCGATTAAAGCAGAAAGAAGAAATGCCAGAAAAGTTTAAGCACTGTCTTATGATTACTTTAGTGTAATGAGTTAATTATCCACTCTCACATTATTATCTCCAATATTATCCACTCTCATGGAAGAATAAATTATGGAGAGAATGATGTCTAAGCTTTAAAAATAATGGAGGACTTCAGTGTAGGGATTAAAGAAAAATCATACCTGTAACAGATGCCAACTCATCAACTGAAATCTGTTTTTTCTCTTCCTACAAATCTTAATCTACATCAACATGAAATTGCTGCTGGTGACACTATTGGCTTTTTGGTTGTGTCGAAAATCAAGGCTCATAGAAGAACAGAGGACAAAAAGGCAATGCACTAACTGTGGAGCTATGGGGGAGCAGGTGGACACTAGTAGAAGAATGAGGAAGCTTCTTTCTATTTGCTACTTAAATACTTCAGAAAGTTATTGTGGAGCAGTGAATGTTTATCCAAAGCATTTTGAAATCAAAATTCCAACCGGTAACAATTTTCACGTTTTTCTTCTGTAGTTTTGAACATCCGGCTGCGACTTTCAAAGCCGTTTTCATGTGCAAACGATACTTGAGCTCCTGAGAAGTAAAGTGGACTTCACTAGACAGTGCAACATTTGTGATAAAGGGATCCCTCCAAAGTTCAGGTTCACATTTAGAATCCCATTCAACTCCTATTGGATGGATAAAGATGACGATCAGCCTCAAACAGTTCAAAATTGCCATTGGCACCAAATGGTGTATTGACCTTGAAAGTCTACTTTAATGTGCTGAACTCAATTTGGTCCTGGATGTAGGATGGCCTGGTTTACTTCTCAGGAGTCATGCTTTTGTGCAAGCGCTTCGAATATATACCAGATGTTCTCATTACATTAGTTTCCTGATCAAATAGTTATGATTAAAATTAGCTGAAGAGCAATTTAAATTCAACACGACCACTACTACTACTCCTACTAATACTACAACTACTATATCAATGGCCTGTTATTAATCCCGCGTTTCTAAGCCACATTAGTTTTTACTCTCCACATCCTGTCCTGAAAATCCGATCTCAGCACCTTCACTTCTCTAATGTCCCTCTCCATCAGTTCCTTCCATTTGGTCTGCCAACGTTCAGTTAACTAGTAATCGACATCCACAACCATCCTTGACCATGTTGTGGACCGTGAGTCAAGGTTTTCACCATGTTTTTCTTCCACCCTCACTTTTTCACTTTTATTCGTTTTCTCTGCAACCACTTGAGCGATTGACACGAAACTTTCAACATAGGAGTGGCTACCCATGGAGATTTTTTTTCCAACAAAGTTACATGATGATTGAATGGAAAATCTTCCAACAAATCAGTTTTCTATAGGCACAGGTTGCAGGGTGTTTCATGTACAGGAATAAACGGCCTAGACCTTGTTTCGCTCGGCCTCGATCGGCCCAATAATATATAATTAAATCTTGTTCTGTTTTACCAGGAAGATGAGAGAATGGTCAGGGTGATGGCTGAAAGGGAAATATAGAAAGAGATTTTGTGAATAAAAAATGGAGGACAGTGACAAATACACTCTTACCCATCTTATCTTTATCTTTTTTAAACTTCAATACCAAGTCCGGGTGTTCTCATGCGATTCTATGGAGGTAATCAGGTCATCTTAACCTTTACAAATACTTACATTGCTGTTGTCATGGTGATGACGAGATGTTGAAGTTGTGCCTGATACCATTTACAAAACGACCTGACATGAAATGGCGGTGTAGTTGCCAATTTTAATCACTAACAATGTTCAATTCCCGTTTCTACTAATACACATTCCAAAAAACTGCTCCTTTGAGGTGAGACATCTACGAACCCATCGGACACAGGTACCCTGCTAGTACATCCTAACACTGCGATTTACATGCTTAACCGTGTAATGCACCTTGAGATGGTGATTCTTCATTTGTATCCTTTGTCTCTTGTCCACTGATAGATACATTTGTTTTACTAAGATAGATACTAAGACAATGTTTTAGAGACCACTACAAATTGATATAATTTCAGGTGTATTAAATGCCTCATTGTAGTGTCCTATGCACTAACTCATACATTATGCCCTGCTGCGTGCGCTAGGTCTGAGTGTCATCATCTCCATGGAGGTGATCCGGCAGTCAGTGAAGAACATGATCCAGAGCGAGAAAACTATCTGGCACAACTATTACTATTCATGGTCCTTCGCTTGCTCTATCGCATCTGCCATCATCCTCTTTATATCAGGAATAGCACTAGTGCTGTTGTCACTGCCTCGTATGCCACAGAAGCCTTGGGAAACATGCCTGGATGCTGAACCTGAGCCACAATACTGATCAAAATGCCTTTTTAAAAGAAAAGTAAAACTAGAGTTCCTCTCCAAACTTTTTTTCAGCAACACTCAAACATACCAAGTCACAGGCAAAGCAAAGTAACGAGGTAATGGAGGTAGATGTGAAGAATCGTGAACATGTAACCGGTACAAATTAAACAAGAAAAAGAGCAATCAGAGATTGCAGACCCTCGCCAGCACTTCTTTTGAGTGGTGTATTTTTATAAGATTCAGGGTAAATCCAATATGGCTGCCAAACCATGTGACCTATGATATCATATGTGTGAACCTTTTGTTCCTCATGGACAGGCGGTCATACGTGTAAAGTTTTGCTTCGATTTGTGCAACCATTTCAGAGAAGATTTTTGAAGGTTTTTTGTTTAAAACAATATGGCTGCCGAATCACTCGACCGATGACGTCATCAATTTTTTTTCAGTGGACCATTTTATCCATAGATGACCCTCAAAAATTTTCATACTGATCGGATGTTGCGTTCTACATATGCAATTATGACATCATCACGATGGCATGTGTGACATCATTAAAAAAAAATCACACTCCCATGGCGAGTACTTGCTTTGTGCCAAGTTTCAATTTTTTCCTTGGTGCAGTTTCAGAGATACAGAGGTCCAAAGTTTTTTCCGTTTTTCCAACATCGCTGCCACACCACGTGACCTATGACGTCATAATCCTCATGAAAACATTCTACGTGAGTAGTCGCACCTACGGTGAAAATTTCCTCTCAATCCGACAAGCGGTTGCAGAGAAAAACACGAAAGTTCTGTGCGGCCAAACACAGACAGACAGACAAACAGACAAACAGACCCAAATGCAATACCCTCTCCTCTGGCGAGGGTAAAAAAAGAAAAGAAAAGACATATAGTAATAAATATACTCTTTATATGATCTGTCACTCTTCCCTGGGATTTGTCTTTTTATAGGCTCACCATTCAAGAGAGCTCATACCAGCCAACCATACACACCACAAGAGTTTGTACAACGGGTATTCCGGTGAGGGGCCAATTATTATCTTGGCTTCAGTGACCCAGTTCCATCTGAGCTGCTTGCTATGTACACTATTTGAATGATGAAATTGAGCTGCCTTGGTTGAACAACTACCCAATGTCTGTTTGCTATGTGATGTAATAGAGCAATGATGATAAATTTTGTTGTTCCTTTCATGGTGCTTTCCTTGCTACTTTATATCCTGGCACAAAAGGAATCTTCTTACAGCTTCAAACCAAATCATGAACAGATTAGTACCAGGACATAAAAGCACATGCTCACGTGTCAAAGAATGTCAACGTATCAAACGTGTGTATAAATGCGGAGGTGTATATGTAACCACCCATCAGCCTACGACAAAGTTTAATCAAACTAGCACGTGAGGGAATCTTTTAAAACTATGAACATATTATTTTGCCTGTAAGGAACTGGGGATGGCAGGATGGCCTAGAAGTATGCACACTCGCTTCTAGGCTGTCTAACCTGGGTTTGAATCTCTACCCAGTTATGAACGGTCATCCTAGGTGTTTCACAAGTCGGGTGATTCATCAATGGGTGTGCCATCCTTTGGATGAACGGTGAAGGGATGCCCCGTCTGCCGGAATTAATTGATGGATGTTAAAGATCCCACGGTGTCTTTCACAAAGAGTTGGCAAGCTATCGCCGGCATGCTGAACAAATTACAAATTCCTGCCATAACTACTGCTGGGCATGGCAAACCACGCAGGTATAACCGTTGCCAATAAATTGCTTCGGTAGCATCGACGCTCTGAAACAGAGTATGGTACGTCCCAATCAGCGTAAGGATATGGATTTTTTTTTCCAAATCGAGTGAAACACATTTCAGTCCTCATCTCCTTCCTCGTTAAAACTGTGCTAACAACACCTTACGCAACACCACCATCTGGCTTCCACCAATTCAAATCATATTTTGCATCTTAAATTATTTCTCGGCTGAGGAAAGGTAGTAGTGGGGCAACTTAGCTAAATATAGCATAACAATTGTGCATTTTGTGAGGAAAGCACCAAATTTGGCACACTAGTAGCCTAACATATTATGAACAGATTTGGATATTGGGCCATCTCAAATTCAGCCGCTGATGGCTGTGGCAGCCATTTTCCACTGCCGTCAAAAATTTGAGATGGCCCAATATCCAAATCTGTTCATAATATGATAGGCTACTAGTGTGCCAAATTTGGTGCTTTCCTCACAAAATGCACAATTGTTATGCTAAGTTGCCCCACTATAGCAACATCAAGAATAATAATAATAATTTTACACATCCAAAGGAAAATAAGCACAATGACAACTCTATATCTGCGATCACAAAGCAATCGCCCGCGACTTAGCCTTGGCCCACAAACCAAAGTTGGCATATTTTGTTTGGACCACCATATGACCTTGAGCTTAAACATTTAGAGATGGAGTGTAAATTAAGAAAATGTGTCACCGTCTACAATCTACCCAAAGAACTCAACATCATGAAAATCAAAGGAAAATTATTCAAGTTATGATCAAAAAGGTGTTTTTTGTTAATTAGGTCAAGGACAGTAAACTATTTCAGTGCAGGTCCACTACTATGATGCAAGAACATCATGGAAGGCCAAGCGGTCTTTGAGATTACACGTCTAGATCAAGCGATGACAAAAAAAAAATGCGTAATTTTTTTAAGACTGTGATTTGACCTTGACTGCGTTTTTTTTCAGACCGCCATTGTACTTTGACCTTTAACTCAGGGGGATGTGATGTAAATGAGGCATAATGTGCCTTGGTCTAGGTTATCTAGGGAAAGCAATTTCATTCCGATCGGACAAGCCTTAGTCGAGTTATGGTGAAAAATGTTATAAAATGTCTATAATTGGGTCATGACCTTAAAATTAGGTCAAGCTCAAATAAAATTATGTCAACCCCGCATACTTTTTATTCCCATTATTGATGCAAAATTTCATTTTGAAAGTCCTCGTACATTGGCAGAAAAAGGGAGAAAACCTAAATGGTGGTTTAGTACTCCGATGGGTGTAAGACCTTGACCTTTAACCTGGAAGGATATGATGTAAATCATAAGTAAAAGTTCCTTCCTCTCAGCTATCTGGGAGGGAAATTTTGTTTTGATCGGACAAACCTTAGTCAAGTTATGGTGACATGTTAAAATGTCTATAATTAGGTCATGGCCTTAAAATTAGGTCAAGGGCAAAAATTATGTCAGCCCCTCATACTTTCTATTCACATTATTGATGCAAAATTTCATTCCAAAAGTCCCAGCCGGCTCCGAGATACAGCCCGGAAATTGATAGTGCAGGAAGAAAAGAAAAAAAAAACGAATTTTTTTTCTTCCAAATGGTAGTTTAGTTCACATAGGGGTCTGAGAAACTTTGTGGTACCATTAAAATTGGGAGCATCAATTATAGAAACAAACCCTACACAGCTATAAGCCTTCTGCTATCATACAGGAGAGGCTTCATAAACAGATGGGATAGGAATATACGTTCTTTCTCTTTAGCACGTCCCCTGCGCAGCATCAAATTTTCAACAAAACTTTATGATGAGAATATGGAGAAGGCAAATTAAGAATTTGGTCAAAAGGTCAAACGTACCGTTCAGAATACGGAAAAAGAAGAAGGAGTCCAAATACAAAGTTGACAGGCTTTGCATTTTCAGATGCTTTCTAGTTTTACTTGTTTTTAATGGCCCCAATTATTCCCACCTTCTTGTGGAGTTAGCCAGGTGAAATTGTTCGCCCATGTGTTTCACAAACTAGCTGACTAGACCTGATGTTTGATTGGAATCGATTTGCGCAGGAATTTTGAAATTGGTCAGGATTCAGGCAATAACTCACATAACCTTCATGAAAGGAACAGTTCGATCTTCAACATCCACCAACGACCAGCACTGTCAGATGCGTCTTCCGGCTTCATGTCCATCCGATGGACAGCACACACATTGATGCATGGCCCTCCATGCGAAACACCGGGATGGCAGTCTATAGCTGGGCTAAAGATTCAACTGAGGCTAGACAGCTCAAAGGAAAATTCGCATCCAGGACTTCTAAGCTATCCTGCTAACCTTGGGATAGAAATATGTTGTAGAATGCTAATTCCCATACTAAAACAATGGCAATGTACTTTCTCAACAATGCGGCTCAAAACAGCAGTTGAACACTTTCAATGTTACTACATGATTCTTCACAAACAGTATTTGCACAATGCTTCAAGACATCCAAAAGCTTTGAGTGCCAAATTATAATTTAGCGAAATTCAGTCACAAAGTTGGAGTACATATTTGTGGTTAGCATAATTCATGGGACATATTAGCAGCTGGAATATTCCTGGGGCCCTCAAGGCAAGGGGAATAAAGCTGTTAATAATGGAGTTATTGTTGAATATAAAGTATTTCAAAATACTTGTAAAAACAAGTTCATCAATGACATCTCTAAATACATAACTCCATGATACAACACTTACAGTTGTTCTTATAATCCTAATTAACACAAGGAAATACGAGACATTTCATAGAACACATGAACCCACACTGTCTTGACAGACAAGGACGTGGACAGGATCTACAAGCATCAAATTTGGTTTGTATAGATGATGTAAAATGCCATAATATTTTGTTCTGTTCTTGCTAATGGCAACTTGGCTGCCAGGAAGGTGGAGGCAAACATTTCTTGGAGCACAGCTGTGCCACTCATGCTGTGCCCCTCCACCAGTACACGAGTACTCATTTCACCAACCTCAGGATGACGAGCTGAGTCAACCCCACCTGGTATTAATTCAGGAGCCAACAGGGCTCAAACTCAGGACCCAAATATCCCAAGCCAGCCACCCTCACCACTAAACCAACACCAGGCTTATACTATTTTGTCAAAGTCCTGGTTTTTGAAAGTGCCAAAAAGGTGATTTGTGTTGTACAGTATATCACTCAATTGAAATAAAATAAAGATTTTAAAGGTTGTAGGAAAAAAGATTTCGGCAGTTTACCCCCATTAATGCAATGTCTTTTACAAAACCTTATCTAACACGTTACATTAGTTATTTATGTCTGTTGTTTGTGTCCTTTATGACGTCCTTAAAAACAGTACGTTTCCTGTTTGGAATGATTTTCAATTTTGTTTTACTGCCACGCAAGCACAGAGAGTGGAAAATAATGTGGTGGTCGTATGGCAGCTTAGCTGCCGGGGTAGCTATCATTTCTTGAAGCGCGACTGTGTCGCTGATGCAGTGCCCCTCTACCAGTACACACACTGGAACTGGTACTCATTTCGCCGACCTCTGAAGGATGACAGGCTGAGTCAACCCCCTGGTGTATTAATTCAGCAGCCGATGGGGCTTGAACTCAGGACCCTAGGATCCCAAGCCACCACCCAAACCACTGAGCCAACACCAGGCTGTGGAAAATAATTATCTCACTCCTCTCTGCACGTGAGCGATCAGGATGAATTCAGACAAAGTTCTGCTAAACTTCAGATTTGTTTTCCGATTCATGTTCAAAATATAACATTCAATTGAAATTAAGTTGTTCCTCGATCATAAACTGACGTTTGTAGACAGACAGACAGATAGACAGAAGTGAACCAATTGCTTAACCCCGCTTTTCGCTTCATGTGCGAGGGGTAAAAATGTTCCTGGACTCGTGAAAAAAACACGAACAATATTGATTCTGACCCACTACCCAAGAACAATTTTGTGATCACACGTTCTTAAGGTTGGGTTACGTGTGAGTGCAGTAAATTGTTTGATACCAAGCTATGTACAGGCTTGTTATGCTGTCAAGACTAAAAAGGCATTGGGGAAACAGGTGAATGAAGAACAAAATGCATTAGAGCAGGCAGTTGGCTTCTTGCACCTTGAAGTGAATCTCAACAAGTCACAAATCAAATTCTCCAGAGTTAGTGTTGGATGTTAGTTACTCATTGAGATGAAGTTGATAAACAAACAAGAATGAATTGTCACGTGTGCTCTGGGCTGGACACTCCTTGAGATGAGCAGTTAAGTTGGCACAAACAAAGCTAATGCTAAAAAAATGCAGTTGACAACTCGTGCATTGACTCGCTCAATTGCTCTTGTCATCTTGCCTTGTTCTCTCGGAATTCATTCTCATACCTAGTTTTGTGTCAACCTGAAGGCTTTATAAGCCCTGATAGCAATGTGAGACCAGTCCCTTACCCCCTTGAGAAAATGAGTCATTCTTCAGATTCGTTTCTGGTCCATGGGCCATCATCAGCATGAGGTGGAATCCTCTCCCAAAAGTTGAGTTGGCAAGCCGTTCCAAGCAGCATTATATTTAAATATAAGTGTTATAATACTTAACTAGTGTTATTGAACCAAGAACCCTTGGCCACACCAGAACTTGCTGCAAAGATCCTGACCAAGAGAACACCTCTTGTGCATCCATGCTGTTTAGGCATCCATTATACAGTTAAAGAGGTTTCAAAAGGAATCAAATCAATAATATTCTGAATGACAGCGAGGTCCATATTTTGTCAAACATGGAGAAGATTTTGTTGCAGCTCTTGCGTATTACTTGGCAGAGCTCATTTTTTTAACAGCTCGCAATCCATGTTCCCATTCATGTTCAATGGGGTTCATGTCAGGGCTCTATGATACCCAGGCAAGAAGCTGCAGCTCATTATGTCTCTTTCAAGCAGACGTGACTCTTGATGTGTGGCATGTGACAGCTTCCTCCTGCATTAAATGTGTTTCATATTGCAAAACACCTTGCTGCTCGACAAAAAACAACCTCTTACCACAATTGCAGCAAGGCATTTTGCAGTATTGGTT
Organism: Eptatretus atami; assembly: GCA_035128595.1. Taxonomy (NCBI): domain Eukaryota; kingdom Metazoa; phylum Chordata; class Myxini; order Myxiniformes; family Myxinidae; genus Eptatretus; species Eptatretus atami. The sequence goes on along the minus strand of CM068953.1, from coordinate 88,933,329 downwards.
GAACACATTTACTACCAATGGACATGCTACGAGATACAAATATATGTAGTTCTTTTGTTTGTGTTCAAATCACAGATTGTTAAAAATGGCAACCAGACCAGCTTTGTTTATGACCAGAAGTGCTAAATGTATTCTCAAAAATAATATATATTTAGGGATCTGAGGTGTGTTCCATTGGCAAGCGGCTTGCATTGTTGTTGGCCATCGCTTTCCTAGCCAGACATTTCATATCAACCGCTTTGGAAGTTGCTTGCCTAACTGCTTGGCAAGTGGAGCAAGCGTTTCAGAGAGGTGCTTGGCGAGCGATAATTCAGCTGTTTCGAATGGAATACTTCCATAGGTTAACAAAAATGGTCAACGTAGTCTGATTCAAAATGATCAGTGGCTATTTCTTATATTTTGCTATCACAAAGAACGATACTGAACCCTACAGTTCATACTTTTATTGTTACTTCTGCTTTTAATCCCAATTCTTTAAAATCTACAAACATGCAAAAACACTCCACCACCCTCATCAAAATGCACATTGGCAGGTCTATATGTAAGCTTTTTTGCTTTGTTCACTGGTTAATAGAACACAAATCAAGTTTAATTTATTTGACTGCTCAAATATAATCTGGGGTAGTACTCTCAGGGAAATTGGTCCACGATTTTTCTGTTCTTGCGTATGGCAGCTTGGCTGCCGGGTAGCTATCATTTCTTGGAGCACTGGAGCACAGCTGTGCCGCTGATGCTGTGCCCCTCCACCAGTACACTGGTACTCATTTCAGCGACCTCAGAAGGATGACAGGCTGAGTCGACCCCACCTGGTGTTAATTCTGCAGCCAACAGGGCTCAAACTCAGGACCTTAGGATCCCAAGCCAGCCACCCTAACCACTAACCAACACCAGGCTTGGTCTGAGATTACAGATTGTAATGGTAGCTCCCAGAGAGTGGCATGTGGTGTTGGTTTGCTTGGCCAATTAGGTAGCCGCCGCATCGTCGCTGGCACAGTTCCCTATCTACTTCATGCATCTTGCTGGTAAGGTAAACCGGCATTGGACACGAAAATCTGACCAGAGGTGAGTGTTGTCGACAGTGTCTGTGCTCTTTTTATAGACACGCCGGATTCGGAGTTATGTCCGCACGGCCATCACAATATATATGTGCATTGAGACTCAAACAACCACATAACACATAAAGTTAATCAAGATAGGTTTCAAAAACATTCAAAGCATTAACATGCGCATCAGTTCTGCATGGCAGTCGTCGCCTGAATCAGTTCTGCATGGCAGTCGTCGCCTGAATTCACAATTAAATATAAAAATCTGTAATGTAATCCTGTAGGTATCGAGTTGGGCATCCGAACCATCATAATCTGGCCTGCGGTCATTCCCCAGGAGTCGCTTGTTGGCTTTGCCTAGTGGAATCACCAACATCCTCTGTCTCCTCCACTTCCCAAATCTGTGAATGAACTTTACTGATAAATCGTCAAACTTGTGATATGTTGCAGATGATTTTCTGTCCACCTCGTTGAAGAAAAACACCCATTCCCTTTACTGCTTCCACTGTATAAGGGTGTGTGTGTCATAGGTGGTACTCAGCTATTCTATTTTGGTTGTTGCAGAAGAACTGCATCACCTACATGTATGTTGTGGGTTGAAGGATGCCGCTTGGCATCTGCATTTTGTTTGATAACGCAGTCTCAGTCCAGGACATTATGGACTACAGGATTGTTGATTTGAGTTGGAAGGTGAGGGATTTTGGTGCAGACTTCTCTTCCCAAAGTAAGTGCTGCTGGAGTTGCCCCGATGAAGCAATGTAGTGTTGTCCGATAATTTGACAAAAATGTGAAGAGTTCCTGATGCCAATTCCTGTGATTGATGCATGCTGTGCATAAGAGCTTTATCCAGAGTGCGGAAAAAACCTTCTATCTCCGAGTTGGCTTGAGACCAATAAGGTGTAATTTTGCGATGTTTGATTCCGTGAATGCTGCAAAACTATTCGAACTCAAAACTGATAAATTGGGGTCCATTGTCTGATACGAATTCGTATGGCAAGCTGTGGGTGAAAAAGACAGTTGTTAGACCTCTAATGAAGGACTGGGTAGAGGTGGATGACAGGATAATTGTTTCTGGCTATCGGGAACATTCATCGACAATGCCAAGGATGTATTCGCCGGTGGGAAATGGACCACACATGTCAACATGGATGACCTCCCACAGATTGATTGGCATCTTGGTCACTTGTAACGGCTAAGGTTGAACAGGTGGGCTGACAGCACCCAAAACTAGATGGCCGATGTGCGCCCCAGCAGAGATCCTGTGTTTTCCGTATCAGCCACCACTATGTTGGCCACAGTTTTACTGTTGTTATACTCCAAACAGCTGTCAAACATACCTTAAACAGGTAGAGGAGTGTTTGAACCATATGTGAATATGGTAGTGGCTGATTTTGATCGAGTGCAGTGGTGAACATCTTGACATGTGGTAAGTGTTTCTGTCAAATCGATTCATAAAAACCCCAAAATCGATAATCATTTTCACAGGAATATTATCGATTTTGACCGTTATGGTGTCCATCCTCAGTGGGAGATCCATGCAATTAAAGGCATAACCTTTCCCATGATATCTTCAGAAGCTGTATGCATAAATCACACAGAGTGATCTTCCAAGGAGTTTGAGGTATCTAAACGGATTTCCAAGTTTCTTGCCATGCAAACGCAGCTGAAATGGTTAAGTTTGTGACAGTGATGTTACGATTTCCCATTTGCCAGGCAGCAGTCATCACTGTACGTTTGACCTGTGGCTCCACAGCTGTAGCAAGATTTAGATGTGCTGAAGCTTCTCGAGATGTCGCCACATTTTGTGTTGCGTTGACTCCACACAGGCTTTCATGAAATTCCACACTGCAACAGCAAGTCACACCGCCATTTGCCTTTCTTCTTTCATTCCTTATCTTTCTTCATTCCTTCCCACATCAATCCTTCATTCCTTCACACTATCACCCTTACACCAGAATACCATAGTAAATGTACAAAATTCACATTGTTTATTCCAAATCTATAATAATAAATGTCAGTAAGTGTGTCTCCTCCATAAGTCCAAAACCATGAAACCTTGTGGTGCAGCTCGATTGTCCCTGGGGAAACTCACAGAGTTTGGAAGGCAAAATAAATTAAGGGATTAGAATGTGTAAAGCGAACTACGGGTTCAAGAGAGAATTGAAAAATGTTTTCAGTGGCTACAAAGTAATACATCACCACTGCGCAGCAGGATGGTTGACAGGTACACACACTCATTCTAAGCTGTCTTGCCTGGGTTCGAATCTCAACCCAGCTATAAACTGTCATCTCAGTGTTTCACAGGCAGGGTGATTAATCAATGTGTGTGCTGTCCCTCACGTGGATGTTAAACTGGTCGTTGCATCTGCTGGCATTAGTTGGTGGACTTTAAAGATCCCTTTGTGGTGTCCTTTGCAAAGAGTAGGGGAGCTATCCCTGGCACCTGGTCAAATTACAAAATTTCTGCTCTGACCTACAGGGGCATTGCATCAGCAGCACTGCCACACCCTCAGTCATTGATTCCCCTCACAGCCTTATGCTCCACAGGAAAAAAGATGATCAGACCCCTATATATAGTATTTTATTTTAATAATATTTTAATTCATTTACTCTGAAAAAGTTCCAATCGGTTTTTTTTCCTGTCAGGAACTTATTCCCCATTTAATAGATTTAATAATCAATGGGATTTTGATGTTAAGTTTACATTATTTCCATCTAAATTATGTTTTCCAGGGATGTATCTATGACGTAAATAGGGAAGTGCCTGTATATAGTTATATGCGTGTACCATGTGTGGTGTGTGTGTGTGTTGTGTGCGCGTTCGCGCGGTGCGTCGGTGCGTCCGCGCGGTATCGTGTCAAGGTGCGTGTGATGTTGTGTGTGTGTGTGTGTGTGTGTGTGTGTGTGTGTGTGTGGTGTGTGGTGTCGTTGGTTGGTATCTCCATTTGCGGTTTTCAGAAGTTAGAACAAAGTCCTCCCAGGATTCAAACTTCAAAGTATCCACCTCTGCTTCTGGAAGGGAACACAGTTTTGGGTGTGTGTGTGTGTGTGTGTTTGTGTGTGTGTGTGTCGTTGGTTGGTATCTCCATTTGCGGTTTTCAGAAGTTAGAACAAAGTCCTCCCAGGATTCCAACTTCAAAGTATCCACCTCTGCTTCGGGAAGGGAACACAGTTTGTGTGTGTGTGTGTGTGTGTGTGTGTATCGTCATAAAGCATAACATAATATTCTCTTTGCTAACTCTCCCCCCTCCCCCCACCCAGTTCCTCTCTCTTTTGCTCCCTCCTCTCTCTTCTCTGTCTGCCTCTCCCCTCCTCATAAAATGCAACACGCTCCTCCCACACCTCTCTCTCTCCCTTCCTCTCTCCCCACTCCCTCCTTTCTCTTGCTCCCACTCCCCCCGCCCCTCCTCATACCATCTCTCTTCCGGAGTACACAGTGTGTGTGGTGAGGCGTCGCTCTCCCCTTCCCTTCCTCGCCTCCCCCCTCCTCACTCTCCCCACCCTTGCTTTCTCCCCACTTCCTAGCTCCCCCTCATTGCTTGCTCCCCAACCCTCCTCGCTCCCCTTCCCTCTACCCCATACTCTCTCCCGCCCGCTAACTCTCTCTCACGTCTGTCTCTCCCCCCCCCTTTCTTGCTCTCTCCCCCTTCCTCGCTCCCCCTTTCTTAGGACCCCATCCCCCTTCCTCCTTTCTTAGGCCACCTCCTCGCTCCCATCCCTCCTCTCTCTCACACCTCACCACCTCACTCTCACCTCCCCCTCCTCTTTCACCCCTTCCCCTGTCTCTCTCTCTCTCCCCCTACCCCTCTTCCCCCTACCCCTCCTCATTCCCCACTCTCTCTCTCCCTCCCCTCCTCTCTCTCTCTCTCCCACATCTTTCTCTCTCCCTCATCTTCTCTTGGTATTCCCGTCAGCAAAGCGATGGGTAGTATTTAATATCTATACTATAAGAGAACCGTTTGTCTGTGTGTCTGTGTGTGTGTCGCCTTTTTTCTGAGATGTTTGAATGGATCTTCGACAAACTTTCAGAGGTTCATCAATGAAAATTGGGGAGTGTTTTAGGGGGAAAAAATTGGAAAGAACGTTTATGGATTTTAAAAAATCACTTTATAATGCCTAAGCCTTGTAGCTATGTGAAAGGTAAATTATGAAATGATCGTCACCACCATTCCTCAGTGGATGTCAGGAAGTGTTTTAATCACCCACAAAAAATAGAACGACAACAACAACATCAACAACAGGCATTTTAAAGGCCATTTTCCCTGCTAGAGCGGGGGGGGGGTTAGCCTTGCGGGTCTCATGACAATCTTCTCCACTTGTTAACCCCCATACCCGCATTTCTTTTTCCACCACCTTTGGCCAAGTCTTTCTCAGTCTTCCCCTTCCTCTATTTCCTTCTACATTCATTTCCATCACTCTTCTTACCTTGTCACTTTCATCCTTCCTCAACACATGACCCAACCGTCTCAACCTGTTTCTGTTCACAACATTCATCACAGGCTCTATTCCCATCATATTCCGCAATTCATCATCTCTCTCTCTTCTCCTCTCTCTCTCTCTCCTCTCTCTCTCTCTCTCTCCTTCTCCTCTCTCTTCTCCTCTCCCTCTTCTCTCTCCTCTACTCTCTCTCCTCTCTCCTCCTCTCTCTCTCCTCTCTCTCTCTCTCTCTCTCTCTCTCTCTCTCTCTCTCTCTCTCCTCTCTCTCTCTCTCTCTCTCTCTCTCTCTTCTCTCTCTCTCTCTCTCTCTCTCTCTCTCTCTCCTCTCTCTCTCTCTCTCTCTCTTCTCTTCTCTCTCTCTCTCTCTCTCTCTCTCTCTCTCTCTCTCTCCTCTCTCTCTTCCTCTCTCCTCTCTCTCTCTCTCTCTCTTCTCTCTCCTCTCTCTCTCTCTCTCTCTCTCCTCTCTCTCTCTCTCTCTCTCTCTCTCTCTCTCTCTCTCTCTCTCTCTCTCTCTCTCTCCTTCTCCTTCTCTCTCTCTCTCTTTCTCCTCTCTCTCTTCTCTCTCTCTCTCTCTCTCTCTCTTCTCTCTCTCTCTCTCTCTCTCTCTCTCTCTCTCTCTCTCTCTTCTCTCTCTCTCTCTCTCTCTCTCTCTCTCTCTCTCTCTCTCTCTCTCTCTCTCTCTCTCTCTCTCTCTCTCTCTCTCTCCTCTCTCTCTCTCTCTCTCTCTCTCTCTCTCTCTCTCTCTCTCTCTCTCTCTCTCTCTCTCTCTCTCTCTCTCTCTCTCTCTCTCTCTCTCTCTCTCTCTCTCTCTTCTCTCTCTCTCTCTCTCTCTCTCTCTCTCTCTCTCTCTCTCTCTCCTCTCTCTCTCTCTCTCTCTTCTCTCTCTCTCTACTTCTCTCTTCTCTCTCTCTCTCTCTCTCTCTCTCTCTCTCTCTCTCTCTCTCTCCTCCCCCCCCCGATATTCCGCACATCCACCGAACCATTCACATTTCCAGCCTTCGTTGCTGCTCTACGTTCATTACCCATGTCTCGCTCCCATAAATCATAGCACTTCTCACACATGTAGCACACACCTTTCCCTTCAACTCAACGACACTCCCCTCCTCGTCAGCACGCCACTCAGTTCCCGAAACTTCTTCCATGCACAATTTGCACATCTCACTCCAGCAGCCACCACCGAGTCTGATCCACCTTCTCCATTCAGCATGTCTCCCAGGAAGCAAAACGTTTTCACACCTTCCAACTTCATGCCGTCTCCAAGATCCAACTCAACATTTCCTCCATCTGCAACTCCCTCTCTGCACACCTTACACTTGACTGTAGCTACCACACTGGTTAATGACCCTCTCACACTACTACATTTTCAATGAACCCACTCAGCGCATATTGTACATTG
>CM068953.1:88839166-88851147 GCA_035128595.1 Eptatretus atami | reverse complement strand
CCTTTCGTCGTTTTGATCCGTTTTGCAAGTCATGCGCGGACGTGTTTGAGATCACTCTCACAACGCAGCCGTGTTTGAAAACACCCTGCCGCTGCGAGGATTCCATCGTGTTCGTCCGCGGAGATGCAGCTTGTTGGGGATTAAAGATTGATTAATGATTAAAGATTAAAGATTAAATTGCTGGTTAAAAGATGGCGGCGCCATGGAGATGATGGTGAGGAGATGTTGTTTGTTTGTTGAAATGTTGTTGTTTGTATCATTAACCCGTCGTCTGATGATAGAACTCCGTTCCCGCGACGCTCACTTTGCCCTTGGTGGCGGGACGACACTCAGCACCAATCCTGACACACTCTCCCGCAACTTGACCAGGGGAATTGTTACCCCGTGGTTTGCCCTTCCTATCATCAAAGATTGCGCGGGGTCCTGAAAGCTTTGCCCCAATCCCGTCATTCCGGTGAGCTGGCTGGCTGAATGGGAGAAGCTTGCACAGGAGGTACTCCCACGCGAGATGGCGTTTTCAGACTTTTTTGCGCGTGCTTTGTGTATTGCCCAGAATGAAGGGTTTTTACGGTGCGCCGGAGCTAGAAAATCCTGCCGACCAAAAACCTAACATATAAAAGTAACCCAACTGCAGGAGGACATTCCGCAGACACAGTTAGGGCACTAGATATGGATTAGCGTGCGTCCTCACAGGAGCTCCTCCGCCTTTGCCAGGTTTTGTTTTTAATCCTGCTGGGTGTCCATATCCAAACACCCTCCTCACCAAAACTGCCGCTGGTGGGAGACGGTTTAGTCGGCCGCCAAACCCGACCATTGGAATAGGTTAGTACAGGTTTACATGACGAGTACCTGCCCTAGCAGGTCACAGATCTACCCTGACCTGACTAGTCATGCTATGTCTATTACATGTATGCAAAGGAAAATAATTAAGAAAATCAGGAATTATTTAATTTTTTTGAAAATAGGTTGTCACATTGTGCTATATTCCAAATGAAAAGCCAAGGATGTTATGGACTGCATCCATTTATATAGACCCAACCTCAGACCAATACGACTGATTCAGTTGCGTGTCTCGAGACTGTGCCGCGCATAGAGGAATAAGACAAAGCAATGTTGTGATCCCTTAGAAAGAACATAAACTTACTAGATTATGGAGAAAATGAAGAACATGACAGTCAGCTTTGGTAAGACAGATTTTAAGGTAAAGCAGAATTCACGATATTCTTCCCGCTCCTCCCTCTCCTCCGCTCTCTCCCTCTCCTCCCTCTCCTAACCCTCTCCTCCCTCTACCTCCTCTCCTCCCTCTCCCCTCTCCTCCCTACTCCTCCAGAAGCTAATCAAGTAAAAGAGCATTTCAAATACAAATCGTTTACAAGCCACCCACTAGTTTGCAGAGAGAGTCATGTAATCTTAATGACTTATTGATTGGTGTTTGCTGCAAAAAAAAACAAACAACTATAAAACGTTTCTAAAACACTGCATAAATATGCCCGCATAGTTCAACAATGTTTTTAAATTTGCTTATGAAAACCAAGGCCCCATCGAATTCGTGTGAAATCTGGTACTGACAAAGCAATAAAGACTGTACAATGCCAGTGATGACTACGGTCTAGTCGCTTGCAGACTAAAAATTGATTTTTGTAGCTGCGCGTTGTCATGAGCATGCGTTTCCTATCTTTGGAGATATTAATTCTGCCTGCGGAAGCGCTAATGTCTGGAAATATTGCGGACATTGATGACACTACCTAAATGAATCGTACTCTCAAGACAGCTATCCTTTGGTTAGCCTTAGCAACCACCTCATGCCGCCCAGCAGTTAACTGAGGCTCGCTTCAGGGTCAAAGGTCAGGAATGCGGTCGAGGAAGCCCCTCCTGATAAATATTGCTTTGAAAGATAGATTGGATAGATCTCAAGAACCAAGCCTGCTAACAAATAGTCAAAATTACATGAGTCAAATAATTGACACACTGGTTGATAACCAGAGAAGCCGATTCACAAACATTTTGCCTTTACATGAGTGCACAACAAATTTTCCACATTTAATCAGCCAGAATTGCGGCATGCGCAGTTAAAATACATAAAATGCAAAAAAATATAACATTAATGGGTGAGCAGAAGTTAGATTTTCCAGCCCTTCTACAGAATACAGAATATGGAGGGCAATGTGCAGAAATACACCAAATGCTGAAGAAGAGGGAAAATGTAACCTGCAATCAAATCACCTATTAGCACAGTGTGAAATTAAAAGAATGACCATAGCGACAATCTGATTGTCATCATTTCATAATGAAAAATAACACGATTATGAACCGACGGGCCGGGACACACGTGAGCCATCATTTGAACAAAGAACACATCAGCCAGCATTATAAATTTCGCCTTTAAGCCTATAAACCTAGGCAATGCGGGCATTATTCATTTTGGAAATCAGCCACTTGATTCTCATGCGGTATAAATACTTCATCTTTAGCTACTCAAGAATCACATGTTCAGGGAGCCATAGCATGTATTGCCTGTGGTGAAAAACGCCTTCTACGATAAACAAAGCTTACTTGCTTCGTGCGACAAACACTCTGTATACATAAGCGTAGTGCTTAAACAAGCTATTAACACACATTCTTACGAATTGCTTATGTTGCTCCTCATCTAGCAACTCTGACAGATGGGTTGTACTTCAGGCCTGTGTGGTAATGGTTAAGGGCGCGCGCGCCTTTGCGCTGGATTAAGATCTTAGCCCGGTCCTTGAGTTCAAGCCCCTGTTAGCGGCGCTTGAATATAACACCAGGTAGATTGACTCAGTCTTCATCATTCACGCGTTGCGCCAAATGTAGTACCAGTGCCTAGTGGTAACGGGCATCGCATCAGCAACACAACTGTGCCCACAGCCAATGATACTACTCGGCCAGCCGCTATGTTGCCACATGAAGGCAGGAAAGAGGAGGAGTTGTAACTTTGATGGATGCGGAACCAGTGTTCTCAAGTGCAGACTAAGTTGAGGTTGACTGTAAGACTGACTCAATTACATAAGCTGCGACAGAATTCCAGTTATTTGCTAGCTCCTTACATGAAAGGCACTATGAACTCGATTCTTATCATTAAAAAAAGCAAACTTTTCATTGATATGTGAATTGTCCTGCTCTTGACACATCATAGTGTGAAAAAATTTTAAAATTTTATTATAGTCTATGCTGTCAAAAGAAGATTGTAAAAATTCGGCTATCACCACCGTAATATATACACTGAATTTGTACAGATGAGCACCTTCAATTTGTTTGCAGTATTTTAGTTTGTGGCCCGCAGTTAGGGACCAGGTGATGGTTGCCCTCTGTTGTACTCTCCCAACAACTATCTTTCTGCTTTTTATAGAGATGCGAGCAGACTATAATTGCAGACAGTATTCGAATGCTTTGCACGTACAATAATTCGGTCAGTGCGAAGTCCCTTTTCTGTCTGTGATAGAATACTCTTCTAATTGCATGACCGCAGCCCTTGATGTTTACTCTCTTCGCCAGCTTCAGCTTATGGCATAACTGAAGGATAAAGCTTGGTCTGGAAGTAGTACTTCCAAGGCTCCTTTCCGTGAACACCATAATCTCTCAGTTACAAACGGTTTTTGCGCTAACAACGCCTATTGGTCTCGAAGCCGCTTTACATAAAAGCGTCTCTATCTGAACACATTTTGCACGTACTTGTGTGCATAAACTTATTGTAATGCCAGAAACGCCATTGATTTGCGCCATTAATGTGTATATACAGCTGGGGAGAACAAGTATTGCATACACTGCCGATTTTGCAGGTTTTCACACTTACAATGCACGTAGAGTCTGTAATTTTATATCATAGCGTACACTTACAACTGCTGAAAGCACGCGAATCTAAACAAAAATCCTGGCAAAATCACATTGTATGATTTTTAAAAAATATATTTCGCATATTTATTGCCATGCAAATATGTATTTGATACATACAGAAACAGACTTATATTGTACAGAAACCTTTGGGTTGTTTTGCCCAATATACAGCAGATCAGATGCTTTTCCGTGTAGTTCATTAACCAGCGTTTGCCCACAGCACTGCAGCAGGGATTTTGCGCCACGCCTCCATACAGATCTTCTCCCATGATCCTTCAGCGTTCGCGCGGCTGTCGCTGCGGCATACACAGGACTTTCAGCTCCCTCCAAAGATTTTCTCTTGGGCTTCAAGGTCTGGATACTGGCTAGGCCACTCCAGGACTTGAGCATGCCTCTTACGGAGCCACTCCTAGTTAAGGCCTGGCTGTGTTGCTTTCGCCCGCCGCTCGTTGTCATGCCTAGGAAGACCCAGCCACGCCCCATCTTCAATGCTCTTGTTGAGGACGAGGTTGTTGGCCAAGATACTCACGATACATGGCCCCATCCATCCTCCCTCAATACGGTGCAGTCGATTCCTGCTCCCCTTTGCAGAAAAGCATCCCCAAAGAATGCATGTTTCACCTCCATGCATTCACGGTTGGATGGGGTTCTGCGGTTTATACTCACCTTCTTGTACTCCAAACACAGCGTGGAGGTTAAACAAAAAGCAGCTATTTTGGTCTATCAGACCACATGACTTTCTCCCATTCCTCGAATTGGATCATCCAGATGTCATGCGCAACTTCAGCGGGCCTAGGACATCAGCCGCGTGGTGGCTCTGAGAGAGTCGACCTTGCATGCCGCTGCAGCTCCCCCTTGTCGATTTTAATCCATGCACGCTCCGTAGTGTGTTACTTATGCGTTTCTTTGATACTGCTAGGTCCCACGCTCTCTTCAGGTCATTTACCAGGCTCCTGCGCTTACCGTGTAGTTCTGCACGGCTGATCCTCACTTCTCATGATCATGAGCCGCTCCACGGCAGGAGGATCTTGCATTGGAGCCCAGACCGAGGGAGATGACTGATTATCTTGAACTTCTTCCATTTCTAAATAATTGCCGCCAACATTGCTTGCCCTTTCCCAAGCTGAACTTGCCTATTTCCTGGAGCCCATCCCAGCCCTGTGCAAGTCTATTACAATTTTAAAGCCTCACCTCCCCCATAGATGCTCCTTAGACAGTTCTCTAGATCTATGACCCGATTGTGCGAAGCGTTGGAGTCATTGATTGATTGCAGTGTGGACATGCTGTCTTTATAGCAGGTAACGATCGTTCAAACAGGTGCAGATTATTAATACAGGTAATGAGCTGTGAGAATAGGAGGGCTTCTTAAAGCACAAAAGTAATAGGTCATGTGAGCAGCCGGAATTCTTACTGGCTTAAGGTAGGTGATAAATACTTATTTCATGCAATAATAATGCAAATAATTATTTAAAATCATACAATGTGATTTTTCAGCGATTTTTGCTTTTAGATTCCGTCTTTCCACATGAAGTGACCTATGATAAAAAATTACAGCACAGAGAAGACTCTACGTGCTGTAAGTGGAAACTGCAAAATCGGCCAGCGAGTGCTATCAAATACTTGTTCTGCCCCACTGTAAGCCTTGTACCAAAGCAAGCAATGCTTATGGTACACAAGAAGCCATGTTATACATAAACGGTATTTGCCATTCGCTAGCCAGTTATTTGACACGACATTGTCTCATGAGCACATTCTTGTACATCTCGTTTGTCTGCTCGTCTCACTCTCTGCTATTGTCTAATGTCTATGTCCTAATGCCTCTTGTTCTCTGCGTCTCTTCCAATCTCTTCTTCACACACACACACACACACACACACACACACACACACACACAAACACACACACACACACACACACACACACACACACACACACACACACACACACACACACACACACACACACACACACACACACACGACACACACACCACACACTCTTCTTCCTCTCTCTCTCTTCTAGAAAACAATTTAAAAAGATACCACACATAAATAAGATCCTATATGCGATTACCATAGGATTAACTACCAAAAGGAAGAAGTCTAAATATATTGGCAAATATATACAGGCCTCAGACCAGCCGAATGGAATCATGGTCCTCTTGCTGCAACTGTACCAATGTGCCTCTGCATACTGAGCTATCTGGGTGACCCACTAGCTGCAGCCAATGCAATTCTTCCACATTATCCAATATACAGGGCCACTCTCTCTTCCCACACTGTCTCCTGCCGCCGGCCCACTCACAAATGCCAACCATTGGCAGCCAGAGGGCTGCTCTCCTGAGAGTGTCTTTCTTCTCTTTCTCTACTTCTCTTTTCCTACTCAATTTTTATCTCATATATATATTATAATAATATATAATATATATTGTGTGGATTTTAGCCATCCGGCGTGCGACAGGCCGCCTTTTAGTCCAATTGCGCCCGGGTCGCCGACGCCACGAAACGTGGCCAATCTAGTCGCAACTTTCGCGATCAACGCCGAAAACCCACTACAGTGGTGTTTTAACCACACCATAAAGCAGCCAATCTTTTCTGTCTCACGCCCGCTACAGGTCGATCGCCGAATGTCGATTGTACGCTATTATTGCGCGGCACAAAAATGCGGAGTTACACCTCATCGGGAGCCTTGCTAGGAAACGCAGCCGCCCTTAAGCAGGGCTCGTTCCGTTGCGATTTTGCCGAGTCCTGTTTTATTATCGCCAAGTCCCGTGCGACCACGCATGTAGTTACTTAACCCTGGTTAAATAGAACCAGCTTACATATCTCCGAAACGTCCATGGCCAGTCAATGTAGCGAAGGGACGCAACGAGTCAGGTGACATATTCAACACGAATGAGGCAACATTTATTTCCAATGCCACATATGCAAGCAAGGCAATGAATGGCGTAAGGGACAAGACACGGCAGCAAAAAGAATAGACCTACACCGTTATCTATTGCCAGTGCCACATGCCCACTTAGTTCAGCTTCACGACTTAGAGGACAATGCGCACAGATCTTCCAGGCAAAACCCAGAAAGAAGAATGTAGAAAATAAAAATAAAAACAAAAAATAAAAAAAATAAAAGAAAAAAAAAGAATCTGCTCGTAAGCTTTAATGCTTTCCTCGGAGCCCTGGTATGCAGCCGATAGCCGAGCTCCGCCGCAGGCCGTGCCAGCCTACGCTTCGCTCACCTTGAGGCCGACTCGATGGTCTTTCCTCGGCGATAGCCTCCGTATGTCTTCGGTGCACTGTCAAGCAGCCAGACTGTTGTAACGGCGGTTCCAGTGGTCCAGCGCCTAGACAGTCCGCACTGGTCGATCGCGGCCTGAGCCCGACGACGCTTCAGAGGAGCCGCAACGGGCCTGCTCTTTTTGCACTCTGCATGCTCCCTCTTTAAGAGCCCGTTCACCCTCAGCGTGCTCGCCGACCGTTACGTAGCTGTGCTGGCGACTTCTCTCGCGCTACACTCGACCAACTCCGACCAACTCTGAGCGCTCTTCCACACCGACTCCTCTGAACTGCGAGCTCCACCTCACCCAGACTCCAAACTCCCTGGACTCCAAACTCCACTGCAGGCTACTACTCTCTGGACTGTACGCGCCCAGCCTCCACTTCTCTACTCACCAAACTCGAGTACTCGGCGTTTCAGCCCGGCCCTTTTAATCGGCGCGCGGGGGGGGGGCTGGGCCGCTTGTCTTTCACCTCGACCCTTCACCCCCGGCTGGCTCCGCCCCTTCGTCGCTTTTGATCCGTTTGCAAGCATGCTCGCGCGCACGTGTTGGGTGAGATCACTCTCACAACGCCAGCCGTAGGTTGAAAACACCCTGCCGCTGCTGAAGGCCGATTCCATCTGTGTTCGTCCGCGGAGCATGCAGCCTTGTGCGGATTCAAAAGATTGATTAATGATAAGTATTAAAGATTTAAATTGCCCTTAGGTTAAAAGATGCGGCCCGCCATGGAGTATGATCGGTGAGGAGATGCCTTGTTTGTTTGTTGAAATGTTGTTACGCGCCATTACTGTTGTTTGTGGAGATGATGGTTGTTGCTGGAGATGATGCGTGAGGATCTTCCTTGCTTGTTTGTGAGAGCCATGCTATCAGTTGCAGGAGATGTATGTTTGTTTATTAAAATAAAGATAGTAGAAAAATAATACGGCCTAACTCAAAGAATGCACAGCCCCCGGGCTCACGAATAAATTCCCGTTATACATGGCTGCGGTGAAATCTAACCTGGACACACACTTATCGCACCATAAACTGCACCTCGGGGAACCTGAATGCGTGATCTGTGCAATTTCACAACCGTAACAATATATATTACATATATATATATATATATATATATTTATATATATATATGTAGTATAGTAATATATGTTACAATATACATACTTCTTCTTCTTCTTTCGGCATGCTCGCGTTAGGGGTCGCCACAGCGGATCATTCCGTATGATCCGCATAGTGATTTGGCACATGTTTTACGCCGGATGGCCCTTCCTCCCATTGCACGCAACCCTGGTCGCCTCTTACGACACAGGGATATGGTACACCTATTTTGTAGGTGTACCATATATGTACATATGATACACCGGTAACAAACCGGTGATACACCGGCCAGTATTACTGGTACTCATTTTTGCCGACCTACGGAAAGGATGACAGGGCTGAGTCAACCCCCTGGTGTATTTAATTCAGTGGCCGAAGAGGGCTTACTCAGGATTCTTGGATCCCAAGCCGCTGCCCTAACCACTGCGCCAACACCAGCTTATTATATATATATAATATATATATTATATTATATATATGATATTATATATATATATATATATATATATTATATATATATTATATATATATATATATATATATGAGTGTGGGCACAAAGCGATAATCCGATAACAGATAATTATACGAAGTTACTTTGTTATCGGAAGTTAACTTCCAATTTATCGTTATCGGACCAGTTAATTCCGATTAAACGATTTTTTACTCCATAATGTTCCTGTATAATTTTTGTGTCCGATAACCATTTTTATACGTTTTACTTTTTAGCCGCGTCGCGTTGCGAACGTGGCTCTAAGAGAGCTCCGCATTCTTCTTCTTTTTCTTCTGTGTGAAGGCAAAACCTTTATTTATATATGTATCTTCTTTTTTTTTTTTTAGCTGCGTTGCGTTGCGAACGCTGGCCTCTAAGAGGACCTCCCACATTGTTCTTCTTGTTCTTCATTGGACTTCTTCTTCTGGTGAAGACAAAACCTTTATGACGCGGCTCTTGGACACATTTGTCCTTGTTTTTCAGGTTCTTCAGTATCATCGTCAACTTGACAGCATTCAGTTCTTGCTTACCAGTTACAAGCTCTTTGCAACTTACAAGACTACAGTCTTACAACCATGAGAACACCAAGAAGACGTTTCTCGACAATTGAGATAGCCTCTGTCTCAGGAACTTCTGAGTCCCAATCTGACTCTCTGTCTGTGGCGAAATTTTTAGCCGGTCGCGTTGAGAACGCTGGCTCTAAGAGAGCTCCGCGTTGTTGTTGTTGTTGTGTTGTTGTTGTTGTTGTTCTTCTTCTTCTTGTTCTTCTGGTGAAGACAAAACCTTTAGGACGTGGCTCTTGGAACATTTGTCCTTTGTAAAAAGTAGTTATCGTTATCGATTATCTGTTAACTTCCGATAACTTTGTATTATAATTACCGGTTATCGTTATCGGACTTAAAAAATTGGGGTTATCGGATTATCGTTATCGAAGTTAACTTTTGGTTATCGGTGCCCAACAATGTATATATATATATAATATATATATAATATATATAATATATATATATATATATATACAATTCTTACGAATTTGGGAATTCGATTGCACACAACATACAGGTTCCTTTAGTAAGCTTGTCGATAAGTGCTTGTTCCCGAATAGCTCCTTTGTCGAGAGAAGGCACTAAAACCCGTTTGGAGGGCAGGAGTTCAATGGACGGACTGGGAGCGTGGCTGTGGAAAGTTGAGTTTTGTTAGTGGCACCCCGGGCACACGGACTAGTCGGCCAGAGTAGGCCAAGGCCCAGAGGGCCGGGATAGTGTAGTGGGCACGGGCGACCCGTCGGAAAACGGGACCCGTAGCGCCAGAATGCCACGGGGGCAGTGTAGTGGGCACGTCGACCCTCGAAAGGGACCCGGGGCATCAACAGCCACGTGGGCATCGGAGGGGGGCAATGCCAGAGAGGGCAACCCCCGCATTGTAGGGAGCAGCTAGGCTCGGAGGCAGCCTGCGGCCTGGGGGTGCCATGGTTAGAGTATCGGCAGAGCGGGAGTTCCTGCCAGTTGAGCCACGTGCCCAGCCAGGAATTGTGCGAGGGCACGTATGAAAATTTGAGGGCAAGGCCCAATTTATAATGGAGACCAACACAGCGACGGGAATCATGTTTTTAGAAACCGATAGTTTTAAAATGTGAGGCGTTTTTGGAAAGCCCCGGGGTAGTTTCAGGTTAATGAATGCTAGGATAGTTAGGAGATGTACCCCTTCGCAGAGTTGGAGAGGGAGAGTTGGAGAAGGGAGTTGAGAGTAGCCGTTTAGCAGACCGTCGGGTCCTGCTTGGCTTTGCGTTAGGGTTTGAAGGGCCTTCGGAAGCTTTTTGCTTCGGCTGGCTCAGTGAGCTTCGGCTGAGGCCTGACTCGGGAGGAAGCTTTTTGGAGGCCTTTGCTTTATGGTTCCGTGAGCTTCGGCTTCTGCTTGGCTCGGGAGAGCTTTTTGCTTCAAGCTGCCCTGTTTGGAAGGAAGTTAGCCGGTCGCTCGGCTCGAGCTGCGAGTGGCTGGCTTCTTCTGCTTGGTTCGTGGAGCTCTTTGTTCTCCATTTTGGTTCCGGCTTGGTGCGACTCATCGACCTCTCGTGAGGTGGTTCCTCGGGGAAGTGACGCATCGACGGGACGGATCGGCGCCTCGTCTCACCAGCACGTGTTGAGAAGCACGGGGAGGTGGTTCCTCGGGGAAGCGACGCATCGACGGGAAGGATCGGCGCCTCGTCTCACAGCACGTTGAAGCGCGATGTCCGGAGGACGCACACGATAGGATCGCGCTCGTCCACCAGCACGTTTGAGAAGCGCGGGAGGATCGCGGGAGCTCGGAAGGATCGCGGCTCGGCGATTGGATCCAGCTCGCTCTCAGCTGGAGCCCCGGTCCGACAACTTGAAGACCACACGAGCGTGGAGAGGTTCGCGATAGGCTCTGGGTTTCAGCTCACCTGTCCTCCGAGCTGGGAGCTCGTTATTAAGGCCTCTGCACCATTTCTTGGGTGTGTGTGTGGTGCGTACGTGTTGTCCGTGGGCCCGTCTAATAAGTGGAACTGCTGTTAAGTGCAAGTGACTGTACATAATAAGTAGACGGTTGTAGTTCTTTGTTGTGCTTTTGTTGCTTGTATCGGTGCATACATGTTTTGCCTTGTTTAATTGCATACGTGCTTTATTATAATAAATGTCCTTGTGTGAATGTAAACCTGTTCGTTGCATCCATTCTATTCCCTCATTGAACTGCCCCATCTTGCACTCGGAATATAGTTGGTTTTTAAATAGCCGTAAAGTGATCGGGTCCGGCGAGGTCTGGCGATAATACCCTGGTATCGAATGGAACGCGACCGCTTAAGCGGTTCGTGTCCAAGCAGGCCTTCGCCGAGGTACGGTCCCTCGGTAGGTTACCCGCGCGGGGGTACTTAGGTATTCGATATTCGGCAATTGACCCTATTTCGCGCGGTGGAATACGGACTTGGCCGTGGTGGGATTAAAAACCCACCCGTGGACTGGTTTCTGGCGTTGTTCCAGAAAGTCACGACTGGATTGTCCGTTCGCTGGTGAAACGACCGCTATTGGTTAGACGCGGTCGTTCGCATGCCGGTGGGCGTGAATTTCTACAACAATATATATGCTATGATATATATATATATATACATATATATATATATATAAAAATATATATATATATATTGTTGCGGTTGTGAAATTCACAGATCACCATTCAGTCCCCAAAGATTCAGTTGATGTCGAAAAGTGTGTGTCCAGGTTAGATTCCCCACCAATGTATAACGGGAATTTATTCG
>CM068953.1:88830797-88833501 GCA_035128595.1 Eptatretus atami | reverse complement strand
ACCAAAATTCACCTAAAATAGTGTTTATTTGCGATACAGATACGACAATGGGGATTTAAACAATACTAACAATTCACAACTATGACATTGAGCAATCTGATCTGAACAAATGAATGATACAGTAAGTACCTATTTGATTGTGTAAAATGTCCAGTTCAATGGGATGGTTGAGCCTGCTTCTGCTCACAAGCAGGTCGATGTCAGGCTTTGTTTTGGATAAAGCGCACCGAACATCATGTTCAACATCAAGTAGGGATCTTTGTTTTGTTTTTAGATAACGACTGACGAGAACCCAGCTTCACACAGCCATGTAGATGGGAATACTATGAGCGAATGAACAGCCAGGGCAACTAGCTTAGGGTAAGACCCCAACATTCCACACCAGAAGTCAGCAAGATTCATCTCGCTCAAACTGATCTCGGGCTGTGGAGTCGTTCTGGAGTCAATCAAGCTTTCCTGCAGTCCTGTTCCAGGTGGCAAATCCAATTCATTCATGCGAAATGGGTTGCGAATCATTTTCAGTCCAGTTCCTTGAGATCCGGAAAATAGGAATTTAATTCCTCATCCAAATAAGCGAGGTGATCTTTTACCAGTTGTATGAACTCCCTTGGGGGATTCTTTTTCACGCTTCTGAAAAATATTGGCCATGCAAGAAACATGACCACCACTCCCGCTTCGACATTCGTCTTCCACAGACGGAGTTTTTCCTGAAATCCCTTGACCTTGTCTATGACGTCAATGATAGTCGCGCCAGTCCCCTGAAGAGACTTGTTCAGGGCGTTTAACTGAGAGAAAATGTCGACCAAATAAGCCAGGTGCAATGCCCAGTCGGGGTCGTTCAAATCAGCGACGAAATCGACAGTCTTTGGTTTTCCATCGTTTTCGAGAGAATTCACGAAGCTCAGCTCGCAGTTCAAACACGCGCTCTGCCATATTTCCACGGGATAACCATCTCACCTCAGTGTGGAATAAGAGAACTTTATGGTCGGAGTCGAAATCCTCGCAAAGTTTCTTGAAAAGTCGCGAATTGAGAGCCTGGGATTTCACATGGTTCACAATTTTGATCATGGTTGAGAGAACGTCAGTCAATGGCTTGGGGAGCGCCTTGGCTGCGAGTGCGTGGCGTGGTGGATCGTACAGTGTAGGCTGCGCACTTCAGGAGCAACTGCCTTCACAAGCGTTTGGAAACCTGATCTGCACCCCAACAAGCTGGAGCACCATCTGTAGTACAGCCTTTCAGATCAACCCATGACAGCCCAACTTGATCAAAGACGGAAGACACCTCTTCGAAAATGTCCTTTGCTTTCGTTGTGGTTTTAAGCGGGCGGCAAAATAGTATTCATCCTTGAACTTGGCTTTATGCACGTACCGAACGAACGCTAACAGTTGGGCACAATTTGCCACGTCAGTTGACTCATCCAATTGCATAGAAAATCCGCATGGAGATGCCTTGATTTGTGCACCACCTGGTCACAAATATTGGTTGACATTTCTTCAATGCGCCTCTGAACTGTGTTGTTTGACAACAAAAGAGAATTGAGCTCCTTGGCGCTTTGTTCTCCCAGCATGAGACGTACGATATCCTTTGTGGCGGGAAGGATGAGGCTTTCACCGATGGTGTGAGGTTTTTCTGTTCTGCAATTCGCACATGCAACTAAGTAGGATGCCTTTACGGCTGCCGTGGACTGCTGTTGAAAACTGCCGCTGCCGTCGAAGCGTGCTCTTTTCACGGCATTTTCCTTCTGACGAAAAAAATCATGGTCCTTGTCGCTGTGTTCAGGATGAACAGAATCAAAATGGCGCTTCAATAGACTTTGCTTCATAGATTTATTGCGAGAACTTTTCCACAAATCACACACTGTGGAGCTTCTAATTCACCTTTTTGGATGGAAGTGAAGCCTAACTTGAGATAACTCTCCGAATATTTTCGCATTGACATGATGCTGGTGAACGATAACGGTAACAATAAGCCGGGCAATAAGCAATGATGACAGTGTGGCGTGTAGAGACAAAACGAATAATAAGACTTGTGCACAATGGCCGATAACAAACAGCTGTCAGTGTACACTGCTTTCGATATAAATTTAATTATTGTGCACAAGCTGCATGAGAGAGAAGTAAAATAAAAACTGCGTTAAAAAAAAAAAAAAAAAAAAACACGCTGCCGCGTACCACGAGAAAGTCCAAATGTACCACAGGTTGGGAACCCCTGTTCTAGAGGATTGTTGAGAAAATAGATGGGGGGATGGGGCGGGGCGGGGGGGGGGGGTGTTCGAAACCCTGCTTTTGGAGAGACATAGTGAGAGTGTGCGATTTGTCAGCGTTGAAAGTCATGTTCCATATGTTGGACCAGCTTGTGATTTTATCCAGATTTGCAGAGCGAAAGAAGCTGCTGCTTGCCAGTCTGAGGGATGACTGATGGTACGGTAGAGGGTGGAGTCATCAGCAAAGAGATAAAGAGGATTTTTCAGAGAGTCCCAGAGATCATTGATGAAAACCAGAAAAAGAACAGGGCCCTTAACACTGCTTTGAGGAACTCCAGCCTGGACAGGAAGTGCGGATGAGAGAACTCCATGGACGGGCACATGTTGATTGCGACAGGAGAGCAAGTATGCGAGCCATAAGTGCAGATGTCCATGGATACCAGGGGAAGAGAGTTTGGTGAGTAGGGCAGGATGCCAGACCGTATCAAAGGCACGCGATA
>CM068953.1:88818297-88828297 GCA_035128595.1 Eptatretus atami | reverse complement strand
ACAATTGGGGTATTTATTAATAATAATGGGGAACTAGGGAAGCAACGTAAGAGCAAGAACTATTCCGACTATACGAAATGCAATGCAAACATTTACAGCACACAAAGCACTTAACAATTTCCTACTTATTAGACGGGCCCACGGAACACACCGTACGCACACACACACCAAGAAATGGTGGCTGAGGCCTTTAATAATGAGCTCTAGCTCGGAGGAACGGTGAGCTGAAACCCAGGACCTATCTCGAACCTCTCCACCTCATGTGGCCTTCAAGTTGTTCGGACCCGGGCTCCAGCGAGAGCGAGCTGGACCCAATCGCTGTGAGTCGCGATCCTTCCCGAGCTCAGCGAATCCTCCCGCGCTTCTCAACACGTGCTGGTGAGACAAGGCGCCGATCCTTCCCGAGCTCCAGCGAATCCTCCCACGCTTCTCAACACGTGCTGGTGAGACGAGGGCCGATCTTTCCCGCGATGCGTTGCTTCCCTGAGGAACACCTCCAAAAGGGTCGAGAGGACTTCCGCACAAAGCGAGCTCGCGATACCTCTGAGTAAGAAGCACGAAGCCTTCGAAAGGACACATAAAAGCTGCCAAAGCATGCAGCTCGAGCCGATAACCAGCTCAACTCTTCCAAACAAGGCAGCTTGAAGCAAAAAGCTTTCAAAAGCCTTCAACCCTAACCAGAGTCAAGCAGGACCCGAAGGTCTGCTGAACTACCACTCCTCCACTCCCAACACGAACAAAGAAAGGATCTCCTCTTTATCCTTCTCCGCCCCCTCCCCCGCGCCGGCGTGACTCATGCCCTCGTGAGCCATCCCCCGCTCAACCACGGGTGGGAGGGAGTTGTTGACGTCATGAATCACGGGACGGAAGGGCTCTTCTTCCTCTTCGCAGAAGAGGGGAGGACGTCTCCATTGTTCGCTCCCTAACTATTAAATGATCCGCAGCGCATCTAATCGATTTCTAAACATTTAAACAATGGAAGGTGAGCTATCTAGGGAACAAGCACTTATCGACATAGCTGACTAAAGGAACCTGTATGTTGCGTGCAATCGAATTCCAAATTCGTAACAATATATATATATATATATATATATATATGTTATTAAATATATATATATATATATATATATATTATATTAGCTTTAAAATGGCCATCTGAATATCAACAGAATGAATGCATGAACCACTCACAAGGAAGGTTAAATCCAGACACATCCATTATTTCTTCCCTTACTAAGTTGACATCCATTTACCTTAGTATAATGGGAAATGCTTAGGTTCACCTGACTTGTCTTTATGTCATGCTTCAGGGCCTGAGGACAAATACAGCAGAAACTACTCTTCTACGAGCTGTTTTGAGCTAAATTTTTGGTATTTACACACAACTCTGATGGTTCTTATCTGCAAGGTATTTCACACAATCTTCCATGATGGAGCTTTTCTCTGTTAGACTAGCTACAAAGGGATGATTCCTTTTAATTAAAAGCCTTTTGTCCTTGCCGTCTCCAAGGGCATAAGTGGGAATGCTACACTGCCTGTGGCTGTCAATATCTGACGTGCACCTATTGTTGATATGGCCAAAGTAATGGAGTATGGAATTACCGAGTTGATGTGAAGTGGGAGCCACAAAGGCTTTGTCAAAAACTTGAAAATTGCGATGATAGTGGGAGGCTAGCAGCGATAAAGTACATGAATTTCCGAGGAGTAACAAAATTTGATTCATGTGTTCATAATCCATCAGCAAAAAAGCTTGAGTCCCGAGTGTGAATGGACGGTTAGTAAATGTAGTTCCTTCTTCCCCACCATACTGTGCATCTCCTCAATGTTATGGAGGTCTGTATGTGACGAGCAGGATGCAGTCATGCCAAAGTGCTTTGGAAGGTTAAATAGGCAATCGCAAATCTCTCTAGCAGAAAACAAGGAAAAAATACAAGGCATTTGCAATTGCATTGTTGGCTTTAGAGCAAAGGCTCTTTCAACTGCATCCAATGTGATGACATCACGGTTCCTATAAAATATAGTCTGTCGTTTATTAATTGTCATAGCATTTTTGTAACATTTAGTGTGTGTAAATATAAATGACATTCTCTCTCTCTCTCTCTCTCTCTCTCTCTCTCTCTCTCTCTCTCTCTCTCTCTCTCTTTCTCTCTCTTTCTCTCTCTCTTCTCTCTCTTTTCTCTCTCTCTCTTTATGCACAGCCACATATTTTAAGTTTCAAACTCCAAAGCCATTGTAAAACTGTGTTACAAGCCTTTGTGTTTCATTTAAAAAGAAGTATGATCTGCTGTTCAGTATTTTCCAAAGGTATTAAGTTTTTATTTTATCCTGGAATCATGTTGCCCTGAAATCCAAGAAAAACTGCAAAATTAACTGCCTTGGTGAAACGATTCAGTCTGATGTAAAGAAATATGATGCAGTGAATTTGAATACGTTTAATCCAAATCCAAATCCAAATCCATTGAAACCATACTCTGACAGAGCATGGTGCTGCCACAGCAGTCTCCTGGCTATTGGGCACAATCCTGGATGGGTAGCCACTCTGACACAGGATACTCAAATGGCTCAACCATCCAGCAAGCTGGTACTCTTTTTGCCGACCTCGGAAAGATGACAGGCTGAGTCAACCCACCTGGTATTAATTCAACAGCCAAGGGGATTTGAACTCGGGACCTTGGATCCCAAACCCGCCACCCTAACCATTAAGCCAACACCCAGGCATGCAGTTTAATGGGTGTAGTATAATACGAGAGCGGATTGAATTTTATAATGTCATACAAATTTACAGCATAATTGAACTGATAGGATGGCCTAGAGTTACGCACACTCGCCTCAAAGCTGTCCAACCTGGGTTCGAATTCTGACCCAGCTATAAATTGCATCCTGTTGTTTCACAGGCATGGTGATTCCGAGAGGGACATTAAGCCGTGTCCAATCTGCTTGCATTCGTTGGTGAAAGTTAAAGATCCCACGGAGTCCTTTAAAAAAGCAGGTGAGCTATCGCCGGCACCATGAACAATTCCATATTCCTGCCCTAACCAACAGAGGGCATTTCATCAGTGGCACAGTATGCCACCTCACAGCCTTGTGCTGCATAAAAGATGAAGAAGAATAGCATAATTACTGGATATTTTAAAAAGTCGAAAAAAACAATCATTTAATTGGTAGGTAAACCCCAAGGTGTGGCAAAGTGTGTTCCCCATTGATTCGTCTAATCTGGGTTTGATCCCGAGACGCAATCTGACTTAACCACAAGCTGCCATTTTGATGCAGGATGGCTAGAAGTGGCCGGTGCTGCGTCATTTACTTCAAGTGGGCTATCACACCTGCATTTAGGTTGTGGAAGTGCATCCCATAGTATCTTTCAGAAAAAAAAACTGGTCGTTGTGTGTTGATGATGTCCCAGACAATTTTCTTACTTTGGGTAATTGTTGTATAATTAGCAGATGCACGATCATTTTCCTTGTACAATATTTCCTTGAATTCACTCATATTGTCACAATGTGAGGAAATTGTGGACTCATGGATTTTCAATTCATCTTATTTTAGTGGCATATCCAGTTCATTGATGGAATATTATTTAACAATGTGATTGTTGGTTTGGCCTTCGGAGCTGAAGAAGGCCGTTCACTCGTGATATGTGAAACACCTGGCAGCGGAGTTTGTTTTATAGTGCCGGTGCTGCTGTCGTACAGCAACCACACTCAGATGGCAAGCAGTGTAACCTGGTGTCGAATGCACGAGAAGGTCAGAGCACTCGATACCTACTTTCGGAAGGAATTTGGAATTTGTTCATGGTTCCAGTGATAACTCGTCGACTTTTTCAAAAGAGCCCATGAGATATTTAATGTTCATCACCGAATGCTAGCAGATGGATACCCAGCTTGATGTCCGTCTGAGGGACGGCGCACTTTTGATGTGGAACACTCTCAGCGAAGCACCGATCTGACAGAATATAGTTGGGTATGGCATCAAACCCAGATTAGATAGCTTAAATATAATTTCCAAGGTTACCATTTGACTTTTCCATTTGACTTTTTCCATTGTGAATAGCTCAAGTATATGGAGGTGATACTAGTGTAATTGGGTTAATGGGGACATGATGAATTATTGTGACGTGCAGGAGGCATTTTTGTGCAAGAGTGTATTAGACTGAGAATGGCCATACATATGTATATCAATCCATGGGGAACTTTAGGACAGAATTATGTTCATAGCTCCATCCCAGTGCAGCATAAACATTATATTTGTGCCTTCTCGATACCGGGGTTATCAACAATGATTGGGATGGGTATGAGAGAAAGTAAGCGGAGAGGAGGTAGCACACAGGTTCAGTGAGGAGATATTAGCTTCATTTATCTTGGCTTAAGGCTGATGCTATCAATAACAGAGCCCTGGATACACAGCTTTAATAGTTTACCTTGTTCTACCAAATGGTATGCTGGCTTGGTAAAAGACAGTCCCATTGCTTCATTGCTCTGAAGACCGAGACCGGCTACTACATTATTTTGCTGCAACAGTTAAATTTAACATTTGTGAGTGGACATATATATTCTGGCTAAAGCAAGATGTTTAGTGTGGTAGGAATAATGGTGCTATTCTGATAGCATGGCAAGCTTGTTAAGAGGGGTATTATTTTGAGAGAGGAGATGGAGAGATACAGAAAAACACACACACACACACACACACACACACACACACACACACACACACACACACACACACACACACACACACACACACACACACACACACACACACACACACACACACACACACACACACACACACACACACACACACACACACCCAATACACTGCATTACAGAATAAATGATTTCCTTTGTGCACCAAATAACTCATTGATAGTCTGCTTAATGAATTGCATGTGGCAAAAAACATAATTGTAAAGAGACTGGCAAGGAATCATATGTGCAAAACTATCTCATACACCATACAGTATAATGATGAGTGAGCATGTCATGGATTCTGAATTTTGAGGACAAATCAAAATTCTCTTTAGAAGCATCTTCATGATTCTTTGGAAGTTGCTTGATCTTTTTTAATGAAAGGCAGAATGATACACATCCAATAAACATGCCCCTGGTGAACATACACACTTATGTGGTTGTTTCAACAAACCTTTTGAAGAAATTTTCAGGTCGTTTGCTCGAACTGAGTTCATGAGGATAATTGAAGATTGGCTCGATAAATTTTCTCCTGTTTTCTTATGTGCACGACAATGTTGACCACTATTAAGGTGGTGCAATTCCCCTATGGTAAAATGTTCGTAGCATTTTGACATCAGGGGTTTCCTTGGTTTATGAAAGTTGTTCAGGAAAATAGCGTATGAAATATTAATACCAAAGATGTTTCTGAGATAGATGTTAATATATTATACCAAAACAAACTGCAGCATCGTCCAAGCCAATAACTGCATCGGGTTTGCAACTTTATAGATGTGGTGTTTTCCACTGCAACAGCCTGTTTGCAACCACTCTGCAAAAGCCGTGACTTTTGTCTTTTCTTCTACTCAGTGCATCACAAAAATATGACAGGTTAGAATTACTGAGTAGAATCTTACTGTAAGCGATGCAAGTTTTTGGTAAAGTATTTTATTTTCGATAACCCAATCTTTTTTCTCTTCTCTTTTGCCATATTAAGGCTGTGTATTTTGTGGCCTGGACGGGTCTGGATGTGGACCCGTCCAGGATTTTTAATCTGATCCATAGAAATTGCTTCGCCAGAACCGATACTCTGCATAGAGCATGATTTGTTGACCTGATCATATTAACTTGTTTCCTTACAAACTTAATTTACTGCAGGATTTGGCTGACGACTACCAGCGCCATCACACTGAATTTTGCATTCAAATTGGTCACATGTAAGCGCAACCAGATACATGTTGATGATCATATTTTCAATGATGCATGCCATGTGTATCTCCACGTGTTGTTCAACAAACAAAATTGGCCTTTTAGGGATTTGGTAAAACCTGTTTATTTTGTCTAATTGCCTCGTGTCTCCAAAAATAATAATGTGGTGTGGCCTCATCACTACGCGTATTGACAGCCGATATTTTTTTTTGCCACCAGACTTCACGTGTGTGCACAAAGTACAGGAGGAAAATTTGAATATACTGTGATGGCCGTGCGGGCAGATAACTCTGAACCCGGCATGTCTATAAAAATACAATGGACAACACTCCCCTCTAGCCGAATCTTCGTGCCCAGGGTCGCTTTATCGTACCTGTGAGATGAATGAAGCAGATGGGGAACCATGTTGGCGACTATGTGGCAGCTACTTAATTGTCTGAGTGAACCAACGCCATGGGCCATGCTGTATGGGCTACCATTACAATTATGTACCTTACCCATTGGTGCACGTCCAACTGGGAAGGTCCAGTGAGGGGGCAGTGGAAAACCCCCAAAAAGACACTGTGTGCAGATTGTGCACGATGCACTCGAATAATCGTGGTTGGCGAACTATTTCCACATTTATTCACTTAATTAACATGGGCCATCAACACACTAACCCCCTCAAACCACCCAACATCATCACCATCTCCTCCATCAACTCATCTTTATGGTTGCCATCATTAACATTGCCATCACTTTATTGGATGAAGTTTATCATCATCATTATTCAAGGTAAGTTTCAGGATCTTAATAACTCAAGAAAAAATAAACTTTAATTTCTGTTCTTAATACAGCAAAATAGGTTGACATGCTGTATGGATATATTGTTATGGATTTCAGAATCGGATCTGACTAATGCATACAAATGTTAAGGTCCTCAGACAGTTATTTCCCTAAATGCATGTCCAGGATAGACCCATCCCCATGTCTGGTGGGATTCTAACTTTGATGCGTTGGAGAAGGGTATAGAATAGATTCCCTTTCTTATGGGATGGCCTTTTTCTCTTTATGACAGACACATTCATTGCACGAGATAGCCGTTAGCCCAACGGAGGCTCGTCTACCCCATTTCATCAGGACACATTGGCTTAGAGGACGATTTATTTACACCTTGGACTTACAGGACATTTGATTAAGCACACTGCGGGCTTTTCCTGAGCAGTTATTCTGACGGTCAAATATGGCTGTGGATCATTTCCTCACCCACCTATTTTCCATCGACGTTCGACACCCACCTCTTTCACTGACGTTGACGCCCACCTTTTTCCATTGACGTTTGACACCCTGTTCAGCAGCTCTTTGAGCGCTAACTGGCTCTTTTTCATATTGGGCTGAACATTGAGGTGATAATTGCCCGTCGACGTTTTGTGAGTGCTTCACGTTTTCGCTCGGTAATTCTGGCAAATGGCTGCTTTCTGCCGTTGTCTAGCTCTAGCACCACAAACATGGCATCGTAAGCCAGGCCTGTGCTGATTTTGGGTTGCAGCTCGCTCTGGTAAGGAAGGAATGGTCACGAGATTGGCGGTTTTGTCACGTGCAATGATGCGCCAATAGGCAAGGTGGATTTGGCTGAAGTTGCTTGAGGCTCCTCCCACACTGGCCGCTTATAAAAAGGACGGGGCAACAGTTTGTGACAGTTGGTGGCAGCTGGTTGTGGCTTCTTACAGCTCTGAGAGTTTTGTGATGGTTTGTGACGGCTATTTTCAGTTCCATTCAGTTTCAGTCAGACGGTTGGTGAGGTGAGCTATCACTAAGTCAGTTTGCAATCCAATTAGCTACCTGACAACCACTCCACAAGTCCTCACTTTAGCTAACAACCTCCGATGTGGTGCCTTATCAAATGCCTTCTTAAAGTCTAGATATACGATGTCCACTGCTTTCGCTAATCCACCCAATCGGACACTGCTTCACAGAACTCTAAAAGATTTGTTAGACAGAACTACCTTTGGTAAACCCATGCTAACAACCTTTAATTAGTTTGTATTTATTTAAATGGTTCCTCATCTGGTCCCTAATTAATGTCTCCAACACCTTCCCCACAGTTGAAATCAAACTAACAGGTCTATAGTTTCCCAATCTTCTGTGGATCCTTTCTTCAATGATGATGTTACATTTGCTACTCTCCAATCCTCCGGTACTTGTCCTGACTTCAGTGAGCTGTTGAAAATATCCATTCTTCTTAACTTGCCTCTGTTTACTCCAATAGTGATATAATCTAACTCCAGTTCTGATATTTTATACCGAATAAATTCCTTCTGCTTCTCCTTAATAGCATTCTTATCTCACGACTCAACCACCTTGGCCTCTTTCTGCTTTTAGATTCACACCTCATTGGAATGTACTTGCGCTGCACTTTACACATTTTCTCTTGAAGGTTCCCATTTCTCTGATGCCGATTGTCCTATTGTTGGCTTCTCCCAATCCACATCACCAACTCTCTCCTCATACCCTCAAGGTTGGCTGTCTTTGAAATCTAATCGCCTTACCCTACTATCTTAAACTCTAAGCCTTAACAGAATCTTTGCACACACAATGTTGTGGTCACTTGCTCCAAAATGCTCCTCCACCTCCACCTCCTCTACCATATTGGATCGTTACTTAAAAGGAGGTCCAACACTGCACTCCCCGAGTGGGCTTATCTATAAACTGGGTTAAAAAGCAATCCTGGAATCAATCTCAGAAATTTTCATCTGCTCTGCTCTTTCCCTGTTCCTGAATCCAATCCATCCCTGGCAAGTTAAAATACCCCATAAGCAATACTCTTCCCTTACCACATGCCTTTTTGAATTCTTCATCGTACTCCTCCTTCCTCCTCTTCCTTCACACCTGGAGCCCTATGAAAGCATCCCACTAGTATCTTACTGTTTTTGCAATTCTTATCTCTACCCTTACAGAATCCATTCCGTTAATCCATCCTTAAGGTCACCCCTTTCTCTTGATGCCATGCTGTCTTTTACCCAGATTGGTACTACTCCTTCCTATCACACCGATGCACCTTGTAGCCTTCTAATCCTGTCCTCCAGTTACTCTCCTCCTTTAGCCATGTCTCACTTACTATATCGTAACATGTCTTCAACCAGTCTCACTTACTGCAACTATATTGTACTTTTCGCTATATTGTTACTCGCAACTATATTGTACTGTATTGTACTCTAAACTCATGGCATTGGTGTAGAATATGTTTAACTTTTCCCTTCCTGAAATTCAATTTTTCTTGCCTGGCCTTACTAATCACAATTACATCATCAGTTCCTTCTTTAATAGCTTCCCACCTCTCTGCTGACCTAAAAAGGCCTGAATGCCTTCCTCAATTCCCACTGCAAAACCTTGCTGCCCCCTTTCTATTTAACATACGGCCATCATTCCAAAAACACTCCATTTGTCCTGAAATCATTCCCACTGCTTCTTCAATGTAAACCTTCCTCCCCACACCATTCTGACAACCATTGTTTGACATCTGTCGCTCTGCTCATAATTTCTATATTATTTCCTCATCTTGGAAGATCCCAAGAAAAATTACCTCACAACCCTTTGCTTTCAAGCCACTTACCAAATATCCTTTATCTATTTTTCAATACCTCTGAGAAACTTTCCCTACATCATTCGCACCTACTGTAGGTGTACCACAACCAACTTCTTCCTTCCATGACCCGATACAATATCGTTTACCCTTCCTTTAATGTCCCTAATAACACCTGCTCTTCAAAACTGCACAGAATTCTATGTCTACGATCCTTCCTGCAGAATGAAGAATCTACAAATTTAATCATCTCATCACCCACAAAAACTGTCTCCCACATCTCATTTCCACCTATTTCTATTGCTGCACTGCCACCAATGCCTGCACACGCTGCGCCGCACCCCCGCTCGCTCCTGCTGCGTCGTCACCCCCGCCCGCTCTCGCGTCGCCACCCCCGCCTGCTCCCGCTGCGTCACCACCCCCACCCACTCCTGTTGCGCCGCCACCCCTGCCCGCTCCTGCTGCGCCGTCACCACTACCTATTGTTACGAATTTGGAAGCTTACTGCAACAACAGCCAGGTCCTATATATCAGTTATATGTAAGTACGTGTTTCTAGTTAGGGT
>CM068953.1:88787948-88805807 GCA_035128595.1 Eptatretus atami | reverse complement strand
AAATATGGCTGTGGATCATTTACCTCACCCACCTATTTTCCATCGACGTTCGACACCCACCTCTTTCACTGACGTTGACGCCCACCTTTTTCCATTGACGTTTGACACCCTGTTCAGCAGCTCTTTGAGCGCTAACTGGCTCTTTTTCATATTGGGCTGAACATTGAGGTGATAATTGCCCGTCGACGTTTTGTGAGTGCTTCACGTTTTCGCTCGGTAATTCTGGCAAATGGCTGCTTTCTGCCGTTCGTCTAGCTCTAGCACCACAAACATGGCATCGTAAGCCAGGCCTGTGCTGATTTTGGGTTGCAGCTCGCTCTGGTAAGGAAGGAATGGTCACGAGATTGGCGGTTTTGTCACGTGCAATGATGCGCCAATAGGCAAGGTGGATTTGGCTGAAGTCTGCTTGAGGCTCCTCCCACACTGGCCGCTTATAAAAAGGACGGGGCAACAGTTTGTGACAGTTGGTGGCAGCTGGTTGTGGCTTCTTACAGCTCTGAGAGTTTTGTGATGGTTTGTGACGGCTATTTTCAGTTCCATTCAGTTTCAGTCAGACGGTTGGTGAGGTGAGCTATCACTAAGTCAGTTTGCAATCCAATTAGCTACCTGACCAACCACTCCACAAGTCCTCACTTTAGCTAACAACCTCCGATGTGGTGCCTTATCAAATGCCTTCTTAAAGTCTAGATATACGATGTCCACTGCCTTTCGCTAATCCACCCAATCGGACACTGCTTCACAGAACTCTAAAAGATTTGTTAGACAGGAACTACCTTTGGTAAACCCATGCTAACAACCTTTAATTAGTTTGTATTTATTTAAATGGTTCCTCATCTGGTCCCTAATTAATGTCTCCAACACCTTCCCCACAGTTGAAATCAAACTAACAGGTCTATAGTTTCCCAATTCTTCTGTGGATCCTTTCTTCAATGATGATGTTACATTTGCTACTCTCCAATCCTCCGGTACTTGTCCTGACTTCAGTGAGCTGTTGAAAATATCCATTCTTCTTAACTTGCCTCTGTTTACTCCAATAGTGATATAAATCTAACTCCAGTTCTGATATTTTATACCGAATAAATTCCTTCTGCTTCTCCTTAATAGCATTCCTTATCTCACGACTCAACCACCTTGGCCTCTTTCTGCTTTTAGATTCACACCTCATTGGAATGTACTTGCGCTGCACTTTACACATTTTCTCCTTGAAGGTTTCCCATTTCTCTGATGCCGATTGTCCTATTGTTGGCTTCTCCCAATCCACATCACCCAACTCTCTCCTCATACCCTCAAGGTTGGCTGTCTTGAAATCTAATCGCCTTACCCTACTATCTTAAACTCTAAGCCTTAACAGAATCTTTGCACACACAATGTTGTGGTCACTTGCTCCAAAATGCTCCTCCACCTCCACCTCCTCTACCATATTGGGATCGTTACTTAAAAGGAGGTCCAACACTGCACTCCCCCGAGTGGGCTTATCTATAAACTGGGTTAAAAAGCAATCCTGGAATCAATCTCAGAAATTCTCATCTGCTCTGCTCTTTCCCTGTTCCTGAATCCAATCCATCCCTGGCAAGTTAAAATACCCCATAAGCAATACTCTTCCCTTACCACATGCCCTTTTGAATTCTTCATGTACTCCTCCTTCCTCCTCTTCCTTCACACCCGGAGCCCTATGAAAGCATCCCACTAGTATCTTACTGTTTTTGCAATCTCTTATCTCTACCCTTACAGAATCCATTCCGTTAATTCCATCCTTAAGGTCACCCCTTTCTCTTGATGCCATGCTGTCTTTTACCCAGATTGGTACTACTCCTTCCTATCACACCGATGCACCTTGTAGCCTTCTAATCCTGTCCTCCAGTTACTCTCCTCCTTTAGCCATGTCTCACTTACTATATCGTAAACATGTCTTCAACCATGTCTCACTTACTGCAACTATATTGTACTTTTCGCTATATTGTACTCGCAACTATATTGTACTGTATTGTACTCTAAACTCATGGCATTGGTGTAGAATATGTTTAACTTTTCCCTTCCTGAAATTCAATTTTCTTGCCTGGCCTTACTAATCACAATTACATCATCAGTTCCTTCTTTAATAGCTTCCCCACCCTCTGCTGACCTAAAAAGGCCTGAATGCCTTCCTCAATTCCCACTGCAAACCTTGCTGCCCCCTTTCTATTTAACATACGGCCATCATTCCAAAAACACTCCATTTGTCCCTGAAATCATTCCCACTGCTTCTTCAATGTAAAACCTTCCTCCCCACACCATTCTGACAACCATTGTTTGACATCTGTCGCTCTGCTCATAATTTCTATATTATTTCCTCATCTTGGAAGAATCCCAGAAAAAATTACCTCACAACCCTTTGCTTTCAGCCACTTACCAAATATCCTTTATCTATTTTTCAATACCTCTGAGAAACTTTCCCTACATCATTCGCACCTACTGTAGGTGTACCACAACCAACTTCTTCCTTCCATGACCCGATACAATATCGTTTACCCTTCCTTTAATGTCCCTAATAACACCTGCTTCTTCAAAACTGCACAGAATTCTATGTCTACGATCCTTCCTGCAGAATGAAGAATCTACAAATTTAATCATCTCATCACCCACAAAAACTGTCTCCCACATCTCATTTCCACCTATTTCTATTGCTGCACTGCCACCAATGCCTGCACACGCTGCGCCGTCACCCCCGCTCGCTCCTGCTGCGTCGTCACCCCCGCCCGCTCTCGCGTCGCCACCCCCGCCTGCTCGCCGCCTTGCTCACACCCCCACCCACTCCTGTTGCGCCGCCACCCCTGCCCACTCCTGCTGCGCCGTCACCACTACCTATTGTTACGAATTTGGAAGCTTACTGCACACAACAGCCAGGTCCTATATATCAGTTATATCGGTAAGTACGTGTTTCTAGTTAGGGTCCCATCCCTAGTCTAATGGGAATTAATTGTATGTGCACTGCGGAGTTATTTTATAGTTAGGATTTTTACATCACTTCCAACAACGACAACAACGCCGATCTTCGCTTTCACAACAACAACACTCTGCTCGCGCGCGGCATTCTTTGCGTGCTCACCGGCGAGCGAGCGCGTGCGTGGGCGGAGTTCAACATGGGCATGGCGTCCCTCTTTGGCCAATCGGCAAGGAGCGGGCGTCTCACCCGCCCCTTCTCCCATTCAATAACATCGCCATTACACACGTGGTCGGAGGTGAGGAGGTAGGCGGAGCTACAAACGCCTCCGATCGGTACTCCACCCAGAAGGGTGGGAGTTGTCCTGCCTACCGTGGGCCTGTCCAATGGGAGCAGCCAGGGAATCGCGCGATGGGTCCGACCAATCAGGAGGCGAGTGGCCAGGAGAAAGAAGCCCCTCCCTCCTAAAGAGGAAGAGAGTGGTTGTCGGGACGAGCGTGGAGAGGCGGAGATCGTGGCGATAGCGGTCTGCAGTTTTGGTGCTGGCAACGCCAAGGTCGTGGGTTTGAGCCCCACCGTGGAGGTTCGGTGTGACTGCACGAGGTGGGACAGGTACCCCGGCCCGGCTCTACTGATTGAAGACCCACTGAGGTCCATTTTCTGGGTATTTATGTGTGTGTGTGTCTGTGTCCGTGGGCCCCGTCTGATAAAGTAGAAACTGTTAAGTGCTTGCGTTCCTTGTACATTACATTTTCATATTCGGATAACTCTGCTCTGTGTGTTCCCTCCCCGATTATTGTTAATATAAATACCCCCATTTTTGTTGAATGTATCAGCTCGTTTCTGTGTTTCTTTCATTGGCTTAGCATGGTGTGTGTTGGAAAAATAGCGAAGCAGCAAATTGTTCATTTGGTCCAGCGCGGCTCTGGTAACTCCGTTCGGTTACGCCGGATCCAAGCCGTTACCTGCGACTCGGATCGGACAGAGTCGGCCGAGGGTGTGGTTCCCTGGGAGTTAGACTGCGTGGGTATTTAGGTATATTGAAATTGGAATTGACCCTATCCCACGTGGTACACTATTGGGATCTTCGGTCCGATAAGGGACCGTGACCTTTCGGATTTATCTGAAAGGTACGACCTAAATTCCGGGTGTTCGGTGGCAGCAGACTCTACTGCTCCCCTAGCGGCCGTGCGCCACCGATACGGCACCACAACACTATATCAGCAACCTCACTCCACAACCATAACTATTATCTCTAAATTTCTCACATTCTGCTACTTGCTGTAAATTATCTATCCATTCCTTCAACCTCATAATAACTATCCTCAAGTGGGTTATTTCCTCACACTTCCTACAACAGTAAGAACCCTCTGCTTCCCTATTGTTGATACGGCCCACATTGAGCATTCATCACATTTTATGAACTCCTCTTCCTTTCTGTTTCGGTCTCAATTTATACCCTTTTTCATCCCCATACTCCCAAGGCCCCAACTTACCAAAACGCTAAACTTAACACAAGGCCTCCCCTGCTTCTTTCAATAAACTAACACAAATACCCACTGAAACTGTTGTGAACACAACTACAGCTTTATAACTACAGTCCCTCAGCCCCTGACACAAATCGCGATAACAAAATATGCAAAACAACACACAAAAAACACACTTGTTTTGTTCTAGTCGAGCTTACCCTGTGGCGAACGACTGGAAGTGACTGTCTCACCATGAGCCATGGCATTTTAGCAAAGGACTTCTATGATTCCATATAGGACTGAATCAATCTGCAAACTTCTCCACCTGGATTTCTGTCAATGGAAAATCCTCCTTTCTGTATTTGTTGATGACCACCTTCCCTGCTGACGTATCTTGCTCTTCCTCTGCCCCCAATTGGTTCATCTGATCATGTGCTTGTGAAGGTCAACATCTCTCTCACCATTCTCAGAGAACAGCCTCAGTGCCAGTGAGTCTGGCAGTTCACTCAGGCAAACTGGCAGGGATTGCAAGCAGCCATCACACTTCAGGACTGGTCACCTATATCTACTGCCGCTAATATTAGCTCATCTTGGGAATTCTTTCACACACCTGTTCTCTCTCATGCACAGTTTAATCCCACCTTGTCTTCATTTACCATACCCACCCTCCCAACAATGGTACATTCAATCCTGTCGTGAGACAGTCACTCGCCTTGAAACAACTTGCATTCTCCACCTGGAAGGCAAAACCGATGAAAGCAACCTAAGATCATTCCACAAAGCCCGCAACAAGTATGTCTCCACTCTCAGGAGAGCCAGAAAACAACATCTGTCTAATCTCAAGAATGAACTTTCAAATTTGTCTCCCTCTTCTAAAACCTGGTGGCACCTTGCAAGTCAGTCTCTGGTGTATTCTTCCCTTCCATCCTTTCCCTGACTCTTCAAATGGCACCACAGCCACCTCCACTTTTGAAAAGGCCAAATGCCTCAACTCTGTGTTTGTCCCCAACCTCTCTCTCTCCCTCTCTCCCTCTCTCCCTCTCTCCCTCTCTCCCTCTCTCCCTCTCTCTCTCTCTCTCTCTCTGTACCCACCTATCCCAGTCACACTCAACTGCTTCTGAACTCTGTCAAGTTTGTGACAACCCTTGACTCTGCAACTGAACTGGACACACTCTGCAACTGGACTGAACGCCATCAGCTCGCATGTTCTAAAAACCTGCTTGCTGCTCTTGCACTTCCTATATCTGCCATTTTCACGCTGTCATTTGCCTGAAGTCATCTTCCATCTGCTTGGACATCGGCCAACATCACTGCATTAAATAAAAAAGGTGCAAAACCGAATCCATTTAACCACAGAAAAATTACCTATTTTCCGGTGTATAATCTACACATTTTTGTTGGGATTTCAGTCAATACATGGGTATAGAAAAAAAATCAGTCTTAAAAATGATCAATGTTGAATTTCAATTATATTCCAAATGAACAATTTTTTTCTAACAGTGAGAACTGCTGCTAAGCTAAATTTCGCCATTTAAATTTTGAAAACCAGTTCAGGTTAAGAGTTTGAACAGCGTTTTGTTAACCGTGTGCGGAAATTAAATTTTAAAAAACCCGGAGAAACCAAGAGTTTAGGTGCATGGCATATATAGAACCTCACGGCTCTGAAAACACCATTAAACACAAAAGAAGAACACCTGGTCTCACATCAAAAGAAGAATTATTCACAATCGCTCATGTCTGGTGAGAACACTTGCAGATCGAGTGTATAAGTATAATAACTTTAACATTCCAAATCTAGCAAACAAGAAAAACAATAGCGAGAGCATCCTTAACGTTTAGCCGTGCACCAACTGAACCTCTCGTAATTCACTCTCAGCTCCACCCCTTTTTGTCCTGCCTCCTTTAGAGGGAAAACACACTGGTTACGTTTGACGAGCAAACGGATGCCATCTAATCTCTGGAGGTAAAGGACCGCTACAAGTCTAATAACGGAGCACCTTCCTCAAATAAGCTTGCATGCAATGTGACGATCAACACTACTGGTCACGAGAAGGACCGATTCACCGTCATGCTCGCCTGCACCGCAGACGGTGGCAAACTTCCAGCATTTGTTGTGTTGAAGGGGAAGACCATGCTTAAAGACAAGTTTCCAGTCGACGTCATTGTTCGTGTGCAGCAAAGGGGTGGATAGATGAGGGACTGGTCCAGGACCGTGTGCGCACGGTCTGGAGTAGT
This sequence comes from Eptatretus atami, assembly GCA_035128595.1. Classification (NCBI taxonomy): domain Eukaryota; kingdom Metazoa; phylum Chordata; class Myxini; order Myxiniformes; family Myxinidae; genus Eptatretus; species Eptatretus atami. The sequence continues at coordinate 88,799,183 of CM068953.1, read as the reverse complement.
ATGCCAGATGGTGGTCTCTCCCGACGACAGAGCATGCTAGACCTGGATGCGTTCATTTGTTATAAGACCGACGACACCAAAGCCCTGCTTCGTCGGACCAACACCAATCTCGTTGTCATCCCAGGTGGGGTGACATCGCTCCTGCAGCCCCTCAATGTGTCCATCAACAAGCCTTTCAAAGACGGGCTACATCGCTGCTGGTCTGACTGGATAATGAGTGGGGAGAAGACCTACACCAAGAGCGGGAGGATGAGAAAGGTCAACCTTCTGGATCGTCAAGGTGTGGAAGGAGATACCGTTGGACATCATCAAGTGAACACTTCTGAAATGCTGCATCTCCAACAACATGGATGGCCACAGGACGACATCGTTTGGGAGGAGAAGGCTGCAAATGACGGTGACAGTGACGGTGACTTGCTCTTGAACCTGATTTGGACCTGACAGGGAACCTGATTCAGACAAGGAGTTATGTGCCGTCTTCGACAAAGAAAGCATTGACGAGGATTTCCTCGGGTTTAGCTGAAAAGCATCATCAAACCCAAACAGCCCTTTTCAGGGGCCACAAATCCACAAGAAATATGTATACCAGTATAAATCCCTTTTCTTCCTTTTTCTCGCAACAAAAAATCCTCTTCATAATATTAAAAAATAAGAAAGAAAAATAAAAACGTCTTGGTATCCTCTCCTCTCTCTTCAACTTTTTGAAAATGAGAATAATACTGAGACGAAAATAAGCGGACATGGGAGTAAGGATGTTGATACCTCCCTCCATCACTTTGTTCCAGACAAAGTTAATGTACAAACATATTTAGATCTAGATCAGAAAATAAAATGATCAATGTTTTCATTTATTTTGAGGGTGAAAAACAGGGGTATGGTTAATACATGGCTGCGGTTTATACACCAGAAAATATGGTAGCTTGCGTCTAATCATAAGCAAGGTCATGGAATCCTTAATCACAGTGGACATAAAGTCATTTCTTTTCTCCATTGACCTCATCACAGATCATCAATTCAGATTCAGACCTTGGACATACTGCTTTTAGTCTCCCAAAAATGGATGGAGGCCCTCAATATTAGAAATGAGATCAGAGCCGTCTCTCTGGACATAACTCGAGCTTTTGAAACAGTCTGGCATCCTGCCTTTCTCTCCAAACTGTCTGCCTATGGAATCCAAGGCAAACTCCACTCTTGGATTACTGACTTCCTCCCCTCTCATAGCCAACGTGTGGCTCTCAGCGGAATCCTTTCTTCTTTTCTCATTGTAAAGGCTGGAGGTACCACAAGACAATGTTCTAGGCCCTATCCTATTCCTAATCTTCATCAATGATCTCTCTGACTCTGAAAAATCCTCTTTATCCATTTTCTGATGGCTGCAACCTTGGCCGTGACATCTCTCATTCTTCAGATAGGCAGGCAGCAGCCCATTCCCTCTCTTCAGATCTTGACAGAATCACAAGCGAGTCAAACACTCGGAATATGTCTGTCAGTCCTGAAAAATCTCACACTCACACTCTCTCTCCAAAAGGACTATATTGCCAACCCTCTTGAAGAAGTCCAGTCACTCAAAGTCTTGGGTCTCACTCTTCGGCATGATCTCTCTTGGGCAAGCCACGTTTCGAACTTCGCCTCCAAAGCCTGACACCGACTAGGTATCCTCTGTCGTGCAAAGTTCTTCCTTGGCAGACCTGAGCTCCTATCCACCAACAAGACTTTCATCTGTATCGTGATGGATGGAGTACTGCTCTTCCCTCTAGGCTGGCTCCCCTGCCTCACACCCTGCTCAGCTTGATGCCATGGAAACAAAGGCCTTCAAGATCATTGGAATCTCCCATGATGTCGCTGAGTCTATGGGCCTGTCACTTCACCATCGGTGAGAGGTCGGTGGTCTCTGTCTTCTTCTACCTCCTTTCTGGTCTTACACCCTCGTGATCCGGTCTGCTCTTGCCCTCTCCGTGCCCCACCCCCTCCCCCGCCCAAGTATGTTCAGGGCGCACGTGGTCCACCAGCACCCAATCCCCTTATAGTAAGACTCACAAAATCCATAATTACTGCTTGCCTCCTCTCACTTGTTCCTCTTTTTTCTCACATGTGGAATCTGTTTCTTCCCTCCAGGTATTCAAGACAGCTGTTCACCACAATCTCAGAGATCATCCCCCATCCAAAGCCATGATCTTTTCTATACACATTAACACCCCACCACCCCTCCCCCCTAAATTTTCCTTTTGTGTTCATCTTGTCTACCCCTTGCGTTCTTCCCTACCCCTCATTGATACTCGCATCCCTTGTTTGTCCGTCTCCCCCTTCTCTTTTTGTTGTTCCTTTTCTTATGTTATGTCCTGATCCATTCTGTGTTCTAGTTCTTCACGAGCCTTGACGAGAAAAAAAAGAAGAAAAAAGTGAAGAGCTGAATGAAGAAAAACAGGAATCTTGCACGATGTGATTGGTGGTAATTTGGACATCTTCTCCTTGTCCTCTGAGGACATTAGATGCATGGGCCTGGTAAAACACCAAATTGACACCGGTACGGCCTGGCTTGTTCGCCAGCCGTCCCGACAGATACCTTTAGCCAAGAGGTTGGAGGCTGATGAACAGGTGAAAATTTTAAGGGATGCAGGAATCATCTAACCGCCACCAACCCATGTTCAGCCACCAACCCCATGCGTACGCAATAAATTGATGGCCCCTTGTTGCAGCAATTTTTGCATCAAGTAATTATTTCCTTCTCGAATAAAACAAGCTTCGAATTCAGTGAATTGCTGCAAGAAATGCTGTGAAGGCTGTTTTTCCTTGCATGAAACGCAATGCAAACAGATGGTGGGGTGTAATTTCGCACACACTTTGCATTATCAATGCGCGAAAAACGCTTCTGAAATAACTCGATGAAGCCGCATGGGCTACTCGTGCTGCCTGCATATGACTACAAAATACCATAATGAATCCCTGACATTCCTGCCATCTTGCTGTTCCTCCATGAATCTCTCCAAAGATTTCCCTTTTTCGATGCCTCCAATCTATAAATTCTCAAAGGCTACGAAAACTCGATACGACGATACGATATCATTTTGCATTTAAATACAAAGCAGAGGAGCACAGCATATCAGCTATGAGGTTTCCTATATTTTTCCTTTGGATTTTCGTGGGTGCAAACTTTAAAATTTGGTCATTTCCTTCTGGCATCATTGCAGCTACCCTGAAAGTGTATTTTAGCATCATTGCATTTTCAAGCTCGTCGACTCTAAAAAGGCGAAAAATGTGTAGACATTGCACGTCGTACAAAGCTCATCTTGCTCGCTTTGTTGAATACATAAATTTTTATTCAGCTTGTAATATATGCTGTACTATCAGACATTCATTTTCGATTAATTTAGCATTCATGTACACAAGATCAGTACTATTGCTTATCTCTGAAGTGAGGAATAATATTAATGTTCTGCAGTGCATAAATAATATATTACTTGATGAAACATGGCAGAGGTTGGTTTTTCATCAACATGGGATTACAATTTTTCCACATGCAACACTGGCAGGTCACATTTGGGAAACTTTGCCCAAAGACCTTTCAGGTTGATTGACACTGCGGTGAGCATTGTAGCAGCTGACAACCTGTCATTTTGTTTAGCAGTGGCTGCCTAAATCCTCGTAAACTATGATAATGGATGCCAAAATAGGGGTGGATATGTGGCAGGCACCCCCTATTGTTCAGAACCTTTGCAGCAATTGCTGATGTAAGACGAGGGTTCACAACTACTATTCCAGTGAAGATGTACTATTTGATATTTATTCCATATAGTAAAGCTTGCCGGCTAAACTCTTGAGGGGAGTCCACTCCATCTGAGAAGTGGACCCCAGGTTATTGTGTGACCATGCATTCTGGTCCTTTTAGTTAGAATGCATGTGTTCAATTGATCATGTGCTTCAGCCTTTGGGCTGTAGTGCATGTGAATGCTCATGGGGCAGGATTGTTGGGTTGTGTACTTTGGCCGTGGAGTTAAACTGCACATCCCAAACTCTGTTTAAATGTTTGAAATTTTTTTTTACCCTTTTTTTACTTAATCATAAAAATGTCATTTCTCAGAAGAGGAGTGGTTTCCAGTTGTTGTATGACCATGCAGCCTGACCCTTTGGGTTAGTATTGTCCGGGCGGTGCTTGCCTCCGGACGCGTCCGGGTGGTGCTTGCCTCCGGAAGCGTCCAGGCGGTGTTATTCCATGCAGAAACATTTTGATGAGACAGTATGAATTGTAATTAACTCTCCACCTCTCGCTGTCTTCACTTTCCTCCTCCCTCCTCACTCTCCCTCCCTCCTCACTCTCACTCCCTCCTTGCTCTCCCACCCGTCCTCACTCTCCCTCCCTCCTCTCTCCTCCACTCCTCTCCCTCTCCCCCTTTTATTTCCCCCATCTCAGTATTCCCGTCAGCGAAGCGACGGGTGGTACTTGCAAGTTATCAATAAAGCTATTTTAATGGCAGTGTGTGTGACATAATAGGGTGCATGGATGATACAGGTATATGGGCCATAATTGCAGTGGGCATAATAGTAGCGTGTTCAGTTAACAATGGTATTTTTGTTCAGAATCAGCGCATTAGGTGAGAATATTCGCTCCATAATGAGCGCCAATTTAGTTTGGCCATGCATTCTGGCACTGCAGGCGAGGATCACGCCTGTTTGATCACGTGCTTCAGTCTTTGGGCTGAATTGTTTTTTTTTCATTCAAGCCCAAATTAATGCTCGAAGCCTGGCGTCTTAAAGAACAGAGAGGCGGTCTCAGAAACAAAACTATTGATCTCCCTATACAGTACAACCCATTGGTTAAAGCATCTATAAGGGGATGGTGCAAGAGCAAGGATAAAGGTAGATTCAACAATAGCTTTGGGACGCATACACCGCCAAAATAAATCACAACGCACCGCTCCACACACTGCTAACACGCCATCACACAACACGCGCACACCTTTCACCGGTAAATACAGAAAGTGCATCAACCTGCACCCCCATTCTGATCCACATGCAGAACCAAAAGACAGTCGGTCGGTACTGGGGCATGCACATTTAGCTGTGCACATGCATAATTAAAATACCAGATCAAAAAAATATAATTTTTTAATGACCAGGAATCAGTAGGAATCCAATGATGAGTGACATTGCCACATTCTGATAACAAAAAGATGCATGCATGTTCACACATGTGACCGGAAGTAGTTCGCTATAAATGGCTGTGTGTGGTTAGCTGTGCCTCTTGGCTTGAGAAGGATTGTGGACTGCAAGCAAAACATTGCCTGAGGAGGACTCTCTTCTGTTTGTGAAAAAATTGGAAAGTAGAGTTTACTCGAACTTTGTTTGATCGATTGGTTGACTGTACTGTGTAGCTGAATGATGGAATGTCCCAACCGCATAAATTTAATGTCAGATCAGGTTAGGTATGGGAGCATGCTCTGGAGCAGCGCATTGCTGTGTCCACTTTCCGTCAGTACTCCAGGGGCCTCCGTCTTGCCATCCCCCAGGCAGATGCCTGGCCCATCCCCATCTCCTTGAGATGCTGATCAACCTGCTGCAACCACGAGACACGTGGTCACCCCATTGGCCTCCTCCACTCACGAGGCTCCCTCGCTGAGAGAATCTGGTGAGCAGGATCAGCGTCAGGAAAATGAGCCACATGTCTATACAGCCGAAGCTGACGCTCACGGACTATGCAGGGAACAAACCTCATTTGAGTCTCTCTCAGCAACTGCTGGTTGGACTCAAAGTCCGACCAGCGATAGCCAAGAATTCTCCGAAGAGACCTGGTACCAAAGGAATTGTCTCCATCTCAGATCCCTGGTCAGAGTCCAAGTCTCACATCCGTAGAGCAGGACTGGAAGCACCAAGGATGTGAAGACTTGGACTTTCGTCCTCCTGCACAGGTATCGACAGGGCCACATCCAGTGAATCCATGACTCCCCAGGCCCGACCCAGACGTCTGATGACCTCTGGCTCACACCCAGCAGAGACATGAATATCACCGCCAAGGAAAGTGAATCTCTTCGTGACCTCAACATCCCCACCACAAACAGGTACAGAAAAGATAGCAGCATCCAAGATGTCAGTGAAAACCTCGATCTTAGTTTTGACCCAGGAAACCCGTAATCCCAGCGGCTCCGACTCCTCATTCGAGGGCCCCCAAAAGCATATCCGGAGTCTCCGCAAAAATGCCTGCATCATCTGCAAAATCAAGGTCAGAGATCTTGACATTCCCAAACGATGCACCGCAGCTTGATCTCTCTGACGTTCTCCCCAGAAGTGTCCATACAAGTGCTGCTGCAAAGTGGGGAGCCAGTCCACACCCCTGACAAACTCCAGTAACAACTGTAAGTAAGTTGGAGATGGTTTCACCACATCTCACAGCACTCTCGGTACCAGAGCAGACATTAGATTGATCGGTTTTGGTGGCACCCCACGAAGACCAAGAATCCTCCAGAGGGCATCCTCATTCACTGAATCAAACGCTTTGCAGAGATCAACATACATTGCAAGCATCCCCTGCCGAAACTCTCGTCTTTGTTCGGTGAGGACCCGAAGAGCAAGGATGCGGTCAATCATTGAACTTTTTGGTGTATAGCCTGACTGCTCTTGGCACTGGTGCTCAAGCAGATGGTGGCAAACCCTTTGAAGAATCATCCGAGCGAAGATGTTGCCCGGCACAGTGAGCAGCGTCACTCCTCGGTCATTGTTGCAGTCGTGGCGATCACCCTTCCCTTTCTCGAGAGGGACAACAAGGCCCCTCTTCCAGTCAGTTGGGATGATGACTGTGTTCCTGGCAGAGCACAGAACTGCATGCAATGACACGAGTGCAGCATTTCCACCAGCCTTGAGAAGTTCAGCATAGATGCCACTGATCCCAGGAACTTTTCTCCATTTCAACTGGTTCACCACAGCTGGTGTTTCCACAAACGAAGGTGGATCACAGTTGATTGGAGGTCAGCATTAGGGATAGTAACACCCCTGACATCCAGCTCAACAGCTGGTGGATCAGCCTCGAACAGCCGCTCAAAGCAACCGGCCCAGCGGCCTTCACTTCAGACTCCTCTCTCAAGAGCCCACCACCCTCCGCTCTAACTGCAGTACATGGATGGGACGGGCATGGAGGAACGCAATGCGCGAATTCCACTGTAAGCAGGATGAGAATCCTCTGACCACAGGTGATGCTCTACCCCCTCAGATTCCTCGCACATAGGCGTCCTTGTCCACCCTCAGCTCACCTCAGCGCATGTTTTATTAACGCGGTAACACCCTCGGTGTCCACCCTCAGGTACAGGTTTATGCCTCACCTCCCTGAACAGCTCAGCTCTGCTATTAAGTCTGGCCTTGTGACTTTGGTCAATGGTATCCAGTGTCCCTTGAGAGACAAAATTTTATTCGTCCTTCGGTGAGTTCCAAAGACATCCACCGGCAACATCAAGGATGGTGGTCTTGAAGGCACTCCACAACTCTTCAGGATTCGCCAAAGCACCCAGACCCCCCCCCCCATCCCCACTTAGCCTGTTTGCATCCTTCAGGGATGGTTGCATCCCTCTCATCCCTCCAGCTGCCAACAACATCAGCTTGCCAACAACTCTCAACAGCTTGCCATGATAACATTCTCCCAGATTTAAGCCGCAACTTCAGAGTTGCTGCAGCAAGCCTGTGGTCAGTATTGTGGAACAGAGCACTTCTGTAGACCCTGCAGTTCTGGATCATCCTCCAGCGACCATCAACGAGCACTTGGTCAATCTACTTTGCCACTCCACCAGCATTGGAAAACCAAGTCCAGCGATGAGCCTGTGGGTACAGAAACCATGAACCAGTCACCCTAAGTCCATGCATTTTTGCTAAGTGAAGGAACTTAGTGCTATTCTGGTTCACAGTTTCAGACCGATGCGAACCAACACATGTCTCATATCCATCCCTATCAGTTGCAATTGATGCATTGAAATCCCCCAAGACGAGAAGAGTATCTCGCTTGGGGCACTGATCAACCACAGACTCGAGCGTGCCATTGAATGCGTCCTTCACGGTGAGATCACTCGCCTCAGTCGGAGCATATACAGAGACCAGGGAAATGACACCCAAGGAGTGACGAATCCTTAGTCTCATAATACACTCATTGACTGGTGTTACCTGAATTATCATTGGTCAGCTTATTGGACACAGCTACAGCAACTCCTTGGGAATGGTAACCATCAGAGCGACCAGAACACAATCGTAAGTGTAATCACCCGCCATTATCTCACCACTGTCCGTTCTCCGAACCTCAGAGAGGGCTGCAATACCGATGTCCAAACGCTTGAGCTCAGATGATAACAGAGACAGGTGATCATCCTCTCTTAGGCATACGACATTCCAGGTACCCACTCGAAGGGACCGCCTCATGTTAACCCAAGGAGACCGCCGTCTGGTTGTCTACACCTCAGCATCACCCTGACACACATGACCGCAATCCAACCCGGGAAGGTTAACCCCGTGTTTTTTCTCCTATCATCAGAGTGGGAGTCCCGAAGGCTTTGCCCCAATCTCATCATTTTGTGAGCTGCCCTGCGCCCAGCAGCTGCACAGGAAGTACTCCCACTTTGTGGGTTTTCAGTTTTCTTTGCGTTTGTAGTGTGATTTGCAGAGTGAAGGGTTTTACAGTGGCCGGAGTGCAAATCCTGCCACCAACCTTTGAAAAAAAATACAAAGTCACCCAACTGCAGGAGGATGTCCGCAGACACAGTTGGGCACGAAAAATGGATGGCCGTTGGCTCACAAGGAGCACCTCTGCACTTTGGAAGGTTTTGTTTTTAATCCTGCCGGGTGTCCACGTGTTTATGTATATGAGGCCCGGCGAGGAGGAGTGATGTAAGCGACATTTTTAGCTTGCCTGTTCGAAGAACAGAGAGCTATAGCGATACCCCCGGCGTGAGCGTGAGCGTCAGCATCAGCGTGAGCGTCAGCGTAAGCGTGAAAATGTTAAAGTTTTTGGTGCAAGTTATTTCCTTTCTAATGTTTTTATCTACCACACTATTTTTTACTGATTACAATATACAAATACATATATTGCTTTAAAATTATTTGGATCAGACTTCACTGCAATGCTTTATAAAAAATATTGTTGGACTAGTCTTTTAACCAGAGAGTTGGTGTCAAAGCCACCCAATGCTTGCCTGTTTATACATTTATCGTTTTTAAAAGACTAGTCCAATAATATTTTTTATAAAGCATTGCAGTGAAGTCTGATCCAAATCATTTTAAAGAAATATATGTATTTGTATATTGTAATCAGTAAACTAGAACACATATTAAATGAATAGGCAAGCGTCTAGTATAAACAGGTGAGCATTGGGTGGCTTTGACACCATCTTAGGTTGAAATTTTAAATTTTAAAAAAATCATTTGTTAATTTCAACTTCACTACACCAATAGTATACCCCAAAGGAACCTCCATGCCAAATATCAGCATCCTAGTACACATATTAAATGAATGGCAAGCTTCTAAAAAATAACTTGCACCAAAAACTTTAACGTTGATGTGCTACAAAAAAGGTAAGTTCAAAACAGGTCAAAAATTTTAAACATTTTAAATTATTTTTTAATTTCAACTTCACTACACCAATAGTATACCCAACGGAACCATGCCAAAATCCATGCCAAATATCAGCATCCAGTACACATATTAAATGAATGGCAAGCTTCTAAATAACTTGCACCAAAAACTTTAACATTTTCACGCTCACGCTCACGCTCACGACGGGGTATCGCTATAGCTCTCTGTTCTTCGAACAGGCACTAAAAACGATAAATGTATAAACAGGCGAGCATTGGGTGCTTTGACACAACTCTCTGGTTTAATGATATGATGATGATAGCTCGGATGATAGGGGAAGGGTTAAAATAGTGCTATATGGCATTAACTCCAAAATGGCCAATCTCTTACTCATCTCTCCTCGCGGCGCCTCATATATTGTGTGTGTGTGTGTGTGTGTGTGTGTGTGTGTGTGTGTGTGTGGTGTGTGTGTGTGTGTGTGTGCAGGGGGCTGCAAAAATAGGTATACAGTAATGAAAAACAAAACGTGTGCACAAACATATTTTATTGATTATACAAGCATATCAATAATAACAAACCAATAATAAACATATCAATAATAAACATATTCATCTAGTATTAATGAATGAATTCTAGTATTAAATTAATCCTAGCACCACTACTATAATACTGGTATAATCCTACTGTATACCTACTGTTGCAGCCCCATATATATATATATATATAATACTGTACACATATGTGTGTGTGTGTGTATATATATATATATATATATATATATATATTATATATATTTATATAGTAAATAGAGGAATAATGGGGCTTCTGAGGCAGCCATACAAATGAATCGGGAAAAGGGAAAAACTTTGTTTCAATGTCCAAAAAGCCGAAAATAGAGACTGATTTCCTCCCCTCCCATACAAACAGATGGGAAAAATCTCTGACTCAAGCCCCAAAAGCTCAAAAAAGGAGACTGATTCCCCCCCCCCCTCCCATACAAACAAATGTAAAATTGAGACTGTCTCATGGCCTAAAAGTCCAAATAGGAGACTTATCTCTGCCCCATTGAGCAAATGTAAAATTGAGACTTACTGATTAAAGCACTTCTTCCTTTCATATTTTTCATTCCACTCAAAGAGTGAACCAATGAATATTTGTCCATGTTCTCCTTTAGGGAATAACTTAATTTTCCTATTACATTCATCACCATCGAGTATATTCACAAAGATTACTTTGGAACTTAGTTCTTGATTTAGTATTTTGTTGAGCAGAAAAGAAATGATAAACTTCTCTCAATGCTCTTGTTTGACCACCTCCTGAGCCAAATATCATTTTGAGATTGTAGTAAATTGTTTTTCCATTGTTCAATTTTAACCATCAAAGTTTTCAGTCCTTTCAATATATTAATTTTTTTCTTTACATCCTCCAACTTATTTGTAATTAAATTTATCAGTTATTTGTTTATCTACTTTTACCTCGGTTATTTCTTCAATAAGACTTATTTGATATTTCTCAAATTCTTTGTTCCCATTTAAATACCAAGCTATTACAATCTCCACTCTTTGGTTTGGTTATTGCTTGATTCTATCATTTATAAATCAGTAAAAAGATGGCGGTAGCCTGTTGAAATTCCCAACCCAATTGATCTGTACACTTATACTTATAACCATAAGGGAGACTATTGATTCCATTCTCTA
>CM068953.1:88772273-88785150 GCA_035128595.1 Eptatretus atami | reverse complement strand
TTAACCCCCTTGTACAATATCTTCAATGTGTAATCATTGTAGTTTGTTTTGAAGTTTTAAATACGATTAAAGTTAAGCAGTTTTTTCCACACCGCTTGAACCGAACTATGAGACTCTAATGAATTTGAAATATTTTTTATGGTTGTTAAATTTTATCTTATTTCCCAAATGTAAAAATCATCATTAATTCTAGAAACAGTTATTTAATTTATTATTAGCTTTTTAGAAAATATATTTATCCTAAGTTCGGGTTAATATTCAGATAATCCATTATAATCTACTATACTAAAAAAAAAGATATATGTTTGTATGTACAGTGGGGAGAACAGTATTTGAATACACTGCCGTTTTGCGTTTTCCCACTTCAAAGCACGTAAGGTCTGTAATTTTTATCAAGGTAAACTCAACTTTGTGAAAGACGGATCTAAACAAAAATCCTGAAATCACATTTGTAATGATTTTAAAATAATTAATTTGCATTCTATTGCATGAAATATATTTTGATCACCTTACGAACCAGTAAAGATTCCGGCTCTCAGACCTGTTAGTTTGTCTTAAAGAAGCCTCCCATTCTCTCACTATTACCTGTATTACTGCACTCGTTGGAACTCGTTATCTGCATAAGACAGCTGTCGCACACTCATCAATAACCCAACCTCTCCACAATGTAGACCAGAGAGCTTTAAGGACATTCAGGGACAAAAAAAAAAAAAATTTGTTTAGACTTGCACAGGCTGGGATGGCTACAGGACATAGGCCAAGCAGCTGGTGGAAGGCAACAATGTTGGCGCAATTATTTAGAAATGAGAAGTTCAAAATAACAGTCAATTCCCAGTCCTGGGCTCCATGCAATGTTCACTCGTGGAGCCGTCATGAATCATGAGAAAGTGAGGATCAGCCTAGAACTACAGCAGACCTGGTCAATGACCTGCAGATAGCTGGGACCAAGTATCAAAAGAAAACCATAAGAACACACTTCGCCGTCATGGATTAAAATCCTGCAGCGACCAAGGTCCTCTGCGTAAGCCCAGCGCATGTCAGCCCGTTGAAGTTTGCAATGACCTCTGGATGATCCGAGAGGAATGGGAGTAAGGTCTGTGGTGTGATGAGACCAAAATAGAGCTTTTTTGGTTTTAAAAACTCACTCGCTGTGTTTGAGGAAGAAGAGGATGAGTACAACCCAAGAACACCATCCCAACCGTGAAGCATGAGGTTGAAAAACATTCTTTGGGGATGCTTTCTGCAAGGGGACAGAGACTTGCACGTATTGAGGGGAGATGGATGGGGCCATGTATCGGAGATCTGGCCTAACAACCTCCTTCCCTCAACAGGCATTTTAAGATGGGGCGTGGCTGGGTCTCCAGCATGACAACGACCGAAAACACACAGCCAGGGAAACTAGAGTGGCTCCGTAAGAAGCATCTCAAGTCCTGGAGTGGCGAGCCAGTCTCGCAGACCTGACCCAATAAAATTTTGGAGGAGCTGAAAGTCTGGTGGTTGCCCAGCGACAGCCCCGAAACCTGAAGGATCTGGAGAAGATCTGTATGGAGGAGTGCCAAAATCCTGCTGCATGTCTGTGCAAACCTGGTTAAGAACTACAGGAAACGCTCTGATTCTGTAATTGCAAACAAGGTTTCTGTTTACAAATCTTAAAGTTCTGTTTTCTGATGTATCAAATACTTATTTCATGCAATAAAATGCATTAATTATTTAAAATCAACAATGTGATTTTCAGATTTTAGTTTTAGATTCGTCTTTCACATTTGAAGTGTACCTAGGATAAAAATTTTTACAAGACCCGCTCTTTTAACGTGCCTTTTTGGGGTAAGTTTTGGGGGAAAAAAAACCTTTGGGCCCCAAAAAAAAAAAATCCGGCCAGTTTGTGTTTTAAAATTACTTTGTTCTCCCACTGTATGTTGTTTGTTTGGTGTGTTGTTGTGTTTGTATTCGTCCTTTTATAGGTCAGCCAACCGTTGGATGAATGAGATGAAACTTGGCATGAGTGATCTTGGGACATGACAACGGACATAGGGGGGGTCCTAGTTCAAGGTCAAAGTCACGGGGTCAAGGGGTCAAGGTAAACGGGTCAATTCATTCGATCGAACGGATCAACTGCCATTCGACAGAAAATCAATTAAATGACACAGTTGATTGACACATTCACTTCCGCTTCCGTTTTCGAGTTTATGACGTCCTAAAGTTGACTAAACGTCAATTTTTCATGTTTTGTTGTCTTTATAGTACGCCAAACGCGTTGGATACATGAGAATACCTAAGCTGTTGGGGTTAGGTTGGGTTGGGGTTTTGGGGTTGGGTAGGGTTAGAGCTGTTAAGTTTATCATGCGCTAAGTCCGAAAAATATTCACTTTGTGGAGAAATTATAACTTGCAGATAGGTGAGGACCAGTAGGACATTTTCGATTAGGAGCCAACTCTGAACGCCCCCTGGTGCCGCTCTTGAGTGTCATATGGCCGCCACATTTGATATATCATTGCTAAACTTCGAAACTAAAGCAGATAGAAGATATACGATTGCAGTGGCTACCCCCCATTTTCAGGGTCATATGAATTCAGTGATATCAATATCACTGCATATCTAATCTCAGCATCTTGTGATTCCAAGATGGCCGCCATGTTAGACATATATTCCAAAACTCTTAAACCAAATTTGATAAGAATTGCTATATCAGCGGCTAAGCCCTTTTCAGGTCAAGGAATTCGAGTGAACTCACTATATGCTTATCTGGATCCGCATTTGAATTCCAAATGTGCATGTATCAAACGACAATGATTTGCAATAAATAATACGGAACAAGGTGATAGAATAAGTTATTTTTGCAACCGTAGGTGGAACATGAAGAATCGATGACAGATTTGGTGAACAGGTGATCAGTTAAGGCCCACCCCATATTACTTAGCACCCCATAAGATTTTACTTGGCACTCCATATTATTTTCGTGCTGCATCTTTCATTAGTTTTAGGTAAGACAGCAGACATCAAAGTTCGTTATCATTATTGTATAACGCATGTTTTTCTTTCAGGTGGAAAACCATAAACCATGTCAGTCCATGTCAAGATCGTTCCTTCAGCATACAGCGATCATCAAGGCGGAGGAACACCTGACTTAAACTGGAGCATCTGTGTCTTTGCAGAAGGAAAACCGGCCCCTTGTTGGTATACCTGACAGGGAAAAGCGCTTACGAAAGAATGGGATACCGGACACTCGCCAAGGACCTAATATACGCTAAGGATGCTGACTACAAACCCATTGAAATTGATTTCACTAATGCTAGATGATGGGAACTGGCATTTGAGCAAACACTAACGTGCACATTCAGGCCTTGCTGGCATAAACTTGTAAAATGAATATTGTGAACTGAAGTAATAGATTGAGAAGCGTGAGGTAGCCTGTGACGATGAACTGAAGCATCTGCCCACAAAAACTAGAATGAGTGCAGTGATAAGCGTACCACAGCAAAAAGGACATTTGTCTGTTCTTGTGACAGTAAATAGTGAAGATAACCCATTCTGCATTAACCTTCGCGATTGACATACGTAAGAACAAAATATGCGATTCACTTAGGGATCGTGGTTGCTCAGAACACTTGCTGTGGGGATTCTGTGTGGCTCTAGAGTCAAGTATAAAGGCTGTATGACAATCACTGTTTATGAATGGAGGGCTGCACAAACCTGTGATGATCGCCCACTTCCTCAATTCATAGTATAGCAGCTGGCGAACTTCGAGCTCACATAGAAGAAGCAGTAAATTCACAAGACACTTCCCGGTCTTCGATATCAGCCGACCGTGGCTGAGACATACAACCAAATCGTCTGGTTGATTTGGGATGGATCCTGAGTTCAAGTAACAGAAAACGCTAAAGGAAAGACTCTGCGAGAACTGCCACATCTGACGGCACGAACAATGGCCGAAACTCTATTCGTAGTTGACGTGATATTGGAGACCACGGTAGTTAGGAGCTTGTTGACATTTGATTCAAATACATCGTGCTTGGCAAAAGCGGCAACAATTGTTCGTCACATATTTTCGAAACTCTACGGTTCTGCAATGGAAATTAAAATCGCGACGAACAGTAAGATTCTGTACGCAGACGTGCTGCTAGCCTTCGTGAGCATGCTGCTTGAGGGCAAACATAAGGGACAAAAGAACGGACAAACGCTCCAGCGAAATGCTGGAATAAAATTGCCAGCTTGCTTGTCTTTAACAGTGTGAAACATGCCAGACATCAGAGCGTTCTGCTGTCCCGACACAACAGATCACAGGAAACACCTCTCCAATTTATGTGGTTAAAGATGCATTTAGAGACAGGAAAGCGTCGACTTTGTGATCGGTTCCATGGTTTGGGCTCTGCATTTCTATGACGTTGGCTGGGTTAATGTCTGGTGTACAATCGTCTTGCAAACTTGAAGAGATGGTGTGGTCTGTCACCACAGCTTCAGAAGGGCGTTTTCACCACAGGACAAGCTGATAATTCAGACCTATACAAGCTCAATTTGGCAAAAGACTCTTCACGGGACCTGCTCATCTCCCATCTGTCAGCACCAGATCGACTAATTCTGGTCTATCTCGCCTCGGCACCTTCCATGTTTGTGACGAATTCAAGCAGGCCCGCAATAGTTCAGCAACCCCAGGGAGTAAACAAGTGTACTGCTGCACAACCTCTCCAAGGGATGCTCATGTTCCGATCTCTTATGGGCTGGTCATACTCACCTACAGATGAATACTGAAGAACGGACCGTAAAGTGGTGGAACAGAATGGAGCTTTGCCAGAAAGGAAATGCTTTGTGCGACGATTATTCATCCAGGCGCCTTACACGCTCAAATCAACAGGAACTCGTCCGTGATCCTAAAGGACAAACATTTCGTTCTCCCCTATTTCAAGAAAAGTCCACACCGTGGCAATGATCTCTGACATTATGAAACAATGCTGCCCATTGGGGTTTAGCCAATGAAATTGCATTCCTTATCGCGTTTCAGTTAGGCGGCAATATTTAGGCGGCCATATTGAACTCAAGAATGGCGGCCCCAGGGGGCATTTTCAAGTTGGGTCCTAATTCGAAAATGTTCCTACGGGTTCCCCAATCTGTGTGCAAAGTTTTCATATTTCTCCACAAGTGAAATATACTCGCCATATTTTTTTGTCTTAGCCGTGGACTAGTTCGGCATTAGGGTTAATCTAACCTAACAGATTTGGTTAATCTCTAACCCTAACCTTAACCGTATACAGCTAACCCTAACCTTAACCAACCCACCCTAACCAACACGCCTTCCATTCCTCTCATTTTCCTCCCCGCCCCTAAGGGCGGTACTGGTCTAGTTTACAATATCTGTGTTTGTATTCCCTGAAAATGGCAACGTGAATATATATATAACAACAATCGTTGAACATTTTCTAATACGTTCAGTTTTCTGTAAAGATGGTTGTTATCACCTCATCCTTTACTTCATTTCTCTAATTTCAATCTTGTAAAGTCATCATTTTTGGTGTAAATCTAAAAAGAAATTTCCTTTTTTTATAATTTTTATTCATTAATTATAAGATAATCACAGAATTACATTGTTTATTAGGCTATTGCTCTGTTTTTAACCCCACTTCATCACAGCAGGACAATTCTCAAATTTTCAAATGGAGAATCAGGGAATTCAAGGGATCAAGATATGTATACTATTCATATTTACGAAGTAAACTGTTAAAAACCTAAATGTCATCTTGGTACTTTATTGGTACTTTCACAATCATCTATAAAACTACTTTTCATGAACTGAATCGTTTGAACACAAACTCTCGGTGTCATCTGTCTTCTGTCCAACAGAGATCTCATCATCATTCTAATATCTTCAAAATCTTAGTTTGAATCATGACTCGTTTTTCATAGTAGAAAAAACATTACCTCTATATCTATATATTTTTTTTTCATAACAGATTCAACGACTGCTTTTAGCCAGTCGCATTGCGAACGCTGCTTCTAAGAGAAGCTCCGCGTTGTTCTTTCTTGTTGTTTTCTTTCTTATTTTGGTGAAGACAAAACCTTTAGGACTCGGCTCTTGGACAAAATTTGTATATATTAGGTACTTTTAAATTGATCCTGAACTACTATGAACGAAATGTCATTCATCTGATATATAACATCCTTATTTCATCAGAATTTACATCTTATGGTTGTTGAAAAAAAATTTGTTTTATTTACAATTTCTCCTGCATCTTGCAGATGGTCTTATCTTCTTTCTAAAGCTTTCGTCCATCCAGTGTTTCTTTTTTGCTGATACTTTTTCTTTTTCAATTGCTTTTTCTAGTTTTGATATATGCCAGAAGGAGAGGAGAACTTTTGCTAGAGCCATTTAATTGATGTTCTTCCAGATATAAACTAAAAGCCCTTCCACTGAAGGAAATTGAAGACTCATAATTGGTTTCACGAGTCAGTAAGTGACCACTATATTGTTATTGGTGTGTGTCGTCTGTCTGTTGTCTGTCCGACAATACTCCGTGGGTTTTTGATCCGATCCTGATAAAATTTGTGGAGTTTTATATCATGATCTAGTTGCGTTTTTCCTGAGCAATGGGCCATGGTGCGCCCATCTATGGCGGAGCAAAACGCCAAAATCATACTGTTTTTAGGGTAGGCCGATTTCAAGTTCATCTTCTCCGAGGGTTGTCGAATCTGGCAGGGGTTTCGGTATTTGGTTAGCACAATGGCACCTGCAATAGCCCCACGGAGCTCGATTTTTTCATTTTCCGTCCCAAGGTCAAGGTCACAAGGTCACTACTTGAAAATGCGAATTTTGACATAAAAATCATACGACGCCAATTTGAGTAGCTAGGATACAACTATTAAGCGAGACGCTGCTCATAAGAGCTCGGCGTTTGTTCTTTCTTCTTCTTCTTGTTCTTGTTCTTGCTTCTTGGTTTCTTCTTCTTCTTCTTCTTGTGGAAGACAACCTTAATCTCTAGGACTCGGCTCTTGTATTAAAGATCCGATCTCCTTAAATATCTGAGCACTGTACACATCTCACATAGACGGTGCCTTTTGAGAGCTGTTATCATGAACTTTTAAATATATCTGACATTTGCTTTAAAGTTTCCGAAGCAGTTCACTGTTACTATTAAAGTTATTCCATTTTCGTATTGTAATTTCGTAAATACTTATTATTTCGTAAATACACGAATATTCGTAATCGCAAATACTAGGACGCGTTTAGCTATTGCTTTAATCAAAGGCACGTACTAAACTATCGGAAGTTTGGTGTTGGTTGTTTTTTTTTTTTGTTTTTTATGCCGAAAATCTTAGGACGCTGCTCGTGCACATTTGTGCTTGTTTAATGCATACTCTGAGGTCATTCCCACCTAAGGTCTTGAAACCATTTGTGCTCTATCTTCGACATCTTGCCCGTGGCGTCCCCTTCAAGTTTGTTTTTACGCTGATTCAATCAAAGTATGGATAATCCGGGAGTGCAAATGCATATAGCCTAATTGACGTTATAGTTGTTCCTGGATTTCCGAAGGAAGTTTTTGCACCAAAGGTCATAATCTTGACCTTGACCTTAAATTTCACAAAGGTCAATTTTCAAAGTTGTGGAATCGAACCGCTATAGACGTTATATTGTTCCTGGAATGTTGCATGAGAGGTTTTACACAAAGGTCATAATCTTGACGCTTTTGACCTTTAAAGTTCACAAAAGTCAAATTTTCAAATTTGTGAGAATCGAACCGGGTTTTCGACCTTCTTGTCGATGAACTAACTCCAAAAGCTAAGGTATCCTGTTTTCTTATTTTAATGTCCACAACTTGTTTGGTGACTTTAAAGGTTGATCAAGGGTCAAATTTTGAAAGTTGTTGAACCGAACTGGTTTCGACATTTTGCAGCTAATCACTACGTCGTCGTCACCACTCATTCTGATCATTTTTATAATTGGTAAAGAAATTATACATTAGGTCTATCCTTGACTTCTGAAACAATTACACTTTCAAATAACGTCGTGATCCACTTTCCGTTACAGCTTGTTATTCACCTATAATTGTTTGTATCCAATATTTGTTAATATTTTTTTTATCAATTTTTTACATCCTTGACATATTTCTCAGTATCTTTTACATAAATTAAAGAGATTGATTGAAACTTGTCTTTTGTGTCTTGATACATTGGTATTTATTAGTGTAAAAGTTGGAGATATAAAATGGTTTTAAGCAACAGGATCCCTACGTTGATATTAAACGAAATTTCATCAGAAAATTTTTATTTTAAAGCAAAGGTTTTGTTAATAAATAGGTGAAATACAAACGTATGCAATGTTTGTAATCATGATATAATGTTATGAAGAAACCCTTCAAACCAACAAACACACATTCAACCTTTTCAGACAAATCTCCACTTGATCAAGAATACTTCAATCATGCTTCAATCATACCGTTTATAAACACGTCAATCATGCAAACCAAGAACAATGAAGAAGGGAGGTTGCACTATATCTCCATTGAACAATGATGGGGCATTTAAAGGACAATATAAATAATAAGATTGTTCGCTTTCAAGAACCTGGACCTCTTCATCGTTGAAGCTGTTGATATGGTTATCACATTTGAAACGATAATTAAACACACATTAAGTGAAATGAAAAACTTTTAAGTTTTATATGGAGTAAAATTGAAATGGTAATGAGAAGGTGATGAAACTACTCCCTATATGAGGACAAACCCATTTTATCTCATCAATTTCTAAGGATATTGGAGATGTGATGTTACGATGACTCCTAGAGACAAAACAAGATGTTGATAACACTGTTATAGGTAGTGGATTTTGCCTGTAAATAAATAATCTTTTTTAGACAGACAACATCTTAAAATCAGATCCTCTTAAGTTCTTCTTATATGTTTATCAAAAGAGATAAAACTTAAGAAAGCGTTTGTTAATATCAACACAAGATAATAAATGTTTTCTATGGTCTTTATTATTCATTACATCCCCACAATGGTAATCCCTGGAAAGGGTTGAACATTATGAAAGAAATACGAGAATCCTTAAAGTGTAAAGTTTAAAGTTTTCCAATGTCATTGAGAAATATTCAAATTTGAGAATGAATTCTATTGTTAATGTAATAATGAGTAATGGAATAAAAGAAAGCTTCAATATTAAAATTTCATAACAAACTATAAAAATGACGAAACAGAACATTGACCTTCTCTACTTTTACTTCATAAGAAAAAACATCGATCATGCTTTCATCAAAAATTTTATCAAGATTTAACCAATCACAACTATATAAGAGAAATGGTAAAACGTATCCTTGTAAGAGATGTCTCAACTCCTTTCACACAAAAGAGTTTAAATCAAAACATTCGAAATATGTAGTAATCATAACAATCCATAATCATTAAACAAAAGCAGGTGCAAACAGATCATTCAAAGATTTTAACAATTATAATACATTTGTTTGTGATATATGCGAATTTTTGAATATCCTGGAAAAGAATAGATAGTTTCTCCAAATTCAATGAATCATACACAAATAAATATAATACATACTCCTTGTGGTTTCTGTTATTATTAAACTATGCGATACCCGTGAACATCACGGATAGCAGTACAACATACGCTGAAGCAGCTGAAGACGTACACGGGAATGAAAAAATAACGCATTGTGCAATGCAAGTGGTACTTAATGGGATACGCCAGACTTCACAACATTGTCGCCATGTCTGTAGTCCACAGCATTTCATGGGATGTGTGCGGCGATCCGAGTTTTTAGTGTGCAAGCTTGGTATTATAATAGAGATCTATCTGTTGGTGATGAATTACAACAAGTTAGAACTTTAATAGAGGAGAATATTCCTCAGGGAGTCTTGTAAGATGATTGGAAAAACTGTATAGGACCTGATAAACAATGTCATTCACAAAGGGAGAGAAAGGGATTAGAAAGACAGTATCTGTCATATTTGTGAGGAAAAATTGAGGGAGGTAAGGTTAGGATAGTCATCTATGGTAAATATAGGGTCCAGCTCCTTCCCGTTGTAATCTTAATTACAGCCCCAAACTTTATTCTGTCCTTTTTCTTCACACAAGTCACTTGAACACATCTATTATAAATGAAAATTTCAAAGACATCTGGAGATATTTTCTGCCATTCCCAATACAGATAAAATATTTAATTACTTTATATAAATATTATAATATGATTTTTTTATTTATTTTATTTATTATATATATTATTTTAAAATTTTTTTTTATGTAATTATTATATTATTTATATTAAATTATTAAATTTATTATTAATAATTATATTAATATAAATACAATTATTTATATAATTAATTAATAATAATATTATATATATTTATTTTTTTAAGTATAACTTTAAATAAAATTATTATAATTTTATTTTAATTATTAATTAATTAAATTACAAATTTATAATTTATTTTAATTTTTAATTATTATATTTTTATTTATAATTATTAAATATTATAAATATTTTAATTATTTTATTTTTAAAAATTATAAAATAATTTTAAAAAATAATAATTTTATTTATTTATAATAATAATCATTATTTTAATTAAATGATTTTTAAATATTTTTAATTTTTTATTAATTAAATATTACATATAAAATTATTTTTATTTACATTTTTTTAATTCTATTTTTTTTTAAATTTTATTATTTTTTTATTTTATAAATATATTAATTTAATTATAATTTATTAAAAATTTTATTAATAATATAAATTATTTTAAATTTAATATTATTAATATTATATTTTAATAAATTTTATATACAATATTATTTTTAAATTAATTATTTATTATATTTAAAATTTAATATTTTAAATTTATTTTAAATATTATTATAATTTTTTAAATATATTTTTATTTATAATTATATTTATTAAGTAGCATATATTTATTTTTATATTTTAATTTATTTATATTATTATTAATATATAATTTAATATTTATTATATACTTTATATATTATATTTTTTTTAATAATATATTTATTTAATTATTATTATAATATATATATTTTAAATTATTATTAATTTATATTTAATTTTTTTTTAATTAATTAATAATGAATTATAATAAATATTAACTTTTAAAATTTTAATTAATAAATTATTATAAATATAAATTTTTTTTTATTATATAAAAAATAATTTTTATATTATAATTATTTTTAATAATTATATTATTTAATATAATATTTATTATATTTTTATTTTAATTTTTTGATTATTATAATTCTTTATATTTATTTTTATATTATTATTTCATATTTTTATTTATTAATCTAATTTAAATAATTTAAAATTATTACATTTAATTAAATTATTATTTAAAATTATTTAATTATTATTATATTTAAATTTAAATTTTTAATTTTATTTTTTTTTTTATAAAAAAATAAATTATATACATCTCAATTCACAAAAACAATTATACATCCCATAACACTTCAGATTCTTGACACTACAAGTTGTATGGCACGTCTATTATCTAACTTACATAAAATATAAAACTTACGATCTTAAGTTCAAATTTTCAAATTCAAGAAGAGATTGATCTCTTTCACAAGAGGGAATATTCCAAGATATATGGATCATTTTGAGAAGTTTTAAGAACACAAATTCCTTCAAGGAAAGTTTATATGGCAAGTGAATAAACTCATATTTCCGATAGAGATATACACAAGCTAAAAAGGTTTGGGAGAAGTTATGTAAGGAATCTTGGAGAATACATGATATGTATCTTTAAATACTGATCTACGTTATTGGCGTATGTGTTTGAAACTTTAGAACAGTCTGTCATATAAAAAATTTTATGGAAGACCCGTTCATATACAAGCCCTGGGTTTGGCTTGGAGTGCTATGTTAAAATGACAACAAATTTTGGAATTAAATACGTGATTATAATATATATATATATATATATATATATTATATAAATATATATATATATATATTACATAATATCTGTAATATATATATGTTTAAATGATAGAGAAGGCGTAAAAGAGGAGAATCCTCAAGTAGTTCAAGAGATTGCTAAAGAATAACAAATATCTTCTGATGTATTAACTAAGTAGATGAGAACAACTATTACCTGATGTATTGTGATGTAACAATTTGTATGGGTGGGCTATGTCTCAATCTTTACTTATGGAAAATAAATGTGGTTAAAGAAAAACATTAGAAAAAGTTTACAAGACATTGTTGTCTCTCTCAAGAGATTGGATAGAAGCTGAGTTGGATTATTTTTTTGAGGTTGATTTAATATATCAGAAGAACTTATCACAACATACGACTACCTTATACCTGATAAAGATAAGTCAAGAAAATGTTTAAGTGGATTACCAACAGTCATTTTAATATCAAAGGTAATCTCCAGAAACTACTACACAATTATAGACCATGGGCCAAGCCAATAAATTATGCTTAGTTTTTGATGAGTTCCGTGATCTCACTGAGAGTACTTAAATTGTTCAGTATGTTAAATAGGTGTGTATGAACATAATTACATGTTCCCACTTTGAAATTTGCACTTAATGTAGAATGTTAAAACAAAGGAAAAGTTAATCCCGTGTTAAGGACTTCTCCGAGCAACGGCGATATTCATACTTCTTAATCGTTTTCTGAGAACTAAAATGAGTACTTCTCAGGTGTAGATCACGGAACTCAAAAACTAAGCATAATTTTTGGGCTTGGCCCATGGTCTATTAATGTAGTAAGTAGTTTTTCTGGAGATTTACCTTTGATATTAAATGACTGTTGGTAATCACTTAACCATTCTTTTCTTTGACTTTCTTTATCAGGGGTATAAGGTAGGTCTTTATGTTTGTGATGAAGTTCTTCTGGATATTTTAAATC
>CM068953.1:88730479-88768215 GCA_035128595.1 Eptatretus atami | reverse complement strand
GGAGATAGTCCTTGTCCATCTCCACCTGCCAATACCCACTCTCTTAAGGTCCAATGTTGAGAACCATTTGGAGCCTGAAACGGCGTCGAGGGTATCGTCAATTCTAGGCAGGGGATAGGAGTCTTTGAGTGTCACGTTGTTAAGCTGGCGATAGTCCACGCAGAAACGCGTGGTCCCGTCCTTCTTTTTGACCAGCACAACCGGTGACATCCAAGGACTTCCCGAGGCTCAATGACACTGCATTGAGCATCTTTTCTACCTGTTCATCAGCCTCCACCTCTTACTCCATGGGAGCCGTCGAGCAGGCTGACGGACAGGCGGGCCCCATCGGTGTGGATGTGGTGTTTCACCAGGCCCGTACGTCCATATCCTCGGGTGACAAGGAGAAAGATTCCTATATGTCGGTCGACCAGTTTGTGCAAGGCCTCCCGCTGGCATCCTCCAATCTACACTACTCCGATTTACCATCTCGCAATGGAATCGGGCCAATTCCTAGCAGACTCTGGAGACTCCCTCGGGGCCGGTCCGGCTCGATGTTATCGTCCCTCAGCTCTGCAACTTCCACCACTGGGGTGCAATCTGCACCTTCGTGCCCCCGTTTAATAGTGCGTGGTTCCGTCTAAAATTAATTACCCGACGGCACGATAGGCCCGTCGGTGTTTACTAGGGTGCGGCCACCGACTAAACCCGGGTTGATTGCCCCGCCAGTAGTTCGGCCAGGCCGCAGGAGCCCTGCCAGTTGGGTGTGCCCGCACCGGGCCGGGACCACTGCCTCGGCACCCGGGGAATGACCACGGAGTCGGGAGCCTCCAGCTCCACCCTCTCATCCGTGCCCATGCCCCCCAAATGGCAATCCTCACCACCCAACTGCATGACTCCTCGGCCTAAGTCGATTTTGCAACCACCGGCGGTCAGCACATCCAACCTATTAAACATGGGTCGCACACCTGCCCAAACCTCTATTTTCTTTTAACAGTGCCCAATTTAAAGGTCACAAAACCACGCCTATGATGGGGGCCGTTGCCCGGTAGCTAGCTGCAAACTATGATTTTGCAGACGGTGGATCTCATCCCACCCGTCCACTCGAATTAAGGACCACAGGGCTGATGATCGTGGCGCTTGCTCTGTGTCCACAACAGCATCTACCCTACCGGCAACTTTGCACCGAATTGTCAAACTACCATTGCCAATTTGGCCACAATTGATGACCTGTCGGCAGCTCTGAGGGCTCTTCTCCATCTGGGTCTGTCGACACGGCCCTGTAGTTCGGCACTTTCTAGTTTCCCTGGGACTGGTGGGGGGGGTGATGTTGGGCCGCTATTCCGGTCTGCCCGGGCGGAGTTGGTGATCTGGGGGGCAGTGACTCTTCCCTGCGCGGGGCTTACAATGCCACTGCAGGTGGCCCTCCTTGCCACAGTTAAAACACTTTGCCTGGTAAGGTGTGCGCCTCGGTACTCTGAATTATACCCCCCTCGTTCCGAATCGGGGTACCCCTGATGGCCATCCCCGCCCCCTGGGCCGACCGCTTCGGCCAGATCTCAGCCACTGACGGTCGATCATGCCTGGACCATTTCTCCAACTGTGCCTGGTCGCAAGGGTATCCGGCTCCCAGCGCACCGTTGTTCACGGGCCCACCTGCCGGATTGCCACTGCATGTCGCCCAGCCCCTCCAGCCGGCAACCTTGATGCCTCCAACGGGCTGCAGTGTCAGCCGCCTTCTGGAGGTTCTCCGGGCGCCATGTGGTCAGTATTGACCAATATCGGTGCGCGCAAGCGCCCGGACAAAATGGTCCAGGGCGAGCTCCTCCCGGTACTCTCCGGCGCATATTCGCGTGTGCGATCCACCGCGCGGCGAATATCGTGCGCCAATTCCCCATAGTCTCATGGGGGTGTCGTTTGCGCCCACTGAGCTGAGCCTTAACAAGCTCGCTCTGCTGTTCCATCCAAACCGGTTTATTTAGGGCCGAATAGAGGTCTGCCAGTGTTGCCCTTCCAGGGTATCGTGGTCAAGACCTCGATGCCGCACCGCGCAGTGCCGCCGTGAGCTGTGCCATGCCCTGCACCTGGTCCAGCCGTTTCCTCTGGCCACGCAGTGAAACTGGGCCAAATACGCCTCAGGTCCGTCTTCCCATCATACGGAGGCAGTGGCACTCTGGCTTCGGGGTCAGAACCCCACCTCCCAGTCCCTAAGGGACACATGGAGGACGGACCCCCCAGATTCCAATGTGCCCTACCCCGCAGAGCCCGAGCCATTCGTGCCGGGGAGTTTACTACCCCGTCTGCGTCGGTGCACACTCCGCACCGTCTGCTTACTCCCCCATGCCATCAGACTCGCATTCTGCATACTCGCAGGAACAGTCATACTGGGGGCCCGCATTAGGCCAAGAGACCCCGTGGCCTCTGCCCTCCCAAACTCGGCATGCACACCCCTTACCCTGTTCAGTGACATGGGCCCCACTGGTTACGATCTGCCTCGAGGGACGTATTCTCTCCCCTGTTCCATAAGGAGGCCATCTGCTCTTACACCGGGTCTCAACACAGTCCACCAACTCTACCTTCATATCCTCTACCTTCCCTCCCATCGTGCTTGCACGTCTTTTGCTTTTTCCAAGTCGTCCTTAACTTCTCTACCTCCCCTTGAGTCTCTACCAATCCCCTTTTACCAATTTAACTTCTTCTCTGTCTCTTTTATATGTCTGTCCAGTCGCACTCCCATTCCCTGCATCTCTATCTCGGCTTCCGTCCATCTCTTTAACATTTCAGTCATCTTTCATGTCTCTTCTCGCACCTCTGTTCTACAACCTCCATTCGTTCTTCCTTTCCCCTGGTTTTCTTCTAATTGTTCTATCGCCGTCCTGTTCTTCTCTATTTCCCTTAGTTGGTTTTGTCCTTCTTGTACTTTTTCCATTCCCTGTCTAACCGTTATTATTTCGCCTGTCACATCTTCTTACCACTCCATCGCAGACCACACACCTTTTACACTCCCTTTCACTCGTTCACCTCCTCGTATCATGCCGATCTCCTTGCCATTTTGCCTTTTGCTTCCTCCAATTCTTTCTTTAATGCCCTTGCCCAGCCTGGATATCCAGCCCATGCTCTGCATCTCACCCTGCAGTTTTTGCATATTCTCATCCATGTTTTATTCATGCCCTTCATCTCGTTTCCTTCCTGCACACATTTTCATTTATGTTGTTCATGGCCTGCAGCAGCGAAGCATTTCCCATTGGCTGATCTCAGCCAACCCCGACGAAGCCGAATCGCCTCGGTCAGTCGCGGATCCGCCGGGACCGGGAGGGATTTTGACGGAGGAGGGGAGGGGGGTGTCATACACGCGGCCCCGCCGCTGCGCCCTTGCGGACTCTGCATTTATTTGCGGGGAATAGTCAACCTGCATAATGGGAGTGTCCTGCATGGTCATTTCGTCCTGAGCCATAGATTCTAACATTTCCAAATCCATTCCTAATCCCTCCTGCCCCTGCTCGCCTTGGCTGAACATTTTACGTGCTGGGAATAAAATTTATAACGCTCGTAATTTGGGGACACGGGGGGGGGGGGGGGGTTTGCTCCGTTACCCCTGATCCGACTCCGTGAATTTTGCTACGGAGGCGGAGGGGCCGAATCGCACTCCTGACAACCAGTTGTTACAGGCCGGGGTCTCGGCCGCCAACCCGACGCTCTGAACGGAGCCGCAAGTCGAGTCGGCCCGACCGATCGCCCGGAATATAGATCGCCGCCCGGATAACTCCGAGCGACGGGTCCTTGTACAAGAACCGAAATACGCCATCGGCAGATCACGTAGGGTAGGGTCGATTGCCAATCTTCAATGTACCTAAATACCCACGTGATCCAACTACCGGGTATTCCACCTCGACGGATCTCGTAACGGACAAACCGCCGAGGCGAGCTTGTCCGTGCGCGATTCCGAGCGGCGTAATCGCCGAGATCCGTCGGTCCAAATGTCCCCTATTACGGCAAACCAACGGCTTTCTAACTCCCAACACACGAAATGTTCAGTCAATGAGGGAAGGACGAAGCGAGCAGGTTTACATTTACACAAGGACATTTATTATAATGAAACACGTATGCAATTAACAAGCAACAAAAGAACTACAACCGTCTATAAGCAATTATTAATGTACAGTCACTTACACAGTTTTACTTACGGGACTCGGTGCCACAACATTCATTCGAAGAAAAGCAGGAAAGACCCATCAAAGGCAATGGGGTCAGATGGACCTCTTGGTCTTTATGGCGTGGGACTTGGCAGACCGAACGAGTCCCACGAGACCGTTGCAGGTTACCTGCACCTCGTGGTGTCTGGCTTGGGCGACCCACGATGCTACTTCCCCACAGCAGCTAGCGTAGCCGCGGTCGAGCTCGGGCCTTCCGTGTGGCAGGCGAGCTCTCTCCGGCTCTCTCCTCACGAACGCGCTTGGGCGACCCGCGATGCTCCTTCCCCACGGCAGCTAGCGTAGCCGCGTCGAGCTCGAGCCTTCCGTGTGGCAGGCGAGCTCTCTCCGGCTCTCTCCACACGAACGCGCGGTTTGCGCACACAAGCAGACAAGGCTGCGCCTCCAGCTCGCGTCTCCTTCACGACGCCCGGACTTCCACGCAGCTCCTTGGCTTCTGGTTCCTCCGACTCCCCCAACTGCCGAAGCAAAAAGCTTACTCCTCCCACGGGACTCCTTTTACTCGACTTTCACGAGCTCTTTTTGGATTCTTTTCACGGGACTTTCACCGCAAATGCTTTCCACGAACTCTTTTTGGATTCTTTCTGAACAAAGAAAAGATGTCTCTTTATCCTTTGCACCCCTCCCGCACCCGCGTGACTCATGCCCTCGTGATCCACCCCCGCTCAACCACGGGTGGGAGGGAGTTGTTGACGTCACCGCAGGGTTCTTCTTCCTCTTCGCAGAAGAGGGGAGGGACGTCTCCATTGTTTCTTTCCCTAACTATTAAATCGATCGCGCAGCACTCTAATCGATTTCAAAACATTTAACAATGGGAGGTGAGCTATCTAGGGAACTGCACATAATTTTTTTTTTATCGACATAGCTGACTAAGGAAACCTGTATGTTGTGTGCGATTGAATTCCAAATTCGTAACACTATATATATATATCAGAATTATCACGGAAGAATCCTATCTACACGAGATGAGAAAATCTTCCATCAAAAGCCTCTGTTGTGCTGGTACGCTTCTGAGCTTTCTGGGCATCGTTGAAATACGCATTTATTTATTTTACAGCGCATGTGTACCTGAGTACCAGTTATGTGAACCACTGCATGTATGGCTTTAGCTTTTGCCTGGGAACAAGATCAGGTTAGCCATATACTGTCAGACCCCACGTATTCGCGGTTTATAAAATGCAACCTGCTTTAACGTTTGTGGCACTGTACTTTGCGTATTCAGGGTTTTTTCACGTTTTCGTGTTTTTTGTTTTTTTTTGCGTATTCACAATTTTTTCGCATTTTCACAGGTGTATTTGCAGTTTTGTTTTTTCCACTTATTCGCAGTTTTTTTTTTGCGGGTGTATTCATTGTTTTTTCGAGGGATTTTTGATTTTCCTTCATGAATGACAAACCTCCGGGAACATATCCCCCCTTTTTCCATTGAAACAATGCCCCCACATTTGCGGATACGACATTCGCGGCATTTTCCAGGAACGTATCCCCCACGAAGTGGGGTCCTACAGTATCTGTATTATGCGATTACAATACTTTTACGACTCAACCAATCCTGGTAAAAATTATATACCTGTCCAGCAAGCCCCAAAAGACAAAATTCCTGTCCACCTTGACATCATGACAACACCAACTGTGCAAAACAAGTACATACCTGAGGGGATTCAAATTATGAATTTGATCTGCTGATCGCATCTTGCCTCACCAACAAGGTGCAATTATTAAATCAAGCACTTTGCTTTATTGACGTGTCCGAATGGGTTTTCTATGTGGTATTTCTCCGAAACGAGCAAATGGCAATTCTTTCTTCATATTATCCAGTAGGTGCCACTCTTGGACCATCTTCATAATGCAACAGCAAACATTCTTCACAAAAGAACGGTTGCATCCTATACAATTACAAAAACACTTCTTCTTCTTTTTTTTTAAGTGGATAGATTATAGGCTGTCTTTGCCAGATCGGAACAAAGCTAAGCTTCAAAATAAGGGCCAATGAATTGCCTCTTGACTATACTATCAGATGCATTTTTCACAGCCAAAAAAGGCATCATTCCACACTTGCACAGTGATTCCCCAAGTATCAACATCAATTGGCCTACTGGTTTCACCCTTGGGGCAAAGTCAGTACCAGTGGAAGGCCAAAGACCAACACCAAAGCACTGGAGAATTCAAATTTGATGATATGTGTTCTTACTAAAAGGTATTGGGATAATAAAAGCAAGCTTGAACAAAATGCTCTCAAACTGCACGCATACATATATTTCCCCACACTCCAAAGCACAACATGGTGTGCAGTAGGAATTTATAAAGGTGTGCAGCAGGAATTTAAACTTGGTTATAATCAGAATGCCAACAGGTAAACGAGATGACTGACCTATAAAGTGGAATGGTTATAAGGTGCAATGTGTTTATACCATTACTTTCACTGCCTATAATCAATTGTGGGTAATGTCTTGAGGAAGTGAAAAACAACAGGTCATGGCAATGGTGAGACTAGGACAGGCAGGAAAAAAAGAAACATATTGAATAGCTCTTAGATATTGAAGAAATGGTTAGTTAATAACCTGCATGACTGCTTGGGGTTGCTTAATGGTGAGGGTGGCAGGCTTGGGATCCTAGGGTCCTGAGTTCAAATCCTGCTCATCTGTTGAATTAATACCAGGTGGGGTTAACTTGGCTAGTCATCCTTCTGAGGGTGGCAAAATGAGTACCAGCTTGCTGGGATGATTGAGCCATTCGAGTATCCTGTATCGGAGTGGTGACCCGTCCAGGATTGTGCCCAATAGCCCAAGAGACTGCTTAGGCAGCCCCAATGCTCTGCATAGAGTATGGTCCCAATGGATGGATGGATGAATGGTCCTGAGTTTGAACCCCCGTTTTTTCCCCATTGAATTAACATCAGGTGGGGTTGACTCAGCCTGTCATCCTTCTGAGGTCAGTGAAATGGGTACCAATGTACTGGGATAATAACCATTTGGGGTAACCAATGTCAGAGTGGTGACCTGTCCAGGACTGTACCTTGCCAATGGTACAATGGCAATTCTTGCCAATGAAACTGCCTTGGCAGCCCTATGTGCCTTTATGGTGGGAAAGGAATGGAATTATTATTATTATTGTTATTATTATTACCTCCACCACCGAAGGTGAAGGAGGTTATGTTTTCACCACTTTCTGTCTGTATGTTTGTTGTCGACAGATTCGGCCAAAACTTGGTGGGCATGTTGGGTGTGTGACAAGGAAGAATTGATTCGATTTTGGTGAAGATCTGAATCCGAATCTGGATACGAGAATTATTTATTTTTTAAAGTGATTCTTCACCATTGAGAGATAGGGCCAAAAACGATGAAAACATGATATTTCAAAAATGTTCTCGTGGATCAGGCATTGCACAGCAGAGGTATGAACACTAACGAGTGCCCTTGGAGTTATTATCATTATTCCAATAATAACCTGCATATAACATAAATGTCTCAATACTTTATAAACATTGAATAAAGCCGACCAATGGCTAGTGGCAGAGCTTGAAAATACAGTATATTACATGCATAGATACACAGGAAATATTGTACTTTTATATGAATTAAAAGGATATTAAAGGGCAAGGAATAAATGCACATCATATATATGACATTTGAATCGAGGTTCCATATATATAATATATTACATTAAAATACCAATTTCACTGACTTTTTCAAGTTGTATATCTCACAAATTGCTTTTATCTCCAGGTTACCGACAAATCGGCCAAGTCACCCATGCATACCTGATATTGTCTTTTGCAACTACTCACTGTAGTATTCCATCGGGGTTGCATGGAACAACCATCCCTGCAACAAACCCAAGAATCGGTCCCAGAACTTGCATACACAATTAACAGTTTTTCATCTCCATTCGACATGAACTGAAGACAAAAAAGCCATGGCACTCCCCCCCACCCCACCCCACCCTGTGGAAGGCACAGAGCAAGACCCAGCAACTGTGCAGAAGTAAGAGCCACACTAAGGCTGTGGCCTCAAGGACTCAAAGCTGTGAGCATCTGCTAGAAGCAAGGAGAAGCTGAGCAACGAGCCAATAGGTGCGTAGTGACACACGGTCGTGGGGTTATAAAATGCTGAGGGTGGCGGGGAACAACACAGTTCCATGAGTTCAGAGTGTGTGGAAGTCTGAGCCAAGACAGACAGTGGAGAGAGTTGAGCCAACAGAGCAGGAGCACGTGAGTTGAGAGTCAGATCAAGCTGATGGCTTCCACAGTGTGAGCCAAACCAAGCAGAGGTTGGAAGGAAACTACACTCGGAGCGCTGGAAAAGAGAAGCTCTCGATGCATTGGCCGGACACATCTAAGTCTCTGTCGTGTCTCTGTCTGTCTCTGTCTGTCTGTCTGTCTGTCTGTCTCTCTCTCTCTCTCTCTCTCTCTCTCTCTTTCTCTCTCTCTCTCTCTCTCTCTCTCTCTCTCTCTCTCTTCCTCTCTCTCTCTCTCTCTCTCTCTCTCTCCTGACCATCTACAGATCTTGTTAGTTTCTGTACGTTGGAAACTGAAGATTTGTTAGGCTTCCCAGCGGACGGTCTCTGAGGACCATCGGTCGCTAAATTGGCGACCGTCTAGGTGGAAGATTGACCATGTGTCCATTCCTGGTCCAACATTTCAATCTATATATGTATATTGTGACGGTTATGGAACGGCCCCTGGGTGAATGAACATCCATGACATGTAGAATTCCCTAGTCAGTTATATCATTCGTATATGTGCCCAGATAGGCCCACAACCATTGTCTCAGGGAAATATGGGGGTATATGCGGTGTGGGCTACAGTAAGTCTTCTTCCTCCTCCTATATCCCCTCCTGTTCTTCTTTTATTCTTCTTTAAATATGGTTTTATTCAATGCTCATATATTGCGGTTGCCATTTCATGCACCACACAGTACAACTCGGTTCTCTCTCTTTCCCAAACTACCATTTAACATTCTTCAAGTGTACATTGGGTACACAGTAGGGGGGCCAGTGTTTTCCCATTGGTTTCAAATGTTAATTTTTGGCCACTGTTGGACTGTGTTCTGGAAGGATTTAACTTACCAAAAAATGATGTCACCATTTTTTTTGGTGATTTCTTTATTTTTCTCTCAATTTCAAATTACGGCCCAAATCGTGCTAAATAATTTCATTATATTACCCCAAATACATTCTGTATGCAAAGCAAACACCCAATATATTGCTAAAAGTAATATAATAATTAAGAAAAAACACTCCTTTCAACAACTCAAACTTTTTGGGGTTTTTGACTTCTAAATTTTAAATACAGTGATAATCTCACAGCTCAAACATGTTTTATTTAGTTCTTTCGGTCCACCATTTGGCTGCTTCTGGTCAGCTAATGTAGGATAGAACTTCAATGTTCATTTGTGTTTGTGTTCATAGTTAGATGGAAGGATCTCCTTCTTCTTCATCCTCTTCAATTCCTAAGAGTGCCTGGTTGACATTACTGCACACCTCCTCATCGGCTCCACACAAACACATCTCGGAGCAGTTGAGGCCCTGCGACCGACAGGAACAGTGTATGTGCAACTGGTCTTCTTGCACCCACATTTGATGAGGTGAGTAAAGTGGCTGGAGCTGGAGGATCCCTTGTTGGTACTGGTACTAGCGTATCCCCTCTTCCTTCCACCCGTAGGTTTGTTGCTGTGGTAGCTGAGGATGAGGAATGTTATCCTGACGCCACACCATGGCCTGGTAATGTGCCGGGCAATGGCTTCATGTAAGGCTCCTCGTGTCGGAGGTAGCTTTTGAGCCTCCAGTTGTTTCTGGTGAAAAGTTTCCATCTGAGATCACCAACATCCACACAGTGCTACAGGCTCATAGAGCTGGCAAACAAATGTCTCAATGGCTCGTTCAGTGTCAACTTCCAGCTTCTCGGACGTCCCTAAGGCAGCAAATGCAGATACCACCTCCATGGAGCATCTGCTAAGTGCTTGCCAAACAGGTCAGCTTCCCCTTGCCTGCAAATCGACCTGTTACGTCAGCTCCAGAGAAGGCATGAAATCCTGGTAAGGCTTCAGCCTTTGCATCACCAAGTGCATTCACGATTGGTCCCAGTGAATTACTCGCTCTTGGTCCCACACACAGTGACAAAGTATGTGTTCCTGCAGAGCTGATGGTAACGGTGGATTGCAAGGACAAAAACATCAGTGTCAGGTGACTGAATGTAGAGTTCTGTTGCTCCTCTTCGAACAGCATCCAGACTGTGCAGATAAGTCTCGTGTCAGCTTCTTCATGGGAGCTGCAGAGATGTTGAACATCCATGGAGTTTGAGAGGACCTCTTGCCGCGAAGTCACTATGAAAGACCTTGGGCTTACCCTCAAAGTGGTGGAGAGCTTTCTTTGCAAGATAAACTGTCAGTTCATCTTTGGTTGCGGTACTGAATAGGAACTGCTTTGCTGATGCCTTGCCAATTTGTGTATTGTCTGTGACGAGGTAAGCAGTTGCTGGCTTACGACCCTGGCGTCTCTCCTTGTGGCCTCTTTCAGTGAAGTGGGAAGATCATAACGGTCAAAGACTAGATGGAGCTCATCATATTCTCTGCACTTGCTGTCCAGTGTAGCTATGAAGTGGTCAGCCATTGAGCACATGTCTTGACCCAAGGTGGCTTACCCATTGCCTGGACAATTGCCATTCCATCAATTACAGTTGCCTTCCTTGGTGTCAAGGGAACAATGTCATTGGTGACATCCTGGCTGCAGATCAACACTAATTTGTTGGGAGGTCTCAAAGTACAGCCATCAGCAAGCTTTTGTCTGTGCATGGTAGGAGTTCACCACTCACTGTGAACAAGGCTCGTGGGAGAGACGTGAACTCATGCTGGCCAATGCTCTCCTTGAGGTTCATCTCGGAGCGTGAGCGTGCAACAATCAACATGCGGGCAAATAGTGATCTGTCGTCCTGAGCTCCACTACCTGATCAGCCACTTTGTGTTTCACCGACTTCCTTGCACTTTCCATGTCTTCAGTTGAACTTCTTCATCTGGCCCAGATACTGTCCTTTTCGTGCACAAACTGAGGAACTTTGAGTAGGCTTCCTCGATGGGTTCAGACACTAGAACCAGTGCCAGGCTCCTGACACTGAATACACAGTTTGAATCAGTTTCTGGTCTTGGTTTCTTACTGGTACTGGGCTCCATCTTGTGTGACTGCTCCTAATGCTCATGCACTTCAATCTGCAACAACGAACATTTAGGGTGAATGTACAGTCATTTGCAAAAGTTAGGACCACCCTGAGAAATGTCAGCCCGTTGAACCTCTGTCAGAGACGTTTTTTGCCCATTTTTCCACAGGACCAAAATCACAAATAAAAACAATAAAAAATCAGAATTCATAACAGACACCTGCCAATGTTCTAGAAGCAAGTACAAGCACGCGTCTGAATGTTCTAGGCGGTGACGCAACATCTATGAGTGATGATGCAATACCTGTCCAGGTTGCCAAATGACATTTTTCTCAGGTGGTCCTAACTTTGCAAAATGATTGTAGATGTGTATTTCTTATTCTAAAGGCCTTAACTATCAATGCAAAAGTTAGCTGAAGGGGAGAAAGTGAGATCTCAGTATTAATGCTGGTTTGGATGGTCGTGGCTGCAAAGTTCAACAAGAAGTTAGTTGTATGATCATAAACAGGAATAAACAGACATTCTGTAATGAAGACACTGTTAGTTCAGATTGAATATTTGTCAGAAACACTTTAGAAACACAATGTAACATTCTGGCACTCCAGACTCTGAAACAAAGCGTGATTAATACAGTACGTTGGGTCAAAAAGACCTTTCAGCTTGACGTGTGTCAAGGTTACTGAAGTCCACAGAAAAAATGGCGACAACATTTTCCACTTCCTGGCAATGCTAAGAACACATTCATAATAGTTGCAAAAATTAAAACATGCAAAACCAATGGAATCCAAATCTGTACGTTGGCCCCCCACTAACAATCCGCTATTCATAAATTCCCTTTGGTTTCATTAACCCCCTTGTACAATATCTTCAATGTTGTAATCATTTAGTTTGTTTTGAAGTTTAAATAAACCGATTAAAAGTAAGCAGGTTTTTCCACATCCGCTTGAACCAACTATGAGACATCTTAATGAATTTGAAATATTTTTATGGTGTTAAATTTTATCTTATTTCCAAATGGTAAAAAAATCATCATTTATATATTTAGAAAACAGGTTTATTATTTATTATTGGCTTTTTTAGAAAACTATATTTATCCTAAGTTCGGGTTTAATTTCAAGATAATCCATTATTATATCTACTATAACAAAAAATAGAATATGTTTGTATGTACAGTGGGAGAACAAGTATTGATACACTGCCGATTTTGCAGGTTTTCCCACTTACAAAGCACGTAGAGGTCTGTAATTTTTATCATAGGTAAACTTCAACTGTGAAAGACGAATCTAAACAAAAATCCTGAAAATCACATGTATGATTTTAAAAAATAATTAATTTGCATTCTATTGCATGAATAGTATTGATCAACCTACCAACCAGTAAGAATTCCGGCTCTCAGACCTGTTAGTTTGTCTTTAAGAAGCCCTCCCATTCTCCACTCATTACCTGTATTAACTGCACCTGTGGAACTCGTTATCTGCATAAAAGACAGCTGTCCACACTCAATCAATCAGACTCCAACCTTCCACAATGGGTAAGACCAGAGAGCTGTCTAAGGACATCAGGACAAAATTGTAGACTTGCACAAGCTGGGATGGGCTACAGGACAATAGGCAAGCAGCTTGGTGAGAAGGCAACAACTGTTGGCGCAATTATTAGAAATGGAAGAAGTTCAAGATAACAGTCAATCTCCTCAGTCTGGGCTCCATGCAAGATCTCACCTCGTGGAGCCTCAATGATCATGAGAAAGGTGAGGGATCAGCCTAGAACTACACGGCAGGACCTGGTCAATGACCTGAAGATAGCTGGACCACAGTATCAAAGAAAACCATAAGTAACACACTACGACGCCGTCATGGATTAAAATCCTGCACGCACGCAAGGTCCCTCTGCTCAAGCCAGCGCAATGTCCAGGCCCGTCTGAAGTTGCCAATGACCATCTGGATGATCCAGAGGAGAATGGGAGAAGGTCATGTGGTCTGATGAGACCAAAATAAGCTTTTGGTTTAAACTCCACTCGCTGTGTTTGGAGGAAGAAGAAGGATGAGTACAACCCCAAGAACACCATCCCAACCGTGAAGCATGGAGGTGAAACATCATTCTTTGGGGATGCTTTCTGCAAAGGGAACAGGACGACTGCACCGTATTGAGAGGATGGATGGGCCATGTACGCGAGATCTTGGCCAACAACCTCCTTCCCTCAACAAGAGCATTGAAGATGGCGTGGCTGGGTCTTCCAGCATGACAACGACCCGAAACACCACAGCCAGGGGAAACTAGGAGTGGCTCCGTAAGAAGCATCTCAAGGTCCGGAGTGGCCGAGCCAGTCCTCCAGACCTGAACCCAATAGAAAATCTTGGAGGGAGCTGAAAGTCTGTGTTGCCCAGCGACAGCCCGAAACCTGAAGATCTGAGAAAGATCTGTATGGAGGAGTGGGCCAAAATCCCTGCTGCATCTGTGCAAACCTGGTTAAGAACTACAGAAACGTCTGATCTCTGTAATTGCCAAACAAAGGTTTCTGTACCCAAATATTAAGTTCTGTTTTTCTGATGTATCAAATACTTATTCAGCAATAAATGCAAATTAATTATTTAAAATCATACAATGTGATTTTCAGGATTTTTGTTTAGATTCCGTCTTCACAGTTGAAGTTGTACTAGGATAAAAATTACAGACCTCTACGTGCTTTGTAAGTGGAAAACCTGCAAAATCGGCATGTTATCAAATACTTGTTCTCCCACTGTATGTGTGTTTGTTTGTGTGTTTGTTTGTTTGTTCGTCCTTATAGGCAGCCACCGTGAATGGAATGAGATGAAACTTGGCATGAGTGATCCTTGGACATACAAAACGGACAATAGGGGGGTCAAGTTCAAGTCAAAGGTCACGGGGTCAAGGGTCAAGGTAACCGGGTCAATTTCATCCGATCGGACGGACCAACGCCATTCGACAGATAATCAAAATTAAATGACACAGTTGATTGACGACATTCACTTCCGACTCCGGTTTTCGAGTTATGACGTCCTAAATGACTAAAACGTCAATTTTTCATGTTTGTTTTGTCCTTTATAGACGCCAAACCGTTGGATAGCGGAATACAATGAGATACCTAAGCTGTTGGGTTAGGGTTAGGGTTGGGTTGGGTTGGGGTTAGGGTTAGCTGTTAAGGTTTAGTCCAGCGCTAAGTCGAAAATAATTTCACTTTGTGGAGAAATTAATAAAACTTTGCAGATAGGTGGAGGACCCCAGTAGGAACATTTTCGATTAGGACCCAACTGAAACGCCCCTTGGTGGCCGCCATCTTGATTTTCAATATGGCCGCCACATTTGATAATATTGCCTAAAACTTCGAAACTAAAGCAGATAGAAATACGATTGCAGTGCTACCCCCCATTTTCAGGGTCAATGAATTCAGTGATATCATATCATGCATATCTAATCTCAGCCATCTGGATTCCAAGATGGCCGCCATGTTAGACATATATTCAACAACTCTTAAACCAAATTTGATAAGAATTGCTATTATCAGCGGCTAAGCCCCATTTTCAGGTCAAGGAATCGAGTGAACTCACTATCATGCTTATCTGGGATCCGCCATCTTGAATTCCAAATGGCTGCCATGTATCAAACGACATGATTCTGCATAAATAAGTACGAAACAAGAGTAGATAGAAAAAGTTATTTTTGCAACCCGTGTGGAAGATAAGCATCGATGACAATTTTGGGTGAACAGTGATCAGTTAGCACCATCATATGATTTTACTTAGCACCCCATATGATTTTACTTGGCACTCCATATATTTCAGTGCTGCCATCGTTTGCATTAGTTTAGGTTAAGACAGCAGACTCAAAGTTCGTTACTATTATTGTATTAAGCAGTTTTCTTTTCAGGTGGAAAACCATAAACCATGTCAGGTCATTCAGATCGTTCCTTAGCACAAACAGACAGATCATCAAAGGCAGGAGGAACACCTGACTTAAACTGGAGCACTGTGTCCTTTGGCCAAGGAAAACCCAGGACCCCCTTGTTGTACCTGACAGGGGAAAGCGGCTTAACGAAAGGAATGGGATACCGGGACACTCGCCCAAGACCTAAATAACGCTAAGGATGCTGACTACAACCATTGAAATTGATTTCACTATCTAGATGATGGGACTGGCATTGAGCAAACACTAACGTGCACATCAGGCTTGCTGGCATAAAACTTTGTAAAAAATGAATATTGTGAACTGAAGTTAGATAGATGGAGAAAGCGTGAGGTAGCCTGTGACGAATGAACCTGAAGCATCTCCCACAAAACTAGGAAATGAGTGCAGATAAGCGTACCACGGCAAAAAAGGACTGTGCTGTTCTGTGAACAGTAGTGAAGATGAACTCCATTCTGCATTAACCTTCGCGATTGACAATACTGCTAAGACAATATGCGATTCAACTTAGGGACTCGTGGTTGCTCAGAACACTTGCTGGTGGGATCTGGTGGCTTCTAGAGTCAAGTATCACAAAGGCTGTATGACAAACTGTTTCAATGAGCGAGGGCTGCACAAAATCCTGTGATGAATCAGCCCAACTTCCTCATTTCATAGTATAGCACTGGCAGACTTCGAGCTCACATAAAGAAGCCAGTAATTCACAGACACTGCTCCCGTCTTTCCGATTAGCCGACCCTGGCTGAGACATACAACCAACGTCTGGTTGATCTGGATGGATCCTGAGGTTCAAGTAAACAGAACACGCTTAAAGAAAGACTCTTGCAGAACTGTCCATCACTGATCCGGCTCACTAGAAGCATGCCCGCTGAATCCTTATTGCGATGTTGACCGTGATATTTGGAGACAGGTAGTTTTAGAGCTTGTGACATTGAATTCAAATATCATGTTGCTTGGCAAAAGCGGCAACAATGTTCGTAAGCATATTTTCGAAAACTCTTTTACGTCTGCAATGGAAATTAAACCGCGACGAACAGGTAAGATCCTGTAACCAACGTGCTGCTAGCCTTCCGTGAGCATGCTGCTTGAGGAACCAAAACATAAGGGACAAATGAGACAACGCTCCAGCGAAATGCTGGAATTAACAATTGCCCAGCTGCTTGTCCTTAACAGTGTGAAACATGCCAGACATCAGCGTTCTGCTGTCGACACAACAGATTCCAGGAAACACCTCTCCCCAATTATGTTGGTTTAAAAGAATTGCATTCAGAGACCTAGGAAGCGTGAACTTGTGGATCGTTCCATGGTTTGGGGCTCTGCATTTCCTATGATCGTTTGCTTGAGGTTATCGTCTGGTGTACAAATCGTCTCTGCAAACTATGAAAGAGGATGGTGTGGGGTCTGTCCCACTCACAGCTTCAGAAGGGGTTTTCACCACAGACAAAGTGATCAACTAGACCATAACCCAAGCTAGCTCAATTTCGGCAAAAGAACTCCTTTCACGGACTGCTCATTCCCCTGTCAGCATCCAGATGCGACTAATTCTGGGTCTATCCTCGCCTCGGCACCTCCAATGTTTGAATGACGAAATTCAAGCCAGGCAAACGTTTCAGCAACTCCAGGGGAGTATACAAGTGTCCTCTGCACAACCTCTCCCAAGGGATGCTCAAATGTTCCGATCTCCTTCTTATGGCCTGTCATATCACCTACAGAATGAATTCTGAAAAAGAACCGAAAGTGGTTGGAACAACAGATGGAAGCTTTGCAAAAGGAAATGCTTGGTGCGACCGATTATCATCCAGGCAGCCTCCACGCTTCCAATCAAGGAACCTCGTATCCTAAGACAACATTTCGTTGCTCCCTCTATTTCCAAGAAAAAGTCCAACACCGCGTGGCAATATCTCGCACATTATGAACAACAATGCTGCCACATTGGGGGTTAGCCAATGAATTGCATTCCTATCGATTCATTTAAGGGCGGCTCATTTAGGCGCCATATTGAAACTCAAGATTGGCGGCCTTACTCAGGGGGCATTTCAAAGTGGGTCCCTAATCGAAAAATTTCCTACTGGGGTCCCCAACTGTGTGCAAGTTCATAATTTCTCCACAAAGTGGAAAATACTGCCATATTTTTTTGTCTTAGCCGCTGGACTAGTTCGGATAGGGTTAATCTAACCCAAAGCTTGGTTTATCTACCTAACCCTAAACCGTAACACTAACCCTAACCTTAACCCCAAACCCAACCCTAACCCTAACACTACTGCCTTTCCATTCCCTCCCCTCTCCTCCCGCCCTAAAGGGCGGGTACATGTCTAGTTTATACAATTTTATCTTGTGTTGATATTTCCCTGAAAAATGGAAATCGGATAATATATAAACAACAATCGTTTGAACATTTCCCTCTAAATACGTTCAGTTTTTTTCCATTGTAAAGAAAGGTGTGTATCACCCCTCAATACTTTACATTCAATTTCTCTAATCAATCTTGTAAAGTAATTCACAATTTTGGTGTAAAATCTAAAAGAAAATATTCCTTTTTATAATTTTTTTATTATCATTAATTAAAAGATAATCACAGAATAACATTGTTTATAGGCCTATTGACTCTGTTTTAACCCCACTCCATCACAGCAGGGAACAATTCTCTCACAAATTTGTCCAATGGAGAATAGGGAATTCAAAAGGGGCTCAAGATATAGTATAACTATTCATATTTTACGAAGTAAATCTGCTTAACTAAAATTCATCTTCGGTACTATATATTGGTGCTTTCAATCACTTAAAACTACTTCATACTATCGTTTGAACACAAATCTCGGTGTCATAACTGTCTTCTGTTTCCAACCAGAGATACCATCATCATTCTCATAATCTTCAAAATCTTCAGTTGAATAATGACTCGTATTATCATAAGTAGAAAACATTACCATCTATATCTATATATTTTTTTTTTCATTAACGATTCAACGATTGCTTTTTAGCCATGTCGCATTGCGAACGCTGGCTCTAAGAGAGCTCCGCGTGCTTCTTGTTGTTCTTCTTCTTCTTAATTTTTGGTGAAGACAAAACCTTTAGGACGCGGCTCTTGGACCACATTGTATATATAAAGGGTAAATTTTAAATGATCCTGAACTACATTGAAACAGAAATGTCATCAACACCTGATAATTAACAATCCTTTATTTCATCGAATTTACATGCTTTAGGGTTGTTGAAAAAAATACAAATTTCTCCTTGCATCTTGCAGATGGTTCTTATCTTTTCTTCTAAAGCTTCGTCCATCAGGTGTTCTTTTTTGATACTTTTTCTTGTTTCATTTGGCTTTTTCTAGTTTTTGAATATATTTGCCAGAAGGAGAGGAGAAAACTTTTGCTAGAGCTGAACTTTAATTGATGTTCTTCAAGATATACTAAAGCCCTTCCACTTGAAAGGAAAATTTTGAAGAACTCATATTGGTTCCGAGTTCAGTAAAGTTGACCACTATATTACGGTTTTGGGTGTGTCTGTCTGTCTTTCTGTCTGTCCGAGCATAGCTCCGTGGGTTTTGATTCCGATCCTCTGATAAAATTTTGGGTGGGAAGTTTTAAATATCATGAATCTGTTGGCGTTTTCCTGAGAATGGGCATGGTGCGGCCCATTATGGGCGGAGCCACGCCAAAATCATATGTTTTTAAGGGGTAAGCCCGATTTTCAAGTTACATCTTCTCCGAGGGGGTTGTCGAATCTGGTCAGGGGTTCGGTATTTTGGTTAGCACAATGGCACCTGCATAGCCCCACGGAGCTCGATTTTTCATTTTCCGTCCCAAGTCCAAGGTCACAAGGTTCACTAAACTTAGAAAATTGCGAATTTTGACATAAAAATCATAATACGACCGCCCAAACTTTGAGAAGCTAGGAATGACAATATTAAGGAGAACCTGCTCATAGAGAGCTGCTGTTGTTATTCTTCTTCTTTCTTGTTCTTGTTCTTGCTTCTTGTCTTCTTCTTCTTCTTCTTGTGAAGAAAAACCTTAATCTCTAGGATCGGCTCTTGTATATACAAATTCCCGGATCTCTTAAATATGAGCACATGTACACATCCTCACATAGACGGTGCCTTTGAAGAGCGTCCTATCATGAAAACTTTTTAAAATATATTCGGACATTTTCTTTAAAGTTTCGAAAAGTTCACGTTTACTATTAAAGATTATTCATTTATCGTAATTGTAATTTCGTAAATACGTTATTTAATTTCGTAAATAAACGAATATAATCGTAAAATACGCAATACATTATGCACGCGTTTCGCTATTGGCTTAATCAAGGCACGTGACTAAATATCGGAGTTGGTGTTGTTGTTTTTTTTTTTTGTTTTTTAGCCGACAAATCTTTAGGAACGCGGCTCGTGGACACATTTGTGCTTGTTTATGCATACTCTTGAGGTCATTCCCACCTAAAGTCTTTGGATAACCATTTTGCTCTATCTGAACACCTTTGCCGTGGCGCCCCTTCAAAGTTTGTTTTTTTAAAACGCTGAAATTTCATTCAAGTATGGATAATCCGAGGAGTGCAAAATGCATAAATAGCCTATGACTTTATATTGTTCCTGGAATGTTCCAGAGGAAGTTTTGCACCAAAGGTTATACCCTTGACACCTTGACCTTTAAAAATTTCACACAAGGTTCAAATTTTCAAAGGTTGGTGGGAATCGGAACCGCGCTATATGACGTTTATAATTGTTCCTGGAATGTTCCAGAGGAGGTTTTACACCAAAGGTCATAATCCTTGACCTTATGGACCTTTAAAGTTCACACAAAAGTCAAATTTTCAAAAATTTGTGAGAAAATCGAACCGGGTTTTTTCGAACCTTCTTCGATGACTAACTCCAAATAAGCTATAGCACGTATCCTGTTTTCTTATTTTAATGTCAACAACATTGTTTTGTGACCTTTAACAGGTTATGCAAAGGTCATTTTTGAAAAGTTGTTGAACGAAACTGGGTTTTTCGACATTTTTTGGCAGCTAATAACCTTCGCTCGTACCAATCATGTTGGAAATCATTTTTTATAACTTGGTCAAAAAAATTATCCACATTGTCATCTAATCCTTGACTTCTGAAACAATCTACATTGTCCAAATACGCTCGTGAACCATTTCCGTCTCCAGTAACTTGTTATTCACCCATAATTGTTTGTATCCAATAGTTGTTATATTTTTATTCAATTTTACATCCTTGACATATTTCTCAGTTCTTTTACAATTAAGAGATTGATTGAAACTTGTCTTTTGTGTCTTGATACAATTGTTATTTAATTAAGTGAAAAAAGTTGGAGAATAAAATGGTTTTAAGCACAGTTTCACCTACGTATATATTAAACGAAAAATTTTCAATCAAGAAAATTTTTAATTTTAACAAAAGTTTTGTAATATAAATATGTGAATACAACGTACTGGCAATGTTTTA
Organism: Eptatretus atami; assembly: GCA_035128595.1. Lineage (NCBI taxonomy): Eukaryota > Metazoa > Chordata > Myxini > Myxiniformes > Myxinidae > Eptatretus > Eptatretus atami. The sequence continues at coordinate 88,747,514 of CM068953.1, read as the reverse complement.
ATCATGAATATAAATGTTAGAAACACTTTCAAAACCAACAAACACACATTCAACCTTTTCAGACAAATAGTCTCCAACTTGATCAAGAAATACCTTTCATCATGCCTTCAATCATTACCGTATAAACAAACGTCAATCATGCAAACACAAGAACAATGGAAGAAAAGGGAGTGGCCACTAATTTCTCCATTGAAAAACACTGATGGGCATTTAAAGGACCATATAAAAATAAAGATGTTTTCGCTTTCAAGACCCTGGCCAATCTTCAATCATGTTGAAGCTGTTTGATATGGTTAAAAACACTATTGGAAACGATAATTAAAAACACATTAAGTTGAACTGAAAACTTTAAGTTTTTATATGGGAAGTAAAATTGAATATGGTACAGAGAAGGTGATGAAAACTACTCCTATATGAGGACAACCCTCACTTTATTCATCATTTCAAGAAATTTGGAAGATGTGATGTTGACGATGAACTCCAAGAGACAAGACAAGATGTTGATAACAACTGTTATATGGTAGTGGATTTGCTCTTTACAAAAATAATCTTTTTAGACATACACACTTAAAATCAGATCCTCTTCAAGCTTCTTCTTAATATTGAATTATAAAAGGATAAAAACTTAAGAAAGCGTTTGTTAATATTCAAAACAAAGATAAATAAACTGTTTTTCTATGTCTGTTATTACTCCTACAATCCTCCACAATGGAATCCTGAAGGGTTGGAACATTATAAAGAAATACGAGAATACGTTAAATGTTAAAGATTTAAAGTTCTTAAATGTCATTGAGAAATATTTCCTAAATTGAGAAATGAATAATCTATTCTGGTTAATGTTAGGATTAAATTGGATAAAAGAACAGATTCAAAGATTATTAAAATTTCAAACAACTATAAAAATGACGAAACACACATTGAACCTTCTCTACTTTAACTTCAAAAGGAAAAAATCACATCAAAATGCTTTTCAATCAAAAATTTATCAAGAATTAACCAAAATCACAATTATAAGTAGAAAATGTAAAAACGTATCCTTGTAAGATGTTCTCACTCCTTTTCACACAAAAGAACGGTTAAATTTCAACATTCGAAATATTTGTAGTAATCCAATAAAATCACCATACATCAATTTAACAAAAGCAGGTGCAACATATCATTTCAAAAGATTTTCAAATCTTATAATAAATCTGTTTGTGATATATGCTGATTTTGAAGTAATCCTGGAAAAGATAGATAGTTTCTCCAAATCCAATGAATGCATACACAATAAATATCAAAAACAATACTCCTTGTGGTTTCTGTTATTTAATATCAAACTAGCGATACCGTGCACATGCACGGGATAGCAGTACGACAATAGCTGGAAGCAGCTGACAGACCGTACACGGGGAATGACAAAAATACGCATTGTGCGAAAAATCAAGTGTACTATGGACGCCAAGACTTCCAAACATGTCGCATGTCCCGCTAAGTGCCACACAATTTCATAGGGATCCGTGGTGACGGCGAGCCGAGTTTTAGTGTGGCAAGCTTGGTATTATAATAGAGATCATCTGTTGGTGATGAATATCAACAAAGTAGAAACTTTATAGGGAAGAAATATTCCTCAGGGGAGTTTGGTAGTGATTGGAAAAAGAACTGTATAGGGACCTATAAACCGTCCATTCACAAGGGAGAAGAAAAGGGAATTTAGAAAGAACAGTAATCTGTCATATTTGTGAGGAGAAAAATGAGGGAGAGTCAAGGTAGGATCACTGTCATCTTACTGGTAAATATAGAGGTCCAAGCTCCTTACGTTGTAATTTAATTAACAAGCCCCTAAACTTTATTCCCTGTCTTTCCTTCAACAACAACGCTCACTATGACACACATCTAATTTATAAATGAACCTTTCAAAGACATCTGGAGATATTTCTGCATTCCCAATACAGAATCAAAAATACATCTCATTACAAAAACAATTCATACATCCCCCATAACACATATCAGTTTCTTGACACATACAGTTTAAATGGCAAAGTCTAATTATCTAACTTAAGCAAATCCAAATATTAAAAAAACTTAACCGAATCTTAAGTCAAATTTCTCAAATCAAGAAGAATTGATCTCTTATACAAAGATATACCTAGACTAAATAATGGAATTCATTTGAAGAAGTTTAAAGAAACACAATTCCTTCAAGGGAAAGTTTATAAGGGCAAGTTGAAATAAAAACTCATATTTTCCGATAGAGATTATACACAAGCTAAAAAGGTTTGGGAGAAGTTAAATGTAAGGAAACTTGGAGAATATCATGTATGTATCTTTAAAACGATCTATCTGTTTATTGGCTGATGTGTTTGAAACTTTTAGAAAACAGTCTGTCATAATAAAAAATTCTTATGGATTAGACCCCCTGTTCAATATTACAAGCAAGCCCCCGGTTTTGGCTTGGAGTGCTATGTTAAAAATGACAAAACAAAATTGGAATTAATCAAGTGATATATATATATATATATATATACTATATATTATATATATATACTATATATATATATATGATAAATCTGTCATAATATATACTGTATATAAATCTTTTAATGAGAGAAGGCCTAAAGAGGAGAAATATCTCAAGTATTTCCAAGAGATAATGCCCAGAAGCAAATAACCAAATATCTTCCTGATAAATAAGAATGAAACAACTTTACCTGATGTCTGTGATGCTACATTTGTATGGTGGGCTATGTCTCAATCTTTACCTTATGGAAAACTTAAATGGGTTAAAGAAAAACATTATAAAAAAGTTTTACAAGACAATTGTTGTCCCTCTCTCAAAAGAGAATGGATGAAGCTGAGTTGTATTCATTTTGAGGTTGATTTAAAATATCCGAAGACTTCATCACAAACATAAAGACCTACTATACCCCTGATAAAGAAGTCAAAGAAAACAGAATGGTTAAGTGATTACCAAAACAGTCATTTAATATCCAAAAGGTAAATCTCCAGAAAAAACTACTTACTACATTAAATAGACCATGCCAAAGCCCAAAAATTTATGCTTAAGTTTGAGTTTCCGTGATCTACACCTGAGAAGTACTACAAGTGTGTTTAGTTGTTAAATAGGTGTGGTATAAAACAAATAAATTACATGTCCCACGTTTGAAATTTGAACATTAAAGTAGAAATGTTAAAAACAAAGGAAAGTTAAATCCCGTTGTTAAGGACTTTCCTTTTCCCGAGCAACGGCGATATTCATACTTTCTATAATCGATTTTCTTGAAGAACTAAATTGAATGCTCAAGCAAATGGTAATGTGCGATCGAAATGATATAGGATTTAATTCTGTGAATTTTTTAATTATTAAAAAAACCATTGGATGGTCGTTGCTAATGAAGAAAAATTCCCTTCGCACCATTTCCTGGTGATAAACACGTAAAATTGAATCACTTAAGTAAGTTAAAGTAAATATTTAAGACTCGAGATAGACTTTTGGAAATGGACAAGTAAATCCTCGTACCCTTACCAACCACACATATTATTGGTATTTATAATGAACCAAAAAAATTATTGTGTTCTAATCACGCCGATATTGCATATGTCCTGTTCAGTCCCACATCCCTTTTTTGAATAAAATGCAATAAACTCTTTTAATACACAGCCCCAACACACACAGATCTTTGTTCTTTTCATTTTTAAGATCACCATTTACTTGTGACTGTTAATTTTTTGCTAACATTAACACACACACACACCACATCACACACACACAAACACCAATCAATATAAACAACTCAGATATTGTTGGTTTAATTTTAAAAATCTAATTCTCCTTATCTCTCACTTCTGCCTACCAATTCCTCCCTTTTCACTCTTAACTACATGTATGTATGTCTTAATCTAAAAACTGTACTAAAATATAATCAAAAGTTACTCAAGAAGATAACCATTTCATGTAACGTTTATATACAAGCTCATTGCTGAATGCATACTACTTTTCAGTCGTTGTGACATGTTATGCTGTAGGAATCATTACAATAAACATTTAATGAATTTAATGCATGTGAAAGTAATGCTTCCACCACAAATGCTTGGCATAAGCTAATTACAGGTATATTACTGTCATTTCATTGATGAAATAAGTGTGTTATTTTCCAAGAGGATGTCATGATGTGAATTGCTTTAACAAGCATACAACTCAATTTGCCTATATAAAGTCATTAAATAAAGCTTAATTACATTGAATACATGTAAACTTGTTCTCTAATAAATATAGATGCCCAAATCTTTAAAACTTTACTTGACTGTACCTACGGAAGATATTTGTTTTATTCCTACTGTTGATCCTGAAGCACAGGGTGCAGCAATTACATACATGTAATCAAATTTATCACTAACTCTTAGCAAACTATACATAAAACTTAATGTACAACCTATATGTGGTCCATAATTTTAAAAACTAAGGTGTATACAAATGGTCAAGTGTTGCCATAAACAGATTTTAAATTGTGAAAACACACATTACGATGAAAGTCACAAAAACAGAGTTGATCACATTTGTTAAAACAATGTCTCTGTTCATGTTTGAGCATCTCAAATCAGACAAGTTAACTGTCGCTTCAAAAAAAAATCTCTGCTAACTGTTATGACTTTTTATTACAGATGAGATTTCTCTTCAATAGCAAACTGTTGTGGCTGATTTTCCATAATATTAAATGAATGAATCATAAAATTCAGAAAGATTAAAACTCCTGAGGCTGCCATTATTTCCATAACTTAAATACTGTGTCTTTGATCTTCTTAAACTAGTGTCATTCATTCCCTAACAAACATAAGTTTATACTCTTGAATAATGAAATAATTCCATGGTCATAACAATCAAAACGTGATGAAATGTTTTTATAGGACGATGGGACTACTACTAGAAAGTTACTCAACCTGTAACTGCTACTGGTGTAGTGTAATACTCGTTGACTAGAACCCCTATTAACTAGTAACTAGATCTAAAGTTTTTTAAGATGTAGATCTAAGTTGACTCTAACTTTAAAGTTTTAGCATTTTTAGATTTAAATGTTGCTGTTCAGAATAAAGATTAAGAGTAAGAGTGAAGTGTATCTGTGTATGGCATTGCCTAGCTTGAATGATAGTTATAATATTAATAATACCATACAACACACGGTATAAGAGTCAGAAGATTTCCATGAGACGTGGAGAATGGAGTATTGTTCACAAAATGGTTCTTACAATATTTTTGTAGACAATTATTTATACTGTCACCCCGGCAAATCGCAATAACTATCATTATTATCAACTAACATAAAATGTAATAACGTGCGACAAGCGAAGACAATAGTCGCAATTATTGGTTACAAACTTGGGGGGAAAAAGATGAAAAAGGGCGAATCATTTCATTCAAAAAAAGGAAAACAAAAATAGGATTCTCAGTTCTCAATAAACAGTACTTACACTCTTTAGCTTGATTTCTCGGTCTTGTCTTTTCTTGGCTCTCTCGGATCTTTGTTTTGTCAGTAATCGCATATAACATGCACGATGATAAATCCCAACGGAGTGGTCAGGGCCAGCAGAAAGACAACATCGAGTTGTTTTCTTTTCCGCCAAACAACGAGCTCTAAATGGAAATCTTTGGATAGCTTTGGTAAGCAAATGGCACCTTCTTCTCTGGTAAATTCAAGTCCTTCCACTGATGGACACATATCGCGAAATTTTCTCCAGCTAACAATCCGAAAAACTAATTAGTTTGTCCTGCAGATTGGTCCACCAAATGCATGCAGCACTCCGTGTCGTCGTCGTACTACACGTAAGATTTACTCGCTTCTTTGTTTACAATTGCGTTACAAACGGCACCCACTGTAGATGACTGTGAATTGGCTTTGTTTTTTGGTGGAGCCCTGTTAAAAAGCACTATGATTGCGCCAATTAAGAACTAATATAAGCTGACGCATCAATTTCCTGAGAATCGTCGGTGCAAGAGTAATTTTTTGCGTCCCTTTCTTCAGATTTCTGTCAAATACACGTATGTTTTTGAAGATGGTAACATTAATATAGACATACTTATAAATATACTCTAAGGATCATTAAGTCAAAATAAAGTAACTTCTGCTATTGCAGATCAGGGAAAGTAGGAATTTTTGGGGCTCGGTCCATGGCCCTTATAAATGAAAAAGAAAGTTTGTTTTGCATCAAAAGGAACTTGAGACCAATATTATCTGCTGGTTGTGAGTGGAGGAAAATTCATCGATTTTGAAAATTTAAACAGTCATGGTTTAAAAAAAGTATATTGATTTTAATAACAAAAAGGAGAACAGAAGCAAACACAGATTTTGAGAAGGACTTTTTATAATATTTAATGAATAATGCTGTATTTGGAAAGAACTAATGGAAAATGTTAGTAATCGACAAACATAAGATTGCCACATCTGGAAACAGGCTTCTAAAGTTAAATTACAGATCAAGGTTTGAGCGATGGTGTTTTCAGAGAACTTTTTGTGCTATTCTTGAAAAAAAGAGAGTTTGAAATGATAAACTATTTTAGATAGGAAACATCAAATTCTGGACTTGTCAAAGTGTTTAAATGTAACTATTAACTTAATAAATTTAAAATCAAAGTATAAAAGGAACAAATGTGTCCATTTGGTTATATCTGGATACAGATAGTTTTTATATTCCGAAAAATTAAGACAAGTGATGTATATGAGGATAATGATTGATTAATATTGATATATATGATACAAGTAATTATGTCAGGTTAATGTGTTGTTTTCATCAAAGAATAAAAAGGTTTATTGGTAAAGTTTATTAACAAGATGAATTGGGTGGGAAGGTCATGAAGTGAATTTATAAGGAATTGAGATCAAAGTCTTAATGCTTTTACGTATAATTGATATAATAACATTGAAAGGTGTGATAAGAAGCTAAAGGGAAATAAAGGAAAAATATATCAAGGAAAATAAACTTTAACATTAATTGCAACTGTTTAACCTTAAAGAAGGAAGAGTACAGAAAATGAAATACAATAAGAATGTTATACATCAATTATATACAGAAGAGATAATTAAGAAAGCATTAGGAGCTTTTGATGAAATAAAAGATATATTTAGAGAATGGGAATCAATAGTCCCCTTATGGTTATAAGTATAAGTGTACAAGATCAATGGGTTTGGGAATTTCAACAGGCTAACCGCCATCTTTTTACTGATTTATAAAATGATAAGAATCAAGCAATAACCAAACCAAAGAGTGGAAGATGTTAATCAAGCCTTGGTATTTAAATGGGAACAAAGATTTTGAGAAATATCAAATAAGTCCTATTGAAGAAATACCGAGGTAAAGTAATAAAACAAAATAAGCTGATAATTTAATTACAATAAGTTGGAGGAATGTAAAGAAAAAATTAATATCATTGAAAGGACTGAAAACTTTGAATGGTTATAAATTGAACAATGGAAAAAAACAATTTACTACAATCTCAAAATGATATTTGGCTCAGGAGGTGGTCAAACAAAGAGCATTGGAGAGAAGTTTTATCATTTCTTTTCTGCTCCAATACTTAAAATCAAGAACTAAGTTCCAAGTAATCTTGTAATAATACTCGATGGTGATGAATGTAATAGGAAAATTAAGTTATTCCTAAAGGAGAACATGGACAAATATTTCCATTGGTCACTCTTTGAAAGTGAAATAAAATATGAAAGGAAAGAAGTGCTTTTAATCAGTAAAGTCTCAATTTAACATTTGGCTTCCCAATGGGGCAGGATCATCCCTATTTTGACTTTTAGCCATGGAGACAGCCATTTACTTTTGTTTGTATGGGAGGGGGGGGAATTTCAAGTCTCCCTTTTTGAGCTTTTGGGGGGCTTGAGTCAGAGAGTTTTTTCCCATTCGTTTGTATGGGAGGGGAAGGAATAGTCTCCTAATTTTCGCTTTTTGGACATTGAAAAAAGTTTTTTTCCGCCTTTTCCCGATTCATTTGTATGGCTGCCCTAGAAGCCCCATTATTCCTTATTTACATATATAAATATATATATATTATACTATATATATATATATATATATTAATACAACCACACACACACACACAATATGTGTACAGTATATATTATATATATATATATTATGGGGCTGCAAACAGTAGGTAACAGTAAGGATTATACCAGTATTATGTAGTGGTGCTAGGATTAATTTAATACTAGAATCATTCATTAATACTAGATGAATAGTTTATTATTGATATGTTTTTATTATTGTTTGTTTTAATTATGATTGCCTTGTATAATAATAAAAATAATGTTTTGTGGCACACGGTTTTGTTTTTCATAACTGGTATACCTACTTTTGCAGCCCCCTGCAACACAAAGCACACACCACAACACACACAACACCAGGACACACACACAACACACACACCACACACACACATAGTATATGAGGCCCCGCGAGGAGGAGTGTGTAAGGGCCACATTGCCATTTTGGAGTTAATGCCATATAGCACATTTAACCCTTCCCCTATCATACGAGCCTATCATCATCATAATCATTAACCAGAGAGGTTTTGGGTGTCAAAGCCACCCATGCTCCGCCTTGTTTATAAACATATCGTTTTTTAGCTCGCCAGTCTGTTCGGAAGAACCAGAGAGCTATACGATACCCCGTCGTGAGCGTGAGCCGTGAGCGTGATGTTAAAGTTTTTGGTGCAAGTTATTTAGAAGCTTGCCATTCATGTTTAATATGTGTACTTGGATGCTGATATTTGGCATGGATATTTGGCATAGTTCCGTTTTGGGGTATACTATTGGTTTGTAGTGGAAGTTGAAATTAAAAAATAATTTTAAATGTTTAAAAATTTTGACCCTGTTTGAACTTAACCTTTTGTAGCACACATCAACGTTATAAGTTTTTGAGGTGCAAAAGTTTTTTTTTAGAACTTGCCATTCATTAATATGGTGTACTAGGATGCTGATTATTTGGGCATGGAGGTTCCTTTGGGTATACTATTGGTGTATGAAGTTGAAATCTAACAAATTGATTTTTTAAATTTTAATTTCAACTAAGATGGTGTCAAACGCCACCCAAATGCTCACCTGTTTATACTAGACGCTTGCCAATTCAATGTTAATATGTGTTTCTAGTTTACTGATTACAATATACAAATACAATATATTTCTTTAAAAATGATTTGGATAAGACTTCCAACTGCAATGCCTTTATTAAAAAATATTATTGGACTAGTCTTTTAAAAAAACGAATAAATGTATAAAACAGGCAAGCATGGTGGCTTTGACACCAACTCTCTGGTTAAAAGACTAGTCAACAATATTTTTTTAAAGCATTGCAGTGAAGTCTGATCCAAATAATTTTAAAAGGCAATATATGTATTTGTATATGTATCAGTAAAATAGTGGTGGTAGATAAAAACATTAGAAAGGAAAAATAACTTGCACCAAAAACTTTAAACATTTTCAAGCTTACGCTGACGCTCACGCTGAATGCTGACGTCACCGCTCACGCCGGGTATCGCCTAAATAGCTCTCTGTTCTTCGAACAGGCAAGCTAAAAATGTCGCTTACATCACTCCTCCTCGCCGGGCCTCATATACATAAACAACGTGGACACCCCGGCAGGATTAAAAAAAAAAACCTTCCAAAGTGCAGAGGTGCCTCCTTGTGAGCCAACGGCCATCCATTTTTCCGGCCCAACTTGGTCCGCGGACATCCTCCCTGCAGTTGGGTGACTTTGTATTTTTTTTGTTCAAAAGTTGGTGGCTAAGGATTTGCACTCCGCCACTGTAACCCTTCATCTGCAAATCACACTACAAACGCAAAGAAAACTGAAAAACCCACAAAAGTGGGAGTACTCCTGTTGGCAGCTTGCTTGTGCGCAGGGCAGCTTCACAAAATGATGAGAATTGGGGCAAAGCCTTCGCGGACCTCCCAACTCTGAAGATAGCAGAAAAAAAACACGGGGTTAACCTTCCCGGGTTGGATTGCCGTCATGTGTGTCAGGGTGATGCTGAGGTGTAAGACAAACCAGAAACGGCGGTCTCCTTGGGTAACATGAGGCGGTCCCTTCGAGTGGGTACCTGGAAATGTCGTATGCCAAAAGAGGATGATCACCCTGTCTCTGTTAACATCTGAGCTCAAGGTTTGGACATCGTATTGCAGCCCTCTCTGAGGTTGAAGATACGGACAGTGGTGAGATAAATGGCGGGTGTTACACTTACGATTGTGTTCTGGTCGCTCTGAATGGTTACCATTCCCCAAGGAGTTGCCCTGTAGCTGTGTCCAATAAGCGACCAAATGATAATTCAAGGTAACACCAGCCAAATGAGTGTAATTAATGAGATAACGGATTCGTCACCTTGGGTGTCATTTCCCTGGTCTCTTTGTATATGCCTTCCGACTTGAGGCGAGTGTCTCACCCGTGGAAAGGACGGCATTCAATGGCACGCTTCGAGTCTGTGTTGATCAGTGGCCCCCAAGCGAATAACTCTTCTCGTCTTGGGGGGATTTCATGCATCAATTGCAACTGATAGGGATGATATGAGACAATGTGTTTGTTCGCATCGGTTGAAACTGTGAACCAGAATAGCAACTAAGTTCCTTCACTTAGCAAAAATGCATGGATTAGGGTGGACTGGGTTCATGGTTTCTGCACCCACAGGCTCAATCGGCTGGACTTGGTTTTTCCAATTGGCTGGTGGAGTGGCAAAAGTAGATTGACCAAGTGGCTTCGTTGATGGTCGCTGGAAGGATGATCCAGAACTGCAGGGTCTACAAGAAGTGCCTGTTCCACAAATAAATGACCACAGGCTGCTGCAGCAACTCTGAAGTTGCGGCTAAATCTGGGAGAATGTATCAATGGCAGCTGTTGAGAGTTGTGGCAGCTGATGTTGTTGGCAAAAGCCTGAAGGATGAGAGGGATGCAACCCATCCTGAAGGATGCAAACAGGCTAAGTGGGGATTTGGGGGGGGGTCTGGGTGCTTTGGGCGAAATCCTAAGAGTTGTGGAGTCCTTCAAGACCACCAATCCCTTGATGTTGCCGGTGGATGTTCCCTTGGACTCACCGAAGGACGAATAAAATTTTGGTCCTCCAAGGGACACTGGATACCATTGACCAAAGTCACAAGGCCAAGACCTTAATAGCAGAGCTGAGCTGTTCAGCTGGAGGTGAGGCAATAAACCTGTACCTGAGGGTGGACACCCGAGGGTGTTTACCACATCGCGTTAATAAACATGCGCTGAGGTTGAGCTGAGGGTGGACAAGGACGCCTAATGTGCGAGGTATCTGAGGGTAGAGCATCAACCTGTGGTCAGAGGATTCTCAATCCTGCTTACAGTGGAATTCGCGCATTGCGTTCCTCCATTGCCGTCCCATCCATGTACTGTCAGTTTAGAGCGAGGGTGGTGGGGCTCTTGAGAAGAGGAGTCTGAAGTGAAGGCCGTTTGGGCGGTTACTTTTTGAGCGGCTGGTTCGATGGCTGATCACCAGCTTTGAGCTGGAATGTTCAGGGGTGTTACTATCCCTATGCTGACCTCCAATCCAACTGTGGATCCCAACCTTCGTTTGTGACACCAGCCTGTGGTGAACCAGTTTGAAATGGAGAAAAGCATCCTGGGATCAGTGGCATCTATGCTGAACTTCTCAAAGGCTGGTGGACAATGCTGCACTCGTGTCATTGCATGCATTCTGTGCTCTGCCCAGGAACAGTCATCATCCCCAACTGAACTGAAGAGGGGCCTTGTTGTTCCCTCTCGAGAAAGGGGAAGGGTGATCGGCCAACGACTGCAACAATGACCGAAGGAGTGACGCTGCTCACTGTGCCGGGCAACATCTTTGCTCGGATGATTCTTCAAGGGTTTGCCCACCATCTGCCTTTGAAGCACCAGTGCCAAGAGCAGTCCAGGCTATACAACCAAAAAGTTCAATGATTGACCGTATCCTGCTCTTCGGGTCCTCACCGAACAAAGACGAGAGTTTTCGGCAGGGATGCTTGCAATGTATGTTGATCTCTGCCAAAGCGTTTGATTCGTGAATGAGGATGCCCCTGGGAGGATCTTGGTCTTCGTGGGTGCCCACCAAAACTGATCAAATCTAATGGTCTGCTCTGGTCCGAGAGTGCTGTGAGATGTGGTGAAACCATCTCCAACTTTAACTTACAGTTGTTTACTTGAGTTGTCCAGGGGTGTGGACTGGCTCCCCACTTTGCAGCAGCACTTTGTATGGACACTTTCTGGGCAGAACGTCAGAGAGATCAAAGCTGCGGTGCCATCGTTTGGAATGGTCAAGATTCTGACCTTGAATTTTGCAAGATGATGCAGGCATTTTTGCGGAGACTCCGGATATGCTTTTGGGGGCCCTCGAATGAAGGAGTCGTGAGCCGCTGGGATTAACGGGTTCCTGGGTCAAAACTAAGATCGAGGTTTTCACTGACATCTTGGATGCTACTATCTTTTCTGTACCTGTTTGTGGTTGGGGATGTTTGAAGGTCACGAAGAGATTCACTTTCCTTGGGCGGTGATATTCATGTCTCTGCCTGGGGTGTGAGCCAGAGGTATCAAAGAACGTCTGGGTCGGGCCTGGGGGAGTCATGGATTCACTGGATGTGGCCCTGTCGATACCTGTGGCAGGAAGGGACGAAAGTCCAAGTCTTCAACATCCCTTGGTGCTTCCATCCCTGCTCTACGGATGTGAGACTTGGACTCTGACCAGGGATCTGAGATGGAACAATTCCTTTGGTCGAGGTCTCTTCAAGAATTCTTGGCTATCGCTGGTCCGGACTTTTGAGTCAAACCAGCAAGTTGCTGAGAGAGACTCAATGAATGTTTTGTTCCCTGCATAGTCCGTGAGCGTCAGCTTTCGGCTGTTAGACATGGTGGCTATTTTAACTGACGCTGGATCTGCTCACCAGATTCCTCTCAGCGAGGGAGCCTCGTGATGTGGAGGAGGCAATGGGGTGACCAACGTGTCCCTCGTGTTGCAGCAGGTTGATCAGCATCTCAAGGAGAATGGGATGGGCCAGGCATCTGCCTGGGGATGGCAAGAACGGAGGCCCCTGGAGTACTGACGGAAAGTGAACACAGCAATGCGCTGCTCCAGAGCATGCTCCCATTACCTAACCTGATCTGACATTAAATATTTTGCGGTTGGGACAATTCCCAATCATTCCAGCTACACAGTCCAGTCAACAATCGATCAATACAAAGTTCGAGTAAACTCTACTTTTCCAATTTTTTCAACAAACAAGAAGAGAGTTCCTCCTGCAGGCAAATGTTTGCTTGCAAGTCCAAAATGCCTTTCTCAGCAAGAGGCACAGCTAACCACACACAAGCCATTTATAGGCGAACCTACTTCCGGTCAACATGTGTGAACAATGCGTGCATCTTTTTGTTATCAGAATGTGGCAATGTCACTCTCATCATTGGATTCCTACTGATTCCTGGTCATTAAAAAATTATAATTTTTTTGATCTGGTATTTTTAATTATGCATAGTGCACAGCTAAATGGCAGCCCCAGTACCGACCGACTGTCTTTTTGGTTCCTGCATGTGGATCAGATGGGGGTGCAAGGTTGATTGCAACTTTCTGTATTTACCGGTGAAAGGCGTGTGGCGCCGTGTTGTGTGATGGCGTGTTAGCAGTGTGTGGAGCGGTGCGTTTGTGATTTATTTTTGGGGCGGTGTAATGCGAATCCCACGAAGCTATTGTTGATCCTACTTATCCTTGCTTCTTGCACCTCCCCTTATAGATGCCTTTAACCAATGGTTGTAACTGTATAGGGGAGAAATCAATAGTTTTTGGTTTTCTTAGTTTTGTTTCTGAGCCCGCCTCTCCTGTTCTTTAAGCGGACTCAGGTATGGCTTTCGAGCATTAAATTTGGCTTGAATGAAAAAAAAACAAATTCAGCCCAAGACTGAAGCACGTGATCAAACAAATACATTGCGTTGCCTCGCTGCAGTGCCAAAATGCATGGCCAAACTAAATTGGCGCTCTTAATGGGAGCGAATATTCTCCACTAATGCGCTGAATTCTGAACAAAAATACCCATTGTTAACTGGAACACGCTACTATTATGCCCACTGCAATTATGGCCCATAATAACCTGTATCATCCATGCACCTATTGTGTCACACACACTGCCAATTAAATAGCTTTATTATAACTTGGCAAGTACACCCGTCGCTTCGCTGACGGGAATACTGCGATGGGCGGAAATAAAAAGGGGAGAAGGAGAGGAGTGGAGGGAGAGAGGAGGGAGGGAGAATGAGGACGGGTGGGAGAGCAGGAGGGAGTGAGTGAGGAGGGAGGGAGAGGAGGAGGGAGGAGGAAGTGAAAGCAGCGAGAGGTGGTTAGAGTTAATACAATTTCATACTGTCTCATCAAAATGTTTCTGGCAAATGGATAACACCGCCTGGACGCTTCCAGAGGCAAGCAACCACCGGACGCCGTCCGAGGCCAAGCACCGCCCGGACAATACTAACCCAAAGGGTCAGGCTGCATGGTCCAACAACAACTGGAAACCACTCCTCTTCTGAGAATGACATTTTATGATTTAAGTAAAAAAAGGGTAAAAAAAAATTTCAACCAATTTAACAGAGTTTGGGATGTGCAGTTTAACTCCAACGGCCAAAAGTACACAACCCAACAATCCTGCCCCATGAGCATTCACATGCACTAACGCCCAAAGGCTGAAGCATCATGATCAATTGAACCACAACGCATTCTAACTAAAAAGGTTACCAGAATGCAATGGTCATTCACAATAACCTGGGGTCCACTTTCTCAGATGGAGTGGACTCCCCTCAAAGAAGTTTAGGCCGGCAAGCTTTTACTATATGAATAAATATCAAATAGTAACATCTTCAACTGGAATGTAGTTGTGAACCCTCGTCTTACAATCAAACAATTGCTGCAAGGTTTCTGAACGGCAATAGGGGTGGCCTGCCACAATAATCCACCCTATTTTGGCATCCATTAATCATAGTTTACGAGGAATTTTTAGGCAGCCACTGCTAAACAAAATGACAGGTTGTCAGCCTGCTACAGATGCTCAACCGCAGTGTCAATCAACGAAAGGTCTTTGGGCAAAGTTTCCCAAATGTGACCTGCAGTGTTGCATGTGGGAAAAAATTGTAATCCATGTTGATGCAACTCTGCCATGTTCATCAAGTAAATATAATTATTTATGCACTGCAGAAAATTTAATATTTATTCCTCACTTCAGATAAGCAATAGTACTGATCTTGTGTACATGAATGCTAAATTAATCGAAAAATGAATGTCTGATAGTAAGCATATATTACAAGCTGAATAAAATTTATGTATTCAACAAAGCGGAGCAAGATGACTTTTACGCGTGCAAATGTCCTACACTTTTGCCTTTTTAGAGTCGACGAGCTTGAAAGCAATGATGCTAAAAATAACTTTCCAGGTAGCTGCAATGATGCCAGAAGGAATGACCAAATTCTAAAGTTTGCCACCCACGAAAATCCAAAGGAGAAAATAGGGAAACCTCATAGCTGATATGCTGTGCTCCTCTGCTTTGTATTTAAATGCAAAATGATAATCGTATCGTCGTATCGAGTTTCGTAAGCCTTTGAGAAATTTATAAGATTGGAGCATCGAAAAGGGAAATCTTTGGAGAGATTCATGAGGAACAGCAAGATGGCAGGATGTCAGGATTCATTATGGTATTTTGTAGTCTATGGCAGGCAGCACGAGTAGCCGCTGCCGGCCTTTCATCGAGTTTTTCGAAGCGTTTTTCGCGCATTGATAATCAAAGTTGTGTGCGAAATTACACCTCCACCATCTGTTTGATTGCGTTTCATGGCAAAGGAAAAACAGCCTTCAACAGCATTTTCCTTGCAGCCAATTCAACTGAATTCGGAAAGCTTGTTTTATTCGGAAGGAAATAAATTACTTGATGCAA
This sequence comes from Eptatretus atami, assembly GCA_035128595.1. Classification (NCBI taxonomy): domain Eukaryota; kingdom Metazoa; phylum Chordata; class Myxini; order Myxiniformes; family Myxinidae; genus Eptatretus; species Eptatretus atami. The sequence continues at coordinate 88,731,591 of CM068953.1, read as the reverse complement.
AAATTGCTGCAACAAGGGGCCATCGATTTATTTGCGTACGCAGGGGTTGGTGGTCTGAACATGGGTTGGTGCGGTTAGATGATTCCTGCATCCCTTAAAATTTTCACCTGTTCATCAGCCTCCCAACCTCCTTGGCTAAAGTATCTGTCCGGAACTGGGCTGGAGAACCAAGCCAGGCCGTACCGGTGTCAATGTTGGTGTTTTACCAGGCCCATGCATCCTAATGTCCTAAATAGAGGACAAGGAGAAGATGTCCAAATTACCACCCACATCAATCGTGCAAGATTCCTGTTTTTCTTTCATTCAGCTCTTCACTTTTTTCTTCTTTTTTTTCTCGTCAAGGCTCGTGAAGAACTAGAAAAACACAGAAATGGATCAGGAATAACAATAGAAAAGGAAACAACAAAAAAGAGAAGGGGGAGACCGGACAAACAAGGGATGCGAGTATCAATGAGGGGTAGGGAAGAAACGCAAGGGTAGACAAGATAAACACAAAGGAAATTTAGGGGGGAGGGTGGTGGGGTGTTAATGTGTATAGAAAAGATCATGGCTTTGGATGGGGGATGAATCTCTGAGATTGTGTGAAACAGCTGTTTGAATACCTGAGGGAGAAACAAGTTCCACATGTGAGAAAAAAGAGGACAAGTGAGGGAGCAAGCAGTATTATGGATTTTTTGTGAGTCCTTACTTATAAAGGGGATTGGGTGCTGGTGGTACCACGTGCGCCCTGAACATACTTGGGCGGGGGAGGGGGTGGGCACGGAGAGGCAAAGAGCAGACCGGATCCACGAGGGTGTAAAGACCGAAAGGAGGTAGAAGAAGACAGAGACCACCGACCTCTCAACCGATGGTGAAGTGACAGGCCATAGACTCAGCGACATCAATGGGAAGATTCCAATGATCTTGAAGGCCTTTGTTTCCATGGCATCAAGCTGAGCAGGGTGTGAGGCAGGGAGCCAGCCTAGAGGGAAGAGCAGTACTCCATCCATACGATACAGATGAAAGTCCTTGTTGGTGGATAGGAGCTCAGTCTGCCAAGGAAGAACTTTTGCACGACAAGAGGATACCTAGTCGGTGTCAGGCGCCCTTTGGAGGCGAAGTTCGAAAGTGAA
>CM068953.1:88693701-88706315 GCA_035128595.1 Eptatretus atami | reverse complement strand
GCTGATGCAAGCTTATAACACTCTGTGAAGCTTACATCATGCTGTAGAGCTTGTACTGCATTGCAAGGTTCATACCTGCAAAGCTTACATCATGTTGTGAAGCTTACACTGCGTCGTGAGGTTCATATCGAGCCACGAGGCCATCGGTGTGACCAGGCCCATTCTACGTTTTATATACATACAAGTGCTACACGTTAAGGCGCTGTCACACCTTGACGATTTAGCCAGCAATGGCAACGTATAAAAATGTATGTAAAACGTTGGCATAGCTGAAATTTGATGTTTTAAAAAAGTTTTGGTCGTATTCATAACGTGTTGTCGTATGCATAACATATTAGTAACGGGCACAGAACGTTTCGTTGTCTTATAGATAACTTTACCATAAACAAATGCTATGTACCTGTTGTCGGCGTTCACAACCTATGCCCAACGATAGTTTAACTTAGGCATAGTGCGCTGCACGTATCGCCGACGAAGTTGTGGCGTAGCCTGTTAAAAACCTTCCGCACGCCAATTTAAATCATAACCGCCTGAGAATTGGAAGTGTCAACCACGCAGTCACACCTTGACGATTTAGCCAGCGTATGCCGACCTATGAAAAATGTGTCTAAAACGCTGGCACACGTCGAATACGGTATGGTAATTGTGTTATACGTTAAGAGCACGCTGAAAAACGATGAAGTACGCTGTCATATTTCGTGTATGTTTAGTACGTCATGAAATTTCAAGCATGCTGAAAATTACGACGTACTCGCCGTATGGCTCACACGTTCCGCTACGCTGGGATAAGTTGTATAGCACGATATGCGATCGTTGACACATGTCGACACAAGTTCCTTGTTAAGTTACTCATAAGTCGAAACACGTCGAGGTAATGTTTAGCATACCCGAAACGTATTTTCTCCGTCAAGGCACATTTCTTTTTTTTCTCCTTGGCTCCGTGAAGACAAGTGACAAATATCTGAAGTTGTGTTGTTGCTGTTTTTTTTTTATATTTTTTTTTTAGTCTATCACGAATTTTAAAATATATTCGGACATTTGCTTTTAAGTTTCGACGTCGACGTGACACATATCCTCAAACAGAAAATATTCACAGAGAGGAACTAAGAATAAGACATGAGCAAACTGAAGAGGCAATCGACTGACGAATGGCACGTGACGAAATATCGGAAGTTATTGTTGTTGTTTTTTTTAAACGCTGCCAATACGCCATTATACGGTAGCTGTAAATTAGAACACGTTCAGTAAGTTCTGTGGTCGTCCGGAAGACGTCAATCATAGTCGACATACGTCAATAGATGCGTTGGAGGTACGTTACACATAGGTTCAAAGCACGTTACTCATAGGTTAGAAATAAGTTTTGGGTACGCAAGCATTACCTCGACATGTTTCGACTTTGAGTAACTTACAAGTAACGTGCCTCGACGTGTGTCAACGATCGCATAACGTGCCTCGACGTGTGTGCAACGATCGTGTAACGTGCCTACAACACGTTACTCATAGGTTATAAATAAGTTTCGGGTACGCTAATCATTACCTCGACGTGTTTCGACTTATGAGTAACTTACAAGTAACGTGTGTCGACGTGTGTCAACGATCGCATAACGTGCCTACAACTTATGGCCAGCGTAGCGGAACGTGTGAGTCATACGCTGGCATACGTCGTTATAATTTCAGCATGCTAAAATTTGAGGACAACCGCAAAGTAAACGATGAAAGCCAGCGTACTACGACGTATGGCAGTGTTTTTCAGCGTGCTCTTAACGTTTACAAACTTAACCATAACGTATTCGACGTGTGCCGGCGTTTTAGCCCAATTTTGCATACGTCAGCATACGTTGGTAAATCGTCAAGGTGTGACAGGGCCTTTAGGGAGATTAAGGTGGTCAGTCTTTCTCTCTATATCGCTAATTCTAAGACTTCTTGTCGTATGAAAGAGTGCAATGTATTTTGTACGCGTTTTAATGTAAACACATTGCACATTACATACATTCGTGCCATTTGCATAATGTATTTTGATGCCATTTGAGGTCTGTTTCCTGTTTGTTTGATTTATTGTATTTGATTTATAGTGGAACTGTAATGCATTTCTGAAGTGTTGTTGTCACAAAACAACATAATTCCTTTCCAGTTTCATGGAGCTCATCAGAGCTATTCGGATCTTTCACGGAGCTTTACGAAACTTCTTTGGGAATGAATGAATGGCCGAAGGCTTCTATATGAACACGACTCCTTGTTACTATATCTGCGTACGACATCCAACGAACCTGCAATACTACGATTATGAAACCTCTAACAGCAGATAAGTGCTTGCTGTGGCTTGTGGCTTGCTGTCGTTAAAGAGTGTCTCACCATGCAAGTTCAAAAAGCAAACAAACAGTAAGACCCATAAACTTGCAAAGCTTGTGAAACTCGTAAGATTGTGAGAATAAAAAGAATAAGCTTACCTTTGCCAAAGAAATCAAAGCAGTAATCTGATTTCAAAGATGCTAAAACTACCAAAGAGAAGTCGATGCAAACATGCAAAGCTCAGAAGAGGAAATTAAATGCAGAAATGCATAACTTGGCAATGGAATGCTGTCATGGATGATTCAGTATCATCCCTCTGAGTTTAGCAATCATAACCAGGACCTAATGTCATGCCAATGAGGTAATTAGGCAATGAATGAGGTAATCCATTGGAAATGTATAAATGCCCTGCAAGAAGTTGGATTTTATATAATTCCACGAAGTCGTTCATACAAGTCCCTGCTGTACAATGTCTGCTGTGGTGAAAACAACCCAGATAAAGCATAAACGTTTCATGGTTGAATTCAAATTGAAAGTTTGTCAGTTTGCAGAAGAGAACGCCAACAGAGGAGCTCATCGTGTATCTGAAGTGGATGAAAAATGTGTGCGAGAGTGGCGAAAGCAACTGTCAAAATTGAAAGACTTGCCAACAACTAAACGAGCCATGAGTGGTGGACGTGTGGAGTGGCCAACAATGGAAGAAGATCTGAAGACTTGGATTGTATCACAGAGAAATGCAGGCCGTTCAGTATCCATGACCCTAATATGCCTTCGAGCACAATAAATGGCGGAGTAAATGGGTATCGCTGACTTTACGGAAGGACCTTCATGGTATTTCAAATTAATGAAACAAAACAGATCATCTGTAAGAGCTAGGTTGATTGTTGGCCAAAAATTGCCCGTGGACTGCGAAGTTAAACTGAAAAGCTTCTCGGAGTTTGTTGAAAAGCAGAAGGCAGATTTGGGCATTCTCGGTAACATGGACGAGGTGCCCATCAGTTTTGATTCGCCGCCCTCGAGGACCACGGAAATGAAAAACTCACCGACCATCAGCGTCATTACTTATGGGACATGAAGGAACAAATTTCACCGCCGTACTCTCCTGCCTCGCTGATGGTACCAAGATCAAGTTGATGGTCATATTAAAAAAAAAAACCCTGCCCAAATATAATTTCACTGCTGTTGTTTTTGTGAGAGCCAACAGAAAAGGTTGGATGAATGAAGATGAAATGGAAGAGTGGGCTGAAAGCTGCTGGTGGTGCCGACCAGGTTCCTTCTTCACCAAAATTAAGTCTCTTCTGGTACTCGACTCTGTCAGCCCATAAGTGCTTTTTATAAGTGCTTTGATATCATATAAATGCTTTGATGCCATTCTGCAAGGCCTACACACCTTGCTGGACAGCAGAGTCTGAAAGGCTCCAAAAAGAGCACAACAAAACTGGGAACCCAGACATCGCGCAGGCACTAATTGTGGCTCTGTTCACAGAACATTTTCAATAACTGGAAGGAGTTGGTGGCATCAACAGATTTCACCCACAGCAATCGCAAGGCATAGGCTTGCTGAGGAAACTGGGTGCTGCAGAAAACACTACTGCTGCCATCCCAAGAGTGCCATTCCCTCAATTCCATCACATCTCACTCAAAGGTGCTGACCTCCAAATCACTAAGGCAAGATATAACCAGAGTTGGTGTAAAGCCACCCAATGCTCGCCTGTTTATATATTTATCGTTTTTAAAAGACTCGTCTAATAATTAATATTTTTTTTATAAAGCATTGCAGTGAAGTCTGATCCAAATAATTTTAAAGCATATATATGTATTTGTATATTGTAATCAGTAACAAGAGCGCAAGTGAGCACATATACGCCCGAACAAGAAGGTGTATACAGAATGTTGGGTGTCAAAGCCACCCTATGCCTGTTTAATACATTTATCGTTTTTAAAGACTCGTCTAATAATTAATATTTTTTATAAAGCATTGCATTGAAGTCTGATCCAAATAATTTAAAGCAATATATGTATTTTGTATATTGTAATCAGTAACAAGAGCGCAAGTGAGCACAATATATGCCCGAACAAGAAGGTGTATACAGAATTGTGCTACTACGTGGAAAACAGCATCCTGGTTGCCATGGCAACCATTTTAGATGACTAACGTATGTCGCGACAATACCGTCTCCACAGTCTGTACCTATATACCAGATATGAAACGTGAAATTTGAAAACTTTGGGAGTTAGAGTGCGGAAGGAATGGATGGAAAACAGCATCCTGGTTGCCATGGCAACCACTTTAGATGACGAACGTATGTCACGACACACCGTCTCCACAGTCTGTACCTATGTACCAAATATGAAACGTGAAAGTTGAAAACTTTGGGAGTTAGAGTGCGGACAGGAACGGACGGACGGACGACGACACACATATACGCCCGATATATATATATATATATATATATATATAATATATATATATATATATATATATATATATATATATATATATAACAGTCAACCCCGCTTCATCGGGTTCACCTATCGCGCCCCCGGTTCATCGCGGGTTTCCCTTGGAACGTAACTAATTTTTTCTGCGGATTCCCCCGGTACATCGCGGTAATAATATATAAAATATAAATTATTTAAGCAATAAATTATAACGCGTGGTGCTCGACCAGTCACACAACGCACGAGACAAAGTTTCGCTTGTGAACTTCGAATATTTTCTACGTTTTTTCTCCAAGCCCCACGATGCCGCCCAAACGCCCTGCACCTTCTAAGGCATCTGGCAAGGAACCGAAGCGCCAGAGGAAGGTCCTGGGACGCTCCAGGAGAAGGTTAAGGTAAAGGTGCTCCATATATGCTTCGGGAAGGAAAAGGTTTGCCGCCGTTGGACGAGCACTGTCTATAACCCAGCACCTCAAAACGACCAGACCAGACTAGTCGATCTCCGGCACCTCAAACCCAATCACTGCCAAATCGACCAGACCAGACTAGTCGATCTCCGCACCTCAAACCCAATCACTGCAAAACCGACCAGACCAGACTAGTCGATCTCAGGCACCTCAAACCCAATCACTCCCAAACGGACCAGACCAGACGAGTCGATTTTTTGGGAGGCGTCCATTCATCGCGGATTTTCACTTAGCGCGGGGAGGTTTGGAACGTAACCCCCACGAGAAACGGGGATTACTGTATATATATATATATATCGGGCGTATAAAAAATAGTGTGGTAGATAAAAACATTAGAAAGGAAAAAATAACTTGCACCAAAAATTTAACATTTTCACGCTGACGCTCACGCTCACGCTCACTCCCGGGGTATCGCTATAGCTCTCTGTTCTTCGAACAGGCGAGCTAAAAAGGGATTTCCTCTGAAATCTCCACCAAAGCCGATTGAGCAGTCACCTGTCAGTCCCATATACAAAGAAAGACATTGACGCACACTGTCTGCAACCAAAAATAGCAAAGCTGCAAGGGCCAACAAAATTTCCCTGAATTCCTTAAAAACATCGTTGAAAAGGGTCATACCTGATTGGCAGCCCTTTTTACTGCTGTCTATGAAACAGGGTAAATTCCTGCAACATGGATGAACACTAATATTATTGCCATCCTAAACACTGGTAAAGGGGCTGTCACACCTTGACGATTTAGCCAGCGTATGCCGATTTATGAAAAATTTGTCTAAAACGCTGGCACACGTCGAATACGTTATGGGTACGTTTTGTGTACGTTAAGAGCACGCTGAAAACACTACCATAGGTCGTATTACGCTGGTTTAAAACGTTGTACTTTTGTGTTGTCCAAACATTTTGCATGCTTGAAATTTTAGACGTACTCTGCGTTTGGCTCACACGTTCCGCTACGCTGGCCATAAGTTGTAGGCACGTTATGCGATCGTTGACACACGTTAATTGTATGTTACTCATAAGTCGAAACACGTAGAGGTAACATTCGCGTACCCGAAACTTATTTCTAACTATGAGTAACGTTTTTGTAAGCACGCTACACGAACGTTGTTCACACTTCGCATCACGCTACTTGAAAGTTCCTCATACGTCGAAACACATCAAAGTAATGTTTAGGGTACCCGTGACTTATTTATAACCTATGAATACTGCTTGGGAATTATTACGCTATGCATACGCTAGACTATCGTTGGCATAGGTTGTGGACGCCTAAAACACGATAAACAATCGTTGGTATAACTTATGTATAAGTTATAGAAGCGTTCTGTGTTCATTACTAGTACATTATGCATTTGTCAAAGTCGTTTTAATACTTTAAAAAGTAAACAAAGAAATAGTTCATCGTGGAATGAGGAAAAAAAATTAGTCGAAAAGAACATCGAACAATGGTGCAAAGTCGTCTCCTATTCGTGGACGATAAGATCATCACCCACACCCCCCATCACGCTCACCTACTACTGCTGACATGGACCTACTACTACGACTACTGACATAGAATACTACTACTACTACTACTGACATAGACATACTACTACTACCGACATAAGACATACTACTACTACTACTACTACTACTGACATAGACATACTACTACTACTTAACTACTACTACTACTACTACTGACATAGACATACTACTACTACTACTACTGACATAGAATACTACTACTACTACTACTGCATAGATCTACTACTACTACTACTACTGACATAGACATACTACTACTACCAATGCTACTACTACAACTACTACTACTATTCTACTGTCACGCACACCAACTACTGCTAATAGTATTACTACTACTGATCTACTGGCATTGACATCTACTCAACATGGAGTCTGGAACAATGATGGGTTCCTCTTGTGAAGCCCATTTGTATATACCAATTCCCCTTAATGCTGCCAATACGCCATTACACGGTAGATGTAAGTTAGAAACACGTTCAGTAAGTGCTGTGGTCGTCCGGAAGACGTCAATCTAATTCGTCTACATACGACAATGTGCATTTGAGATACATTACACATAGGTTCATAGCATGTTACTCAAAGGTTAGAAGCACGTTATACTTAGGTTCAAAGCATGCTACACATAGGTTAAACGCACGTTACTCATAGGTTCATAGCACGCTAGTCATTGGTTCAAGGCAAGTTACAAATAGGTTCAATGCACGTTACTCATAGGTTTCAAGCACGTTAAACATAGGTTCAGAGCACGCTACTCATAGGTTAAAAGGACGTTACCCATTGGTTGAAATTAGGTTGCGGTTATGTAAATATTACCTTGACGTGTTTCGACTTATGAGTAACCTACAAGTAACGTGTGTCCGTCGTGTGTATACAATCGCGGAGCGTGCCAGGAACATATGACAACGCATGCGGAACGTGTTAGCCATACGCCGAGTACGTCGTAAAATTTTCAGCATGCTTGAAATTTCACGACGATTACACCGTACCACGTAATATGACAGCGTACTTCATTGTTTTACAGCCTACTCTTAACGTATACACAACTTACCTATACCGTATTTGACGGTGCGCCTAGCGTTTTAGACACATTTTTCATAGGCCGGCATACGCTGGCAAAATCGTCAAGGTGTGACTGCGATGTTGACACTTCAAATTTTCAGGCGGTTATGATTTAAATCGGCGTGCGGCAGGTTCTTAACAGGCTACGCCACGAGTTCGCCGGCGATACGTTTAGCGCGCTATGCGTAAGTTAAACTATCGTTGGGCATAGGTTGTGAACGCCGACAACAGGCTAAGCATTCGTTGGTAAAAGTTATCAATAACACAACGAAACGTTCTGTGCCCTTACTAATATGTTATGCATACGACCAACACGTTATGAATACGCCCAAAACTAAAAAAAAAAACATCAAAATTTCAGCGTACCCAACGTTTTACATACATTTTTATACGTTGCCATTGCTGGTTAAAACGTCAATTTGTGACAGGGCCGCTTATCATTTTTGCATGTGACAGCTCATCATACGGCATCGGTGCCATCTTTTTTCAGGTAATGAGTGATGGTACTGAGCATCCGGTGTGTTTTACATCATGTACTCTGATGGCCACAGAGCAGAATTATGCTCAAATTGAGCGTGAAGCGCCGAGTCTGGTATGGGGCATGTTGAAGTTTTGTGAGTACTTGATAGGTCGACATTTCCTCATACAAACTGATATATCAACTGCTTCAGTTCTTGTTCAATCCTGGGAAAGGCATTCCAATCACTCCTCACTGCTGAGCTACAGAGATGGTGTCTGTACTTCGGTGCATATGACCACAAAATCAAATTTCGTGCTTCTGAACGGCACACTAACTGTAATGGCCTGTCTCGACTGCCATCTCCTAAGGTCATCGCCGAACCGACAGATGACGTTGAGGTGTAGATGTTCGAACAGATCGAGTCTGTTTCAGTAATCGCTGCGAACATGGACACTGCCATTTGTTGCGATCCAGTTTTGTCGCATGTTGCACACGCTGTATTGTCTGGTTGGTGGCATGAGTTTACCTCAGTCAGAATATGCTCCATATATGTCGCATGCATCCAAGCTGTCTTTAGCTCAAGGTTGTGTTATGAGGGTGGTCATTCCTGCTTCATTGCATCAGCACTGACTCAATGAGGGTCATTGAGGTGTGGTAAAAACAGAGTTTAGCCTCGAGTTTGTTGTGACTCGGGCTTGATGGGGATATAGAGCGGATGGTAAAAGATGTGCTACGTGTCGAACTGATGCTGGTAATCCCTCACGTGTCTCATGGCTGCCCGCCGATGAAACATGGCAGCACGTTTTTGTAGATTTTGCAGAGCCAGACATGGGGCCAGATTTTTCTGGTGATGATTGACGCTTACTCAAAGTGGCCGGAAGTAGTTGGTATGTAGTCCATCTCAGCAGAGAACAAAGTGGAGCGTCTGTGGAGTATTTTTGCGAACAAAGGTATTCCAAAGATTTTAGTTTCGGACAATGGTCCACAGTTTGTATCTGAGGTGTTTGGTGTGTTCATGTGCAGTAATGGTATCAAACACCTGAAGTCGGTGCCTTACCACCCAGCTACAAATGGCCAGGCCAAATCACTTGTCAAAGCTTTGAAACATGCCTTACGTTGGGGCCAAGTGGTACAATCCAAGCAGAGTAGGGTTGATGTGTTTTTGCACGTCTATTGTCATGCATTGCATTATACTATGCAGGAAACGCTTGCATTCTGCATGTATGGCCGACAGTTGCGGTTGGGGCTGGATTTGTTGGTCAAGGTGAAGACAGCGATCAACTAACATCTTCATGCTGGGTCCCAAGCATTCCAGTGCCATGAGGTCAATGCAGTAGATCTGTGGTGTACTTTTCATTGGTGCCATTTTGTTAGTACTTTTACATTATGAACTTTGTTCCATTTACTTGTCCAACCAATGGCAGTAGTGTCGGTGTGGTTTTTAGCTCATCTGGAACGTAGTTCCGGGGAGCTTATGGGATGGCACATCGTCAGTCCATCAGTACGTCCATCCGTCCACAAATACTGCAACTTCTCTGAAACTACACATACGATTTCAATGAAACTTTACCACAACCATCACCACCCTGTATGTACCAAAGCTTGTCCGTGACATAAAAAAAAAATCGGGTCCTAAGGAGGTCTACGGTGCCCCCCCCCCAACAAAGAGGTGTTTTCTTTCTTCTCAGAAACGACACATTTCCGATGAAACTTGACACTACAACCTTAATAACCCATGATGTACCAAAGTTTGTTCTTGACATTAAAAACTAAAAGTGCACTCGGTGGAGCGCATACCTCCACGACGTAATACCTGATCCACAAGAACATATCGGGCCCAAAACATTTTTTTAAATATCATGCTATACAGTACTATATCGTTTTTGGTCCTATCTCAATGGTGAAGAATCACTTAAGAAATTAAATAATTCTCGCATCCAGATCCGCACCAAAATCGAATCAATTCTTCCTTGCCACACACCCAACGTCTCCACCAAGTTTCGCCCGAATCCGTTCATAACTTTTTGAGATATAGTGCTATATATCAGTTTCGCACTATCTCTCAATGGTGAAGAATCACTTTAAAATTATCAGATCCGGATCCGGATTTCACCAAAATCGAATCAGTTCGTCCTTGTCACACCCTGAACCTGTCCACAAATTTTCATCTGGATCTGTCCACAACTTTTTGAGATATCCTGCACACAGACAAACAAACAGACAAACAAGCAAACAAACAGACAAAGACAGAAAGGGGTGAAAACATAACCTCATTCACCTTCGGTGGCGGAGGTAAAAATTGGGGTCTAAGTGAGTGTAAGGAGGGGTTGCCCCCGAAAATATGCATTTGCTTTCTTCTCCAAAACGACACACAATTTTGATGAAACTTGACCACAACCTTCATCACCTGTGATGCACCAAAGTTTGTTTACACCAGTGGTTCTTAACCTTTTTACCACCACACCCACTCTCGTACTTGGTCCTTGCCTCCACCCCCACCCCACCTCACATCTTCAACCAAATGATTAAAAATCCCTCCTGAATTAAAAGGAAAAACTGCAAAAAATGTGTGTTTTTAGTCTTTTTTATTGAACAAAGTATTCTGTATAAGCAACACTCATATACACAGTATATTTAATGAAATGACATTTAATGAGATACCTGACATTGCTTCTTAGCTACCAGATCTTGAATGCGTGGTCGAATGCCAGAGAGAGCACAATGCAAGTTCCCTTCAACATTCAGCTTGTTTCTGTACTTGGTCTTGATAGCAACGAGCGTGGAAAATGCAGCTTCACAAAGATACGTTGATACAAACATTGTCAGAATCCGAAGAGCTTGATGTGAGATCAAAGGGTAAACAGGAAGGTACGTGACCAGCAACGTCTCTAAGGTCCAGTTTCTTTGAAAGTCTTCTCAGCCGGAGTTTGAACTTTAACTCAGAAACTTCCTCTTTGCACTTCCTGCAAATATCAAGCTACTTCCACATTGAAAACGGGTTCCCTATGAATTCTACAGCTTCGCGATTCTCCAATCTAATTCGGAAAAGTATCTTGAATGATTCGCTTTCAACTCAAGTCAGAATGAGTAAATATTATTGTTTGTTTAATCAGAATAAGAGTAACTTGAATGAGAGCAGACTCCAAGTTAGTCAAAACGGCTTGTTGTCCATCCTGAATTCCGACATTTCCAGAGGGTCGAGTTTGGCATACAGCTCGAATGATCGTCATGGCGTGCATGATTATGTTTAGTTTTTCCTTGGTTTGAGTTGAAGGCATTCGCACATTCGAAATATAGTCCACCAAGGTGCAGAGATAGCAAAAATCCTTAATGGAACTTGTCAAGGAAATTGCATTTCTGCGCAACTAAAATGGTTGCATCCCTGTCCGTAGTTCATGAAGCCGTCAAAGCAGTTCCCTTCAAAATTCAGTCGTACTCTTGTTGTGGAGAAGCAAGGCTTGATGTTCAGAATCCATGTCCACGCACAGCTGTTTGAAGAGACGACTGTTTATGGCTCCAGCTTTGATGAAGTAGACTACATTGATAGGCAGGTTCATGACATCCCTCATTTCAGCAAGTAGAGTTGTGGATGCAAAGGCTTCATGATGAAGGATGCAGTGCATACCTATAGCAGATGGACTTTTTTCTTTCACTCCTCTTGTTATGAAACCACATTGCAAACCAAGCATGGTCAGAGCTCCATCAGTACACACCCCGACCAGCAAGTCCCACAAAAGTTGATTTTCCTGGAAGCAGTGTGATACCACTTGAAAAATATCTGTTGCTGTTGTATAACTTTCCATGGGATGGCAGAGAAGCATTTCCTCTTTTACACTATTGCCTGACATGAAACGAGCATACGTCAGGAGCTGAGAACACTGAGCAACATCAGTCGTTTCGTCCAACTGGATGGCAAATACAGGAGAAGCTCTATGTTTTTGAGAGACATTTCATTCGATCCTTGCCGCTTGACGGTAATCGTTTGATAGAGAGATTTGGGAAAGCTTGTTTTGCAATATCCTTCCCCAGAACGAGCTCTGTTGCAACGCAGTACACATTGGTTTTAGAGTAGTCTCTCCGATGTTATGGCTCTTTTTTGCTCTTGCAATCACATGGTGATCTCATAGGAACCTCAACAACCTTTGAAGTGTGTTGCCGAATGCTCCACTGCTGTAACATCTTAGGCTCTTGCTTCAAGGACTGGTGTTTTTGTTTCAAACAATGCTTGGGTTTTGGCTTGCTTAGAGGGTGCAGGATGCATTGTCTTCAAGTGGCTTCCAAGCGTGGGGACTGCATGCCATCATTGCCTAAGAGTCTTGTTGCATATTACGCAACTGGGGTACCTCTGTGTGCAAGCCCTTTTGGGGACGAATC
>CM068953.1:88635388-88647099 GCA_035128595.1 Eptatretus atami | reverse complement strand
ATCAGGGTCTTGCGTATCCATTGTCACTTATCTGAAAAGGCAATATTATTTGGGATAGAACAATGTTCGGAAAAGGTTTTTTAAAGGAAACATTTTGTTTTTGCAATCAGCGAAATGAAATTTTTTGTGTTACCAGGTTTAATTAGGACGTGGCGTAAATTAAAGTACCGGCAAATCGATTAAATGATATCAGGCCTAGAGACAGATATTGCGGATTAAAAAATGTTTTTAGAAACATGATAAAGGATGAGATGATCACGATTTGACTCTGCTTCTTTAAGTGGACTAGGTACAGGAGTTTACACTTAAGAATGGCCAATCCATGGACAGGGTGGTCTGAGAGACATTTTGGCCAAACTTCCATCTTTGTACTCAATCATGCTAATTAATGTGGTAATTAGTGCTAATTAGGGGTGTCTTAAGTAGACTAAAGTACAGGAGTTGACATGTCAGAGATGGCGGATCTTGATTTTCACCCAAAGATGAACAATTTAGCGCTGGGTTTCATTCATGTACCTAATTATGCTAATTAACCCCCCCCCCCCCCCCCCCCCCCCCCCCCCCCGGCAGCACTGACCCTGACCTTTGACCCGTTCTTAACTGGACTTGGTACAGGATTTGACACTTAAGAATGCTGAAACTTAGGGTACCCTACTGGATATTTTGGTGCAAGTCTCATTTTGTACTCAATCATGCGGTATAATTGTTGACAGTGACTTCGATGAGTTGACAATACCACAATAATGTGGTAATTAGGGGCATTCTTAAGTAGGCTAAGTACAGGAGTTGACACTTAAGAATGGCGGATCTTTATTTCTCCCTTCTCGGAGAACATTTTGGCACTGGTTTCATTCATACACTCAATCATGCTAATTAAACTTGAATTTGGGGGTACTTTAAGTGGTCGCCCCCAGGAATGGTACGGGAGATGAAACTTAGAGATGCCCGTTTGAGGTCCCATGTTGTATCCCATGTTGTATCCCATCATATTCCAAGCCTCAAACCTTTTGTACTCGCAATGCTAAGAAATCTCCATGGGCTCCCGGACTAAAAAGACAAAACCTTTTTTTGAAAAAAAATTTTAAAGTGATTTTTGTGGGATTTTTATATGTCCGATATATATATATATATATATATATATATATTATATATATATATATATCGGGGCGTATTATGTGATACCGGTCGTCGTCCGTCTCTCTGTCTGTCTGTCTGTCTGTCTGTCTCCATCCGTCCCTGTCCGCACTCCAACTCCCAAAGTTTTTAACTTTCACGTTTCATATTTAGTACATAGGTACAGACTGTGGAGACGAGTGGTGCGCGACATACGTTCGTCATCTAAAGTTGCCATGGCAACCAGGATGCTGTTTTCCATGTAGTAGCACAATTCTGTATATACCTTCTTGTTCGGGCGTATATTGTGCTCACTTTCGCTTTTCTTGTTTTATTTATTTTTATTTTAAATAATCGGTCTGTAGTGCTTGACACTTTGTGAGAAGGTAATAAGTTATCCCTGACCCTATTCCTTAATGGATTTGGGAAAGTGATTTAGGTCTACACAAAAGAAAATTGATTTCTTCAAAATGCCAACATGCTCAGAACAGCATCTGGCAATGCCTGGTACCCCTGCTTGCGCTAAATACATACGGCATCCTTAACCTTTTCAAGGTGTGTGTACTCACCAAGAAGTAGTGGAAGCTTTGCCCATTTTCATGTCTAGTGTAATAGTTTCGCTGTGGTAGCAGTTGAACTTTAGAAAGGTCTGTTGTTCGACATTTTAAGGGATGAGTGAGATGATGGAGCACTTCACAACGAGAGGCACAATATGGTGACCAAAGGTAGACGCCTGATGCTGCGTCATACGCTTGGCTGTGACGTTCACTGAAGGAGTGGAGGGCTGTTTGAAATTTCACTCATAGCACTTCACTCTACTGTGCTGCACAGTATTTAAATTGCATCATATCATCGTGAAAAAAATGCTAATGTAAGTCACGAAACCTGTTGTAAAAAAGCAGGTTTGTTGAAGTGGAAAAAAAACCCCTAAACTGAGTGTTTGTCGAGGGTTAGTAAATTGAGGGAGACCTGTAAGTTAAACTGTGTGCTGGAATGCTTTGAATTGCAAAATGAGCAACAACTGAGGTTTCCCTGAACATTCATTAATTTTAGTTCTCAGTTGGTCTGTGTTATTGAGTCTTTAATTTCTGACTATTCTTCATTTGTCTGAAGATTACCAGTAAACGATGAAAGTGAATTGCAAAACTGTCCAAAGCATTTTGAGAGCAATTAAAATAAAATAAAGAAAAAAAAAATATTTTTTTTGACTTCTCATTTAAACAAATTTTATATGTGCAGAAATGAAATTAACTCTACATTTCTTGTTTGTGAAAATCAATGCTACTTTGAAGTGTTCATCATAAAGTGCATGGCCAACAAAGCACAGTAATAAGAAAAAAATTATTGCGTCACATTTTATAATGCAGATGGGTTAATTGCATGTTTTCATCGGACTTTTATTTTTAAAAATAAAAAAAAGATTAAGAATGGGAAGTAGCAACTGGTTGCTGGTTAATTTAAATAGTGTATACATACGCACATACACTGACTCTCCAATGGGCAATCCGAGATTAACTCCCAAGGCACCCAGACGCATTCTGAGCACACAACAACTCTGGTACGATGTGCTTATGATTAATTTTGTCCATTTTGCGGTTTCAGCGCATGCGTGCTGTTTTATAAAGGAATTTGGTTATGCTGTAGGGCAATTCCGTGGCTCAAAATCCACAGTGAATATGCTTTTAAACAGAAGTTATTAAATTTTAACTGGGAAGAGAATGCTATGGAATCGATGAAGGAAGAGTCTATATTGAAAACCTGCCAGTGTGTTTAAACTTGGCATGGTCTCCACGCCTAAACCTTGAACTAACTTGCGACATGCAGATTCATTCAAGGACATATTGTTGTGGGCCGGGGTTCGGTGGCGATAAACGACCACGAGATGGAGCAGTGGAGTCGTCTCCCACCGAATACCCGGAATTTAGGTCGTGACTCTCGGACAACTCCGAAAGGTCACGGGTCACAGACGACCGTGGTCGCCAATATTTCGACGGCGTGAGGTAGGGTCCACTTGTCTAATTCCAATTTACCTAAGTATTCACGCCGTCCAACTACCGGGGAGACCACACCCTCGGCCGACTTTGTCTGAATCGAGTCGCTATCACCGACTCGGATCCGGCGTAACCGAGCGGAAGTTACCAAAGCCGTGCCGGACCAAATGAACAACTTACGGCACGAACGGC
This sequence comes from Eptatretus atami, assembly GCA_035128595.1. Lineage (NCBI taxonomy): Eukaryota > Metazoa > Chordata > Myxini > Myxiniformes > Myxinidae > Eptatretus > Eptatretus atami. Next base: position 88,643,803 of record CM068953.1, on the reverse strand, counting down.
CTAACTAATTCGCAATACGCACCATGCTAGGCCAATGGAGGAAAGCACAGAAAACGAGCTGGTACATTTAACGGGTTTATTTATAACAATAATCGGGGAGGGGAAGCACACAAAGAGCAGAGTTATCACGAATAAAGAAATGCAATGTACAAGGAAAGGAAAACACTTATACAATCCTACTTACAGACGGGGCCCACGGACACTCACACAAAAGAAAAGAAACCAGGATTTTATTGTTCCCCTCGCAGCCGTGAGGAGAGACGAGCTGGAGGTCAGAGTAAAAGAGTACCTGCCTTCGCAGGGAAGCGTGCTCGGAAATGCGGCACCTGGTGGCTACTGGTCGTCGGGGCATGATCCGGGAGCTCGTACGAGGCTCGTGGAACGGGACGGAACCCGCGTGGCGAATCGTCGGGGCACTCTAACTCCGATCTGTCCACGTGCCGACAAAATCGCCTTCTCCGTGCAGCCACCGACAAGTGCAAAACAACAACCATGGCTACTTTCGTCCACTCCACTCCTGTCCACAGAACTCTTGTCCACCGAACTCTTCGCGCCAACGCCAACGATGACACACGACCTTCCGTCCACACCACTCCTGTTTTTCCACCACTCTTCTGGCACTGTTTGGGGCTATATCTCCTCCACACAGGGCGGGGCCTTGGTGAGAATCATCTCGCTGTCCGTCTCTCATTGGCTGACGGCTGAACCCTTCCGAGGCGGAGCCGTGGCCCCTGCTCGTAGCCCGGATATTCCTCGTGGCTACGTGGCCTCGCTCGCGCAGAGTAACAGGATCTGCCTTAGAAAATCGTCATACCAGAGGAGTTCTTCTGTGGGGATGGAGCGTGATGGGCTGGTTGGGTCGCCCAGATGGGTGGTAGATGTATGGGATGTAGATGGCTGATGTAATAACCTAACTAAAGACGTCACAACGCACGTTTCCGAGTCTCCCACTAGACAAAAAGGAAAGGGACCTATCTCACACGTACTTACCGGCATAACTAACTTTGGAACCTGAATGTTGAGTGCGCATGGTTTCCAGATTCGTAACAATATAACAAATGTAGAGGGCTACCCTTAAGCCACCCATGAGACTGTGGTGCTTCTGAATAGCTTGCAGGCCGGTGGCCCTTCAGTTTGTACTGCAGCTATAGTGGCTCACTTTCCATTCGGACTGAATTGTGACTAAAAGCCGGACCACAAACTGCTGGAATGGCTCGTACCCTTAAATGTGGGTGCCAACCTCTTGGCATAATGCTTCTGTGTTGCCCTTTATAGCAGTGACCACTCCTTACTGGGTGTTGTGCACATAGTTCTGCCATATTGCCACTGCGTGTCAGACGTGGACTTGCAATGTTGGGATAGTGTGCTGGATGTTGCACACTGTTCCACCATGTTTCTGCTGCTTTGTCACACATCACACACATGGATCACTGCGTTGGTTTCACAGCTGCGTGGGAGGTGAAAAAATAACAATGGAGAACGATTAAGTATTACAGAGGAAAAGAGGCAAAAAGACAGGTGCTAGAGCAACAAGGAGCTTTCTGTGCGCACAATCCGTCATTGTTAACTGATTACAAAACACTGACATTCATTCTGAAATAATTAGGTGTGTGTGTGTGTGTGTGCGTGCATATTTTCTCGAAGCACTTTCATGAATAGTCTGTCATTCCTCTACTTCATACCTGTGCACCAAAATTGGCAGGCAAGAAAGGCGGATTTGACTGCAAAATATAGACTGGTTTTTTTTTGTGAATGAGGACTTTGTGTGAAACAAATCAAGTAACATTACCATTCAACTGTGGTTTGACTCTTGAGTAATTGCAAGGAAATTGGCACTGAAGTGTGAAAAAGGACAAGGACAAAAGAGGGCTTCAGCAAGTTGCAAGATAATGTTCAAGCAACTGTTTCAGTGTTGTCCTCTCATCTGAAGTGTAGCTGTGGGAGGACCATTCTGGGGTGACAGACTGATGTTGCCTTGTAGACTTAGATCGCCATGCACATCGGCCTCAATCAGCCAATTAACTACAATCTCAGAGACTCCTGCCCCACCAAAAAGTGCATTGCGTGCCTCAAAATGGATTTTTCAACTTCTTTGACATTGATCCTCAGCTTCTAGTTCTCTCGATCAAGCGTTGCTGTGTGCAGTGCCTCTGTCTGTCTCCAGGCCCGTATCTTTGTTCAACATGTTTATGTAGTTGAGATCTGAGCCGCCCCGTTTTCCATGTTTAGGTGTCCAAAGTACAATATTGGAAACGTGTTTGTTTTTGTCTGCAGCAGTGTCCAGCAGTCCTGAGACGTTTTCTAATTTAACAGCTTTGGAAGAGAAACATAGAGCACTTTCCTTGTCCTATGGCTACATTTGATGTCCATTGGTCTGAATGAAAGTCTAGTATAGCATCCATAAAGTCCCTTCTTGTGGATCGCAATGCGGGTCAATGCTTAACTTCCAGAAAGCAGGATGGTTTAATTTGCCATGAACAGTCATTCCAAATGGGCTTTGGATCTCACATTGGTGAGATAATCAGTGTGATTGATGTTTTCCCACCCCCATTACACCACAGATGGTGTCATTTGATTAGAAGTTCAAACTGTCTGGCTCAGATGGGTAGCATTTTGTTGAGCAATGGCTGGTGATTTCTACTGATTAACTTGAGTGGTATTTTCTAACCTCCATGTAGCCACATTGTGTTGGGAAATACATTTTTACGTCTGCCACCGAAGTTGAAGGAGGTTGTTTTCACCTCTTTCTGTCTTGTTTGTTTGTGTGCAGGATATCTCAAAGTTGTGGATGGATCCGGATGCAATTTTGTGAACAGTTTGGGTGTGTAACAAGGACTAACTGATTAGATTTTGGTGAAGATCCGGATCTGGCTACTCTATTTTTTAAATTGATTCTTCACCAATTGAGAGATTGTGCGAAACCGATATTCAGCATGATATCTCAAAACATTGTGGATGGATTCGGGCAAAACTTGGTGGACAGGTTGGGTGTGTGGTGAGGACGAATCGACTAGATTTTGGTGAAAATCCGGATCTGGATACGAGAATTATTTAATTTTTACAGTGATTCTTCACAATTATGCCTGGTGTTGGCTTAATGGTTAGGGTGATGGGCTTTGGATCCTTGGGTCCTGAGTTGAAATCCCACTCAGCTGTTAAATTGATACCAGGTGGGGTTAACTCAGCCTGTCATCCTTCCGAGGTCGGCAAAATGAGTGCCAGCATGCTGATATACTGTGTCGGAGTGGCGACCCATCCAGGATTGTGCCCAATAGCCAAGGAGACTGCTTGGGCAGCACCAACGCTCTGCACAGAGTATGGTTCCAATCTCCTCCTTCACCAGTGAGAGATCAGGCCAAAAACGATATCGTACTGTATCGCATGATATTTAAACAAGGACAAATGTGTCCAAGAGCTGCATCATTCCACCAGTCAACAAGAAGAAGAAGAACAACGCGGAGCTCTCTTAGAGCCAGCGTTCGCAACGCGGAAAGGTTTTGTCTTCACCAGAAGAAGAAGAAGAACAATGCGGAGCTCTCTTAGAGCCAGCGTTCGCTACGCGAGACTCGGCTAGAAATGTATTTGGCCCGATATGTTCTCATGGATCGGGCATTACGTGGCGTAGGTATGCACTCTACCGAGTGCCCTTCTAGTTAGTCATGATTTGGAGCACCTCCATCTTTTTGGCACTTTCGTCCCACCCTCAACTCTGACCTCTCTAAAGCCAGCTGCAGATTAGGCATACTCTGTCATGCCAAGTCCTTTGATAAATTCCAACTTCTCACAGCTTACAAGGTGTTTGACCACTGCTCAATGTGGTACTTCTCTCTTCCATGGTCTGGTTGATTCCACTTCAAACCTCTCGTCTCTTGGATGTGGTGAAGTCCAGAAAGTTAAACGTCATTATAAACGTCCACACCGAACCTGAGGCATGCCCTGTTGTCTCTTTACAGAAATGTTTTTGGTATCTCTCTTGGTCTCTTTCAGCTCTTTCCACCTCTGCTCTTTCAGCTCTTCATGCTGCCCATTATTTAATTGATGCTTTCATTAAAACAGTGCTCTCATTTTGTCACATTTTGTGCTTTCCATCACCACCACTCCAAGTGCAGTATTAAGGTTTTGGGGCAAAATACTGGATTTTTAAAAGCAAAAAAAAAACAAACAAAAAAACAACACCACCACTCACAAAGTACAAATCTTACCTTTGTGTGTGTAATGTAATTTCATCACCAAGTTGAGCATGGAGGGGTATCATTGTTCCAAAAGTTGCTTGCTTTTGGCCTGAAATTCTTTATTGACTCCTGCAGGTGGTGAAGCAACAGCTCTTTCTGATTTTTTTCTTCTTCTCCCCCCCCCCCCCTTTCAGATTTTTTGCATTTAAAATGCTTTCTAATTTTCTCCATTTTGTTTTATTTGTTCCCAAATGAAGTTGTTCATCGTGCACCGGTATTTAACCGCTTTTTATCTTGCCCAAACAAAGTTTTTGCAAGATATGTTAGTCAGCTTGTATGTTTTTTATTTTTTTGTTTGTCTGTAATCACGTATAAATAATTCTGCAGAGCACAGTTATCATTGGAAATTTTTGTGACCGCATATCAGAGGCCTATAGAGGTCCCTTTCAGCGCATAAAATTTTGAAGGTCAAGGTCAAAGGTCAAGGTCACTTTGTCGCAAATCAGGGGAGTCGACGAAACCCTTATTTTTTGAGTAATTTGATCGATCGTCTTCAAACTTCATGGGAATATAGTTCATGGTCTGGCGCTCAGCTGATTAATTTTTGGTGGCGATTGGCCTTGACCTTCATATTTTTTTTTTTTTTTGTCGTTTTTTTTGTCTGTAATCACGTATAAATCACTCTGCGAGCACATTATCATTGAAATTTTTGTAACTTCACATATCAGAGGCCTATAGAGGTCCCTTTCAGCGCATAAAATTTTGAGGTCAAAGTCAAGGTCACTTTGTCGCAAATCAGGGAGTCGACGAAACCCTTATTTTTTTGATAATTTTGATCGGATCGCTTCAAACTTCATGGGAATATATTCATGGTCTGGCGCTCAGCTGATTAATTTTGGTGGCGATTGGCTATGACCTCAGGTTAGCGCTAAGTCAACAATTTGCCCAAGGTCAAATTTTCAATTTTTAACCATATCGTGTAGTACCTCAAATTGAACACCTCGATGAGTCTTCTAGATATGTTCAAGCTTGAGACATTATGACTCATTTGGTGACATTATGAGGCAAACGCAATTTTTCATGGTTACTCTAGAACGATTCTCATCGGATACTCTCTCGTAGGCAGATATTCCTCAAAGATCGCTCCTGGTGGATAGCAGCTCTGTTCACCTCAGTGTGACCTTAAGAAGTCACACTGTCACCTTTTGGCAAGATACGGGTCACCCTAGGGTGATATGGTTTATTAATGTATTCTAAAGTCCTATTAGTGAGGGAATAAGGGAAAACATCATTACACGCTGGACAAAAGTGCAAATTTTTTTTGTGTTACCTATGGACTAATAAAAAAATCCCATGCTCCAAAAATCTGACCATTTTCATGTGATATGGTCAAAATCCAAGATGGCGCCAAATTTTTTAAAATCGATAAATAATTATAACTTCTCTAATATGGTCGTAAAAATATGTGTAAACTATTTATTGTAGGTAATGATGCCCAGGAGTCGATTGAAACCATCAGATTTGGGATTAGATCATCAGAACTAAGATAATGGTCACATGTAGAAAAAATATGGGTAGCTCGATACGAACATTGACGTTTCGTGAGACACATTTGTTATATGAGACATACTTTGCTGGATACATATTTTAATAAAAACTGAACCATTATATCATGTACATGTGTATATGATGTACACTAATGAACACAGCAAGTTAGTTATTTTCGCAATTGCAGCTACACAGGTCAGTACAGTTTAGCCCAGATTTGATACATTTGCAGATGCGACAACCACGCTCTGATTTACAGCCACATTTGATAAGTTCAATGCAAGCTTTTGCAGCTTCTGTATTGTCATCCAAATTGGTTCCCATTGGTCAGCCTGTAGACTCCATCCAAACGCTTCAGGCGACGGTATGATAACGTGGCCTGCCGACTTGCTGACCAAATTCCACCTGAAGGATAACTCTCTTGACATGTTGTACCAGTGCATCCTGCAACAAAGTAGTATGTACATTACTATAAGATAAACTGATTGGTATACACTAAATTTCAATCTTGCTATTTAATTCAAGCATTCTGCTTAATACCCTTAATACTAAGTACCTTAGTTGGGAATATTTTCAAGAGGTCTGCTTTTCTTGGAGAACAACTCCCGCCTCGCATCGTTTATGTCTGCATCATTGCTTGTTTTTCATACATGACGATTGTGAAGCGTTCAAGGTGTTTAAATTGAGGCGATCCAGTATCCAACCTTTCAAAGGGATGATTCCAGATGAAGAGGAAGGCTTCAGTAACCAAAGGGTAGCTTTTCCATGATTGCCAGGCACTTTTTTTGCCCTTCCGGAAGAATACAAGGTGGTATCACCTGAAAATGCGTGGAATACAGGAAGTGCCTGAGCGATCCTTTCTCAAGGCTTACAGATATGGCATTGATGCTGTGAACACAAAATTTTTTGCCAACGCCAAATGCTACACAGAGCTCCAGGTCAGTTGCAGTTCCAGCAGATCGAAGAAATGGCGACAAGGATCACAAGCACATCTGTGTAAACTGTACGTATTTGTACTTCTTGCCCCGTGCTGCAGAGCATGTACATAATGGAACACAATCCTGCTGTCTGCTTCTTCGTGTGTGCAGTCTGACATCACGTGACTTGTGCCTCTGGAAACAACTGTAGTGCCATTCGTTATGTAGATGCCTTTTTCAGCAGCCAGTCGCCATCAGCCACTTTCTGTGTCAAAAATGAAAGAAAGGTTCATCTTTATTGGATGAATCCAACAGGAATCCTTCCATTTGGAAGGTATCTTTGTTCTTGGATTGACCTTGAGGCGCACACCACTGCCTCTTCGTCTCTTGTGGATGCCTTGATGCTGCTTGGTAAGTATTGGTCCCAGACGACATCTATCCTGTCTCTGACATACTGTAGCTCACGCAAAAGAAACGGCAAGAACATAGACTGTGCGTAGTCATCAAAGGTAGTAGCAGTAGCAGCTGACAAAGTATGGGCTAGGACGGCGCCATCAAATATCTTACAGTCCACTGTTCTTGGAAGTTCGTCTTGTTCACCTTGTTCAATACTTCAATGCACCTAATCAAATCTGACTGGTGCCCGTCCGAAGTTTTCCAAGTCCGACATACTGGGAGGGTACAATTTATTTTCATGTGAGAAAAATATGTCGATCTCCATCCCGCTGTTGATTTGCGATGTACAGTCGACCAAAAAGGCTTGCATCACTTCAAATGGCTGTGAGCTCTTTCGTTTTGGAGGTTTTCTTTAGTTGTGTGTTGGAACAAATGCAGTTTGTCTTTTTTGATGACTCGTGAATAGACTTGCTTTGTTCTGTGAAGACCTTCTTAAATAGTGTACTGAGCATTTCCAAGAGCTTCTAATCCTTTCATAGCGTTAGCTACTTCCTGGTCGCGCATTGACGTGTATGAAGAACCAGAGTTCTTGAGCATCATAGAGAAGGATTTCCATACCCATTGATCGTCTGAATGAGGTTGTTTGTTTGCTGCTGAAATAACTTCTGTGCTGACAATCCTTCGTCGTGATTGTGGTACTGAAGATCGGCATCGTCGGAAGCCAAGTATTCGTTTTCAAAAGATGTGACCACTCGAGCTTGTTCAGGACCAGTGGTCATCATGCTCATTCAAGGACTCAGGTTTTTCGTCAGTCCGATAGCCCCTTACTTTGACTTTAGCATTCTCCTGCTCGTGGCGCGATAGCGGGAAAATCTGCGGCTGCTTTGACAACCAACCACAAAAAATGACTTTTTGCAAAAAGGTACAACCTAACCTATATAAACAAACGAAAACTAGAGTAGTTGAATTTCAATTAAAACACAAGTAAAATTAAGCACAGCTAACACATCTAGCTTTACTAGAATAATATGTATGATCCAGGGAGAGAACAGGAACATCAGTGAATCCAGCACTCTCGATAGAGTTGAAAGTTCTTTTCGCGATGGGCTCTAACGAAGATTAGTACATCTTTTCTTAATACTCAGCACCAGGTCCCAATATTGAAAGGTTGGGCTCTTCTCTGTCATGGACATCTTCCAACTGTCAAAGGCTTTCTCGTCATCCGTATCAGTATCATTCGCTGCAATGAATGATTCTTGTTGAAGATTTCCAAGAGCGAGAGCAGATACTTGATGTGCATGGCGAGTTCGGATTATGTGCGATACTTTTAAGAATGACTGCGCTGTACCTGCCGTTGCTATACCAGACTCTGTCAATGCATC
>CM068953.1:88570177-88580723 GCA_035128595.1 Eptatretus atami | reverse complement strand
ACTCGCGACCTGAAATCACGGGAACTTTACTCGCGAGGCTTGGGTTTGGTAGAGATTGCTTAAGGACGGGCGGCTCTGCACTGGGCCACGCTATGAGAGGGTGTAGGGCAGCCAGCTGTTGTGTGTGGTGTGTGTGTTTGTCCCCACTGTTTTTTTGACAACCACTGGTCGATCTAATTGAAACTTGCCAGCTTAATTGCTGGGGACCTGAGTATGTGCCTTTTCAAGGTTGATATTAATCTCGGACAAGTGCTTCCCAAGTTATGGCCATTTATTTACCAACCAATGACAAGACACGTTGCGTAGGTGTGGCCGATGCGCCATTTAGTTACCAATCACAGGACACGTTGCTGTGTCGGCGTGGCCGTTGGGAAGAGATCCTCAGCCGCGTTCCCATTAGGAGTTATAACGTACGGACTTCCGGATAGTGATGACACTGTATTCTAATAATTTCTCGATTTCTTATGCGCATTTATAGATAAATACACCGGGCGTAGTGGCGTGCGCCTGTAATCCGGCTACTCGGAGGCTTGGGTTGGAGGATTGCTTGAGGACGGGCGCTCTGCACTGGGCCACGCTATGAGAGGGTGTAGGGCAGCCCGAATCATGGCGAAACCAATCCTTATCCTGTGGCGTAAGAGGCGACCAGGGTTGCGTTAGGAAGGGGCATCGGCGTAAAACCTATGCCAAATCAGTATGCGATCATAACGGAATGATCCGCTGTGGCGACCCCTAACGGGAGCAGCGAAAGACGAACAACATTTATAGATAAACCAATGCCCCAATCCAGTCGTCGTTTACGAGAGTGAAGGAACGGCCTGTGTGGTTGTTTGAGTTTTATTTTTTGGTTTGCACGTACGTCGCCACGCACGTACGGCCACGCCGAGATCGAAAGAAACGGCCTGTGTGGTTGTTTCTGGCACGCGGTTTGAAAGTTTTTTTTTTTTTTTTTTGCATGTATGGCCACGCACGTACGGGCACGTACTAGTACTTAAAAACATCATATCATATTTGAGTATTTTATTTCAGATTTAACATTTTCATTTTAATACCAAGTGTTAACTATCATCAATTTATTTGTATCATCATCTTCAAACCCATTATGATAAAAAATGTATCTTCACCATCCAACAGAGTTTTACCTCGTGCATCATCCTTTGTAAAAGAATAAGCACGGATCCGAGGGGTGGGCGGGACTGAACGACTATCAAATCAGTCTGATGGGGACGGGGCCGCTATGCATTTTCCTCAATGTCGTACATATGGACATCAATATCAGGAGAAATATGCCTCAGGAAATCCCTTGTTTTTCAGTTATATTTGTCAAAATAAGTGAGGTACCAGCGCTTCACACTGGACACACGTGATCATTTACCCCCCTCCAGTCACTGTGTCAAGGTACAAGCGATCCGTGTGATCAAGAAACTTCTCGGTGGCAAATTCGCTTGTCTGCGCATCACATGGGTATCTGCAGAAGAGCTTGGATGGGATATCCACTCTAACTCTGAATCTATAAATGGGGGTTTGTGTGTCTGTGTATGAGGTATATTTTTGTCTTAATTACGTACACCTATTCATTAATTACGTATGATTGGAATGTACCTTTTGACCCTTTAGACATTTGAGACTCTTCAGTCCCTCAAGACCCAAAAGACCCTATTTATAGGATCCAAAAGTCCCCACAGAGACTGAAGACCCAGAGGGACCCACAAGATTACTATAAATGGATGAAGTGTGTGTGTGTGTTCGGTGTCATGTTTTTTTGTGGAGTTCTGCTGGAGCGTTCTGATGTGGAATGTAATGCACCAAAGTGATTGTCGTGATTTCCTGAGTTGATTAGGCTAATTATGCAAAAAATCGGTTCGAATTCCCATATTTTAAACGCACACCATGTTGAGGTATGTATATTAAGCAGCTTAATATGTCGTTCTCCCATGATGCGGCATTCTAATTACAAAATAACAAAAACAATAACATTGTGACATAGCATATATTAATTATTACTAATAATATTTATGACAATAATATGAACAGTAGTATCGTATGGTAATAATATTTATGACAATAATATTAACAGTAGTATCATCTATCTTAATTTCCAGCAATCTGTGTGTGTGTGTGGTGTGTGTGTGTGTGTGTGTGTGTGTGCTGTCTGTGACCGCCATTTCTCGACAACCACTGGTCCGATCTAATTGAAACTTGCCAGATATACAGTATAGCTGGGGACGTGAGGATGTGCCTTTTCAAGGTTTGATATTAATTGGACGAGTGCTTCCCAAGTTATGGCCATTTATTTACCAATCAATGACAGGAACCGTTGCTGCGGCCATTTTTTTATCAACCAATGACAGGAAGCGTTGCTGCGTAGCCGTGGCCATTTTTTATCAACCAATGACAGGAAGCGTTGCTGCGTAGCCGTGGTCGATGGGGAAGAGAAACTCAGCCGCGTTCGCCATTACGGGTTTTTTCTCTTCTCTCTCTTCTCTTCTCTTCTCTCTCTTCTTCTCTCTCTTCTTTCTTCTTTCTCTTCTCTTCTCTTCCTTCTCTTTCTCTTCTCTTCTCTTCTTTCTCTTCTCTTCTCTTCTCTTCTCTTCTCTTTCTCTTCTCTTCTCTTCTCTTCGTGTTTTCCTTGCGAAAAGGCAAAATACGTTGGCGCTAATTGAATAATGGTTAAAACTAATGATTTATCAAGTTGGCAGATCCAGCAGCCTCCATATTCTTGCCCTGACGAGGAAACAAAGAAGAAGCACCGTTTCCTCAGCGATGTTGTTTATGAAGAGGTGCTAACGGAATAAAGGTGTGTACATGGAGACGATTTTTATTATTATTTATTTATTGAAGAAAAATTGTTCCAAAAATCATTTATCAAAAAAAGTGCACAATTTTTTTTGTTTGCAATTGTCAAAACGCTGAGGCCTTTGGAAGTGTTAAGGAATTCAGCTCTACTCAACATGCTTGCCAACGAAATACATCTCAATTTGGTGGTAAACACGATTCACAACGACGGTTTCCTTACTCATTGCTCTGCAGTCTGCATTCAACCCCTTCATTTGTCATTCTCATTGACCTCATTTCATCTATCTACAATTCCAGCAATCTGTTTGTGTGTGTGTGTGTGTGTGTCTGTGTGTGTGTCTGTGTGTGTGTGTGTCTGTGCAGTGTGTGTGCTGTGTGTGTTTCTGTGTCTGGTGTGTCTGTGTGTGTGTGTGTCTGTGTGTGTGTCTGTGACCGCTGTTTCTCGACAACCACTGGTCCGATCTAATTGAAACTTGCCAGGTATATTTCTGGGACCTGGGATGTGCCTTTTCAAGGTTTGATAATTAATCGGACGAGTGCTTCCCAAGTTATGGCCATTTATTTACCAACCAATGACAGGACACGTTGCTGCGGCCATTTTTTATCAACCAATGACAGGAAGCGTTGCTGCATAGCGCGGCCAATTTTTTATCAACCAATGACAGGAAGCGTTGCTGCGTAGCCGTGGTCGATGGGAAGAGAACTCAGCCGCGTTCGCCATTACGGGTTTTTTCTCTTCTCTTCTCTTCTCTCTCTTCTCTCTCTTCTTTCTCTTCTCTTCTCTTCTCTTCTCTTCTCTTCTTCTTCTTTCTCTTCTCTTCTCTTCTCTTCTCTTCTCTTTCTCTTCTCTTTGTGTTTTTCCTTGCGAAAAGGCAAATACGTTGGCGCTAATTGAATAATTGGTTAAAACTAATGATTTATCAAAACGTTGGCAGATCCAGCAGCCTCCGTATTCTTGCCCTGGACGAGGAAACAAAGAAGAAGCGCCGTTTCCTCAGCGATGTGTTTATGAAGAGGTGCTAACGAGATAAAGGTGTGTACATGGAGACGATTTTTATTATTATTTATTTATTGAAGAAAAATTGTTCCAAAAATCATTTATCAAAAAAGTGCACAACTTTTTTTTGTTTGCAATTGTCAAAACGCTGTGGCCTTTGGAGTGTTAAGGAATTCAGCTCTACTCAAACATGCTTGCCACAAAATACATCTCAATTTGGTGGTAAACACGATTCACAACGACGGGTTTCCTTACTCATTGCTCTGCAGTCTGCATTCAACCCCTTCATTTGTCATCTCATTGACCTCATTTCATCTATCTATAATTCCGCAATCTGTGTGTGTGTCTGTGTGGTCTGTGTGTCTGTGTGTCTGTGTGTCTGTGTGTCTGTGTGTTTGTGGACGCTGTTTCCCGACAACCACTGGTCCGATCTAATTGAAACTTGCCGCTATATTGCTGGGACCTGAGTATGTGCCTTTTCAAGATTGATATTAATCGGACAAGTGATTCCCAAGTTATGGCCATTTATTTACCAACCAATGACAGGACACCGTGCTGCGTAGGCGTGCCGATGCGCCATTAGTTACCAATCACAGGACACGTTGCTGCGTGGGCGTGGCTGCGTAGGCCGGTGCACGGCCGGCCGACGATGACGTTACATTCCGTGCTGGTTACGATGGGATCGATCGGTGCCTTAGTTACCGTGGGGTAGGGTGCCAATGGTAAATGGCAGCGAATGTCATGGCAAGCAAAGACACGGAGGTAAATTGTTTTAATTAACTCTGTGTGTAAGTATCACAGCAGTTGTTAATTCAATGCAAGCGATAATTCGTGGAATGATGTGAACATTCCGTACGGGCACGCACTACTTTTTGGATAGTGATGACACTGTATTCTAATAATTTCTCGATTTCTTATCCGCATTATAGATAAACACAATGCCCCAATCCAGTCGTCGTTTATGAGAGCGAAGGAATGGCCTGTGTGGTTGTTTGAAAGTTTTTTTTTTTGCATGTACGGCCACGCACATATGGGCACGCAGAGAGCGAAGGACGGCCTGTGTGGTTGTTGTTTCTGGCACGCGGTTTGAAAGTTTTTTTTATTTTTTTTTGTATATATGCCACGCACGTACGGACACGCACGTACGCACGCACGTACGGCCACGCGAGAGGGAAGGAACGGCCTGTGTGGTTGTTTCTGGCAAGCGGTTTTAAAGTATATATATATATATAATAATTATATTATATATTTTTTTTTTGCACGTACAGCCACGCACGTACGGCACGTGAAAGCGAAGGAACGGCTTGTGTGGTTGTTGTTTCTGGCATGCGGTTTGAGTTTTTTTGCGGGGGGGGGGGGAGGGTTTGCACGTACGGCCACGCATCTACGGGCATGCACTAGTCTATCTATAATTCCAGCAATCTCTGTGTGTCTGTCTGTCTGTCTGTCTGGCTGTCTGCGACCTGCCGTTTCTCGACGACCGCCGGTCCCATCTCATTGAAACTTGCCAGGAATATTGCGGGGACCGCGGATGTGCCTTTTCGAGGTTTGATATCGACGGACGAGCGGTTCCCAAGTTACGGCCATTTTACTGCCTTTTCAGTGTTGAAAAGGTGTATATATGGCAGCTGAAGGTGTCGTTCACCTTCTCACCTTATCATGCCAATTTTTCCAAATTATTAATAAGCGGACGACCACCGGTCCGGATCGGATTGAAACTTGCCAGGAATATTGCCGGGGACCCGCGGATGTGCTTTTCGAGGTTGATATCGATCGGACGAGCGTTCCCAAGTTATGGCCACTTATCTATCGACCAATGACAGGACACGTTGCTATGACATCATGAATGACGTCACAATTAATGTTATTTTATTATTTATTATTATTAATTTTTTTTGGCACGATTGACGGTCGATCTGATTAAACTTGCCAGGAATTTTGCTGGGGACCCGTGGATGTGCCTTTTCAAGGTTTGATATTAATCGGATAAGCAGTTCCCAAGTTATGGCCATTTATCTGTCGACCAATGACAAGACACGGTGCTATGACGTCACAATTAATGTTATTATTTATTATTATTATTATTATTATTTTTGCACGATTGACGGTCCGATCTGATTGAACTTGCCAGGAATATTGCTGGGGCCCGCAGATGTGCCTTTTCGAGTTTGATATTAATCGGACGAGCGGTTTCCAAGTTACGGCCATTTATCTGTCGACCAATATCTGCGAGAGAGGGGGACGGGAGAGGGGGGGATGAGAGAGGGGCGAGAGAGGAGGGGAGAGAAGGTCGAGACTAGGGGGAGAGAGGGGGGGAGAGGAGGGGTGGGATGGGGACGAGAAGAGAGAGCGAGAGAGGGGACGGGAGAGGGGTGTGGGAGTGGGGTGAGAGAGGGGAGAAAGAGGGGGGAAGAGAGGGGGCGAGAGAGGGGGTAGAGGAGAGGGGGCGTCACAATTCAAGAGAGGGGAGAGAGGGAGGGGCGAGAGAGGGGGGGGGTGAGAGTGGGGGAGAGAGGAGGGGGAGAGAGAGGAGGGGCAGACTAGGGGCGAGAGAGAGGGGGCGTCACAATTCTTCTTCATTTAATATGACGTCACAATTGACGCTGGAGACCTGAATATGTTTCCCAGGTGTTTCCCAAGTTATGGCCATTTTGATACGGTTGGTCCGATCTAATTGAAATAATGCCCAATCCAGTCATCGTTTACGCACCTACGGCCGCCCTACGGGCCTGTACTAGTTATGGTAATAATAATATAATAATGAGCATTTCATCCCCGTGCTGACCCCAAGCACGTCTGGGCTTCGTGAAAGGCAAGCTAATGCTCAAGCAGTACAGCAGGTGGGTATGCAACAAGGCTGTGAAGACCAATGAAAATTTGGTCCATCGGACCAACGGGCCTACGAGTTGAATTAATATTTGAACTGGTAATTAGTGGTCCTTTCGTCTTTGACCACTCCACTCGATGCAGTATGCCAAAACGATGTTCAATTAATCAGAAATAACTATTTATTTCGCTCATTTTCACATGTCATTTGCTTGCAACAACAACACAGCTGTGCATTCTGCAATTGTTGCATGCATGTCTGACATCGAGCCATTCATACTTTCCACTGGTGTCCAGTGTTGAAGCTAACAGAAGAGCTTCTCGTATGGACAGGGCAGGTACTTGGGGTACAGAAAACGAAATTTTTACTCGAGCACATTTGCTGAATACCCTAGTGTATGTATACAACAGTGAGAGTATGGATTGGGGAAGGTATTCCCCTATACATGTTGATGAAAATTTGCCTGATGTCACGCAGATGGCTATGCACATCAGGCTTCAGCATGTTTAGTTTGATGATGATGATGTCTGTACTGTTAATCCACGGTAATTATTTTGAACATTTCGAAGTGTAGGTCATTGTATGCCTTGAGGTTGGATGAAGACATTACCCTGTGCTCGCGAAGTGAAAAGCAGGGTTAAGCGATCGGTAGCATATGTATGTATTTCGTTTGTCGTACATTGTATGTGTCTGGTTTTTGATGTGTGCTCTTCACAAAATGCATTCAGCGGAGGAAATTTAAACTTTACCACATGTTATATGACCATGTGATAGCGGTCACTCTTTTGAGGTTAACATAGTCCAAAGGTCAACTTTGGCCAATTTTCTAAAATCCTTAATTTTCATCCGATTGACTTGAAATTTGAACAGGATTTTCATTAAAATGACTGTCTGGCAGCCATATTGGATCTAAGGGAAAATCGTCGTCGGAGAAACTGCTGAACTGATCAATGCAAAATTTAACTAATTGATCAACTACCCATGAGAAATATGGTTTGATGAAGATTATGACGTCCGTCATGTGGTCTGGGAGCCATATTGAATCAAAGGAGGAAAAAAAAAAAACCTTAAACAAGAGTTGGCTCGCACCAAGTCCTTTTCAAGACAGCAGGGTATGTATTCTGTGAATACCATCAAGGTGTTTTTTTTTTTGAGAAACGAGCAATAAGACAAGGCTTCAAGATTGTCAGAGTTGTAAGGCATGCAGTATTTGACATTGCTGACTAAGATATTTTGGCAATTTTGCTCCAAGATTGGGTATCCTCCGAGTACTGTTATTCAACATCAGAGAGGACGCCAGTACTCTCTGTAGGGATGGCGCAGAAAAAAATGGCCACCCCATCTGCTACATACAAAACTAAAGTTGGAGTATCTTCTCTGAAAAGTTGCTTTGGCTGCATATGAGGACCTACTTGGTTTGTTCAGCTGATTGTTGAGGCAGGGATCACTTTTCAGTTGTCCAGACCATGGGAAAATAAATTAAAAAACTACATCGGTCAAACCCATGAATTTATCTTCGTGTTCATAACAACAATAATAGTAATAATAATAATATTTTTCAGAGGCAGTTTGGAAATATGCTGTCCATCAATGATTCTGATACCATCCAACAGTTTTTTTTTTTTTAACCTCATGCATCATCCTTTGGTATTGTAATTTTAATAGCTTGAAAGGTTTCCACGAAACGTATGAAAAACTATATTCCTTTGTAAAAGAATAGGCAGGGATCTGAGGAGTGGGCGTAAATACGTCTGTCGATCAACCTGATGGGGGTTGGGCCGCTCTACATTTGCCTCAATGTTTTGCATATGGACATCAAATTATATCACTAGAAATATCATGCCTTGAGAAATCCCTCGTTTTTCAGTGTTATATTTGTCAAAATAAAATAATAGTGAGGTACCAGTGCTTCACACGGGGACACACGTGATCAAGAACCTTCTCAAGTCATGGTTTCTCGGCGGCAGATTCATTACGTACATTGGCATCTGGCATAGTGCAGTACAACCTGGACAGGGGATATTCAATCTAAATGTTCGTTCAAATATTTATTCAATTCAGAGTTGGTGTTCTTTTCATCCGTGTTTTTGCATACTTCATCGAGTGGAGTGGGCAATGTTCAATTAAGTAGAGGTAACTTTATTTCGCTCCTTTGCACATATCATCATTGGCTCGCAACAACACGGAGCTGTGCATTCTGCAATTGTCGCACGTATGTCTGCTATTGAGCCATTCACACTTTCCACTGGTGTGTAGTGTTTCAGCCTACATAAGAGCTTCTCGAATGGACAGGGCAGGTACTTTGGGTACAGAAAAAGAAATTCTTACTCGAGCACGTTTGCTGAATACTACAGTATATGTGTTCAACAGTGCATGTATGGATTGGGTCAGGTACTCTAGCTCCCCTATGCATATTGATGAAAATTTGCCTGTTGATGTCTTGCAGATAGTCATGTACATCAGGTTTCAGCTTGATCATTTTGATGATCTCTCTCCTGTGAATCCGCAGTAATTATTTTGAACATTTCTAAGTGCAAGTCATTGTGTGTCCTGAGGCTGGATTAAGACATTATTACCCTGTGCTCACGAAGTGAGAAGCAGGGTTAAGCGATCCGTTGTGTGCGTGCGTATGTATGTATGCATGTATGTATGCTGTATTTGTTTACATTTTTTAAGAGCATACATCGAAAACCATTCAGCAGAGGAAATTGAAACTTTACCACATGTTGTATGACCATGTGGTATTGCGGTCA
Organism: Eptatretus atami; assembly: GCA_035128595.1. Taxonomy (NCBI): domain Eukaryota; kingdom Metazoa; phylum Chordata; class Myxini; order Myxiniformes; family Myxinidae; genus Eptatretus; species Eptatretus atami. Next base: position 88,571,350 of record CM068953.1, on the reverse strand, counting down.
CTCTTTTTAGGTCACCATCGGCTGAATTTCTAAAATTGTCAATTTTCATCCAATTGATTTGAAATTTGAACAGGATTTTCATAAAAATTTTCATGTCACGTGGTCTGGCAGCCATATTGGATGTAAGGGGAAAATCTTTGAAAACCTTAATAGGAGAAATCGCCTAACCAATCAATGTAAAATTTAACTAATTGAACAACTATCCATGGGAAATATGGTTTTGTAAACGTGTCGTTCGTCATGTTGTCTTGCAGCCCTATTGGATCAAATAAAGGGAAAAAACGCCTTTAAAAAACAAGAGTTCACTCGCACCAAGTCCTTCTCATGCCCATTGGGTACCAATGTATTCTACGAATACCATCTTGTTCTTTGAGAAGCGAGCAATAAAACAGAGCTGCAAGATAGTCGAGGTTACAGAAGACATGCGGTATCTGACATTGCTGACTAAGATCTCTTGACACTTTTGCCCCAATATTTTGTATCCTCTGAGTCCCATACCATTCTGTTATTCAACATTATGAAAAAAATTACAGAAACAAATGAATAAAAATATTTATGCTGAATAAAAAAGCAATGGAGGGATAACAGTCTAAAAAAGGTTTTAAACAAGATAAGGATGATGTTTGTTTCAAGAGTAGCGAACAATATTGCCATCACACAACAATCCCGACGTCACTGCCTCCTTTACACTTCAACAGTTATTGTTTCAAGCTTCTACAAACACTCCACTGGTTACAACAGTACTTGATTACTCTTGTAGTGTCGCCACGTACTGAGACTCCACAAATTAGCAGCTCGACTGCAATGTTGATACCAGTACATAAACATCAACTTCTTGCAAACTGCATACCCATCTCTGATAACAGCATTCTGTAATTATCTGCATTTGTGATTGGTTAATCCAGCTTGATTAAAAAAAAATTTTTTAAAGGAAAGAGAGCTGAAGTTGCAAGAACTCCCTGAAATTGTATAGGAGCTTCTGATACGTATGCTGAAATAAAATATCGGAGTTTCTAATTATTAGACATGGTACTCCAGGACTTTAGGTAAGGAAAACCGGGAATATGAAGGGGTGGATTAACAGGGGTAGTAAAGATCAAGATTTTGGATGGGGGAAGATATGAGATGGTGGTGAACAGAAAGAGAGAGAATGCATCCTAGAATTACCTTAGT
>CM068953.1:88541974-88560873 GCA_035128595.1 Eptatretus atami | reverse complement strand
CAAATGAGTTATTTTTCTGGGAACATCTTTTTTCTGATACTTGGGATATATGATATATATGAACACTGTGGTATCAGTGAGAAATTGTCGCAGGGGGGGTGCAAGGTTGGTCCCACTGGCCCCCGGCCTATTAGGGCCACACGTTGGCTGCGACAGGAGAGGAAGTCTGTTGGTCCACACTGTTGAAGAGAGAGGGGAAGAGGCTTTGGGTGCAGAGGAGAGGAGGGGGAGGCTAGTGAGAGTTGTTGACAGATTGCAGAAGTGCTTGGGGAAAGGGTCAGATGGGGAAGAGGACAAAGGTCTACATGGTGAATGTATGGTGTAGGCAGTGGGGAATAATAAGAAGAGGGGACAAAGGCAGTGTGACCACTCCTTGGCTTTTTTCACAAGATCTTGGCTATTCGTTGTTCACCTTGGCGTCTTGGTTTTCTATAGGTTTTCTTGGCGTATAGGTTTTCTATTATTCATCGCTTTTCCGAAACTTGTGAATTCTTGGCTTTTTTCATTGGCTCACCTTGCATTTATGAAAATGAGTGTCACACTGGCAAAGGGAAGTGGGAGATTGGAGGAGGTGGAGGATGAATTGGAAGAGAGAGGTGGGGGAAGGTGGCAGCTTTGTCGATGTGAAGGGGGACAGCTTTGAGAAGGGGAGTGAGATTTGAAAGTGAGGGGGAGAATTGAGGGAGAAGGGTGAGGTGGAAGAATGAGGGAGAAAGGTGTGTGGGGAAGCTTTTGAGAAAGGTGAGTGGGAGAGAGAGAAGTTTGCTTTGAAAAGGGAGCAGGCAGTTGATTTGTGAGGGAGGGGTGAGAGGGTCGCTTTGAGGGAGAGGAAAGATGATTAAAGCAGGCATGACCATGGGGAGGGTGGGGAGATGGGAAGGATGAGACTGGGTAGAGGTATTGTGGAGATGAGAACAGATGGGGGAGGGGGGGAAGTGTGATGAGAATTGAGGGGTGGGAAGAGGGGAAGCAGATTTGAGAAAGGGGAGGGGGGAGTGTATTTTGACAGAAAGGGGCAAGGGGGACATTTGGTGAGGGAGAATTGAGGGAGAAGGCTGAGGGGGAAAGGTGTGAGGAAGCTTTTGAGAAGGGTGAGGGGAGGGGAAAAGAGTGAAGTTTGCTTTGAGGAGGGAAGAGGCAGTTGATTTGTGAGGGAGGCTGAAGGATAGCTTTGAGGGGAGGGGAGACTATGAAAGCAGGCATGGCCATGGGGGGGGAGGGAGGGGTGGGGAGAGGGGAAGGATGAGACTGGGTCGTGGTATTGTGGAGATGGAAGCAGGTGGGGGAGGTGTGAGAGATTGAGGGGGTGGGAAGAGGGGAGGTAGCTTTGAGAAAGGGGAGTGGGAGGGAGTTTTGAAGGAGAGGAGCAGGGTGTACATTTGGGTGAGAGGAGAGAATGAGGGAGAAAGGTGTGGAGGGAGCTTTTGAGAAGGATGAGGGGAAGTTTGGGGGGTGGGGGGGGGGGGAGGTGAAGTTGCTTTGAGGAGGGAGGTGGCGGCTGAATTTAGAGGGGGGAGGGGTTAGATGGAAGCTTTGAGAGGGAGGGGAGACGAGAGCAGGCACGGTTGAGAAGTGAGGGGTGGGAGAGGAGCATGAGACTGGGTAGTAGTATGGGAACCAGGTATGTTAGCGAGCAGGGGAAGGAACAAGATTTGAGGGGGTGGGAAGAGGGGGAGGTATGAAAGGGAGAGCATGATTGAGTTATTGAGCAGTGTGCTGAATGTGAGAGACATTTGAAAACCATACCGATTGGGATGTCAAAGGTAGAACAGTTTATAAGGCAGAGGACAGTGGAGAGATGCTAAGATGGGAGGGGTAAGGAGAGGGTATAACAGGGAAAGGAGTAAGGAGGCGGTAGATGTAAGGCGTTGGGATGAGTAACAAAATGGCTGCCAGTCAGCCATCTAGGATCTGATCTCGAAACAAAATGGCGTGCATATGTAAGCCATCATTCGTTATCTATGTGCCAAGTTTGAACAACATCAGTAAATGTATGTCTGAAATGGTTGAGAACATGTTCATCATCGGGTTTTTTACAACTAAAATGGCCGAGTCGGCCATCTTGGATATCTGATCTCGGGGAGGGGGGGGAAATGACGGGCATACGTATGCCATCATATGTTATCTTCCTTTGAAGTACGAATAAAATTGGCCTCTACATGTCCGAGATATGGTTGCTCTGCTTTGATTGGACACCTGACCCTGACCCATGATGTTTATTATTATTCAGTTGAATTCAGAATGGGATTAAAATAAATTCAATTCAAATCCAATGGAAGACCAAATAGGTACAGTCCTGCATTGGAGTCTTGAGAAGGAACTCAAACAAGAAAAAAGCAAAGATGAAGTCATCAGGAGGAACCTGGAGAGGATTCACACTTCAGCTGCTGCTCCTCTACCCTCAAACCCATCCAGGCACAGCCCAAGTGAGCCTTATTAATAAAAAGCATTTTTTTGTTTAAATTATAAAAGAACCCAGAATCAAAATATTTATATAATTCTGGCTGCCACACCATGCATCCAATCAGGTTGAAATTTAAATCATATATTCCCCATCACTACTAGATCATAATTGTGAAGTTTCACGTTGATTAAGCGGTTCAAGAGAAGAAAATTTGTTTTTAAAAGATTTTTGCTCAATCCAATATGACTGTCAGACCATGACATCAATAATTCATGAATACCCTGGTATCTCCAAGGCTTGGGGAACATTTGTGTGAAGTTTCCCCTCGATCTGTGCAGACGTTCTGGAGAAGATTTTTTTTATACGTTTTAGGGTAGATCCAATTTGGCTGCCAAACCATGTGACCAATGATGTCATGTTGTGAACATTTTGTTTTTCAGGAATAGGTGTCATGTGTAACGTTTCGCCTCGATCTATTCAGCCATTTCAGAGAAGATTTTTGAAGGTTAAAAAAAAAAAAAATTGCTGCCGAATCATGTCACCGATGTCATCAATTTTTTTTTTCCTTTCTATGGACCATTTTATCCCAAGATGACTCAAAATTTTTCATACTGATCAGATGTAGCATTGGACATATGCAATGATGATGTCATAACAGCACCTCTGGTATCAGAAAAAAAAATCCTACATTCCCCATGAGGTGTACTTGCCATGCACCAAGTTTCAATTTTTTTCCTTGGTGCGATTTCAGACAGACGTCCAAAGTTTTTCTGTTTTTCCATCATGGCTGCCACACCATGTGACCTATGACGTCATAATTATCAATAAAACATTCTACATGTGTAGCCGCTCTGAAAATTTCATTTCAATCCAACAAGCGGTTGCGGAGAAAGACACTAAAGTTCTGTGTGGACAAAGAGACAGACAAACGGACCCAAATGAAATACCCTCTCCTCCAGGAAGGATAAAAAGCTCATTTGGAAAAATTATTTGCTATATCACTTGCAATTCAACTAAATGTGGCATTATTGGAAGGGGTGAGTACTTTTACAGGCCTCTGTAGCAAATCAGATGACAGCACAACCCAGCTCTGTGCTTGACTTTCTTTAAAAGCATGTTTTTACTTGTATTTCTTGTGAATGCCGTGAAGTGAAAAAGAAACGAGCCCAGACAATGGAGTTCAACAGAAGCTTTCTTTCTGAAACAGTTTCTCGAAACCAATTTTTGTTGACATGTTGTCAGGAGAGTGCAACTGAATTACTTTCGGAGGGCAATTCCACAAACGAGAAAATAATGGAAGTGGGTGAAAAATGAAGAGCTTGGATTTTGTGAGTTTACATGGGGAGGGAGGGGGTTACTGTAATAACTTGTGCTTCATAGCAGAGATTGGTGGTCTCATAGAGCCAAAGGAGCTCGATCAAATAGAGTTCATCAAGTAACATTCAAAAATTGGCATTGACCATAGATTCAAAATATTTCACAAATAATGTAAAGCAGAACTTCAGACTAGAAAACTTTTGTACAATCTGAAGTTAGAGCTACCTCAATCATGAGCATAATTACTACTGAACAATGCAAGCTAACAATTCGGTAGTAAGATTACATAGATTCAGCCTGTTTCTTGCCTGTCTGGCCACAACATTGACCACACACAGGTGTGCACTGTGCAGTAAATGCCAGCTTTCCTGCAGCCACATGCCTTCACACACAGTCTTGCACCCACAATAAACCATCCGTAGCATCTTCTCAGGTGCAACTTCCTTTTCTGTTTCACTTAGCTCTAAACCTGCAACTGTCCTGCCAAACCCCATTGAGTTTGTGGTAACTTCTTGCCAAGCGACTGCTCTTCAGTATGGTGGACCTAATATGCATGGAACTTGGCTGCAGTACTGGTGGGTGGTAATGATTCAAGTTTGAAGTAGAGGCGGTGAAAAACTGAGGCTACCTCTACCTTTCTACGATGTGAGGGCAAAAGATTTCAAAAATGTTTGCAATTTGGTCAAAAAATATTTAGCAAATTCAATTTGATTTTGGCCAAAAAAAATGTCTACAAGTACATTTTTATGAAAAGAAATAGCAAGTTGAAATGGTATTTAAATCAATATGTCCAAACAATTGTGAAATAGCCATCAAATTTTTTTCTTCTTCTTCTTTGCTTGATGTATTGTTCTGTTTGGTCTTGGTATTCAATGTCTAAGACCTGTGCTGTCCATTTTCACCATGAAGTCACTTCAACAGCCATCTTCCTTTTGGTTCTGTTGACACTTTTGTTTCATGTTTACCTCCTGCGTGTGAAGCGAAAAGCAGGGTTAAGCAATTGGTCCATGATGGAGGAGCTACTTGATTTCAATTCATTTTTATATTTTGAACACAAGAACATTAATTGCAAGATGAGACTGAAGTTTAGCAATACTTTGACTCTGAATTTGGCAAATTGTTCGGAATCTTGTCCCGATCATGCATGCATACAGAGTTGGGTAATTGTTTTGGTCTTGTCTGGCAAACAAAATAAGAAAATCATTCCAAACGGGGAACTTACTGTTTTTAGGGATGTCATAAAAGACACAAACAGGCATGAAGAGCTACAAACATGTTAAATAAGGTGGTGTAAAATTGGATGCAACAGCAGCAGTCAACTTCTGTAATTTTTAGCGAACGCTGTAACGTTGCTCTCAGAGAGCTCCGCGTTCTTGTTCTTCTTGTTCTTCTTGTTCTTCTTGTTCTTCTTGTTCTTCTTGTTCTTCTTGTTCTTCTTGTTCTTCTTTTCTTCTTGTTCTTCTTGTTCTTCTTGTTCTTCTTGTTCTTCTTGTTCTTCTTGTTCTTCTTGTTCTTCTTGTTCTTCTTGTTCTTCTTGTTCTTCTTCTTCTGGTGTGAAGACAAAACCTTTAGGACGGGGCTCTTTTATATACAGGATCCGGATCTCCTTAAATACTAAACACCTGTACACATCCTCGCATTGAGGGTTCCTTTTGAGAGCGTCTATCATGAACTTTTAAATATATTCGACATTTGCTTTAAAGTTTCGAAAAGTTCACGTTACTATTTAAAGATTATTCCATTTAATGCGTTGTAATTTTGTAAATACACTATTTTCTTGTCATGAGGGAGGAGCCTCCATTACTGGTCTCGCTGTTGGCTCCATCAAGGCACGTGACGAAATATCGGAAGTTGTTGTTATTGTTATTGTGATCAAAACTTTTAAATATATTCGGACATTTGCTTTAAAGTTTCGAAAAGTTCACGTTACTATTTAAAGATTATTAGCCACGTCGCAGACGCTGGCTCTAAGAGAGCTCTGCGTTGTTCTTCTTCTTCTTGTTTTTTTTCTTCTTGTTCTTCTTCTTCTTGTTCTTCTGGTGAAGACAAAACCTTTATGACGTGACTCTTGGACACATTTGTCCTTGTTTTTTTTCTGCAGCCTTTAAACCCTCGGCGGCTCTCGCGTCTGAACAGGCAGACATGAGCACAGGCTTGGCCCAAAGCCTCGTGGTAAGGAGAGCTTGATGGGCGAGAGCGAGACTAATCAAAAGTCCCGGCACATGAGTGGAGATGTCCCGGCAAATGAGACAAGTCGCGATGAGTAGAAAGGTCCGATAGTTTGTGGATTAGAACGCTTGCTGGATGAGAATGCCTGGTGGATAGATCGATGTTGAGTCAAGATCTCCTGGCAGATGGTACAAGTGGAGTACGCTCCAGGCAGGTGACGTATGGTGGATCAGAGCACAAGTCAAAACCTCCCACCAGATGTGAGGAGTGAGTATCGAGCATCAAGATGTACGTGGAAAGGATGCTTGGTCCACGAGAGTGCTTGCCGATCTCTGTGGAAAGTCGTCGAGAGCAGAGCCGAGATCTCCATGGAAAGGTGCCAATAATCCCAGCCGATCCGTGTGGTAAGGTGGCTGGAACGTGTTTGCCAATATTCGTAGAAATCCATGTCGTATGTCTGCTAATCTCCATGGAAAAACTCCTGGAATCCTTTTAGCATGATTAGTTCTATCCCTTTTCTACTGCCTAGAGGGGGGTGTGGTTACAGCTCCTGTCACTGCTCGTCTTCCAGTCTAATCCTCACGGCTTGCCCTCTCATTGGCGTCAGCCTGGCCAGTGTCTGAGGGTCAGTCCTGATAGCAACCCCCCCCCTCCCCCGGCAAGCAGCTGTTCTCTCACGAAGCAATGTTGTGACAAATGTGATGCAGATGATCACCTCCATTGTTTTAAATGGGAGTTTTACAGACAGTGATAAAACGAAGACCACTGCAGCACTAATGATTGCCTCCATTGAGTCTAAATGTGCGGTTTTACAGGAAATTAAATGAACAAGTATTCAATTCCACACTGATTTGCACACGATTAAGGATCCATTGCACTGAGTTAGAGTAATTTGGTTCCATTGTGCTGAGCTCATGAGTTATTCATGACGTGTGGACTTGTGAAAGGGGGATGGTTGTGAAGTGGGGAAGGGGTCCTGGGAGGCGAAAGGACAAGGGGAGGGGTTTGAGATGGTCGACCAAACGGGTGGGTTGTTGTACTAAAAGTGAGAAAGTTGGGGGACATTACTCCAGGAATGAACATGCTAAATTCACAACACATCTCCCTCCCAAAATCCCTCCAAGCAATGGGTAAGAAATCTATCCAAGTACGAACTAAAGCCATATCTGTCTGCGGAAAATCTTACCTATCTATAAATGCATGGGGGGGGGAGGTCTTTTCCAAAACTGCAATATAAAATATATATTTTTAGAGACTGTATTTATATTTAAATATATTTTCTGTATTTGTTTCTTTGTATATTTATTTATGTATATATATATATATATAAAAAATATATTTATTTGTATATATTTTTATTTATATATTTGTGTGTGTCTCCCCTCCATAACTCCAAAACTATAAAACCTTGCAACCTGAATATTTGCATGCATACTAAGAAAAGTGCAAGAGTGAAAATAGGATGTTTGGGTTAATTAAAACACCCCTTTTGAAGATAATTAACGGCCCTATTTAATTATATCCTTCATGAGGCGATCTCCTGCCACCTCACTCTCTGGGTCTTCGGGTGTTTTCTGGGAAACCTCGCTAGGGTCTGAAGCTGCCATGTTTTCTGGCCTGCTCAACCACGTCTTGACTTGGAACAGGCTGCAACGATTTCTGCATGATAAAGTTGTTGTTTTCACTTTCCTTACTCATATTATCAAATCCCTGTTCATCATAGCTACAAATCCCTGAATACATCGCTTTTGTAAGTACCGTAAGTTTTTTAATTAGGAGCTTGGAGCGATCTCATTCATTATGGGATATGATTTTTCACGATCTTCTCTCACGGATTAATTAATGTGTATCATCGAAATATTATTTCGGTTTTGAGGATCGGATATCGTCCGGATTAAATGTGTCGAATTCTGTTGTGAAATCTGACAAGATAAGAAATAACAAGTCATAACTAAGCCGATATACCCATTTACTCTTATCAAGCAAGACAATGTTTCCTCCTCCATCCATACACAAGAAAATGTGAAATTTCCAAAGCATTAAACTTATCTTTTTCTACTGTTTGGAGAATTATATTGAGTGAACAAAAAAAATTCGTAACAAAATCAACCAGCCTTATTGTGCTTTTTGAGTTGATGCATTCACTGCAAGACCTCCCGCCATCCGCCGAGGGATTGCCGAGATCCATAGCATCTGCCAGATCTGCATCTATATTTTCGGAGGTTTCGTGAGGTGTTCTTCAGGGAATCTAACCAAGTCTGGTTTAAAAAAAAACGGAAGCCGAACCGATGGACCATGTGACTCGTGCACATCGAGCAGGAAAAATGGTGGATTTTCTGCAAGGTTTATTTCATGGGTGATTGAATTTTGCGGTCTCCAGTGTTGTTCTGCATTAAGCTGTAACTTTTGTGGATGAAGTCATGGTGTGACTGAATTTATTTTATTTCATTCAATGCTGCGTGCGTGGTGAACACCGGCTTTCAAGTTTAAGGGATCCTTTGTGGTATGCAGTGACAGCCTGGCCAACTGTTCCTTATCAACCATTTAATTGGAGTGCTTGCAGGAGTGCTTAAGCCACTTTCCAAGCGCCCATTGTTGATAGTAAAGAATGATGTTTGTGAACATATTGCTGAAATGTCCATTTAAATCCAATGTTGTCTTTTGGTGAAAGCCACTCAAGGTTTCTGGGTTGTACACAGTAAGACCTGAAGTTGGTAATCACACCGACTCCAACCTGCTGATTCCTGAAAAATTGTAGTGTGTTGTGTGTTGTATCCATGAGGAACAACATATTCTTTCTCTTCTCTCTTCTCTCTTTTCTCTTCTTCTCCCCCCCCCCCCCCTCATCCTTCCCTCCCACGGTATAGCAATGTTTGGTGAGGCATAACTCTCCCACCTCCCCTCCCCCCTTTCTTGCTCTTCCCCCAAGCTTATCCTGCCTCCCTCTCTGCCTCCCTCTCTCTGCTCCTTTCTCTCTGCCCTCCCTCCCTCTCTCTACCCTCCTCTCTCTACCCTCTCTCTCTACCCTCCCTCTCTCTACCTCCCTCTCTATACCCTCCCTTTCTCTACCCTCCCTTTCTCTACCCTCCCCCTCTCTACCGACGTGGGGTATTTGCGTGTGTGTACATACATAAAAAACATACATTACATACATATTGTGGTTCTACAAAACCATATGCCTCTAAGGCAATGGCACCCAACATAGTGATCTCCAGGCAGTTATTTTGTTAGTCTTCGTGCAGTCGGACCTTCCTCTCATGCCTAGTGAGTTAACGGATGCGCTATGTCTATTTCTGCGCTCTGTGATTCACACGCAGCGTTTCTGTTATGTGAGCTGTGTGCTTACTACCACATTTTGCGTGAGCTGTTGTTGCTCCGAGACGTTTCCACTTCACAATAACAGCACTTACAGTTGACCGGGGCAGCACCAGCAGGGCAGAAATTTGACAAACTGACTTGTTGGAAAGGTGACATTCTATGACGGTGCCACGTTGAAAGTCACTGAGCTCTTCAGTACGGCCCAGTCGACTGTCAATGTTTGTCTATGGAGATTGCATGGGTGTGTGCTTGATTTTATACACCCGTCAGCAATGGGTGTGTCTGAAATAGCCAAATCCACTAATTTGAAGGGGGTATCCGCATATCTTTGGCCATGTTGTGCATCACAGAGACCATTTTGTGCAAATCTGTTTTGCTCTTCTTGAGGTTTCACAGCTGTATCTGAGGTAAGATTGTTGAAATTATTTGTACAAATGTGTCAAAAGGACACCACCCGGTCGCACGGTTGCGTTTTTCCGGACAGCGTGATCGGCTGAAAAGCAAATTCAGATGTAAGGGAGACTAATGGGAATATCGGTACATTTCCACAAACGTCCATCATAACACTTGAAAAGGGTGCTTTTATACTACCACTAGGTTTTAATTTTTTTTTCCACCCATCGCTTTGCTGATGGATTTAATCAAATGACATGTTGTACTTCACAAACATTCGACTGTTTTCCCCCTTTCATTTGCCCAAGGTGGTCTTATGTCTGCTTGGAAGTCCACAATCCTTGCTGCTTTTATTTGTTTCGCATGAGTAAAAATCACTTCCACTTTGTTGCGAAGCTCAGTGTTGGATGTTTTAGTTTGAACCTCTTGAAGCAAATGGAAAGAAAAGCAATTTTTGCACCATTGGCATGAAAGTGCTCCTAACTTTTGTTTTTGCTCATTCCATTGATATGCAATGCAAAGATGTATGAGTGCTTCTACTGTCCTTGAATCATTTTTGGAAAGTCTTTTTTTTAAATTTTCTTTGTGGGGGCTGTGGGAGGGGGTCACCCCACCCCCTTTCTTTCTTGATGCATATTATATATTGAACACAGTTTCATGTGTCCTTGTCGATCTTGTGAACAGCTCTGAAACATTGAGTTTTTTTCTGCAATATTTTTGCATTGAATTGTTTCAAAATTATCAATGGTGTTTAGAGAAACTTTTCTTAAATTTCTAGCTGTTTCTTGTGGCTTTGAAGTTGATTTTTCAGTTGCATTGGACAATAATTCTTTTTTTTCTTCTTCTTTTTTTTTCAGGTGTCATTCGAAGTCTCGATCTCCCTCATCATCATCTTCTTACTCAAGATCATCATATTCCACATCTCGATCACGCTCTCGGTCACGTTCTCGTTCTCGATCAAGGTCGCACTCTCGCTCGCGGACACCACGGTCATATTCGCGCTCACGCTCTTACTCCTGTTCACCCGGTTACAATCGCAGAGCCACTCGTCCTCGAGGTTATCGCAGTCGTTCTCGTTCTTATGGTGGTGGTCGAGGGCGTTATAAATCTCGTTCGCCATCATTGCCTCGTGGGAACTACCGCTCACATTCTCGTTCTCCACGTCATTCTACTCCACCTTGTATTCCACATCAAGCCCATCAATTTGTTCCACCTCACAGCTATCGCCGCTTGCCCCTTTCATCAAGCAATCAGTTTGACCATGAATATTTTGAACTCTACAGCAATTTATGCAGGGACTACTATAAACGTGGATGTGATCCTTATGATCGTGAATTTCATGAGTGGGAGCGTAAGTATCGTGAGTGGCATAAGGAGTATTATGGAGGCTCACCTGAACTTTTTCAAGGCCCTAGAATTCATCCACCTATACAACCTGGAGGTCCACTGCCTCCAGGAATTATTGGACCGTGTCGTGACCGCCACAATTTGCCTCTGCCAGATCGCCATGGCAACCAACCAAATCGGCATGGGCCACCCCTAGCAGAACGTCATGGGCTGCCACCACCACCAGATCGCCATGGTGGGCCACCATTTCCACCTTTTCAACACATACATGGGCCTCCCTTTGGTCGCCGTGATCGCTCATATGTGCGACCTCGTCCTCATGATTTTGCTCGTGGCTGTGGAAAAATTCCACTCCATCTCCCTTTGCAAGCAAAACCACTGCATGAGGTGATGTCCCTTCAGAAAGGAGGTCCAAGTACAGAACCTCTTTTGGCCCTTCCTGACAAGTTGACCAGAAAAGCAATGCCAGTGCCACTTTTCTTGCTACCACTGAAACAGCCACTAGGTAAGGATATGCCAATTTTTCCAATGTTGCCAAAGGTACCATTCAAAGGAATGAGGCCATTGATGCAGATTCCAGTTCCACAGCATTCCAAAATGCTTGTAAATAGCATGGGTGGTGTCATCAAAAGTGGTGCAAGTGGACGTGGTGCCATTGGTTTGAACAGTGGAAATAATCCTGTTGGGCATACTGTGAGCAGTTCTAGCACGGTTAGTGGTCAACCGACTGGTGCTAATAGTTCAAGTACCAGTGGAAATCCAGCAGAAGGTGGGAGAGGTAGAAGCCGCAGCAAAAGTGAGAGCAAGCACAAGAAGCACCATAAAAGGAGACGAGATTCGGGCAGTGAGCGGGAGTCTGGGAGGCGTGGAAGCATTAAATTATCTCGCTGCGCTGGAAAGAAAGATGACAACGTTCAGAAGAAGGGAGAAAAGTTACTTCCACCACCGAGCAGCCGTGATGCCACACCTGTAAGAGATGAACCAATGGATGATCGACCTTACAAGTCATCCAACTCGCAGGATGGTCAAGACGGGGGAAAACGAGCAAGAAGCCGATCAGATAAAATGAAGCACAAGAATGTGTCATCTGATAGGAAAATATCAAAGCAGAGCCAACCAAAGGAGCAAGCAAAATCTCACGATCGGTATTTGGAGAAACCGGTGGATGACAAAACTGAAGAAAGAAAAGACTCAAGAAAAGGTGTTTGGTCCAAAGGCTCTCCTTCAACATCAGGAAAAAAGGAAATTCCTTTGGAAGGAGAGAAGAGGCCCATAAAATCTGAATGGGAGGGACATGGCAGTTCACGTGGTACAGGTGAGAGAGTGGAATCTTCAACTGAACGGAACAGAAAAAGCAAAAAAGAAAAAATCAGAAAAAGCAGAGAGTCATCTGAGAAGAAGGACAAGTCTGCAAAGAGGTCATCACAAAGGCCAAGCAATGATAAAGCAGAGAAAAGAAAACGCAAAGTTGAAGAAGAAAGTGTGCAGAAGGGTAGCCCTATGGATAGATTGCCATCACCCAAAACAGAATCTGGTGCAAAGGACATTCTGCTTGAGGCAAAGGGAAATGCAGAGGGGAAGGAGAAGGATTCTAAAGTGGACAAAAAGACTGTTGGCATTGAAGGAACTTTTCCAAGGAAGATCAGGATAAATCGGGACTCTGGTCGGAAACTATCCAGCGAGAAAGCTGGCCTTTTGGAGAGGGTTTCGATGGTGACCTTGCATGACAGACCAGGAGATGCGTCCGCCAAGGTCCCTGTGAGGACAGATAATAGCAGGTGGGATGTCGATTCAACCTGGCTGTTAAAAGAGCATGTGAATGTTTGCATTTTATTGAACCAATTTGTACATGTTTCATCCACTGATAACCAACATCTTTTTCACCAAATTTTTGTAGGCATTGTGCAGGCTAACAATGGAGTGACTTGGTTTGATAAACTAACAATCTTTCCCCAAGGTTTAAGAAGAACAATATCAGAGGTGGGGGTATGTTGTCCAAAAGTTATTCATATATTTTTAATTTTGTAAATTTATGTGTTTATATCATTACCCAGTGCTCGATTTAAATTTTGGTATTCTTCTTTCCAAAATCTTGTGTTATGTCTTCCTGTTCTCTTGTACGTAAACCCCTCACCCAAGCTCAATTTTTTATTTTTTTTTCATTATGGTAGTCCTTTTTTGGACAATAACTTTGTAAACAGAATTACTGTTTATTATATACCCCACCCTTCCAAGTGATGTGACAAGATGCCATTAATGGAACAGAAAAAGCAAAAAAAGAGTGAAAGGTCAAAGATGGGGTGAGCCAGCAATGTAGCAATATTGGGTGACATTAAAAAGTGAGATATCACATGACATGACATTGTGAGTGAGTGCTGACATCAAGATTGGTTATTTTACAAATACTCGTGTGATAAAAGTGTATGGATTTTTCCCTGCAACGAGTCGGCTCATTGTTGTTGCACATATTTTAATTTGCATTCGTAGCAGCCCTGCCTCAGCATCCTGGCATAACTTCTGAGTGTCTGACCTCTGACCAAACTTCAAGCATTGTGGAGAGTGGTAGTCCGTGTATTCACACTGCAACTTGCATCAAATTTTTTTGCAAAATCGATTTTACTGTCTTTTGTCAAAGAATGTCCTGATACTCGCATCATTTCTGTGGAGATTTGGCATTTTTAGGTCATCTCTACCAAGATGACCTCATAAAGCCGGACCAAATGTCCGTCCGTCCGTACGTCCGTCCGTCAACAATTTTTTTCTTATCCGAATCTTGATGAAACTTAGTATGTGGGTAGAGGTCGATGAGTGTTGCACAACGATATAACTTTTGTCCGGGTTCAAGGTCAGGGTCAAGGTCACGAGGTCACGTAAGTTATAAAAATCGCCATTTTCAAAACCTATCTAGTCTGCCATTCTACAAGATATTCGGCAACTGTTTATTGATTATGATCGTAAAAAATATTATCTTGTATCTAACCGGACACATTTTTGAATTCCGTCCCGTTGGCCGCCACGTAACCTGGAAGATGGTCAAAAACACCTCCCGGTACAAAAAACTTTTTACTTCCGATCTTGATGAAATTTGGTATGTGGGTAGAGGTCGATGAGTGACCCAACGACATATTTTTTCCCGGATTCGAGGTCAGGGTCAAGGTCACGAAAGTTGTGAAGGTCGCCATTTTCAAAACCTATCTAAGTCTGTTCATTTTAGGAGATATCTGGCAACGGTTCATCGATTATGATAGTAAAAAAACATTATAGAGATGACGGTCACCCCCACACTGGGGTAATTTTATATTGATGACTTCTGTTCCAGTCTTTCTGGAGAACAGGCTTTCAGAAATGTGATATTGTGGAAAAAAAAGTGAAATTAAACCAAAAAAAAGTCCATAAATTGTGAAGTAAATAAATAAAACTTTAAAGTTATGATGGTTAATTAGATTTTTAAAAAACTCACAGGTAATCCCCAACTTGAAGTTCTGGAGGAAAGAGTGGGATTGAACAGACTGAGAAAGGAGGTTCCAAGCGTGAGAGAAGGGAACAAAGGAGTGGAGGTGAGAATTTCACAAGGTAGTTTCTGGAAGAACACTCATCCACCGGAGGGATTGGGGTGGGATGGAGAAATAAAAGAGCAGAGGGAGCAACACCTGAAGAGAGGTGGAAGATGGGCTCTCAACCTGTATGGTGAAAGAGCAGCGGCCCCTGTCCAACTGCTATGTGCGTGAATGTCAATGATGTTGAGAACCTTTGCATTTCACAGAATCCAGGAGGCAGAGATGTGAAGTGGGGGCACCAGTCCACAGGGGAGGACAGCACTCGAGGTAGTGACATTCAAAGGCCTTGTAGTCTGAGAAGTTCCGATTTGAGTAATGGTTTGCCATTGGATGTCTTTGTTTCATCTGTTTCATTGACTTGTGAAACATTGGGTGGTGTCTTCGTGACAATCTCTTGAGCAATTAACATTACGATTTGTTTCGCTTTTTTAATGAGATAATTCTGCAAGATGTTTGTTCATTTTGAGAGCTTTAATTTGTTTATTTTTTTTTTCTATTCTGGTGAAGGTTGAGTTTTGTTGCTTGAGTTTATAAGCATGAACACCAGCTGTTCTTGATCTGTCGGTTCTATGGAAGATCGAATGTAGAAAATAGTCATGTTCCTGAGAACATTCTTTTGAAGCATGTGTGGTGGCAACTTGTCAGCGATTAACATTGGCGATTTTTAGAACACCATCACTACACCAAAACATACTTGGCACATGTGTTTGTTGAGATGCTGTTTTATTTATAACTAGCAAATGACACCTGTCGCTTCGCTGACGAGAATACTGAGAGGAAGGGGAGAGAGGTTAGGGTGTGTGCGTGCGTACGCGCAAGGAGAGGTACGTATATGCACAGGAGATATATTTATCTCTGAGCAAATGAAAACCATCGCTTCGCTGACGGGGACAATAAAGTGGGGGAAGGGGGGGAGAGAAGAGAGGATACAGGTGTAGGGTGAGGGGGAGAGGAGAGGAGGCAGAGAGGATGAAGAAGGGGAGCTTGGTGGGGAGAGCGACACCTTACCAAACGTTGCTATTCACTGTGGGAGGGGTGCATCACATGCACGCGCATGACGGTGGATACTGCGAGACCTGGGAGGGATCCGTTCCACCTTCAGAAACCCGCATGTCGTGACAACCAACGACACACACCACTCCACTCACTCCAGAGTACACACACACCACACACACACACACCACACACACACACACACACACACACACCACACCACACACACACACACTCTCGCACTCACTCCAGAGTAGCACACGCACATCTCCCACATGAGCGCTTGTGAGTGAACCGTTGTGACCCAGGCCTGTTCAAAGTGCCGTTGTGGTTTATTTTATATTTATTTGTATATATATATTATATTAGGGTGGTCCAAAACAGCAAAAAAAATAAATAAAATTCAGATGTTGTCTCCACAAGCCTTAAATTATTCCACTATGATTCAATAACGCGCATAAAAAATTTAAGTTGATCGGAGGTGATTTAGAGGTCGCTCCATATGACGACTTTTGGTTTCATGAGTTGGTTAAATTAGGGTATGGTCAAGTACGATTACGGGTACTTCTGGATGTCCGAGGTGGAAAAGGAGTGCATTTTCGAACTCTACGGGTCGATTTACTTTAAGAAATGACTGCACCGACATTGAATTCACTACCATTTCGAAAATATGACCTAAAACAAGATTTATCATTACTGGAGTTGAGTAACTAATCCTACTCATTTCGATATTTTCTAATCTATAATTAATTTGTTGTCCGTCTAAACATTTCTTAGAGTAAATCGACCCCACTGAGTTCGAAAATGCAGTCCATTTTCACCTAGGAAGTTCAGAAGTGTACAGATTCGCATCTCACCATACCCTATATTTTCAATCAATGGAATTACAAACTATTAGATATTTCGTCTCATTTACCAAATACCACTATCATCTCCGCCTCTATTGCTGTCTCCACTCCCGCCTGAACTTATTTCTAGCCAGCCCAACATCCAGTGTTTAGATTCAATGATTCACGAAAAATATGTGAGTTCTTTATTTAGTTATTATTATATTAAATTAGGGTATGGTGAGATGCAAATCCATACACTTCTGAACTTCCTAGGTGAAAATGACTGCATTTTGAAACTCAGTGGGGTTGATTTACTCTAAGAAATGTTTAGACGGACAACAAATTAATTATAGATTAGAAAATATCGAAATGAGTAGGATTAGTTACTCACTCCAGTAATGATAAATCTTGTTTTAGGTCATTTTCGAAATGGCAGTGAATTCAATGTCGGTGCAGTCATTTCTTAGAGTAAATCGACCCCATAGAGTTCGAAAATGCACTCCATCTCCACCTCGGACATCCAGAAGTACCGTAATCGTACCTGACCATACCCTAGTTTATTCAAGTCATGAGACTAAAAGTCGTCATATGGAGCGACCTCTAAATCACCTCCGATCAAGCTAAAAAAATTTATGCGCGTTATTGGATCATATTAGAATAATTTTAAGCTTGTGGAGCAACATTCTATTTTTTTTGACTTTTTTAGACCACCCTAATATATATATATGATATATATATATATATATATATATATTAATACAGTAGACTAGGCGTAAGTCGGCAGCGTGTAACTCGTCACTTCGCCTAAGTCGGCAGCGTCAAAAAGTCCCGAATTTATCTCATGTTAAATCCCTTTGAATAAAGGGTCATCCCTCTCTAAGTCGTCACTTCGTCTAAGTCGTCAGATGTTGTCCGTTCCAACGTAATGGAAACTCAAGTAAATTACCACTCGTAACTCGTCACACGGAACTGCTGCCTCGTGAGAAGCCCGATTTCATGGAATCGTGATGCTCGCTCATTGGTTTACACCGCCAATGATAGGCTATTTATAACTGCGTACACACGTTGATCCACTGCAGGCAGGACAATGGCGACTAAGCGTAAGCTTACAACTAAAACCTACCAAGAAAAATACGACATTATCCAGTTTTGCGAGGCAAACCCACTGATGAAGAAAAACAGCCATAGCTGAGAAGTTGGACATCAAACGGCAGACATTGAACGATATCTTGAAGAATAAGGGCAAGATATTTGGACAAGTGGAGAAGATCGCGAGGCCGGTGGTAAGTGTGAAACGCGTGAAATGTGGTCCTTTGAAGATGTCGATGACGCGCTCATCATCTGGTTTCGGCAAATGTCGGCTCAGCCAAATATTCGGTTGGCACGGTGAAATGTTTCTGCTGAAGGCACGTAAATTCACTGTGGACCTCGGGCATGATGATGCCGAGACCTTGCCGATGCACTGGATAGACAGATCAAAGTGAGGTGGGGAATCGGCAAGGTCAAGAAGTGCGGCGAATCAGGCAGTGTGGATTCAGCAGTGGTGCACGACTGGAAGGATGGCAAATTGAAAGACATCTTGGAAAGGTATCAGCCTCGGGACGTGTACAATGCCGATGAGACTGGGCTTTTCTGGCAGATGCTGCCAGAAAAGTCTCTGGGTTCGTTGGTCAATCCCATCATCGTGATAAGCAGGCGAAGTTGTTGTCTTACAGTTGTTCATTATCTTTACTTTTGATAAACTGATTCATGAATTCCATCTTTGCTTGATCACTTTCCAACTCACCAAAGAACCCACCTATGCCCCGAGGATTGTGTTTTCCTTTTGGTACAATAGCCGGCTCTCACACATACGTGTCCAGGCCACGGGCGACTTCATCCTTCACCCCACAGTCATCATGAATGTTCGCATACGCGTAAGTCGTCATATTTCTAAGTCGTCACTTTTTTCTCGTCCCGATGGTGACGACTTACGCCGTCTACTGTATATATATATATATATATATATATAATATATATATATATATATATATATATATATATATATATATATATATATATATATATATACCGGGCGTAGTGGCGTGCGCCTGTAATCCGGCTACTCGGAGGCTTGGGTTGGAGGATCGCTTGAGGACGGGAGCTCTGCGCTGGGCCGCGCTATGAGAGGGTGTAGGACAGCCCGGAATCATGGCGAAACCCAATCCTTATCCCTGTGTCGTAAGAGGCGACCAGGGTTGCGTCAGGAAGGGCATCCGGCGTAAAACCTATGCCAAATCAGTATGCGGATCATAACAGATGATCCGCTGTGGCGACCCCTAACGGGAGCAGCCGAAAGACGAACAACAACAATATATACAGTATATATATATACAGTATATATAATATTACAGTATATATTATATATATAGCAGTATATATTATATATATATACAGTATATATTATATCTACATATATTAGGTGCCGTGAGGAGGAGTGATGTAAGGGCCACATCGGCCATTTTTGGAGTTAATGCCATATAGCACTATTTTAACCCTTCCCCTATCATCCGAGGCTATCATCATCATATC
>CM068953.1:88512405-88524424 GCA_035128595.1 Eptatretus atami | reverse complement strand
TTGTGAACAGTATTGCGGAAAAAAACTCCTCGACGGATTTCGACTAAACGTTGGTGGGGGAGTTAGGTATGGTCCAAGGGACATGCCCATTAGATTTGGACGTCGTCAAAATCAATATGCCGCTATGGGCGGCTCATTTTGAAAAATATTTTGAATTTTTTTTACTTTATTGCATTTCTACATGTTTTAAGTGATTTCCACCCCCCCCCCAAAAAAAAATGTTGGGAGAAAAACTATAACTCTAGTCAGCAACTGTTGACGTTCATATTTAATGAACTAAGATATAAGGTTCACTGAGTGGCCCAGCAGTATTGGCGGCGGAGGTTTTGTTGCAGCTTTACCAAAGTGTCGCCCCCTCTGTATTTTGTTGTTTTTAACTTCCGGTGTGTGTGCAACCACTCCATTTTCTTCATTTGCTCATTTTCTTTGTGGTTGTGAAAAGCCTAAATTGTAAGCTTTGGTTCTTTGTCTGCAGACTGGAGGGGTAAGGGTGAGAATAGTGAAGTTCACCATGAACCCTTTGAAGTCAAGGTGAAAATGTGTGCCAAAATTTAAACACAGCACATTTCTTGCTTCCGGGCATGCCTAATGACATCATAATTTATAAGGCTTTATATTATTTTCTCCATCGCTTCTGGCGAGCAAAGTTAATTTTCAATCTCCAATACGCAAACGCCGCATGAGGGTAATCCTTCAGTTCATTCCATAAAGCAGGAAAGGAGGCAAGTGTGTAGTACCGCCAGGAGAGCCAGAAAACACATCTCTTCAAGACTAAGTCTGAATTTTTCAACCGTCTCTCCCTCTTCAAAATCTGGTGGCATCTAATCAAAATCTGTTTCTGTGTATGTTCCGGCCTCTCATCCCTCCTTACTCAAATGCGCACACTGCTATACGGCTCGTGAAAGGCTGAATGCTAACTCGGTGTTTGACAGCTAAATCTTGTGTCCAAAACGCATCGCTTTCTCATACACCAGCGCTTACCAGTCGACCCCAACTGTCCTGGACTCTGTGTCTTTTACTCCTGACAAGGTGGAGATGTTTGCTGTCAAGAACTCTCAGCTCATGATTCTGCAACCGGTTCCAGCGGCATCAGCCCACGTGTCCCTAAAAACGTGGCTCTTCTGCTCTTGCTCCCCATCCTCCTCTGTTATAATTCACCCTCTCATCATTTGCTCAAGGTCATAGGTCCAGTCTGCTTGGAATCAGGTCAAACATTATGCCCTTGCATAAAAGGTTGCAAAAACAGATTGCCTGCAGACTACAGACAATCAGCCTTCTCCCTAATCCGATCCAGCAAGGTTATGGAATCAATTCATTGCCTTCAGACATTAATCCTTCCTCTTGCTCCAATGGCTTTGATTTCCGATCATACAATTTGGTTTCAAGACCAGGTCGATTCTATCCTGGATATGCTGCTTCTGCTCTCTCCGAACTAATGGATGGAGGTCCTCAATGCCAAGATCAGGAAATCCGAGCCGTATCCTGGGACATATCAGTGCTTTTGACACGGTAGCTGGGCACCCCTGCCCTGCATCACACAAGCTACTTCATGGTATCCAAGGCCAATCTCCACTCATGGCTCGCAGACTTCCTCTCTTGTTCGAAAGTCGTGTGGCCTAAATGGAGTTCTATACGTCCCATCTTCCTGTCCAGGCAGAGGTTCCTGCAGGTAGCTTCTGGGCCTGTTCTTTTTTTCTGTTTTCATGCAATGATCTCTCCACTCATGGAAAATCCTCATACTCTCTTTGCGCTGATGACTTCCACCCTCTGCCCGTACTCTGGTTCTCCCCGACAGACGCGGCAAGCAGCAGCTTCTTCGCTCACTGCACATCTGGGTAAAATTTAAACTGGTCCAACACGTGGAACATGTTTTCAAGTCCGGACAAATTCACAACTCTCACTGAATGTCTCTCGCGAAAGGAACGTTTAGAACCCCCCATCCACTTTCCACAAATCCTCTGGAAGATGTCCTTTCTTTCAGCTCTGGTCTCACTATCTGCATGACCTTTCCTGGAACGCCACATTTAACCTGGCATCCAAAGCCATCGACGACTGGGAATCCTCCGTCGTGCAAGTCCTTCTGCGGCCAACCTGAGCTCCTGACCACTTAAAAGCTTTCGGCCGCAGCCTAATGGAGTACATGCTACTCGCCTCTCACTGGTACTACCTGCTCCCACCTTTCTCTGATTCAGGCTGTGGAAACCAAGACAATTTTGGATACATTGGCATCACTTCTGCAATGAGGCTGAGTACTTTGGGCCTTCACTCTCTCACCGCGGCTGGTGTGGTGGTCTTTCTGGTCTTCTTCCGTCTCACCTCGTCAGCCGAGCCCCCCCCTCCTCGCTGTCTCTGGATTTGTCCCGCACACATTTCGCAGGGCGCTCAAGGTCCACCAACAACCCCCTTTCTGGTAAAACTATCCAAATCGACAATCATGCTCACGCATTAACTCTTTCATTCTCTTATTTCCGCGGCCTTTGGAATAATCTTCGCCTACTCTATTCAATCGCGCATCATCCACAACTTCAAAACAGCTGTTTCACAGCACCAACTCTTATCATCCCTATTCAAATCCTTGATCTTTTTCTAACCCTGATAATCCACCCAGCCATCTCTTGCAAATTCCTGCTTTCTTCCTTGAAAGCCTGTAATGTCTCATCTTGTATTCCCCATTGTTTCCCAGCACCATCCTCTCCCTTCCACAGATCGTGCCTAATTCTCTGTTCCACCTGTTTTGTCCTTGCCCTCCACCTTATTGTCTCATGCCCCCCTTGCTTGTAACGTTGTGTGTTGCTCGTCACATGTCAAAGGTATAGTATATATATATATATAAAAAAACTTGTTTACAAAACTCACTGACTTCCAATGCTCACTATCTGTTTGCCTTTTAGACTTGTTTTTTTTTGTAGTTCTTGAAATAAAAAAAACATTCACTTTCATCCTATTTGAACAACAACACGGGAAATGTAATACTCTTTGCCATGCTAGATTGAATGCTGCAATCAGCTTGACCGCACTTCCTCATTGCCATCGGATTTCACACTCGACACACAGTGCAGTCTATTGCACAAGTGACAGCTGTTTAGATTTTGGCAGACTGAAATCCACTTAAATCATTCCACTCATGATGTTGGTATAGTTTGTACAATATAATAATAAGAAATAAGAATAGATAATATTAATAATTGCTGTTGACCATCTCTAAAAGTCATACATTATATTCTTAACTTTCACACACGATAACAGCAAAATGCCTGTGATTTTTCCCAGTCGTGTGGTTGAAATTGAGTCGATTTGGGAGAAATATTTTTGGGCTTGACAAATTCATGTGTAGGTGGTTGAATTAAACGGGTTTGAAATTTTCATTGCCTTTCCATCTGCATCGTTCTTCTACATGGCAGCATGACCTTTGTGAAACTTTATTTGCGCATTCTGTGCTTTGGAATACCGTTCACTTTTGTTCACCGTTGCTTTGGACTTTTTAGGCAACAGGTCATTCTGTCTTCAAAAAGGAAGAAAGTTTAATTATCTGATTTTTATTAGCGTTTCCATACTCTCATAGTAGATAGTTAAAACATGAAATAAGCGGACTAATAGAGTTCAGATGTCTCATACTTTCACTTTAAATTTCCAATTGAGTGCAAACTGTCATTCTGTTACTCTGAGACAGTATATTGCATCAAAGTAGTCGCATTTTGAAGTTGTTATCCACAGTGGTAAGACTTGTGGATAAATATTCCAAGGTGGGATTCTTTTTGTCGGATGGGGGGAGGGGGGGAGGGATTAATTTGTGTGCCCTGTACGTCTATAGTGACACGAAATGAGGCGATGTATTGGAACAGATGCAATCAGATTAATAAAATTAAATCTGCAGTCTCGTTATGCATTTGCTTAACAAGATTAAACTTTTTGTAATTTTTATCTATGTTATTTTTTTCTTTCGAAAACCTGTCGGGCATTTTCGTTAGCTGGAGTTTCAAAATTCAAGCATGTTGTAGGTTCGTATTATTTTATAGTTGAGTGGGTTGTAAAGTTTAAGCCTGAAATTTTAACTCAATTAACATTTGTACCGTATCACTGGCCTACAATAGATTGAACAATCTAATGCAATAAGTTACATAATTTTAATTGTGAATTTATTCAAATTACATGCATACAAGTGCACTCATTCTTCTGCGGTATTAGTTTGGTGGGTGTTTAAACATCCATGGTGTCCTTTTGCGAAGAAGTCTGCGAGCTATACTGGCAACACCGTGAACAAATTCCTGAATTCCTGACCTAATTCATTGGGAAGGCAATGGCAATCCTGCCTTCAGGCAGAGCACGACTAATTCGTTATAAATAGAAGAGGCATGCTTAATCTGCTGTCGGGACCATTTTTGGGGAGCGCCAAATGTCCTTTGTCTGTGAAGTACTTTTTTCACTCTTGTCAATATCCTTTATTTTTCTCTTCTGGTCCTTACAGATCTGTGCAGAGGTTTGAGGGGAAAGTTTTGAGCTACCTACGGCAGTTTACATGTGAAACGAGTCCACTTGTGTGATTGAGGTTTTGGAAATTGGCTGTGAGACGTGTTTAGTTATTCAACTTTGTTGGGAGGGGGACATTCAATTAATTACCTCTGCCCGAAAAGTGAAGGTGGTTATCTGTCACCCGATCTGGTCCTTTTAAGTATGTAATGTCTGTCTGTTTGTGTACAAGGAATCATCAAAGGTTGTGGATGATCCGGATGAAATTTTTGTGGACAGGTTGGGGGATGTGGTGACAAGGAACGAAACTGATTAGATTTTGGTGAAGAATCAGATCGGATGTGATATTTTTTTAAGGTGATTCCTTACACATTAGAGAGATAGGGCCAAAATGGATATATAACGATGATATCTCAAAAAGTTGTGGATGGATTCGGATGAAGCTTGATGAGCATGGGTGTGTGGCAAAGGCGAATTGATTAGATTTTGGTTGAGATCATCCGGATACGGGAATATGAGAATTTTTTAAGTGATATCTTTCACGTTGAGAGGCTAACGTATAATAAGCATGAATAATTTCAAAAAATATATTGGGGCCCGGATATGTTTCGGTGGATCAGGCATTGCTTTGCGGAGGTAAATGCTTCTACGAGTGGCCTTCCCATTTAATAAATGCCATTCATCATTTTCTCTTTGTGTAAGTATTATTTTGTAATATAATGGTCGTTTTGATTTTACTCTCTGACTGTCGGAATGTTATAAGTGCATGTTATTTTTAAATATAAATGGTCTTGTTGTTTGCACCTGTTTACCAGAAAGTTCACAGTGTGATTTATAGACTCTGTTTACACACTCTCTTTTTTCAGCTTTTCAAAAAACGTGTTTATTCAAAATGTAATTGAAATCTTTTTCAAATTTAATTGTGCTGTCATGCTTACTTTGACTTAATGAGACGCAGTAGCCCAGGAAACAAAGAAAAGCCCAAAAGAGGAGGGCTCCGGCGTGGGTTGTCATCAAGAAAATAGAGAGTTCAAACAATGGATTCAACCCCATTTGCTGCTGATGAAGATGGGAATGGTGCAGTCTTCCTCGTTCAAAGTGGAGATTGAGGAGGAGAGGATGAGGAAGATGTTGGAACGAGTGTTGCACAAGGCTTGGACTTGCCATCATCAAAACCTACCAGGTGGGTGTTGGTTCCACCCGTTTACGAATTGGTAAGGCCACTTTGTAGCAGCTGGCCAGTCGAGACACAGCTTGTCAGAATCCGGAAGAGCCAATGAAAGCTGAAAAAGAGTTATTGAAAAATGAACAATCATTTTGGAGCAATTGGGAAGGTGGGAGGATGTGGGCATCAA
Organism: Eptatretus atami; assembly: GCA_035128595.1. Lineage (NCBI taxonomy): Eukaryota > Metazoa > Chordata > Myxini > Myxiniformes > Myxinidae > Eptatretus > Eptatretus atami. The sequence continues at coordinate 88,518,602 of CM068953.1, read as the reverse complement.
AAGCAAAAACAGAACGTTCAACTGACAAAGGTTCTGTGAATTGCAACCAGAGAGAGAAGGACGGAAAAGGAAAATTTGCCAGGAAGCCTTCCAGGGAAGAAGAATTGCCCAGCTTTGGATTCAACAGATGATGAAAACGCATCTGAAGTGCAAGCTAAAAAATTGGAAAGAGAACCATCAGGCATCAACCACCAATGAGAGGCGCAGAAAGTTTATGGAAGGAGAACGGGCGAGCATGCTTCAATCAAGGTTGAATGATCAGAGAGCAAAAATACATCTGGAAAAAGAATCCTTAAGATTTGTCAAGTACCCAACTCAACTGATATTCTGCCCGAACGAAGGGTAATGGATAAGATAGGCATAGGATGAAGACAAACAATCGAAAAGATTGCAAAGAAATTGAACAAGATGACAAACACAAGTATGAATGGGGAACGATCCCGATGAAAATATTTTAGATCTCGCCTGGCCGGATAATGGTTTGTTTACTGGAAGCCTCGTGTGAGGCTGCAACTTGCAGGTGACAAGGCAATCGAAGGCTGGATCATGGGGAGAGCCAACCACAGAGTTTCGAGAAAAAACACAAACAAATTCAGTACACAGAGAAAAAGGGGAAAGTGTGGTGAAGAAGAGTGTTTTCAGATCTTCTACCATAATAAAACCTATAAGGAGGATTAACCTTGGCAAGCGAAATGTCTTACCAAAGGGTTGGGTGTGGTGTGGCGCTCAGGATCCGTCGTCTGTGGATGGAGGCGTGCTTTGAAACCGATTACAATGAGAATTGAAAGTGAGAGCACAGCTCTGGGTCAAGTGAAAGAGCTGATTGAACCTAAAAGCCCCTGCCATCACACGTGGACTACGATGCGAAGTCACACAGGAAGCCGTAAGCCAGCCCAAGCGTCTGGGAAACGCTAGCAGCAGTAAACAGATCCAAGTGATGAGAGCCCAGCAACGGCATAAGCCCGAAGAGAAGAAAGCGATCACAAGAACATAAAAACATAGAAGAACACAAAGGGAGCATCGGCGGCATGGGTGGCCCGAATTAGACAAGTGATAAGGGTCAAAGCATAAACACAAAGAAAAGAATCCAAGAAAGAATAAGGCAACAAAGAGAAAGAACAGTTAGTTGTTTGGTAACAAGTTTTGACCAAGTGCTCCCCCTCTAGTTTTTGTTGTTTTTACTTCCGGTGTGTGTGCAAACCACTCATTTTCTTCATTTCGCTCATTTTCTTTGTGGTTGTAAAAGCCTAATTGTAAGCTTTGGTTCTTTGTCTGCAGACTGGAGGAGGTAAGGGTGGAGAATGTTAAGTCTCACCATGAACCCTTTGAGTCAAGGTCAAAATGTGTGCCAAAATTTAACACACACATTTCTGCTCAGGCTGCCTAATGACCATCATAATTTTAAAGCTTTATCATTATTTTTCTCCATCGCTTCTGCGAAGCAAAGTTAATTTTCAAATCTCCACATAACGCAAACCCAACTGAGGGTAATCTCAGTTCCTTCCATAAAGCAGGAAGGAGCAAGTGTGTAGCTACCCTCAGGAGAGCCAGAAAACAACATCTTTCTAAGCTCAAGTCTGAACTTTCAAACTAACAGAGCTAATAAATCACAGGACTTTCTGTAAACAGGTTCAAACAACAAGACCATTTTATTTAAAAAAACATGACTTAAACCATCCATCAGTCAGAGAGTAAAATCAAAACGACCATTATTATTTACAACAATAATACTTACACAAGATAAATGCATGAATGCCATTTATTAAAGGGCAAGCGCCACTCGTAGAAGCATTTACCTCCGCAAAGCAATCTATCCACCAACATATCCCCCCAATATATTTTTAAAATCATGCTATTATATTCGTTTAGCCCTCTTCAACCGGTGAAGATATCACTTAAAAAAAATTCCTCATATTCCCGCTATCCGGATGACTCAACCAAAATCTAATCCAATTCGTCCTTTGCCACCACACCCATGCTCATCCAAGCTTCATCCGAATCCATCCCACAACTTTGAGATTATCATGTTATATATCCTATTTTCGCCCTTATCTCTCTAATGGTGAAGGAATCACCCTAAAAAATATCACATCCCGATCTGATTCTTCAACCAAATCTGAATCAGTTCTCCTGTCACCACATCCTCAACCTGTCCACAAAAATTTCATCCGGATCATCCACAACCTTTTGATGCATATCCTTGTACACCAAACAGACAGACATTACATACTAAAAGACCAGAGCCGGTTGACAGATAACCACCTTCCACTTTCGGGCAGAGGTAATTAATTGGAATGTCCCCCTCCCAACAAAAGTTGAAATAACTAACACGTCTCACAGCCAATTTCCAAAACCTCAATCACAGTAAGTGACTCGTTTCACTGTAAACTGCGTTAGGCGCTAGCTCAAACACTTTCCCCTCAAACCTCTTGCAAGATTTGTAAGGGACCAGAAGAGAAAAATAAAGGATATTGACAGGAGTGAAAAAAGTACTTCACAACAAAGACATTTGGCCCTCCCCAAAAAGTGGTCCCGACCAGCCAGATTAAGCATGCCCTCTTATTCTATAACGAATTAGTCTGCTCTGCTCTGAAGGCAGGATTTGCCATTGCCTCCCAATGGAAGTTAGGTCAGGAATTCATAATTTGTCAGTGTTGGCCAGTATAGCTCGCAGACTCTTCGCAAAACGGACACCCAGGATGTTTAAAACACCCACCAACTAATACCGCAGAAGTATGAGTGCACTATGGTATGCCATTGTAATTTGAATAAATTCACAATAAATTATGTAACTTTTGCATTAGATTGGTTTCAATGCTATTGTAGGCCAGTGATACGGTACAAATGTTAATGATCGTTAAAATTTCGGCTTAAACTTACAAGCCCACTCAACTATAAATAATACGAACCTACAACAGTGCTTGAATTTTGAAATCCAGTAACGAAAATGCCGACAGGTTTTCGAAAGAAAAAAAATAAACATAGTATAAATACAAAAGTTTAATCTTGTTAAGGCAAAAGCATAACCAGACTGCAGATTTTAATTTTATTAATCTATTGCATCTGTTCATATACATTCGCCCATTGTTTCGTGTCATGATTTGGCGTACAGGCACACAAATTAATCCCTCCCCCCCTCCCCCCATCCGCACAAAACAAGAAATCCCCCACCGTTTGGAATATTTTATCCACAAGTCTTACCAACTGTGTAACAACCTTCAAAAGTGCGACTACTTTGATGCAATATACTGTCTGCAGAGTAACGAATGACATGTTTGCCACTCAATTGAAATTAAAGTGAAAGTATGAGACATCTGAACTCCTATTAGTCCTGCTTACTTTCATGTTTAACTATCTACTATGGAGAGTATGGAAACGCTAATAAAAATCAGGATAAATTAATACTTCTTCCTTTTGAAGACAGAATGCACCGTGTTGCCTAAAAAGTCAAAGCCAACGTGAACAAAAGTGAAACCGGTATTCCAAAGCACAGACATGCGCAAATAAAGTTTCACAAAGGTCGTGCCATGTAAGAAGAACGATGCAGATGAAAAGGCAATGAAAATTTCAAACCGCGTTTAATTACCACCTATCAATGAATTTGTCAGCCCAAAAATATTTCTCCCAAATGACTCATTTCAACCACACGACTGGGAAAAAATCACAGGCATTTTGCTGTTATCGTGTGGAATGTTAAGAATATAATGTATGACTTTTTAGAGATGGTCAACAGCAATTATTAAATTATCATTCTTATTTCTTATTTATTATATTGTACAAACATACATCATGAGTGGAATGATTTTAAGCTGTGATTTCAGTGCTGCCAAAATCCTAAAACAGCTGTCACTTGTGTGCAATAGACTGCACTGTCGTGTCCGAGAGGTGAAATCCGATGGCCAATGAGGAAGATCGGTCAAGCTGATTGCAGCATTCAATCTAGCATGGCAAAGGATTACATTTCCCGTGTTGTTGTTCAAATAGGATGAAAGTGAATTTTTTTTTTATTCAAGAACTACAAAAGAAAAACAAGTCTTCAAAGCAAACAGATAGTGAGCATTGGAAGTCAGTGAGTCTTTCGGAAACAAGTTTTTTTATTATATATATATACTATACCTTTGACATTGACGGAGCCAAACACACAACGTACAAGGCAAGCGGGGCATGAGACAATAAGGTGGAGTGGCAATGGACAAAACAGGGGGGAACAGGATACATTAGGCAGATCTGTGGATAGGGAGAGGATGGCTGCGGGAACATGGGGAATACAAGCATGAACATTACAGCTTTTCAAGGAAGAAAGCACGGGAATTTTGCAAGAAGTGGGCTGGGTGGATTATCAGGGTAGAAAAAGATCAAGGATTTGAATTTAGGGATGATAAGAGTTGGTCGACTGTGAACAGCTGTTTTGAAGTTGGAGTGGATGAGCGCGATTGATAGAGTGACGGGCGAGATTATTCCAAAGGCCGCGCGAAATAAGCAGAATGAAAGAGTTTAATCGTGAGCAGTGATTCGTGATTTGGTAGTTTTACCAGAAAGGCGGGTTGTTGGTGGACCTTGAGCCCCTGCGGAAATGTGTGCGCGGACAAATCGCAGAGACAGCAGATGGGAGGCGGGGGCCTCGGCTGAGAGGTAGACGCGTAAGAAGACCACGAAAGACCACCACACCAGCCTGCGGTGAGAGAGTGAGAGCGCCCAAAGCACTCAGCCTCATTGCAGAAGGATGCCAATGTATCCAAAATTGTCTTGTTTCCACAGCGCTGAATCAGAGAAAGGTGGGAGCAAGGTAGTACCAGTTGGAGAGGCGGAGTAGCATGTACTCCATTAGGCTGCGGCCGAAGCTTTTTAAGTGGTCAGGAGCTCAGGTGCGCCGCAGAAGGACTTGCACGACGGAGGATTCCAGTCGTCGATGGCTTTGGATGCCAGGTTTGAAATGTGGCTTTTCCAGGAAAGGTCATGCAGATAGTGAGACCCAGAGGCTTGAAAAGAAAGGACATCTTCCAGAGGATTGTGGAAAGTGGATGGGGGGTTTCTAAACGGTCTTTCGCGAGAGACATTCAGTGAGAGTGTGAATTTGTCCGGACTTGAAAGACATGCTTCCACGGTGTGGACCAGTCTGTAAAGTTTTACCAGATGTGCAGTGAGCGAAGAAGCTGCTGGCTTGCCGCGTCTGTCGGGATGACCATGGCTTACGGGCAGAGGGTGGAAGTCATCAGCAAAGAGAGTATGAGGCATTTTCCATGAGTGGAGAGATCATTGCATGAAAAAGCAGAAAAAAAAAGAACAGGCCCAGGAATGCTACCCTGCAGGAAATCCTCCTGCCTGGACAGGAAGATAGGGGACGTATAATCCATTTAGGCCACACGTTGACTTTCGACAAGAGAGGAAGTCTGCGACCATGAGTGGAGATGCCCTTGGATACCATGGAAGTGCAGCTTGTTGATGCAGGCAGGTGCCCAGCACCGTGTCAAAAGCACCTGATATTGTCCCAGGATACGGCTCGATTTCCTGTCTGGCATTGAGACCTCCTATCCATTAGTTGCGGAGAAGCAGAAGCAGCATATCCAGGATAGCAATGCGATCCTGTCTGTGAAACCAAATTGTATGATCGGAAATCAAAGCCATTGGAGCAAGAGGAAGGATTAATGTCTGAAGGCAATGAATTGCATTCCATAACCTTGCTGGATCATTGGGGAAGGCTGATTGGTCTGTAGTCTGCTAGATCTGTTTTTGCCACCTTTTATGCAAGGGCATAATGTTTGACCTGAATTTCCAAGCCAACTGGCACCCGTATGACCTTGAGCAAATGAGAGGGGTAATTATAACAGAGGAGGATGGGGAGCAAGAGCAGAAGAGCAGGTTTTTAGGGACACGTGGCCTGATGCCGCTGGCACCGGTTGCAGAATCTGCATGCTGAGGTTTCTTGACAGCAAACATCTCCACCTTTCAGGAGTAAAGACACAGAGTCCAGGACAGTTGGGTGCGACTGGGTAAGGTGGTTATGAGAAAGCGATGCGTTTTGGACACTAAGATTTAGCTGCTCAAACACCGAGTTTAGGCATTCAGCCTTTTCACGAGCCGTATAGCAGTGTGCATTTGAGGTAAGGCGAGGGCATGAGGGCCGGAACATACAACAGAAACAGATTTGATTAGATCTGCCACAGGATTTTGAAGATGGGAGAGACGGTTGACAAAAA
>CM068953.1:88480061-88496298 GCA_035128595.1 Eptatretus atami | reverse complement strand
TACCTTATTGATGAAGTGCGTAGATCCTCACTGCCATTACTTTGGACCAGCTGTTCAACCAGATCTTTGATGTTAATTACTACGCTGACATTTCATGTCTATGTCCGAGAATGTTTATTAAGAACCACTGTGATGGCCGCAATGACAATTTCGATTCCAAAAAGAACAGACAATAGACGGAAAGAAAACACTACACATTCATGGCTGTGGTGTTGCTATCAAAGGTCCCGAGGCCAGAAGACCACCTCGCATGTCCAAGATCACCTAAAAACCCTAGATGGCACAGAGCTGTTTGATGAGGATGAAATCAAACGCTTACAACAACCCCCATACTAAACCAGAACCATGTGTGAAATGGGAGAGTCAAGACTGGATAAGCTGCTAGTGATGGGTATTGAAAGACTTGATTTTGGGAAATAGCCCGCTGCAAGTGCCCCTGAAACCTCACATGTTCCGGCCTGGGTGGATGTCAATTCTCTAGTTTACGCGAGGAGAGAATTCCACTCGGACTCGGAATATGGTATCCCCACTCTTCATTAATGCACCACCATTCATGACTTCTCTATGATCTACACGACTTTGCTCAAATTTGGATTGGAAATTGCAACTGCATTGGGACAAGAACATGTTTCTGGCTCACTGCTGACCTGGCAATATATAGCAAGGCTGAAACAGATTCTTCTGACTGAGCCAGAGTTCCTGACTGTCTCGAGTGACGACTTGAGCTTGGTGGACTGCATCCTCACTATGGCTTTATAGCTAGTAGGGAAGCTGTTTAAGTGATGGTTAGGTCTCCACAACATGCTTGGACCAGTACTGGAGTGTAATGCTTTGCTGCGTTCGTGAGGGGGTTTGATGTATGCAAGGGAAGCAGTATTGCCAGAGGCTCTAAGAGGAATCAGACTGTGTACACAAGCACTGTTCACTTATTTCTATCAGCATGCCGAAACCTTTTCAATGAAAAACAAGTTTCCCTGCGTTGGATGATGAGACACACACGTTCATTGCAAGTTCTACGAGAATACCTTTCAAAATTGCAATCCCGGAAGCCTGCATGCTGTGTGTCAGGAGTTGAAATGCGCTTGTCTCTGTCTTTCTCAGTCACAATGAAGAGTTCAAAGGACACAGAAGAGAAACAATCAGCAACATTCCGTACTGGATTTAGCTTTTCTGGATTGCTGGTGACACCTCTGTGAAGATACTTCGGCAGACCGTGAGGCTATTTGATAATGCACCTTACCTGCCGTCCTTGAAGTCCATACCGCTACTTCTTCCTGGCAGGCCGCAGGGCAACTATGCACGATACACCCCAGTCTATGTTGTTGGAAATGCGTCACTTGGAGCGTGTCAGCTCCACGAATGTTCAGCACATGTCGGAAGGTTGTTTCGTTGTGAAACGCTCAGAAAGGACTTTTCAACTGCGTTCCTACGGCATCAAGCTTCGAACAAGAGTATCATCGCGAGGCTAAAGCCAAGGTGGATGTCTTCCGTTTACACACACTGAGGAAAGGAGCCTTAGTTCGCTGGCTGCTGACCGCACCATAACCGGGAAATACGCAGAACGATTCACAGAAATGTTTACACCTACCAAGTTCCAAGAATACAAATGAGAACTATGGACTGCTCCGAGATGACCAAGACGAATAGATGTATTAAAGTCATCAAGAACATGCTCAAGATCCATTTGACCTGGAAAGTGTGCAACGCTCCCTAGTTAATATAACTAGTGGTCAGGTGGCATTCAGATGAAGTCGAAGAGTCGATGAATGGCAGTGCCACAAAGGGTCGGGAAATGTTTCGATCAGTTCACGAAAGAAAGGCTTGGGACGAAGAAGAGAATTTCTGGATCCAATCCCCAAACAGTAGTCCAAAACGTTTTCTCTATGAGGAAGTGTCTTTCCATTGTACGATAGGAAGATAATTGATCGAATACGAGGTACTCTTCCGAAGGACTGCTTGCAGTGTCAAGAACCGTGACGTGATCATGCGGCAAGGTCCTCTCCTACGAACTGCAGCTGTTCCGCCTTCAAATGTACCACCGCGGATGGTTCGATGAGGAAAACCAACAAAGCAGATCTTGCCAAAAAGCTGGAAGCAAATACGGATAAAATTATTGATCCTTTCCAAGTCAGAATTCCCCGACGTCATCGCAGTCCTGCTGCATACCTCATTGATGAGCATTGGCAATGTGTTCAGGCCCTGAACGATAATCATTTCAAGACTTTCAATGATCTTGGAAAGGTGGTTCTTCTGAACCGAACTGTTGCATCTTCTGAAGATACAGTGACATGATCCTTCATTGATGTTGTGACGTTGGTCTTGACCGGTACGCAGAGAACATTAAATTTTAAGTCGACTGAACGACACAGACGCAGAATGATGGATTCCGGATTCAAAACTTACCAGAATACAAGGGAACAGGGACGTCCCGAACTACCAGTAACGCCTTCAAAACCAGTACACAGGCTAGTCTCGCTTTCATTCATCTGTCAGTACATCTGCGACAATGGACAGATCTCCTGCCTGCAGATTAAATCGGTAGTACTGGCAGGTGGATTTGAAGATGGAGAAGTGGTCAAAGTCTGAATGATGTGAGGTTTAACTTGTGGTCCAGTCTTAGGGGTTGTACAGCACACAAGAAGCGGACACTCGTCTTGTATTTGCATGCAAATCATGTTTATCAAGAGTACCTCCAAGATAATCATTCCTGCTGGACGACACGGATGTCCTGGTCTTTGGTGTTATTACTGAGAGCCAGGGAGCACTGGCCGATGAAGTATATTATGCTGCTGGGGCACTCAGGGAAATTAGTCTCAAAGGAACGATTCAACCGATTCACCCATAATCCAGTTACAACTCGGGCAAAGCAGCATGCAGAGTCCTTACCAGCCGTGGCGATGCTCTGGTCAGATGTGACATGACAGTGGCTCTATACAGACTGTGGAAAGCGAACGGAATTTCACGTCTCACCAAAAAATCAGATGCCTTTACAGGCCTGGAAGCATTCCAGGATGTGCCTTACTTTCCTAATACCGCAAGGCGATTGTCCTCTCATGCATGCGTAAAAAACTAAAATCTCAGTTCAACTGGAATGAGCTTCGTTTCGTGAGCTCGCCACTACACTGATAAGGCCCGCATCGATACTGCCACCACCAGATATGCCTTTCGAACAACATGTATTGCGGGCCCATTACCACGTAGCAGTGTGGTGTCATAGTTTCACGTCGCAAAAACCTCAGAGAACATGGAACCCAGATTTGGCCATGGTTGGCATGTTGAATTGAAAGGATGAACTGCGTCCAACAAGTACCAGAATGAATCGGCACCAGCAGGGTTAGAACCTTAACTCATTGTGCGTGCACTGACAAAGTTGACGCGGACAGAAATGCCAGGTGTGTCATTTGCTGGGAACTTGAGTGCATTGACATTTGTTCTGTGGTGGAGAATGTGAGAATCGGCCGGAGATAAGTTGAGGTGGCAACATGGAGACTTGAAGTCGGAGAATGATACGGAACATTGATGGTGTACATAGTGTGTAAAAAACTTCCCAAATTGTGGCTATTTTGGGCCAGCTTGAAGTGGAGTTAACCCCTAATTTCGGTCCAAACCTAAAGGGGTTTAACCCCCAACATTTCCGTGAGAGACTGATTGCCAGAAGGAATTAATGGATGTTACAAGTTTCAATCTTTGTAAGTGCCAAAAAACAATTATTAAGATTTCAAAATCTCATTTTATCAATTTTGTAATGGGTTAAATGGCCCATGTTTTAATTAGATCTGACTTAAAACATCAGTTTTTCACAAAGTAGACATCCTAACGAATCTCAACGATACCTAATTTGGCCTTGGTTCTAAAGTCTGCGAGGGGTAAACTCCTTAAATAGGCCCTTTTGGCGTCGACCGCTCCACTATATCGGTGAATACAAACATAAACTGATCAGCGTGGTGGAGGTATGGAGCCTCTTACCAAGATGCCATTCTAGTTTTCAAGTGCCTGGGGGTTTTTTCTTTTTGGGCTGTTCTTCATCCAATGTTCTGCGGTTCAAACCCTGCTTCTTGGATTGATGTCAAGATGTCCTGCGAAAGTCGGGCGATTGTGTGATCTGTTTTTGATCACATGTGGCTTTCGTTTTCTTCCTTTTTATCCCCAAGGAATTGTTGCATCCGATCCTTTTCAGCTATTATCCTTTACTGTCCTCGAAACACAAACAACAAAAACGCTCTTTTTCACTTCAAAAAAAACAAACAAAACATCAGAAAAAAACTAAACTCTCCTTCCTTTCTGATATTTCCACCTCTGCTCCTCCATGCCCCCCCCCCCCACCCCTCAGGTTTTTGTGTGGGGCTCACACAGTCCAGCATCAACCCCTTGCTGATGAAAACTACCTAATCCAGGTCAATCCTCACCTCCACTCATTTTGTGCCTCTTTTTTTTTTTCCCCACCTGCAAGAACCAACTTCCATATTCCCTTCAATCTCTTTCTTTCCCTTCGGGTCTTCAAGATAGCTGGTTCACCACCATCTTTCAGATCACCAATCCAAAAAACCCATCTTTTTTCTGCACCTGTTAACTTGAAACAAATTCCCCTCCCCCCCCCCCCCATCCAAACCCTCATAGTTGCCCGAATCCCTTTTTGTCCGTCTCGATCAGTTTTTTCTCCCTTGGCCCTGCTGTTGGCATTCTCCCCATTTGTCTTTCTGCTGGTCCTTTTGTTTATGTTGCGTTCCTGATCTGTCCTTGTGTTCTAGCTCTTTCATAGAGCCTTGACTTCTGCAGGTATTACAAAACAAAGAAGAGGGAATCTACCTATTGTCTTCTGGCGAGATTATGCATCCAGCCTGTATTACTGGCAAAGCAAAGAGCTTGCAAAGGAAGTGAAACGCGATGGAAAGCATCTTTTGAGACCACACATGGTGGAAGCACGATGTGCTGAAGCCCATATCTCGATAAATTTAACTGTAAAATACAAAAGAGAAAGATGCACTGCCAAACACAAAGGTGAGACAGGACCTTGTAGAGAGATTTATGCAAGTACATGGTGTAACCCAATGTTAAAAATGTTTAAATTTTTTTTTATTTTGCCACCGAGCAACAGTGCACGCAGATGAAAAAAAGCAGAATGCTGGGGAAACTGAAGCCTGCTTGCAGAGAGAGTACTTGCTGATCTTCGTGCAGAAGCGGGAAGTTGCTGCAGACGCGAGCGCCAACAGTTGGCAAACATTTACTCGCAACTAGGATATCCTTTTTAAAATAGCTTTGCTTTCTCACACCAATCCTCCCCTACCTGGTTCCCTCTCCACATATGTACAGGTATGTAACTCTTAACCTCACAAATCTTGGGGAGGGTGAACAGAAATGGAGGAAGTAAATGTGAAAGGCACAAGCTTGATAGAGAGAAATAACACAAGGAAGAAATGGAAAAGACCACAAACACAATACAAAGCATCATCTTCACACACCAAATAAAGAATTTGTAAACTGTTGTCTTCAAGGTCTTCAATCGTCTCTTCTTTTATGAACATGATACACTCTCAACCTGGTGTCAGCCACATGAAAGAAGCTTCGTGATAGGTATCATCAGCTTCACTTAATCGATCGATAATCTTGTGCCGAAGAATAAGCGGAAGTAAGTTCAAGTCTGTTCCTTAATGGTCCTGCCACAAAGAAGTCAGAGTAGTATAGTGACTGAGTTTTCCGATGTGATCTCTACGAGCGATGTTGATGCATTCACGTGTCAAAACAATAAAGATGCGCATTATGCAGTCATCTCTGAACTGGCGTGCGATGATTCACAAAGTACAATTCAGTCAACCCTTACATAGGTTTATAATTCTTATATAGTAAAGAAAAAAAATAATTCTTCACGTCCTTGAGGAAAATGTAATCACATACTTTTAACTAGCAGTGGCGGAAAGTCCCTTTACCCCTTACCACTAAAGTATTTGTATCTTAACTTTTAACTATAAGGTTTTATTGTGTATACTATTACAATATCAAGCATTCATGGAACACTTACCCCATGCCAGTCTTCCAGAAAAAATAAGGACAGGGTGAGGTCTGCGAGCAGCAAATTGATTGTCAGAGAAATGAAAAACGCTGTATATTTTGGCCAAGTAATGCTTGAGAATAAACAATTTCCTTTACAGAAGGGTTTTTGAAGTACAATAAAGGCGATTTGTGTTCCACATGCGTCAACTAATTAATTCAATTGAAATTAAAATAAATAATTTGAAGGTTGCATTAAAAACATTTTTTTGTTTGGAAATTAGCGCCGTTGCATGTTTTCTTACAACGTGATTACACCACCTTATTTTAACACGTTGCATTTGTAAATTAGTTATTTGCTTGCTTATTTGTTGTGTGTCTTCTATGACATCATGAAAACAGTAATTTCCTGATTTTGAATTGATTTTCGACTTTTTGTTTATGACAGAGTTAACAGAGATAAAAAAATTATCTCACTCTTCTCTACACATTGACTCTATCAAGACAGAATTCAGTTACCAAAGTATGCTAACTACAGAGTTCGTTTTCAGAATAATCAAAACTATACACATTCTTCTATCATAAAATGGCGTTGTACACCCGGACAACAATGTGAAACCAATTGCTCAACCCTGCTTTTCGCTTACAAGCCAAATAATAATGTGGTCTGGATAGCACAGCACCATTATTATGGTTTCCCTTCCTTGTTGTGACAGCGGTATCAACATCATTTAAAAAAAAAGGATATAGCATCCGCGAACTACACGCTGAGGTTGTTTGCATGATCAAATGACTACGAAGCATACTTGCTAACTCGGGAATTGATTTTTAGGTCATCTCTACGGAGATGACCTAATAAAGCCGGACCAATATGTCCGTCCGTCCGTTTACGTCGTCAACATTTTCTTTCCGCTCTTGATGGAAACTTAGTATTGGGTAAAGAGGTCGATGAGTGTTGCACAACGATATAACTTTTGTCCGGTTTAAAGGTCAGGGACCAGGTACGAGTCACGTAAGTTATAAAAATCGCCATTTTCAAACCTTAATCTAGTCTGCCATTCTACACGATATTTCCGAGGCAACTGTTAATTGTTATGATAGTTAAAAAAATTATTCTTGTATCTAACCGGACAGATTTTTGAATTTTTCCTTCCCGTTTGGCCGCCACGATAACCTGGAAGATGGTCAAAAACACCACTTCCCAGGTACAAAGAACTTTTTACTTCGATCTTGATGAATTTGGTATGTGAGGTAGAGGTTCGATGCTAGGTGATACCACGACATATTTTTTTCCGCGATCGAGGTTCAGTGTTCAAGGTTCACGACGGTCCAAAAGTTGTGAAAGTCGCCATTTTCAAAAACCTATCTCGTCTGTCATTTTAGAGATATCTGGCAACGGTTAATCGATGAGAGTAAAAAACATTATAGAGATGACCGTCACCCCCACACGGGGGTAATTTTTTTTAATCAATTATTTTTCGTTTTGCCCGATCTTGAACAAAATTTGATACTGCACACCGCAGGTGGAATGATGGTGGGTAATGTGGCCAAAATTTTGGCACGAATCTTGCTACCATTTTTGGCTGTATTTTGGGAACATACATACATACATAACAAGATCAGAGTTTTTTAAGTTAATATGTGGAATATATATAGTATATATATTTACACTCTCCATTACCGTGTGAGAGATGTGAGCGAGTCTTTCTTTTATAATTATATATTGACAACTTTTGACATTTCCACATGGTACAGCATGGATCCTCTGTTGGTATGCATTTCTGTCTGCGCTGTCACCTGATCATTTGCAAAAAGACGATGAAACCTGTCTGGCGACTGAGGGGTGTGTAGCATATAGGTTCTCATGTGTGTATTATTTGTGAATGTCTTTTGCTGCTGTGGAGAACTTCTGGGAAGGCGTTTTGAACAGCAAGGGGCTTACCTTGTAGCCATTCTGGTTGCTTTCTGCAGCTATTGGCCAAGAAGAGCATGGAGGAGTTCTTGTATATGTATGTATGTATGTATGTATATATAGATGACTATGAGCGCGCGCGAGGAGGTCAGTGATGATAAGGGACACATCAAGCCATTTGAGTTAATGCCATTATAGCACTATTTTAAACCCTTACCCATATCATCCGAGTCTAACATCATTTCATATCATATCATTAAAAAATGTCGCTTACATTACTACTTTCCTCGCGGGCCCTCATATATATTATATATATATAATATATAATATATATATATACTATTATATATATATATATATATTTACAGTGGGAAAATCGATTTTATAACCGCTAAGCCATTATAGCCGCTGGTGTACTGATTCATACGCTCACTACACCTTGGACCCCAAAAATTACTTACTATTCCATGCTTTTTAAAGGCAAAAAAAGTTGAGAAAATAGAGGACAAAGTTAGTCCAATAGCAGCTAAAATGGCGAAAAAAATTTCAAGCTGTCTCGCCCTGTGTTAGATTGACATGTTGGTGTGAAAATACTCACGAGCTGTCATCTTTCTCGCACCTTTTCCCGTATAATGGCGAAGTGAGTGAACAAAAATCAATTCAATTCAAATCATTCATTAGCATTCCGTATCTCCGTTAACTCACTTGACCGCTTCGTTTCATTCAACCCAACAATCCAAGATGACGACGTTAAATGGTCCACTGTTTTGCTCTGGTTATTATGTAATTATAAATATTTTTCACTGACATGAATATTACGCGCTATCATTATTAAACGCCCTAGTCGCTTTGCGACCCTACCGGTGAGCCGTTTATATATCGATTTCTCCACTGATATATACTTATATATATTATATATATATATATATTATATATATATTATGTATAATAGTGTACGATTGGGAATTCGAATTGCACACAACATTCAGTTCCTTATAGTCAAGTTATTGTCGATAAGTGCTTTGTTCCCCTAGATAAGTCACCTTCCATCTGTTTAATGGGCAGAATATCGATAGTGCCGTGCCCAGTTAATTTAAAGTTAGGGAGCGATCACGAACATATGGAAGACGCCCCCTCCCCCTCATTCTGCTCTAAGAGGAAGAAGAGCCTTCCCGTCCTGAAATCCACGCGGACGTAAACAACTCCCTTCCCACCCGCGGTTCGTGCGGGCACGGGGGATGAGGTCACGCGGGAGCGGGGAGGGCGGAGGAGAATAAGGAAGAAACCTGAGTTGGTTTGTTGGGTTCCAAGTAAGCTCGGCTCTTGCTTGGCTCGGGTTAAGGGTTGAAGCCTCTTTGCAAGCTTTTTGCATTCGGCTTGGCTTTTAGCAGGCCTTTGGTTCTGACTTGGCGAGGCGTTTGAGGGACTTTTGCTGATGAGCTTCGGCTCTCGGCTTGGCTCGGGTTAGGAGGAGGCTTTTGAGCTTTCTGCTTTTGGTGGCTTCAGTGGGCCTTCGGCTTCTGCTTGGCTCGGTGGAGGACTTGGGAGCTTTTGTTCGTTCTAGCTTTGTTTTGGGAAGAGAGACGGTGTCTCGCTTCTTGGCTCTGCTTTTTGTTATCGGAAGAGAGTTAGCTGTGTTTGTCGGCATCGAGCTGCTCGGTGGCGGTTCTTGCTCTTCTGGTTCCGTGTTGTAAAAGACGCTTGTTTCATCGGAGAGAGTGAGCTGGTGCTCGGCCTGGCTCTTCTTGGTTCCGTTGGAGTCCTTGTTCTCCGCCTCTGGCTTCCGCGGCTTTGGTCGCGCGACTCACTCGCCTCATCTTGGAGGTGGTTCCTCGGGGAAGCGACGCAATCGCGGCAGGATCGCCGGCTGCACGGCGATTGGACTATTCCAGCCTCGCCCTCTCGCCTGGAGCCGGCGTACGAAACAGCTTGAGACCCACACAGAGTGGAGAGCGTTCCGAGCACTTAGGTCCGGATTTCAGCTCCTCTTCCTCCCGAGCCCTGGAGGTTATTAACAGGCATCAGCCACCCTTTCTAGGTGTGTGTGTGTCGTGGTAACGTGTGTCCGTCGGCCGTCTAACAAGTAGGACAAACTGTTCTTAAGAGCTTTGTGTGCTGTAAATGATCTGGATTTCGTAGTCGGTACTAAGTTCTCTCTTTCGCTTTGCTCCCAGTTCCCCATTATTATAATAAATACCCAATTTCGTCTAAATATTTTTTCAGCTCGTTCGCGTCCCAATTCTTTCATTGAACCTGAGCAATGTCGTTGTGTTGGGAGTTAGAAAGCCGTTGGATTTGCCCTGTAAAAGGGCGACATTCGGGACGACGGTCTTCGGGATTAAAGCGCTCGGAATCGCACCACAGGCTGCGCTTAAGCGGCTTGTTTCGTACGAGTTCCAGTCAAGGTGAAATACCCCGGTAGTTGGGATCACACGTGGGTATCTTAGTAAATTGAAGTATGCAATCGATCCTACCCCAAGTGGATCTGCCCATTTGGCGTTTTTCGGTTCTTGCACCAGGACCCGTCGGCTTCGGAGTTATCGGGCGATCGTCGGGCCGGCTCGACTTGCGGCTCCGTCAGAGCGGTCGGCTCGCGCCAAACCCCCGGCACTGTACTATATATATATATATATTTAAATATATATATATATATATATACAAATTGTTTGCGGGCCGGAGATCCGGTGGTGAAAACGAACACGAGGTGAGCGCAAAGTTGCTCTCGTCCTCCACCAGATTCCTGGAATTGTAGGCCGTCGCGGATAACTCGTAGAGCCGGCGGGTCGTTTAAACGACCGTGGTACGCCAATATTTCCACCGCGTGGCGTAGGGTTCATTTGTCCGAGATTCCAATGTACCTAAGTAACACGCGTCTCGGCTTTACCGGGATCCACGCCCTCGGAACGCTGACCGAACCGGATCACTCCGGCAGCGGTAAAATTTACACTTACCGACTACCACTCTGCACCCACCTTTCCGGCTCGGATGCAGTCGAGCGGGCCTACCCCAGGAGTGTCCCGGCTACAATTGTCCGGATTACCGGGATAAAAACCCCGCCTACAACTTCAGATCCGAACCATGTGGACCAATTCAAGAAAGGACGGGAAAGAACTGGGGACATTTCTTACAATTGTTTTATTTTGCCATAAAAAGACAGGGAAGACTTAACGTGGATATGCAAGTAATATTTTACAAGATCAAAACAACATAAACAGTTTTTCTTACGACCCGATTTTATATATATATATAATATATTATATATATATATATATAATACATATATATATATATATGTCGGAGGCGTATTATGTGATACCGGTCGTCGTCCGCTTCCTGTCGCACTCTAACTCCCAAAGTTTTCAACTTTCACGTTTCATATTTGCGTACATAGGACAGACTGTGGAGATTAGACCGTTGTTCAAAATAGGGACCTTTTAGGGTCAAACCACCACAATTGCATAGTAATCATCAAGTTTTTTTCACTCCACATATATCATAGAATGACATTACTAAAAATCACCTTAAATCAGGGCAATTGGACAGCTTTCATTTTGCGACCTCATTTAATTGTTGACGTAGAAGAAAAAATTGACAGCCAAAATATAGGGGGAGGTTATTTATAACATGACCATATTTCATGACAAATTACTGGCCGATTCTCAATATAATGATATCAGTTAGATCACATAAAATTACTTTCAAAACAACACCAGCAAGTAATGATGTAGACTAAAATTAACATCATACGGAAAGAAAAACATTTCTGCCTATCTCACAAAATTACGATTTAGAACAATATGTTGACATTTTTAAATCACAATTTTTTTAATTTCCAAAGTAGGTCCGCAATTGGTCTGATATCTATATTACATGTTGTTCTGACTCGTCACAGTTTTTTATTTTTGCCAATATGTAATGTAGTATAGTGAGATAAGCTTGTTAGCCATAGGTATTGTGTACACGTTATGGTCCTAAATGAGGAGAAAGCTTAGAAATTGAACCAGCTGTTTTATAAGATTAAACAATCTTTAATGTTATATAATGCCCAGTTGCTGTTGCTTTTCCGAAAATGTTATACTTTGCTATGGTCCTATGGATTTATAGTTGCTTACAAAGCATGTTTTTTTATCCAAACACAGGGCATATTTGTTTTCATTCTATAGCTCATTTTTATTAGAAATGGGTTTACTGTATGATTGTATATGTTTTGCCAAAATTGGTTTGAAAATGCATTTTTTGTTTTGATATATATCATTAATACATTAAGAATAGAAACAATTCCCTCGAAACAGTACATTTTCTTATGCCTTTGCATATCTTGGCACCTTAAATGTGTAAAATCTCGACTTTTGCAAATATTTCCCCCAGTCATAGTTTGAGCTAAAATCTTATTCCAGAAATTTGAAATGCATCTGATAGAACATCTCAAATAGCATTTATTCTGCTTAAAGTTGATGATTCTTTATAATGGCAAGTTTCAACATCATGGATCATACTAAATACCAGTTTTTAGGTTCACTTCCATGATTGGGTCAAAAATGTTAGGAATTACGTAACAAATTGCATTTACAAGCTGCTACAAAATTACTTGTAGCTATAAGCTTGATTTTATAACCATAAGAATAAGTTTACCAAGATGGCCTATTGATATAAAAATCAATACCAAAGGCAGTTCTTGTGTTCAGTATTACAGAACATCAAAGGTCGTTAGGGAAGTTACTTAACATAAAGAAATATGCACTTTTATCCTAAGATGTTAGTTTTGGTTCATCACAGCATTGTATTTCTCATGGTTAGTTTATGTGCATATATATAATTTATGACCTGAATAACACTATCAATTGATCAATTTTGTAAATTTCATATGAACTTGACCTCTTCGCTCAAAGGTCAATATCAGGTAAATCAACATATTCTCCATATATGTGGTTCCATTAGTGTTAATACATATCTAAGCCATCAGACCAATTTAGAATGATTGAGTGGTTCCTTGATAGATAATGATACTCTTTGGGTCTAATTTGACCTTGAACCTGTCAGCAGCAATTAGAAGAGGAAGAATTAAGCTCTGCCAAATCAGATCTGAATCCCTTGATGTTGGCTAACAAATGCTATGCAAAACTTTAATCATTACAATGACTTTCATTTTTTTGGTCCCCCGTGTCCTAAAGTGTACATAATATCTTGCTTCCAAGCCTATAACCAATTTACTGAAATTGAAGGAGGGTTAACATATTCAAAATTCTTCCCTTCAATTGGCATTTCGGCTGTCATATTACTGCAAACCTCAAAATATTTACGTATAAGTACCAACATAATACAATACTATGATGAATCATTTATTCAAATAAAACACCATTTTTTTGTTCTGGAATTCACGTCAATATTCCTATAAAATAAATCAGACAATTAGTTTATGATTAGAAGTTTGGATTCCTCCTTGGTGCTGATATGTTTATACTTTATCTCCATTTATTGCTATGAATTTAAAATAGCAAAAAAACACCAAAACTTAAAATCTATTCTAGCAGAGTTACTAAGCTACTAAAAGCAAATATACAAACACAATTTTAGTAATACTGTACATGTGAATCTTAAACAGTCCAATTCCAGGGTTAGCCATTTTTTTTCAATCTACATGTAACTAGGTTAAACTAGATATTACACTATGTTTAACGTACATAACAATCACTATTTTTTGTGCTATCAAGAGCTGCACATGTATATTCTAATGAAGAAAAATTAATATCTTAAACTACTTTCAAGGTAGTCATTCTAAACAAACCTTGAAAAAAAAGTCACAAATTACAATTTTAATACTTACTCCTCAGCATCACTTCTGGTCAGGCAGGATTGCGTTTGGAGCAGTGGTAGGCCTTTTACATTCTCCACATGCTGGAGGAACATTCTGGCCAAATTTTTCCACATGAGCATCTCTGTGTACTACACGTTAGTTTCTTGCAATGCAGTTGAGGCTTCCAGGAAGATTGTCAGGTGCAAGGCTTCAGTTGTGTCCACAGGCACCATCTTACCATTTTGATGATAGCCTTGTCAGTAGAAGATATTTCAATTGAGCTTGCATAAATTCTGGTGGCTGCTTCACTAATTTACATCACTTTAATAAGTTTTGGCTGCGGTTTCTATAATTTTAATTTCTCTTCATCTGGTCTCTTCTTGGGTTTTGGAGTAGGGAAGTTCATGGATGATAGAAGATGCTTTATGTCGAAATGACCACATTTTATTTTTCCACTAATCTCAGTTGATAGTTATCTTGTCTCCAAAATGATTTCTCAAGTCTTTATGTTTCTGTAGGTTAAATTCATTATGGTTCAATTCCAGTCTCAAACCAATATCTCTTCCATTTGTTTATAAGGATCCTTATTGAGAGATTGCTTCCTCTTCATTGACCTCAAAATACATGGCCACTGATTAAGCATTTTCACCTTGCCGAATCAGGAGGTTCTACCCTGCTTAAATCGTTTCGGTTGATTTTATCACTGCCATGACTGTTGTGGTATGCTTCGCCTGTTCTAAAATTTGTGCTGCAAAGGTTGTGTATACTGCATCCTGCAGCATTGCTAAATCTTGTGCAAACTCAAGTTTACCATTCCAATTTCTGACCACAAATCCTTGTGTTCATATTGCAACACTTCTTAATTTATCTTGAAAATCCATTGATCTGACTGGATAGTTTATGACTTTTTACCTTGCCATGGATTTATCTGGATGCCCACAGATATGCAGTTATCTTATAAATAAATGTTATTCTGTGTTGCATGTACTTGGTGTATTACCTGGAAAGAAACAGAGTCACATTCTCGTTTCTGCTGGCATAGCATACCACTTTGGAGAACAAGTCCTTCTACACTTGACATGGCACAACTTGTCCAGAACAGAACTTATATGCTAGACCGCAATGCTATTAGCTTTTGCAATGCTTCACATCCTTGGTACCTAACGTTGCAGTTTTTGTCCACTTCAATAGAAGTTCCTTACAAAGACACACTTGTCCATCTTTTAATAGATTACTTCAACTGAGAAAACAAAAACTGATTAGAATTGTAATTAAAGTGTTCCAGACTTTTAGGTGAGTGAGGAACCTTTTCAGAATTCTTACCTAATCCCCCGGATATACTTTTGCCCTACCCCCAACCCTTTTTGATTCTCTCTCCCCTATGCATATTAATTGAACAGCCTCAGCCCTTTTCATCATTAGTACATTTATTGTATCTTCTATGGCAACCACAATTAACATAGGACAAGTAAATAGACCTTTCAGTTATCTTTACTGGGGATTAAATCTTGGAATGGTATACATCCAAAATAACTTTTTGGTCAGATTGCTCCAAAACATTATCAACTCTAAACACTCATCTTAGGTCAATACCATTACATATGGTATTAGTTTAAGAAATGTATTTTTCATTTATGAATCGTTGATACCTCTTTTTATTAGAGATAAGTTTTGATTCGTTCCAATATTACCATAAATCTCGACCCTACCCCAAAATTTTATTTTATGAGTATTTGTGGAAAATGCTGCCTCAAACTTGAGGCAAATGGAAATGTTCCAATGCTCGATTTAGTGACTTTTAGTTATGTCATTCTAAACTATTTGTGAGTGGAAAATCATGAATGATTACTATTTGCAATTTTGGTGGGTAAATCACTATTTTTGACGGTCTAAGACGGTGTGTGTGTCGCGACTTACGTTCGTTATCTAGTGGTTGCCATTGGAACCAGGATGCTGTTTTTCATGTCGTAGCACATTCTGTATATACTTCTTATTCAGCGTTATTGTGCTTCACTTGAGCTCTTGTTACTTATAGACGGAGCCCCCGCAGACCACACACACAAGTGAAAAATAAAACCCAGAGTTCTTTATTGGACCCTCTCAGCCGAGGAGACGAGCGGGGTCGAGTCCATCTGGGTCTGCCGTCGAGGAAGGGGTGTCTCGTGGGGTGTCAGACAAGCTAGGCTCTGTATGGCGATTTTTGAGGTTTGGTTGTCTCCAGTCGACTGTGACTCGTTGTTTCTATGTGCTCGGTTGGTCGTAACGATTGTAAAAATAAGTGTGGATGGATACAAGGAGTGGTCTACGAGGGGGTCAGGGTCGCTCTTTCTTTTCCTTGAAGAGGGCAGCAGGGACATGTTCGCCCCTTCACGACCTTCTGCTACCCCTTGATGTGGTACGAAAAGACGATTTGGGAAATGGCCCGTGCAAGTGCCCCTGAAACCGCACATGTTCCGGCTTGGGGTGGATTCAATTATCTAGTTAGCGAGAGAGAAATTCCACTGACTCGAATATGGTATCTCCCATTCATTAATGCGCCACCCTCT
>CM068953.1:88447477-88457689 GCA_035128595.1 Eptatretus atami | reverse complement strand
AAGAGAGAGAGTGTTTGAGCAGAATGGCATTTTTTTGCCACAAGTATGGCAAGGGCCCTTCAGATGGCGTGGGAGGTACAGTCAAACGAGAAGCAACATGTGAGAGCCTGCGTAGACCTTACGACGGTCAAATTATTTCTCCAAAAGATCTTTCGCCTTTGCTAAAAATGGTTTGAATGAAATGAAGTTCGGTTACGGATCCAAGAGCGTATGACGAGGAAAGAACGAAATCTGGAAGAAAGGTTAAAAACGGCCAAACTAGCTGGAACTCAAAAACTTCATGCTTTCATCCCTATTTCTGAAACTGCTCTTCAAGTACGTGAATTCCAGCCTTAGCGAGCAACACCGTATTGAGTCAGCTATTTCAAATCTACACCAACTTTTAACGGGACATATCAGGTTGTCACAGTGCACTATGATGGAAAATGGTGGCTTGCCTGCATCATGGAAGCCTTTCAGGACACTCATGAAGTGAAAGTGAATTTTCTTCATCCAAACGGGCCCGCAATAGTTTCTTTTTTCCTGACATTTAAAATCACTGCATTTTAGACATTTCTGATAAACTTCTTTCGTAGAACCAAAACTGCTACAGGTAGAACCTACACAATCAGTAAAAAGGAAACACAGCTGTCAAATAAAACATTGGTTGGCAAAAAATCTTGACTATAATATGCTTGGAAAAACTCTTACTATACTCGTATCGCTTTCAGTTCCTGCATGTGCATGTGGAAAATGTATGTACAATATACTGATGTAGTGTATTGGAAATCTTGTGTTCAAATATTGTGCTATGTATTGTGGCGTATTGTGTCCAGCACCCGAGTCCCCGAACAATAAAACCATCATCACACTTGAACCCATTGAGATCCCATTTCATTTATTCTGAGTGTTGGAGTATATGAAGGGTATCTCACACAAAAAAATCGGGACCATCGGTTTGGCTGGGAGTGGGGGCCCAAGGTCAAAGGGCGCCCCAAACTATAACTTTTTAATTACTGTTCGGAGTGATTTTACTTTACGCGATTCGAAAGATCTTGCTTTTACGAGCATTTTGATACCAAGATCAGCCATATCGGACCACTACAACCTGTGATATGGCCTCTGGAATTGTGGGGCAGCTGGGGCGCCCAAATTTGGGGGCCCCTAAAATGGGCCCACAGGTCTAAAAGTTGGTATTTTGAGTTTTTCACCAAAGTAAATAAGTGACCAACATATGGGGAGAAAATGAGGTATTAGTGTCGGAGGGTCTGTACACTTGACATGGAATGCCCCCCCCCCCCGACGAACTCCAGTAACAACTGGGAATAAGTCGAGATGGTACCACCACATCTCACAGCACTCTCAGTACCAGAGTAGAGTTCAGACATCAGATCGATCAGTTTTGGGCACCCAAAGAAGGCCAAGAATCCTCCAATGGGCACCCGATTCACTGAATCGAACGCTTTACAGAGATCAACATAGGCTGCAAGTAGCCCCTGCCAAAACTCTCATCTGCGTTCGGTGAGGACCCGAAGAGCAAGGATATGGTCAATCGTTGACCTCTTTGGTGTAAAGCCTGATTGTTCTGGACGCTGGTGCTCAAGCAGATGGTGGTGAACCCTATCAAGAATTATCCGAGCAAAGACCTTGCCCGGCACTGAGAGCAGCGACCCCTCGGTAGTTGTTGCAGTCTTGGCGATCACCCTTCCCTTTCCAGAGAGGAACAACAAGGCCCCTCTTCCAGTCATTGGATGATGCCTATGTTCCAGGCAGAGCACAGAACTGCATGCAACGACACGAGTGCAGCATTTCCACCAGCCTTGAGAAGTTCAGCATGGATGCCACAGATCCCTGGAGCTTTACCCCATTTCAACCGGTCACCGCAGCCTGTGTTTCCACAAGCGAAGGTAGACCACAGTTGATTGGAGGGTCGGCAACAGGGATTGTAACACCCCTGACGTCCAACTCGACAGCTGGTGGATCAGCCTGGTACAACCGCTCAAAGTAACTGGCCCAGCGGGCCTTCACTTCTGACTCCTCTGTCAAGAGCCTACCACCCTCTGCTCTCACTGCAGTACACCGAGGGATGGGCTTGGATGAACACAATGCGCGAATTCCCCTGTAAGTGGGACGAGAATCACCTGTCCACAGGTGATGCTCTACCCCTCACAGATTCCTCACACATAGGCCTCCTTGTCCACCTTAGCGCACGTACAGTTTTACGCCTCAGCTCCTGAACAGCTCAGCTCTGCCATTCAGCCTGGCCTTGCGACTCTGGTCAATGGTATCCAGTGTCCCTTGAGAGACAAAATTCTTCTTTGCCCGACGGTCAGTCCCTCAATCTCACTCTTCCGCTGTGGGCTCCCGCTCCATCTCGGCCTCCGTCTAGGCTTCCGCCGCGGACTTCTGCTACGTCTCGGCTTCCGCCACGAACTTCCTCAGTTTCGGCTTCCGCTGCAGCCTCTCTGTTATTTATTTGATCTCATTGAAACAAATGTCTTTGAGGTCTGACTTTATATTGTTGCGGTGCTGGCGGCCCAGGTTAATCCCCGACCCAAATTGTAGTGACGGGTGGTTAACACCACCAGCTCCCGGACGGCCGAACTTCTCCCTTGGAGGCCGACAGACAAAACTCTTGGAGATTAATGCGCGCGTGTGGGAAAAGGGTATAATGGCGGAGGGGCGGAGGAGCATGGCACAGGGGGGAATTATACTTGGACCCCACGACAAATACATGGATGCAGGTACTTAAAATGAACACATTTAATGAAAATAGGTAAATATTATTTACAAAGGACAAGTCGAGACGCCTCTGCACACAGACTTAAATACAGACAAAGGGAAACAAAATAAAAAGAAAACCCTTCCTTTATTCTTGTACTTAGCTTGGCCCAGAGCTGGTCTTTGTGGAACTTGGAATTGAGATGCTTCCACCAGCACGTGCAGACGCGCGCAAAATGGCGCCAAGTCGCTTCTCTCCAAGCAGGACAAAACGAACGCCAGGCAATCCACAAGCGGCACTTAACACCAACACTCAGAGACCTGTGCAGCTGCTTCATGTGTCGATCGTCCTCACTGACCCGCTATTTGGCATACACGAGGCTCGGGGTCCGTTCCCCATGACCCAACCAAGAGCCAAGGCCAGCGTCTTGCTTCACCACGTGAGCCAAGTCGCCGCAACCCAAAGACAAGAATCGTGTCTTCCTCTTCGTGCGTCAAAGGAAAGCCAGCTGTGCATCTCGACCGCGTGCATCCTTCACTCCGCACTCAACCTCTCTTCCGAAATCAACTCTGCCTTGTGTGTGCGCTCTCCCTGAACTATATTCTCCTCTCCCTGACATCACCCCGAACCACCGTTTCCTCTTCCGGGGCGTGGCTTGCTCGCATGAAAACCCGGGAAAGGCGGGGCCTCCGCTCGCTTGGTATGCTTGGCCACAGAGGGGCGATTAGATACTGGGGAAACTTATTCTTACTCCCTAGCTAATTAACACTGAACCATCCCCCGTGTGGTGACACGTAACACTTAAGCTCACAGTTTCCCGACTCAATTACATCGAGACGTCTCCTACACGTTCACAGACCAAAGTACTCTATTCAACCCTCAATTCCCCATTAAATTCCTCCATCTACCCCCACAACTGCAACAATATTTTGTACCCTTATTTCCCAGAATATATGAAAATGCCAAACATTTAATCTCAACGTTATTATTGTGTGCCATTCCATTTCAGGTAAATAGGCCAACAACTTCTTGCCCTTATCATTGCTTTTGGGGCTCCTTTGTGACTGCCATGCAAAAAACTAACTTCTGAGTGTACTGTAATTGCTCTTTATTAACAGTTTCTATGAAAATTATGTACAATATTCCACATTTGCTTTGACTTTTTTTTGCTGTATGATTAGTAAAATTTGTCACCTGCACTCCAAGCTCAAAAGGTCCAGCAATGATTACTTTGTAGTCCACAACACTTGGTAGAAGCCTTTTTCTCCGTGACAAACTTTTATGTCATGCACAGTGAAAAGTACAGTAATTTAGTTTACCATTTGGCATTTCGGCTATTTGTGACTTCGTGGAGCAAATCTTTTAGAATGAAAAGTTTTTAACAGTGAAAGAAGAGAATAGCACATTGCACAAACTTAGCAGCAGAGAAACGTACTGTTTCACAATGTTGAAGGGGTTCCTTCGTTGCAATCGGACAAAACATGGTGTGGGAAGAGTTTGGCTCTTCTCTCCACAATATGCAGGATATTGCTGTTTTACATATGATGCAGGTGCTGGCATTTGAAATTGTTAGAATTTATCCATTTTTTTAACTACATTTTGTCAATCATTGAAGCCTGTTCCTGTGTTCACTCGTATGAATTTGATTGAAGACTGTCGTGTTTTGCTATGAGCCGAGTGTTGGCTTAGTGGTTAGGGTGGTGGCTTGGGATCCTCGGGGTCCTGAGTTCGAGCCCCGCTGGCCACTGAATTAACATCGGGGGTTGACTCAGCCTGTCATCCTTCCAAGGTCGGCAAAATGAGCACCATTATACTGGTAGTTATCACTGCGTGTCGAAGGCTACTAAAGGGTTGGCGTCAGGAAGGGCATCCGGCCGTTCAAACATTGCCACAAGAAAGGGTACCATGATTGGAGCCTGCAAAAAGCTGACCCATGCTCAGGGAAAAAGGCTTTAAAATGGTGTGATGATGACTGTCATGTTTTGCTGTCACTTCTTTCTGCTGACAGTCTGTGTGTATGATTTAGAGACAATCTGCCAATTACAACATTGGAAAAAAATTTTTCCTCCTTTTCTTCTCTGTAGGTGAGAAATGAAAGAAGTTTGCATAGTGAGAGGCAGTTAATGGAAGAAGAGGAGAAGAAGAAATGTGGCTCGTCCCTGATGCTGGTACATACTGTTGCAAAAGTTGGGTTTTTTGTATTCGTACCATGTTACCATGTGGTAATGACTCGTCGTTTGTGAAGTAGTTTGCCGTTTAATTGGACAATGTTTCAATTTTTGTCAATGAATGTACATAAGAATTTGGTTGGACAAATTTAGGAAAACTATATTTTGAAATATAATTTAGATATTTAATGGCATCCATGTGGAGGAGAACATTCCTCCTTAGAAAATGCCCAGCTGAGTGCAGTGAGAAAAGTGCACCGTTGTTGTGATGTCACTGCTACCCAGAGTACCCCAGAAGTGATGGCCCTTCCCCTGAGCTCGGTGGCTGTGTTTGTCTCGTCTAACAATTTTGTGTGTGTGTGTGTGTGCGCGCGCGCGTGCGGCACCTCCACTGAAAGCCTTGGATCATGTTAAAAACAAAAAAAGATTGAATGTAGATACAGCAGCATATGCCCAGATGCCAGCAGTGTAAGCCAGCTGAGCCCTATTGGAGAGTAATGTGGTCGATCAAGCAATGTCAGACAGCTGCACACGTCGACAGTGAAGCCAACATGCAATACAGTGCTGTGCAAAAGCTTGGATTATTCCAATGATAATCATCGAATTATCAGTAATAAGTCATATGTGTTTATTATTGTAAATTAACAGCCTTTATAAATGCTCATGAAACGAACTGCTAAAGTCAATAACAAGAACTGTGTCATTTTATAGTATCTGTCAATATTTTGTGTGTCCACCCTTTGCCTTCTTGAGTGGAATCACTCTTTTGCTCATGATTCCTGTATACGACTGAAGCATTCTCACAGAAATACAGTACTGTGCCAAATATCCTGAAGTACATTCCACAATTCTGTAAGGTTAGTTAGGTTCCTCGTGTTCTCTGTTTCCACATAATCCCATATGCCCTCAATGGAACTCATGTCCAGACTCGGACTCTAGGGTGGTTATGCTAACACTTGGAGCACACCTGCTGTAACCTTGTTCTCCAAATACTGTTATACTATTTTGGAAGTATTTTGGATCATTTTCTTGTTGGAAAATGAATGCTCTTCCAATTTAGCGATTTCTACGAGGAACTGCATGGTGCTGCAGCTGAGATACAACTCCACATAGTCACAGAACCTTCCCCGTGTTTAACAGTCGGTTGCAAACATTGCATGTCGTAATGTTCTCCAGGTCTTCGACGTACAAACTGGCATATTAGATTCAAAAAGTTCAAACTTCGATTCATCACACCAGAGTACCCAATTCCATTGTTCAGTTGCCCAATCTTGGGGTTGCCTTGCAAATTTCAGCCTTTTTACCTTATTATGTGGTATCAGCAGTGGTTTCGTTGCTGTAACTCTGTGCTGGATGAGATGTTAATGTTCAGGCCTGTTCTCATTTCATTTATCAGCTGATGACTTGATTTTCTTCTATCGCATAAGCTGAGCAACTTGGTGCTTGTCTTTCCTTGGGTTGGTTATTCTCGGTCTTCCTGGCTTTTTCTTGCTTTGTTGACCAAGCCAGTTTCTTTCAGGCATTGCACAGTGTATCTCACACCATCTTCGGAGATCTTCAGCCTTTCTGTTATTCTCTTCATAGTGTGCCATTCTTCTCACAGAGCTTGGCTCTTCACACGCTGTTCTGTTGAAAGTTATTTCCTTGGTGTTATTTTTGAACCCACTCATAGACTTTCAAGCAAGGGAACAAGCTGATGATTTTTTTTTCACATATTCACCAATTTGCAACTTTTATTGTGGTTTCGTGTTGGTCACATTAATGTTTCTAGTGTTGATTACTTCAATAATTACCTCCACCACCTGAGGTGGATGGAGGTTATGCATTCACTCATGTTTGTCTGTCTGTTTGCCTGTGAGGAGGATATCTCAAAAGGTTATGGATGGATTCGAATGAAATTTGGTGTCCAGGTTAGGTGTGTGTCAAGGCCAAATTGATTGGATTTTGGTTAAAATCTGTATCTGTATACGATAATTTTTAAGTGATTATTCACCATTAAGAGATATGGCCAAAAACGATACATTGTGTGATATTTCAAAACTTTGTGGATGGGTTTTGACAAAACTTGGTGGACGAGTTGGTTTGGTGACAATAACAAGCTGGTTCGACTTTGAACCTCTGATAGTTGATGAAGATCCGTTCAGCCATCTTTGAGAAAAATTGCAACACATACAGAGACAGACAAGCGGTTCTTATAGTATAGACTGGTATAAAAGCCTGCCAAAATGACAGGTTGGGGTCATTTTATGAAACTGGAAGATATGATGTTTCGTAGCAAGAAGTGTTATGATAGAACACTACTTATACAAATGTGACTCATATTTTCTTTATCTTCTGGGACATTTTGCACAGTCGACGGTACAGTTTCATGAGCATGCCAAAGTCTGAAGCCTTGGCCTATCGTCAGCTATGCTTATATCTTCTTTATTTACTAGTCCCCTACCGGTATCACGAGAGGGCACTTTAGGTTTGCTCTCCATCTTTCCGTCTCACCTGTGGTTTTCCAGACTTCTTTCCAAAACCCTTTAACATATTCAACTGAAACTTGGTACATGGCTTGATTATGATAGGTTACAGAACAATTTGGAGTTTCAGGGCGTTTCGTCAATTTTTCACAGAGTTATTCCCCTTATACCATATACTTAGAAAATACAGAGTTTCTTCTTCATTTTGGTTCCGGTATTGGCTCGAGTGTGCGTTAAAGCAAACTAATTTTTATCTCCGGTTTGTTATCCTTGTTGTCTTTATTGGTTTCGAGTCTACAAAAGATATCAGCAAATGAAAATTTGCTTAAAACTACAAAACTTCAGTATAGACAAAAACAGTCATTTGAAGGACATTTCCAAAATGACATTTGAAAGACATTTCCAAAAAACATAATAAAACTAGAAGGGCACTCTTTGACATCGTGTCATCACCAGATATGCCTCCACCCACATCATTACATCATTATACATGTACCAAGTTTGATTTAAATCCCTGAACCCAGATTCAAAATATTAAATTATTCTGGCTGTTAGACCATCTGTCGGATCAGGTTGAAATTTGAAACATGTATTCCACATGACTTCTTGATCATAACGGTGACGTTTCACATCGATTGATGAAGTGGTTCAAAAGAAAGATTTTGTTTTGTTTTTTAAAAAAGATTTTCATTCAAATCAATATGGCTGCCAAACGATGTGACCTTTTAATTATTTGTGAACACCCTGGTATCCCCAAGGCTTGGGGAACATGTGAGTCAAGTTTCCCCTCGATCAATTGAGCCGTTCTGGAGATGGAGATTTTTAAAGGTTTAATCTTCAAAAAATATCATAGCTGCCAAACCATGTGACCTATGATGTCATTGATGGATAATTTTTTGTTCCTCATGGATAGGGTCATACCTGTAAAGTTTTGCCTCGATTTGTTTAGCCGTTTCGGAGATTTTTGAAGTTTTTTTATATAAAAAATGGTTGCTGAACCATGTGACCGATGACATCATCAATTCTCCCTGCCCCCCCCCCCCCCCCATAGACCCTCAGAAATTTTCATACTGATTGCTTAAAGCATTTGACGTATGCAATGATAACATCATAACAAAGCCACCTATCACATCATTCCTGAAAACCCATATTCAAGATATTAAGTAATTCTGGTTACCAGACCATGCATTGATCAGGTTGAAACTTAAAACACATATTCCCCATCACTACTAGATCATAATTGTGACTTTTCATGTCGATAGATGAAGCGGTTCAAGAGAAATAATTTTTCAAAGATTTTCATTCAATCCAATTTGGCTGCCAGACCTTCTGACCTATTAATGATTTGTGACACCCTGGTATCCACAAGGCTTTGGGAACACGTGGGTGAAGTTTCCCCTCAATCTGTCAAGCCGTGCTGGAGAAGATGGTTTTTAAATGCTTGAGGGTAAATCCAATATGGCTGCCAAACCGTGACCTATGACATCATATTTGTTAACTTTTCGTTCCTCATGGCTGGGCGATCATACCTGTAAAGTTTTGCCTCAATCTATTCAGCCATTTCGGAGAGGATTTTTGAAGGTTTTTTTTGTTAAAAACAATATGGCTGCCGGACCACGTGACCGATGCGTCATCAATTTTTTCCCCAATTACAATTATGCCTGTGATGACCCCAGGGGTTTCCTTATTTTTTGGAGTAGGAGGCTACCATTAAAAAGTAGCAGGTTACCATCACCGCGAGCGAAGCGAGAGCAGCTGTATGGCCGGGGTCCAGGGCCCTAGGCGGGCCCTGGAAGCCGGAGGATCCTAGATGGCTGGAGATGCATTCTAGCATGATTTCTGACATGAAATAGTTCTCATATTATCATGCTGTTGGGGTGGAAAACTCCACAAAAACAGGTGGTTAGGCCTATACTGGATGTAGTTGCATTAACATACTGACTGACTGACTGGTTGACTGATATTCAGCTATACTGTATAGTTAGTTCAAACAGCTTTTAAACAGGGTTCATTAATTTAAGGCCATGGTTTAGGGCACACCAAGGTGTCTGGAAGATGGAGTATCTAAGCACTTTAAAAGAGAGGCATTTTAGCAACATTTGGGCCATACCTCAGCTCTTAATAGGGAGATGATACTGCACATGGTGGAGTACAGTGAGAAATCTGAAGTAATTTATCTGCTTATTTACTGATTTACTGATTACTGATTATTTACATAATCTGATAAGCAATTCTGTTATTTACTCTATTATGTTTCTTGCACAGAATACAAAACATGCCATGTTGGTTTCACTGTAAACCAACCAATACAATCCTGTTTTGCCACAGTGTTTAACTGGATCTGTCAGCCATTCATGGCTAAATCTCGATTTCGCTTTCTGTCTTTCTATTTCAGTATTACTTAATTTCCAACATTGTAACTGTTGGCATTTGTAAACTGTGTGGATACGTTCTGCTTCTGAGATAATTCTCCCAACAATTTATTGATTACATCCTGGCCAGGACCTTCATTGAGTGAAGATGTATCAAGATCTTTTACAACACATAGAGATATCATGAGATAGATTAATGGGGGAGCAACATGTTAAAGTTTCTTCTACCATTAAGAACTAGATGATATTAGACTGTATGCCAGAGTTGATTAGTTCAGAGAATGTTAATGAGTTGCTGCAGTAGACGGTGTCACTGGATCAGGAACTGCAAGTTGATTTTCTTGCAGAGAGGTGACAAAGTCCTGGCAGATTCAGAAAGTGAGAAGAGTTTGCCGGCTGATTTACAGTGGGATGGTTGACTGGTTCAGGAGAGGGAGAGCAGACTGGTCCAGAAACAGGGAGAGCTTCAGGTACAGGGACAGGGAGAGATTCAGGTTCAGAGACTG
>CM068953.1:88435008-88445749 GCA_035128595.1 Eptatretus atami | reverse complement strand
GTGGAAATTCGCAAACACCATTCAGGTCCCGTAGGTGAGGTATTTCTGAAGTACATGTATAGTTAGCCCAAACCATTGTTTAGAGGGAATTAATGTGATTCATTCGGGCTGCGACACTTTGAGTTAGTCGTTTTCTGTTCTTCATTATTTTCGAACCAACCCACACTTCAACCTCAACCACGCCACCACTCCAACACGCCAGCACCGCCATCTCACAACAACCACCACCATCTTCGCCACTACCCACACAACGAACGCCATCCTCCGCGGTCCACGTACGACGGTTTCCGCGTTGGAAACCGTCGAACGCGAGAAGGGAAGAAAGAAATCACCACAGCGAGGCGCGCGGGTTTTCCCGCCTGTTTTCTTCCTGGCCCGGCGCCAGGACGGATTTTCCTCGCCCCCCGCATGGCGCGGGAGGGGGAACGAGAGGGGAACGCCCCCCTTCTCGAGCGCCTCGAAGGAGGGTGGAGCCAAGAACAGGGCGGGCGCCGGGGATATAAGAGTCGGAGGCGCAGGAGGCGTTCGTTCTCTCTCTTGTTCGTTCTCTCTTGTGGTTCTCTCTTGTGGTTCTCTCTCTTGGTTCGCGTGGCTCTTCTTGGTTCGTTTCTCTCGGTGGTTCTCTCTTGGTCGTTCTCTCTTGGTTCGGCTGGTGGTCTCTCTCTTGGTTCAGTATTCGCTCTCTCTTGGTGGTTCTCTCTGGTTCGTATTCTCGCTCGGTGCTCTCAGTCGGTGTGTGTGCGTGTCGGCTCTTACGCAGTCGGTGCTCGGTCCGTGGCGTCGAGGGGCCAGCACGGCAGGCACAGGCACGCCGGAGAGACCTCGGCGACCACACTCGAGCACGGAGTCACGGCCAGACGGGACACGTCAAGGACGGTCGCCAAGGACTCGAGGGCAGGGAAGTCGCGACTTCCATTTTCTTTGGGGTTCTGTGTGAACGTGTGTGTGTGGCGCCATGTCCGTCAAGTAAAATTGTATAAGTGTTGCCGAGTGTTCGCGTTAGTCGTGGTAGCTCTGCTGCATTGTTGCTTATTCTTACATGTGATATATGTGCATTTTGCCAATTGTGACTGTAAATACATGCTGTGATATATGTGTGCTTTATCTGTGCGTGTATAAATGCTTTCTTGTTGAATTGTTGCCCCGTTTCGCTGCGTCCTTTCCTTTGTGGGTCTCCATCTTGCTTTACGTAAAGGGTTTGAGTGGGCGCGGACGCCCGATAATTAATCAGGAACGTCGAGGCCGACGATAACACCGCTCGGTTATCCGATAGCATGGAACGGATCGCTTTAAGCGGCCCGTGTCCGAAGTCGACCTTGCGAGGTGCGGTCGCCCGGTTTACCATCCGCGTGGTACTTAGGTAGGTCGAGTTTGGCGAACAACCCTATCCCCGCGGGTGGCCGATTGGCACGATCGTGGTGAGGCCGAAGCCCACCCTGTGACTAGATCCCGGCGTAGTCCGGGAGGGTCACGACGGAATTGTCCGTCCGGTGGGCGACGTACCGCAATTCGAGTTACGTGGGTCGATCGCACCGGCGGGCGCGAATTCGCAACAATATATATATATATATCTCATATTATTAATACCAAGCTTGCACACTAAAAACTCGGCTCGCCGTCACACGATCCCTTTTGAAATTGCTGTGGCACTTAGCGGACATGCCGACATGTTTGGGAAGTCTTGGCGTTCCATAGTACCACTTGCATTTGCACAATGCGTATTTTTGTCATTCCCCGTGTACGGTCTGTCGTCTGCTACCAGCTATGTTGTACTGCTATCCCGTGCATGTGCACGGGTATCGCTATTATTATAATTAATAATATATTAATATTATATTTATGTTTTTGTTGCGGCCGGGACAGGTGGCGAGAGCGGCTGCGAGGTGGGAGAAGTTTACGTCTGTCTCCACCAGACTCCCGGAATTGATAGGCCGTCGCTCACGGATAATTCGTGAGGCGGCGGGTCGCTTAACCGCCGTGGATGCCAATACCTCTCCACCCGGTAGCGAAGGGTCTTTTTGTCTAGAACAATTTACCTAATTAACCACGCGGTGTCGTGTACCGGGGAACCACGCCCTCGGTATACCTTGCCGATCGGATCACTTTTCCAACTACCAACTACAACCACCTTTCGGATCGGATGCAGCCGAGCGAACTACAAGGACGTACCGGCTAAATGAACAGAGTATGGGAATAAGACCGGCTAAGAACTCTGATCACGGAACTATGCTGGACAATAATGGAAAATACAAAAACGAACTGGGAACATTCGACAATAATTTATTTACAATAAAGCGAGGAAAAATATGTGGCACAGGAAACAGGTTTATTGGGTGTGTTATGCACGGGAAGAAAGAAGCGTAGTGTGACAACTTACAGCAACTTACAAAGAAGACACAGAGCAGATTACGTGGGAATAAAACAGGCAAGATTTACAATGATCAAATAAAAACATGCAATTCTACTTAAAGACGCACCACACACTCAGACGCACACTCAGACTAAATTAAACCCAGATGTATGGCCAAGGACCTTTTTGCGCCAGAGAGGGAGGTGAGCTGAGATCGCAGTTCT
The DNA here is from genome assembly GCA_035128595.1 of Eptatretus atami. NCBI lineage: Eukaryota > Metazoa > Chordata > Myxini > Myxiniformes > Myxinidae > Eptatretus > Eptatretus atami. The sequence goes on along the minus strand of CM068953.1, from coordinate 88,443,175 downwards.
GCGGGAACCTGAACGTTGGAGGGAAGGGATGCTCCGTGGTGCGACACCTGTTAATGGTCGTACGGCTCGGTCACGGCCCGCACGACGTGGAGACCGTGTCTGCGAAGGAGCCCGGGTCGAGTAGAGCGGAGTCCGATGCGGGATCAGGGCTGCAGACAGGACCCTAGAGGAGACCCGTGTAAGGTTGGCTCAAGGTCTTCTCAGCTCTCTCACACTCGAAACGAACGACCCCAAGAGCGCAACCACTCCACGACCTTCTCCTTTCTTTCGCTACAGCGACGAACTGTCTCACTCCAAACGCTTCCGCTCAAGATGACTCACTTTCCAGCTCACTCTCAAGACGACCACTTTCCAGCTCTCTCAAGACGATTTCACTTTCCAGCTCACTCTCAAGACGACTCACTTTCCAGCTCACTCTCAAGATACTCACTTTCCAGCTTCACTCCAGACTACTCACTTTCAGCTCACTCTCAAGAGGACTCACTTCCAGCTCACTCTCAAGACTACTCACTTTCCAGCTCACTCTCAAGACACTCACTTTCCAGCTCACCAGACTACTCTGGTGTCGTATTTTATAGATCTCCCTCAGTGGGGAAGGCGCTTGGTGAAGCCGACGTCACTGTTCGCCCTGATTGGGATGGGGCTCCATGGGGCCGCCTTTCTGGGCAGGATTCGGCCATACCGGGAAGCCGCCCACTCCGCGTGTTTGGACTTGCCAAAAAGGTACTACACAAACATTCTGTTTCGCGGAAGTGAGTCGCCGTTGGGCGGTAGGCGAACACGGCGCTTGTTCAGCCCATGCGAGTAGCAAGCGAGATGAAGGTGCGGCAGCGAGAGGTTACCGTGGGTCGTCGGTGGATGAGATATATGATGTATCAATCTAATTTAAAAAACTCGCAACGCACCCCAATGTCTCCCGCTACCACACAGGTGGGGTTTATCTGCACATATTACTTAATGAATAACTGACTTTGGGCCACTGTATGTTTGTATGCATACGGTTGATAGAACTGTAACAATATAATATTATGTACAGTCATGCGCCGCATAACGGTTTCGGGCAACGACGGATCGCATATACGACGGTGGTCCATAATCTCATTTACGACGGTGATGCATATACGACGATCTGCAGCTCATTATAATGGAAATCGGCTTTCAAACTGAACAATGTTCCACGTTTACCTTCGAGCAAGTAAATTACTTTGATTTGAAGAATTCCGCGAATAAATGTTACAGTCGAATTAAAACACAATTTTATTTTTAGTGAAGCTTTTTATGTTGTTTAAAACATCGCACTGTTCCGAAATATATATATCACAATTGGACATGGTGCTCGTTTCTTCATTTATAAATTATAACATCGATGCAATGATTTACGTATTTATAAAATCCAAACGCTATTTTATTCACCTTTCTATAAACGATGCGAGAAGGAGGATTGTAAGCTGCTGCTAACAACACCGATGGCCGTCATGAACAGCCACAAAGTAAAACTAACGTGTCTTCCGTCTCTCTTGGATATGTGTGTTACAATTGCCGACAGTATTCAGTACAGTAACATGCTGTACAGGTTTGTATCCGAGGAGCAATAGGCTACACTATATAGCTTAGGTGTCTTGGTTTGTGTAAGTATGTATGTTCGGAAAACGAAAACGAAAAAAAATATATATATATATAATATATATATAATGATGTTTGCACAACGACGACGTCGGTTAACGACGCATTTCTCAGAACCGTAACCCGTCGTAAGTGGGTGCATGACTGTAGTTGTGGTTCTGCAAAACTGCATAGCCTCTAAAACAATGGCACCCAACATAGTGATCCCCAGGCCAGTTATTTTTCTAGTCTTCGTGCAGTCAGACCTTCCCTCATGTTTGTGGGTTGCGTGGGTCTTATAGTCGCCGTCGATATTATCTCTATCTTCCGTTCAATCCTGATTCGCATTTCAACGCCTTTCCCTTATCGATGGTACAAATCAAATCAAGCAAATCAAGGTGCGGGGCTCCTGGCGTGTCCGCGCCGGATGTGCGAATGAGACCGCTTTCCAGCTTCAGGAGCCTGGTAGGACGGGCGATGACGCCGTGGCGCCAATCGGGGAACTGCGATTCAGTTCACGGCGTGTCACTTCGGGTCGTCAACCCACCTTTTTGCCCGGGGCTTATAAAGGCAGATCGTGAAGCCGTCCGTCCTCTTTTTTTTTTCGCCTGCCTGCCTCGCCCTCATCTTCACCTGTTTGCCTCGCACCTCTCCTTCGCCTCTCTGCTCTCGGCCTTCATCTTCACTGCTCCTCGTTGTCTGCCATCGCTGCATCTACACTCGGGGATGGTGTGCGACAGGACGTTCTTCTGGGACCAGTGCGGAGCGCACGGTTTCCACGAGCCCCGGCAAAGTGACTAAGCAGGAGATAACCACACCGACTCTTAATGTCCATGATTTTGGAATGACATGTTGGACGAGCAGTGTTCACATACTTTTGGGCATGTTGTTTACGTTTTCCATTTCAACGAAAATAGTCATTATTTATATTTGAAGTCTTTAATTAAACAAAATACTTTTTTTGGAATGTTGCATGTACTGTGTGCTGTCGAGGTGTCTCGGAGTGTGCTCAAGTTTACCAAGCAGCTGTTTGGCACTTCGGTTGTTAGGTTGCAGAAAAGCCAACTAACAAGTGGCAAAGCACAAGTTTAAGTGACTTAAACCACAAGCAGCTAGTTGGCAAAGCAACCGTTTACTTATTAACAGTGTTGAATGGGATGCTTGCTTGAGTGTTTAAGTCACTCGGCGAAGCGCTCTACTAAAACTATGCCTGGTGTTGGCTTAATGGTGAGGTGGCGGGCTTTGGATCTCTAGGATCCTGAGTTCAATCCGCCTCGGCTGTTGAATTATACCAGGTGGGGTTAACTCGACCTGTCATCCTTCCGAAGTCTGCAAAATGAGTGCAGCTTTGCTGGTATCCTGGGTGGAGGCGCGACAGTGGCGACCTCCAGGATTGTGCCCAATAGCCAAGAGGACTGCTTAAGCAGCACCCAACGCTCTGTCTAAGGTATGAGCCCCATTCCCTCCTAAAACTAGAACTTGGTCTGGTAATTGAACACACGCAGATTCATTACCATGGCGACGAAGGATATAACATTTACCACCTATTATATTTGCGCTATATCAGAGAATTTTTCTCTTCGAGGGGAAGATTTTGACTGACGACATGTGGCAAGCTGGGGCGACGAGGATAGGTATTAGAAGGTTGGTAGGATTATATTTCCCAACAGTGGTTAAACCTGTGCAAGAAAATCCTATGTGGAGGAAGGAATAGTGGAGGTGGAGTGAGTCCGAGGAAGGGAGGGCGTCGTTGAGGAAGGTGGGGAGGGGGAAGGGTGAGAGGGAGTCTTGGATGAAAGGGAGGGAGGGAGGGGAAGGGTTACGGAGATCAAGGGATGGTGAAGGGGGAAGCGTCGTTGGGATTCCGAGGAGTGAGGGGAAAGGGGCGGGAGTTCTGGAGGGGTGAGGGAAGGGGCGGGTCGGAGGGGGTCAGGGAGGGGGGAGTGGAGAGGGGGAAGGAGGACGGGAAGTCACGGAGGGATAGAGGGAAGGGCGGGAGTCAGGAGGGTGAGGGGGAATTGGGCGGGAGTCGCGGGGGAGTGGGGAGGAAGTGGGCGGGAGTCGGAGGCTGAGGGGATAGTGGGCGGGAGTCCGGAGGGAGCTGAGGGGAAGGAGGCGGGATGTCGGAGGTGAAGTGATGGGAAGGGGCGGGAGTCGAGGAGTGGAGGGAAGGGGCGGGAGGTTCCGGAAGGGAGTGAGGGGGAAGGGCGGGTCCGGAGGGAGTGAGGGAGGGGCGGGATGTCCGGAGGAGTGGGGGAAGGGAGCCGGAGTCCGGAGGGATTGTGAGGGGTGAAGCATGGCGGGAGGTGGTTTGCGAGGAGGAAATTAGGGGGCGGGAAGTCCGGAGGTATGAGGGGAAGGCGTGAGCCGTGGGATGAGTTCAAGGCGGGAGTGGATGGGGGTGAAGGGACAGGGGCTAGTCTCGAGGAGTTGAGGGGAAGGGGGGGAGTCGGAGGGAGTGAGGGAAGGGGCGGGAGTCGGAGGGACTCGAGGGGAAGCGGGGGCGTCGGAAGGGTGGAGGGCGGAGGGGTGGAGGGAGGGGAAGGGGAGTGCGGTGGGGGGAGTCCGGAGGAGGGGTTGAGGCGGATGGGGTGGAGGGAGGGGTTAGGGGTGGCGGGGGAGTCGGGATGAGGGAGCGGGAGCGAGGAGTGAGGGGAGGGGGAGGGGAAAGGGAGTACGGGGAGTCGGAGGGGAGGGTCGAGCAGGGAGTGATGTGGGTGAAGGTCGGTGAGTCCGGTGAGGGAACGGGGAGTGGCGGAGAGGGTCGGGACGAGCGTCCGGAGGAGTGAGGGGAAAGGGGCAAGGTGAATCCGGAGGGGGGAAGGAGGAAGGGGCGGTGAGTCTGGAGGGAGGGGGGTGGGAGTGGAAGGGGAAGGGGAGGGTGCGTAGGGAGCCGGAGGGAAGGGGCGGGAGTCCGGAGGGGAAGGGGAAGGGGCGGTGAGTCGTGAGGGGATGGGAAGGGGCGAGGAGTTCCGGAGGGGGGAGGGAAGGGGGCGGGAGGTCCGGAGGTGGAGAGAGCAGGGGCGGGAGTCCGGAGGGGGGAGGGGAAGGGGCGTAGAGTGCGGAGGGGGAGGGGGGGGCTGGCCGGGAGTCCGGCAGTGAGGAGGGGGAAGGAGGCCGGAGTCGCGAGGGGAAGAGGGTCGAGCGAGGGGAAGGTAGGGAAAAAGGGGCAGGGAAGGGCCAGGGGGGGAGTCGGCGGGGATGAGGGGAAGGGAGGGGGCGGAGTGGAGTGCGGGAGGGAGGGGAAGGGGAGGGGTCGGAGCCGGAGGCGGAAGGGGCGGGAGTCCGGAGGGGAGGGAGAAAAGGGCGGGATCCGAGGGGCGAGCGGGAGCCGAGGGAGGGTGAGGGGCGGGAGACAGAGAGGAGGAGCGGGGTAAGGCGGGAGGCGGGAGAGAGCGGAGAAGGGGCAGGAGGGGAAAGGGGAGCCGGCACGGGGGAAGGAAGGGGAAGGGGACGGGAGTTCGGAGGGGAGGAGAAGGGGAGCGGGAGTCAGGGGACGGGAAGGCCGGCGGGGCCGGAGGAGAAGGAGGAGGGGCGGAGTGCCGGAGCCGGAGAGGGGAAGGGGCAGCGGAAGGGAGGGGAAGGTGCGGGAGCGGAGGGGAGGGGAGGAGTAGGGGGAAGGCGGAAGGATGCGGGGAGAGGGGGGAAGGCGGAAGGGAGGGAGCGGGGAGGAAAGGGGGCTTGGTCGAAGCCGATGGGGAAGGGGAAGGGGCGGAGTGAAGGCAGAAGGGGTCGGAAGTCGGGGGAAGCAGGGAGGCCGGGAGTAGGGAGGGAAACAGGGGGGGGGAGTCCGGAGGAGTAGAGGGGAAGGGGCTGGAAGCGGGGAACGAGAGGGGAAGGGTGCGGCGGAAGATCGCGCGGGACGGCCGAAGGGGAAGGGGCACGGAGGCCGGGGGGAGGGAAGGACTGGGAGGCCGGTAGGGAGGGGAATGGGGAATAGGGCGGAAAAGGCCGGCGGGGAAGGGGAAGGGGCGGAAGGCCGGGAAGGGAAGGGCCGGAAGGCCGGGGAAGGGAAGGGGCGGAAGGCCGGGGAAGGGAGGGGCGGAAGGCCGGGGAAGGGGGAAGGGCGGAAGGCCGGGGGGAAGGGGAAGGGAGGCCGGGGGAAGGGAAGGGCGAAGGCGGGGGGAAGGCGGAAGGGCGAAGGCCGGTGGGAAGGGAAGGGGCGGAAGGGCCGGGGGAAGGGGAAGGGCGGAAAGGCCGGGGGAAGGTGAAGGGGCGGAAGGGCCGGGGGAAGGGGAAGGGCGGAAGGCCGGTTGGAAGGGGAAGGGCGGAAGGCCGGGGGAAGGGGAAGGGGCGGAAGGCCGGGGGAAGGGGAAGTGAGCGGAAGGCCCGGGGGGGGAAAGGGAAGGCGGCGAAGGCGGGGAAGGGAAGGGGCGGAGGCCGGTGGAAGGGGAAGGGGCGGAAGGCGGGGGAAGGGGAAGGGGGAAAGGCGGGGGAAGGAGGAAAGGGCGGAAGGTCCGGGAGAGGGGATAGGGGCGAAGGCGGGGAGGGGAAAGGGGCGGAAGCCGGGTGGAGGGAATGCGGCGGAAGGCCGGTGGGAGGGGATAGGGGCGAAGGCCGGGGGGAGGGGAAGGGGCGGAAGGCCGTAGGAGGGGAAGGGGCGAAGTCCGGGGGGACGGGGAAGGCCGGGAGTCCGGGGAGGGAAGGGGCCGGGAGGCCGGAGGCAGGGAAGGGGAAGGGGGCGGAAGGCCGGAGGGGCAGGGGAGGGAAGGGGCGTGGAGGCCGGAGCAGGGGAAAGGGCGGGAGCCGGAAGGGAAGGGAGGGCGGGAGCCGGAGGGGAAGGGAAGGTCGGTGAGTGCCGAGGAAGGGGAAGGGGCGGGAGGCCGGAGGGAAGGGAAGCGGGCTGGGAAGGCGGAGGGGAAGGGGAACGGGCGGGGGCCGGGGGAGGGGGAAGGGGGAAGGGGAAGGGGCAGGAGTGGGCCAGGGTGGGAGGTGAAGGGGACGGAGGCCGGAGGGAGGGGAGGTGAAGGGACGGGAGGCCGAGGAGGGGGAGGGATAGGGGCGGGAGGCCGGAGGGAGGGTGGGGAAGGGACGTGGCGAGGCCGGAGGAGGGGGGAGCTGAGGCCGGAGGGGGGGGGGGAATGGGCAGGGTGGAGGGTGGAGGGAAGGGCGGGAGGCCGTGAGGGGAGGGAGGGGAGGGAGGGTGGAGGAAGGGCGGGGAGGCCGGAGGGAGGGACGAGAAGGGCGGTAGGCCGAAGGGGGAGGGGAAGGGGCGGGAGGGCCGGAGGGAGGGGAGGGGAAGGGGCGGGAGCCGAGGGGGGGGATGGGACGGAGGCGGGGGAGGGGGAGGGGAAGGGCGGGGCGGGGGGAGTGGGAGGGGAAGGGAGGGGAGGCCAAAGGAGGGAAGGGAAGGGACGGGAGGCGGGGGGGAGGGGGAGGGGAAGGCAGAGGCCGGAGGAGAGGGGAGGGGAAGGGAGCGGGCGGAGGGTAGGGGAAGGGGGAGGAAGGCGGGAGCGGGAGGAGGGGAGGGGAAGGGCGGGAGGTGGGAGGGAGACGGGAGGAGAGGGAAGGGCGGGGAGTCCGGAGGGAAAAGGGGGAGGGATAGGGGACGGGAGGCCGGAGGGAGGAGGAGGGGGGGATAGGGGCGGGAGGCCGGAGGGAGGGAGGGGAAGGAGCGGGAGGCCGGATGGGAGGGGAGGGGGAGGGAAGGGGCGGGAGGCCGGAGGAGGGGAGGGTGGAGGGGAGGGGCTGGGGAGGTCCGGAGGGAGTGGGGAGGGGTGAGGGGAAGGGGCGGGAGCCGGGGGAGGGGGAGGAAAGGCGGGAGCCGGGGGAGGGGGAGGGGAAGGGCGGGGAAAGCGGGGGGGAGGGGGGAAGGGGCGGAAGGCCGGAGGGAGGGGAGGGGGAGGGGAGGGGGGCGGAGGCCGGAGGGAGGGGAGGAAGGTGGGGGGAGGCCAGGAGGGGGAGGGGAAGGGGAGGGGGCCGCGAGGGAGGGGAGGGAAGGGGCGGGAGGGGCGGCGGGAAGGGCGGGAGGCCGGAGGGGGAGGGTGGGGAGAGAAGGGGCGGAGGCCGGGGGAAGGGAAGGGCGAAGGCGGGGAGCAGGGGAAGGGGCGGAAGTGCCGGGGGAAGGGGAAGGGCGGGAGGCCGGGTGGGAAGGGGAAGGGCGGGAAGGCCGGAGGGAAGGGGAAGGGGCGGGGAGGCCGGAGGGGAAGGGAACGGTGCGGGAGGGCCGGAGGGAGGGGAAGTGGAAGGGGAAGGGGCAGAGGGGGGGAGGGGAGGGGAAGGGGCTGGAGGGCGGGGGAAGGGGCGGAGTGCCGTGAGGGTGAGGGGGGGGGAGAGGAAGGGGCGGGAGGCCGAACGGGAAGGGGAAGGGCGGGGGCGGAGGAGGGGAAGGGCGCGGGAGGCCGGAGGGAGGGAAGGGCGGGATTCAGGTACGGCGGAGATTTTAGAAGGGTGAACGGCGGCTCGAAATACCTCCACCGCGTAGCGAAGGGTCTTTTTGTCTAGAACCAATTTACCTAATTAACCACGCGGTGTCGTGTACCGGGGAACCACGCCCTCGGTATACCTTGCCCGATCCGGATCACTTTTCCAACTACCAACTACCAACCACCTTTCCGGATCGGAT
>CM068953.1:88409364-88424337 GCA_035128595.1 Eptatretus atami | reverse complement strand
GGGGGAGGGGAAGGAGCGGGAGGGCCGGAGGGAGGGGAAAGGGAAGGGCGAAGTCCGGGGGAAGGGAAGGGGCGGAGTCCGGAGGGAAGGGAAGGGGCGGAGTCCGGGAAGGGGAAGGGGCGGAAGTCCGGGGGAAGGGGCGGAAGTCCGGGAGGGAAGGGAAGGGGGAAGTCCGGGGGAGAGGGGAAGGGGCGGAAGTCCGGGGGAGAGGGAAGGGGCGGAAGTCCGGGGGAAGGGGAAGGGGCGGAAGTCCGGAGGGAAGGGGAAGGGGCGGAAGTCCGGGGGAAGGAAGGGGCGGAAGTCCGGGGAAGGAAGGGCGGAAGTCCGGGGAAGGGAAGGGCGAGTCCGGGGGAAGGGGAAGGGCGGAAGTCCGGGGAAGGGGGAAGGGGCGGAAGTCCGGGGGAGGGAAGGGGCGGGAAGTCCGGGGAGGGGAAGGGGGAAGTCCGGGGGGAGGGGAAGGGCGGAAGTCCGGGTTGAGGGGAAGGGGCGAAGTCCGCGGGGAGGGGAAGGGGCGGAAGTCCGGGGAGGGGAAGGGCGGAATCCGGGAGGAGGGGAAGGGGCGGAGTCCGGGGGAGGGAAGCGGGAGTCCGGAGCAGGGGAAGGGAAGGGGCGGAAGTCCGGAGGCAGGGGAAGGGGAAGGGCGGGAGTCCGGAGGAGGGGAAGGGGCGGGAGTCCGGAGAAGGGGAAGGGGAGGAGGGAAGGGAGGGGGAGTCCGGAGGGAAGGGGAAGGGGCGGGAGTCCGGAGGAAGGGAAGGGCGGGAGTCCGGAGGGGAAGGGAACGGGCGGGAGTCCGGGGGAGGGGGAAGGGAAGGGGAAGGGGCAGGAGTCCGGGGAAGGAAGGGACGGATCGGAGGGAGGGGGGAGGGGGCGAGGGGAAGGAGCGGAGTCCGGAGGGAGGGGAGGGGAATGGGCGGGAGTCCGGAGGAGGGGGAGGGAAGGCGGAGTCCGGAGGGGGGGGAGGGAAGGGGCGGGAGTCGGGGGGGAAGGCGGAGTCCGGAGGGAGGGGAAGGGGAGGAGGGGAGGGGAAGGGCGGGAGTCCGGAGGGAGGGACGGGAAGGGGGAGTCCAGGGGGAGTGAAAGGACGGGAGTCCGGAGGGAGGGGGAGGAAGGGCGGGGAGTCCGGGGGGGATGGAACGGGAGTCTGGGAGGGGGAGGGGAAGGGCTGGAGTCTGGAGGGAGGGAGTGGAAGGGAGTCCAAAGGGAGGGGAGGAGAGGGACGGGAGTCTGGGGGAGGGGGAGGGAAGGGCAGGAGTCCGGAGGGAGGGGGAGTGGAAGGGGCAGGTGTCCGGAGGGAGGGGAAGGTGACGGAAGGGGCGGGAGTCGGAGGGAGGGAGGGAAGGGGCGGAGTCGAGGGAGAGGGAGGTAGGGGAAGGGGGGGAGTCCGAGGAAGGTGGAGGGAAGCGGGAGTCCGGGAGGAGGAGTGGGGGAAGGGGCGGGAGTCCGGAGGAGTGGAGGGAAGGGGCGGAGTCCGGAGGGGGGAGGTGGAGGGAAGGGGCGGGAGTCCGGAGGGAGGGGAGGTGGAGGGGAAGGGGCGGGAGTCCGGAGGGAGGGGAGGTTGAGGGGAAGGGGCGGGAATCCGGGGGAGGTGGAGGGAAGGGGGGAATCCGGGGGAGTGGAAGGGAAGGGCGGGAATCTGGGAGGGGAGGGAAGGGGCGGGAATCCGGAGGGAGGAGGAGGGAGGAAGGGGTGGGAGTCCGGAGGGAGGGGAGGAAGGGGTGGGAGTCCAGAGGGGAGGGAAGGGAGGGAGTCCGGAGGGAGGGGAGGGGAAGGGGCTGGAGTGCGGGGGAAGGGGCGGGAGTCCGGAGGGGAGGGGTGGGGGAGAGGAAGGGGCGGGAGTCCGGAGGAGGAAGGGGAAGGGGCGGAAGTCCGGGGAAGGGGAAGGGCGGGAGCCGGAGGCAGGGAAGGGCGGAGTCCGGAGGGAAGGGGAAGGGGCGGAGTCCGGAGGAAGGGGAGAGGGCGGGAGTCCGGAGGAAGGGGAAGGGCGGGAGTCCGGGAGGGAAGGAAGGGGCGGAGTCCGGAGGGAAGGGAAGGGCGGGAGTCCGGAGGGAGGGGAAGGGGAAGGGGCAGGAGTCCGGGGGGAGGGGAAGGGACGGGAGTCCGGAGGGAGGGGGAGGGGGACGGGAGTCCGGGAGGAGGGGAGGGAATGGGCGGGAGTCCGGAGGGAGGGGGAGGGGAAGGACGGGAGTCCGGAGGGAGGGGGAGGGAAGGGCGGGAGTCCGGGGAGGGGGAAGGGCGGTATCCGGAGGGAGGGAAGGGAGGGAGGGGGAGGGGAAGGGGCGGGAGTCCGGAGGAGGGGGACGGGAAGGGCGGGAGTCCGCAAGGGAGTGGAAGGGACGGGAGTCCGGAGGAGGGGGAGGGAAGGGGCGGAGTCCGGGGGGGATGGACGGGATCTGGGGGGGGGAGGGAAGGGGCTGAGTCTGGAGGAGGGGGAGTGGAAGGGAGGGGAGTCCAAAGGGAGGGGGAGTGGAAGGGACGGGAGTCGGGGGAGGGGAGGGGAAGGGGCAGGAGTCCGGAGGAGGGGGAGTGGAAGGGGGCAGTGTCCGGAGGGAGGGGAAGGTGGACGGAAGGGGCGGGAGTCTGGAGGGAGGGGAGGGGAAGGGGCGGAGTCTGGAGGGAGAGGAGTAGAGGGGAAGGGGCGGGAGTCCGGAGGGAAGGTGAGGGAAGGGCGGGAGTCCGGAGGAGGAGAGTGGGGGAAGGGGCGGAGTCCGGAGGGAGTGGAGGGAAGGGCGGGAGTCCGGAGGGAGGGAGGTGGAGGGAAGGGGCGGGAGTCCGGAGGGAGGAGGTGGAGGGGAAGGGGCGGGAGTCCGGAGGGAGGGGGAGGTTGAGGGAAGGGCGGGAATCCGGGGGGTGGAGGGGAAGGGGCGGGAATCCGGGGAGGGGAGGGGAAGGGGCGGAATCTGGGAGGGGGAGGGAAGGGCGGGATCCGGAGGGAGGAGGAGTGGAGGGGAAGGGGTGGAGTCCGGAGGGAGGGAGGGAAGGGTGGGAGTCCAGAGGGGGAGGGGAAGGGGAGGGACCGGAGGGAGGAGGGAGGGAAGGGCGTGAGTGCGGGGAAGGCGGGGGAGTCCGGAGGGAGGTGGGGGAGAGGAAGGGCGGGAGTCCGGACGGAGGGAAGGGGAAGGGCGGAAGTCCGGGGGAAGGGAAGGGGCGGAAGTCGGGGGGAAGGGAAGGGGCGGGAGTCCGGAGGGAGGGGAAGGGCGGGAGTCCGGAGGGAGGGAAGGGGCGGGAGTCCGGAGGGAGGGGAAGGGGCGGGAGATCGGAGGAGGGAAGGGCGGGAGTCCAGAGGGGGAGGGGAAGGCGGGAGTCCGAGGGAGGGGAAGGGCGGGAGTCCGGAGGGGAAGGGGCGGAGTCCGGGAGGGAGGGAGGGCGGGAGTCCGGAGGGAGAGGGGAAGGGGCGGGGAAGAGAAGGGCGAGAGGTCCGGGGGGAGGGGAAGGCAGAGTCCGGGGGAGGGGAAGGGCGGAGTCCGGAGGGAAGGGAAGGGGCGGAGTCCGGGGGAAGGGGAAGGGCGGAGTCCGGGGGGGAGGAAGCGGATCCGGGGGAGGGGAAGGGGCGGAAGTCCGGGGAAGGAAGGGGCGGAGTCCGGGGAGGGAAGGGGGAAGCCGGGAAGGGGAAGGGCGGAGTCCGGGGGAAGGGGGAAGGGCGGAAGTCCGGGGGAAGGGGAAGGGGCGGAAGTCCGGGGAAGGAAGGGGCGGAAGTCCGGGGGAAGGGAAGGGCGAAGTCCGGGGGAAGGGGAAGGGCGGAGTCCGGGGAAGGGGAAGGGCGAAGTCCGGGGGAAGGGGAAGGGGCGGAAGTCCGGGGGAAGGGAAGGGCGGAAGTCCGGGGAAGGGAAGGGGCGGAAGTCCGGGGGAAGGGGAAGGGGCGGAAGTCCGGGGAAGGGAAGGGGCGGAAGTCCGGGGGAAGGGAAGGGGCGGAAGTCCGGGGAGGGAAGGGCGGAAGTCCGGGGGGGGGAAGGGGCGGATAGTCCGGGTGAGGGGAAGGGGCGGAAGTCCGGGGGGAGGGGAGCGGAAGTCCGGGGGAGGGAAGGGGCGGAAGTCCGGGAGGAGGGGAAGGGGCGGAAGTCCGGGGAGGGGAAGGGCGGGAGTCCGGAGGCAGGGAAGGGGAAGGGGCGGAAGTCCGGAGGCAGGGGAAGGGAAGGGCGGGAGTCCGGAGGCAGGGAAGGGGCGGGAGTCCGGAAGGGAAGGGGAAGGGCGGGAGTCCGGAGGGCGAAGGGAAGGCGGAGTCCGGAGGGAAGGGGAAGGGGCGGGAGTCCGGAGGAAGGGACGGCGGAGTCCGAGGAGGGAAGGGGAAGGGAAGGCGGCAGGAGTCCGGGAGGGGAAGGGACGGGAGTCCGGAGGGAGGGGAGGGGAAGGACGGGAGTCCGGAGGGAGGGGGAGGGGAATGGCGGAGTCCGGAGGGAGGGGGAGGGAAGGGACGGGAGTCCGGAGGGAGGGGGAGGGAAGGACGGAGTCCGGAGGAGGGGAGGGATGGGCGGGAGTCCGGGGGGGGGAAGGCGGAGTCCGGAGGGAGGGGAGGAGGAGGGGAGGAAGGGCGGAGTCCGGAGGGAGGGGGACGGAAAGGCGGGAGTCCGAAGGGAGTGGAAGGGGCGGGAGTCCGGAGGGGGGGAGGGAAGGGGCGGAGTCCGGGGGGGATGGGACGGGAGTCTGGGGGAGGGAGGGAAGGCTGGAGTCTGGGAGGGGAGTGGAAGGGAGGGGAGTCCAAAGGGAGGGGGAGTGGAAGGGACGGGAGTCTGGGGGGAGGGGAGGGAAGGGGCAGGAGTCCGGAGGGAGGAGTGGAAGGGCAGGTGTCCGGAGGAGGGAAGTGGACGGAAGGGGCGGAGTCTGAGGGAGGGGAGGGAAGGGGCGGAGTCTGGAGGGAGAGGGAGGTAGGGGAAGGGCGGGAGTCCGGAGGGAGTGGAGGGAAGGGGCGGAGTCCGGAGGGAGGAGGAGGTGGGGGGAAGGCGGGAGTCCGGAGGAGTGGAGGAAGCGGGGGAGTCCGGAGGAGGGGGAGGTGGAGGAAGGGCGGGAGTCCGGAGGGAGGGGAGGTGGAGGGGAAGGGCGGGAGTCCGGAGGGAGGGGAGGTTGAGGGGAAGGGGCGGGAATCCGGGGAGGTGGAGGAAGGGGCGGGAATCCGGGGGGAGGTGGAGGGAAGGGCGGGAATCTGGGGGGAGGTGGAGGGAAGGGCGGGAATCCGGAGGGAGGAGGAGGTGGAGGGGAAGGGGTGGGAGTCCGGAGGAGGGAGGGGAAGGGGTGGGAGTCCAGAGGGGAGGGAAGGGGAGGGAGTCCGGAGGGAGGGGAGGGGAAGGGCTGGAGTGCGGGGAAGGGGCGGAGTCCGGAGGGGGGGGTGGGGAGAGGAAGGGGCGGAGTCCGGACGGAGGGGAAGGGGCGGGAGGAGGGGAGGTTGAGGGAAGGGCGGGAATCCGGGGGGAGGTGAGGGAAGGGGCGGGAATCCGGGGGAGGTGGAGGGAAGGGGCGGGAATCCGGAGGGAGAGGAGGTGGAGGGGAAGGGGTGGGAGTGCCGGGAGGAGGGGAAGGGGTGGAGTCCAGAGGGGGAGGGGAAGGGCGGAGTCCGGGGAGGGGGAGGGGAAGGGGCTGGAGTGCGGGGAGGGGCGGGGGAGGGAGGGGAAGGCCGGAAGGGGCGGGAGTCCGGAGGGAAGGGGCTGGAGGAGGGACCCGGCGTTGTCGGGCAACGCCGGATACCCCTGCGAGTCAAAGATAAATGTTGCCACATTCTCATTTTGCATGCAGACATCTCCATTTTCATCTTTTTAACCAAATCGACATTCTACCAAAAGTGCAGTTTTGAAAATTGATTGTGATTGTGTATAAAATAAAGACATGCAGTTGTGAGGATGCCATTGACAGACATTGCTTGATAATATTGCCATTTTCTGCAGGAAAAAATGTCACTCAAATGTTTAAAAATGAAACTAACAGTTGCTCTTCTTGCAAGTATCGTCTGATTATTTGTTTATTTATTTTTTGAACTGTCATCATTTCCTCCAACATCGTCATTTCCTCTATTTACTTCTAGTTGTAAGAAAAGTCTCGGAACCCATCATTGTAGCTGAAATCAAATTCTTCATTTTCTTCAACAGCCAGATGACAGACCATCGGTTCGGATTTAGACCCGGTTACCCCACCCTGGACATGCTGCTTATACTCTCCAAACAATGTATGGAGGCCCTCAATCTCAGACATAAGATCAGGTCCATCTCTCTGGACCTATCTTGGGCATTTGACACAGTCTGGCACCCCACCTTGTTCTCCAAATTCTCTTGACTCAGCACACGGCTGTCAGCAGGATACATATATATATATATATATATATATATATATATATATATATATATATATATATATATATATATATATATATATATATATATATTTATATCTCTCTGTCGAGAATGGAGTGCTAAAGGAAGTTCCATGGGCCCGGTCCTCTTACTTATCTTCAACAACAATCTTTCAGATTCTTTGCAAAATCCTACACACTCTGCTGTATCATCGCTCAACCTCAAGGTATTCCCTCTCTGCAAGAAGTCCTTGAAGTGCAGTCACTCAAACCTTTGGGCCTCACCATCAGCCATGATCTTTCTTGGATAAACCACAAATATAAGATGGCCTCCTAAGCCAGCCTCTGAGTGGGCATCCTCCATTGTGCAAAGTCTTTCCTTGGCAAATCTGAACTTTTATCTACTTAATAGGTCTTCGTCCACAGAGCGATGGATCAGGGCCATCTCTCCCTTTTTGGCTCATACTCCTGCCTCACACCTTGCACTTCTTGATTCCATGGAAACCAAGGCCCTGAAAATCATTGGCATCTCCCACAATGAAGCTCAAATATTTTGGCCTGTCACTCGTGCATCGCAGACAGGTCAGTGGTGTCTGTCTTTGACAGCTTCCTTTTTGGTCTTGCACTCTTTGCGCTTTCCTTCGTCTGTTCCCCAGAGGTTTGTGCAGGGTGTAAACTGTCTATCAGTCACTCACTTCTGGTGAAAAGGCTCGTATGAGAGCTAACACAAAGAACGTACAAGGGGAGCAGGAGACAAGAGGGGTGGGAGAGGGAAGGAAAAAAGTGGGGAACAGAGACAGGAGATCTGTGGAAGGGAGAGGGATGGGGTGGGGTACACAAGGTAAACAACTTTCAGGTCCTTGCATGACAGGGACTTTCAGGAAGGAAAGCAGGGAATTTGAAGGAGGTGGGTTTGGGGTTGATTAACGGGGCTCGAAAAGGTCATGGTTTTGGATGGGGGAAGATAATAGATTGTGGTGAACAGCTGTTTTGAAGACCTGTAGGGAAGAGTGAGATTGAAGAGAGTGTAGCAGTTTGTTCCAATGGTGGGAAAAATGAGGAATGAAAGAGTGAAGGTGAGCAGTGGTTCTTGATTTTGGTAGTTTTACCAGAAGGTGATTGCTGACGGACCTTGAGTGCCCTGCGGAAATATCGCAGACGAAAAGGGAGTGGGGGGGGTGGGAGGGCGAGGCCGGAGAGGAGACTGGAGAAGACAGAAAGACCACTGACCTGCCTGCGTGAGGGACCCAAAGACTCAGCCTCATCGCGCGGAGATACCAATGATCTAAATGCCTTGGTTTCCACAGCGTGAAGCCGAGAAAGGTGTGAGGCAGGAGCACCACCCCAGAGGGGAGAGCAGTACTCCATCAGGCTGCAGGCAAAGCTTTGTATGAGGTCAGGAGGTCAGGCTCAGGTGGGCCGAGTAAGGACTTTGCACGACGGAGGATTCCCAGTCGGCGACTGGCTTTGGAGGCCAGGTTGGAAATGTGGCTTTCCCAGGAAAGATCATGGCATATAGTGAGACCCAGAAGCTTGAATGAAAGGACTGAAAGGATTTCTTCAAAAAAATTTACACATTTGTTCATTTTTTTCCTCTCACTGTGGAACTTACCTCCTCAGTCTGTTCAATCCCATTCTGCCTCCCTCGGTTTCAACACAGATGTTCATCATCACGTTATGTCATCCCCCATCCACACTCATTATATTTTCTATGCCATTAACCCTCCCATGCCTGATGTGGGCTTAATTGTTCGGTTGGTGGGCTTGGGATCCTAGGATCCTGAGTTGAAATCCCACTGGCTGTTGAATTAATACCAGGTGGGGTTGGCTCTGCCTGTTATCCTTCCGAGGTCTGCAAACTGAGTGCCAGCTTGCTGGTATCCCATGTCGGAGTGGCGACCTGTCCAGGATTGTGCCCAATAGCCAAGGAGACTATTTAGGTGGCAGCACCAATGCTCTGCACAGAGTATGGTCCCAATGGATGGATGGAACCCTCCCCAATCATACTCATTCCCTTCCAGGTTATCATGCCTTCTTTCCTCTTGCTCAACCTCCCTTGCGTTCTCCCCTTCAGTTTGAAAAGGCAATCGTATGTTTATGGTTTATTATATTTTTTACTTCTGCTGGGGTGCCCCAGAAATCGCCACGATGAGCTATTTATACACGTTAACATGGCATTTGTCCAAGGAAGAAAAACCCCTTGGGGAGGGGTGTTATTATTAGTATTAATATTGTTTTGTAATAACATTAATATTCTGCTATTGTCATTATTGTTGTTATTACCTCTGCCACCGAAGGTGGACGGAGGCTATGTTTTCATGTTTGTTTGTGAGCAGGATATCTCAAATGTTGTGGATGGATTCGGCCGAAATTTGGTGGACATGTTGGGTGTGTGTCAAGAACGAGATAATTAGGTTTTTGTGAAGATCTGGATCCGGATACTCGAATTTTTCAAATGATTCTTCACCATTGAGAGATGGGGCCAAAAAAAGAGATATCTAGCACGGTATTTCAAAACGTTATGGCCGAGTTATGACAAAACTTAGTGGACGAGTTGGTTAGGTGTCAAGAACAAGCTGATTAGATTTTGGCTCAGGTCCGGATGCAGATCCGGCCTTTCGGTGGAATACAAAACGTAAACTGTTCAGCCTGGCGAAGGTATGCGCTCTCCCGAGTGCCGTTCTTGTTACCTTTGTTATTAGAAATAGCTTTGGAAAAACGGCACGATAAGCTATTTCGCTTAACACGGCATTTGTCCGAGGAGGTAAAAACCCTGGGGTTGGGGATATTGTTCATTTTAAGTGTTTTTTAATAAACAATATTATGCTATTATCATTAGTGTTGTGATCATTCGAAGTGACCTCGGAAAAATGTCACGATTTAGCTATATCTTCACAAGGATATTTACTGTACACCTTAACACGGATTTCGCTCAAAGCAGAAAAACCTCCTTGGGGTTGGGGGCAAATGAAGTCGCTACAACCTCCATCATGTAGCCCTGTCTTCCTGTGAAGTTTGGTTGAGATTGGATAAGTAACGACCGCATGTATAACGGTCAATAATACAGTCAGACAGACAGACGGATTAAATTACAGTACATATTTTGGAATGATGTTCTCCTTGTTTGGTTATGTTCTTGTACGTTTGATGTTGTAACTGGCTAACCCCAACTCAAGCAGGGAAAATGGCCTTTAAATGCCTGTTGTTGTTTTATGTTGTAACCCTTTCATGAGCCTTGACTTCGTATAGCAATAAAACAAACCAAAACACATTTAGTCATTGTAATTTTCTGCTGTTCTGTATTCCTGCCTGTTGAAAGCAATTGAAATCACCACTAACCATCATAATCAACTACTTGTTCTTTTACTTGTGCTTTCATTTTGCTTTTCTTTTTCTTTTACTTTGTTTTCACTGCGTACTTGTGTGCTTGTACGTGTGTGTTATTTTATTTTAATAATACGTAATAGATAGACACCTAATTGTGATTGTTGAGGGTGCCACATCGAGTCCCATCACAGCCATTGCATGATTTGGGAACAATCGTCGTCTGCACATGGACGCAGTGTCTTTCACGCTCCTGATTTTATGTATATGTATATGTGTATCCGTGTGTTCCCTTACAAAGAACCTCAACGTAGGAGGAGGCCATTTGTTCCATCAGAACCTGCACTGTGATTGCCAACCAATGGTTGTTTGTTCATGCTGTATCCTTTTTAAATGCGGAGCGTCAATCCCAGGAAGCAGCACGTACCATTTTTTTTAAAAAAAGTCTTTGGTATAACTCGGCCGGGGTTCAAGTCGCCGACGTCCCCGATTCTGAGCGGACACCCTAACCATTACGCCACCTTGTCTGCTTCTTCTTCCTCTCCATTGCTCATGTGTGCACAATTGTTTGTGTGCACAGGATTTAGTATTTGGGATTCCACTTTGGGGTTAAAACGTGAGGAATCTGTGCACTGCAAGACCAGCCATGTTGCCTGAACTGCAATACTGTATGTACTACGTACATCCGTTTACCCTTGTAACTAGGATTTTGTCTGTTACAAATAATTAATTGAACCTTATCACTTATTCCCACATCTCTTTTATTGTTTTTATTTTTGTTTACTCTTCCACTTTTTGTTTAATCCCTGCTCTTCAGCCATATTGCTTTTCTTTTGAATGATTTCATCCTTCGTCTGTTTGTTTCTTCCAATGCACTCTACATAAGGCGTGGCAATGCCTCGTGGGTTGTATTTTCGTTTCTATTGGCCCTCTGTCTTACCGTCCCTATGGCTAAACTAGCTGCCATGACGAGCGACCGCCTTCCTCTGCCCTCCCCGCTCCGGGCCCCATGTTTACATTTGCATGCCGTGGAGTCAGGCCCGTCGGGGTGCAGGCCTAGCAGAAGCAGTTCGTCTACACGACGCAAAGCTTCCTCTCATCGTTTAACCTTTTGGAGAGAGGTATGGAGCAATCGAGAAATACTGGCAGTAAGGGGAAATGATGAAGAAATAAGGAATTTAAGTGTAAGATTGTGATATTAATTATGTTTTTATCTCGAAGGTTCATGTGAGGTCAAAAAAGGTTTGTAGACATTTTGATTCTGCCAAGCCTTGCTCATTGCAATTTGCATAGCTAATCTTGCATCATATCCCCTCCTCACCTCACATCTGGTGCAGTTGGTTGACTGTGAGGTCAGAGTGGAAATACTTGAATTTCACTTTTGTAACACTACAGATATGGTTTAGACATGGCTACACGTTTCAAATTTGAAAGCTTTTTTGTTGTGTTCCTTGCCTATCCATCAGTGTAGTTTCTGACCTTATTGCTGGAAGTTGCATTTGATGTGTTTGTTTGGTCATTTGATCCTTGAGGTTGTGATCTCTGCACTTGGGGTATGTTTTGGGGATAAGTTTCATTTTCGACTTCACTTCCTCCTATGCCTTGTGTCAGGATTTGACTCGCTTTGCCATTTGGGGACCATGGCTGCAGTGAGGCAAAATGCTATTTATGACAGGCAGATGCTTGCAGTGACAGGATTGATTGTTTCTTATGGCTTTCCTTTTTTTCATCCCCACTATTTTGTGCTTCCCTCTCCCACCCCTCTTGTCTCCTGCCTTGTTATACGCTCTTGCTATATGTTCTGGCTTCCTTCTTGGGAAGTCCTACGGTGCAGTAATTGGTCTTTATTTTGATTAGCTCTTACACAAGCCTCAACATGGGATACAAAAACAAATAAAAATAAAAAACATAATGAAAGGGATGAAACACACCAAACAGTAAATGGAGGGATGATTTGAGGAAGAACGGGCATGCATAAGAATGTGATCAAAGGGCCAGGGGAAGGAAGACATCGTGGGATACAGGTGAACAAGTTGGATGCAAGCTTGGACACAGCAAGAAGGGGAAGGGAAAAAGTGGGGGTGAAATTGAAATGAAACAAAAATGAAAATGAGGGTAAGGGAGAGAGGAGAACCCACTAACCTGGAAAGCAAGGGTAGGGCTTGGGTTAATGAGGATACAAAATATAATAAGTGTGGTCGGGGATGACCTGAGGGTGGTGGTGGTGAACAGCCATCTTTGAAGCCTGGATGGAAGAATGGGATTGGACAGATTGAAGAAGATGCTTCCAGAGGCAGAGAGAAAAGAGGAACAAATGAGTGGAGGTGAGCAGTGAGCCTGTCTTTGCCTCCAAATGTCATGTAGCCAAATCCATCCCATCTTTCCCCAATGTATCCAATGTCCACTGCACTGTGTGCTTCTCACACGAGTCGGCAGAGAAAGTTCTGTCCAACATTGAATCTCCTTTGGCATCGAGCGTAGATGTTATCAATGCCCATGTTCTCAAATCCTATTTTGCCGTTCTTCTTCTCCTCTATCTTCCCCATTCAGTCTCTCCTCCTCTGATCACTTCCCCATTGCGAGGAAGTCGGCAAACACACTTCCTTCGACAAGAAGGGTGCAAACAGACCCTAACAACTAGAGGCCAGTGTTGCTTCCAATTATAAGCAAACTCACGAATCCAACATTGTTTCTGATGACAAGCCTTTCCTGTTTTTACACCTCCTGATCTCTGACCATCAATTGTGATTCTCTTATGGTCACTCATGTCTGGAAATGCTTCTGCTCCTATGTCAGCAATGGTTGGATACCCTCAATCTCAAACATTAGGTTAGGACTTCTCCCTGGACACATGGGCATTCACCTCAGTCTGGTATACTGGTTTGCTTGCCAAGCTCTCTGCCTGTGGCATAGTAGGCTGCCTTCATTCCTGGAATTCTGACTTCTTCCACTCGCACATGTCAACGTGTTGACATCAATGAAACCCTCTCTTCCCCTCTACCAGTGGAGGCTGGAGTTCCCCATGGTAGTTTGGGCCTAGTCTTGTTCCTCATCTATATAAATGACCTCTCCAATGCTCTGGAGAACTCTCTCCCTTTTTTGCAGATGACTCCACATTGTGTCATTGAGTCTCTCTTTCTCTCTTTCTCTCTTTCTCTCTTTCTCTCTTTCTCTCTTTCTCTCCCCTGATCTGGAAATGGTTAGACACTGGTCTGATGATTGGAACATCCTTCAATCATGGAAAGTCTTAGTCTCATGCTATCGTTCTTTAAGGATCATCAAACGAACCCACCCATCTATTTCCTTGGCCATCCGCTGGAAGAAGTTCTGGGCCTCATCATCGGCCATGACCTTTCCTGGGCGAACCACATATCAAAGGTGACCTCCAAAGCCATCGCAGACGAGGAATCATCCGTCAATCCAAGTCTTTCCTTGGGAAATCAAGAGTTACTCAGTCTACAAGGCCTTTGTCTGTACCTCAATGGAGTGCTGTTCTCCATTATGGACATGCCCCTGCATCACATTTGTGTCTTCTAGATAATATGTGGAATCTAAAGCTCGCAAAATTATCATCTCCCGTGACAAGGCTGAAGCACACGGTCTGTGGCTCCTGCATCACAGGCAGGTCGATGGTCTATGATTCCTACCGTCTATTCTCCGATATTGCTCGCTCTGCTCTCTCATTCCTTCAAACCTCATTGTCTACTCCAGGATGAATGCATGCTTCCAGTAACTACCTCCTCGTTAAACTTCCAAAATGCAGTCTGACTGCATGTCTCGACTATTTTATTCCTCACTTCTCTCATCTTTTAAACCACCTTCGTAGTGATAGGCCCTAACCAACTAACTTTTGAGCAGTCTTTTTCAATTGCACTCTTCCTTTCAGGGCTTTAAGCAAGAAATGCACAACCATCTTTTGTCATCCCCAATTCTGTCCCATAATCTTTATTATCCCCATTAACCGTACTTGCTTCTTTCAAAATTCCTTCCTCTCCTTCTCCTCCTCTTTTCTTGTTCAAACATTCCCTTGATTTTTGACACCATGTTGGCTCTACCTGGCCCCATGACTCGCTCCTGTAAAGAAAAGGAAAAAAAAAAACAAAAAAAAAAACTCAAGGATGATTATATGAATTAGGTGGCTTTCATGCCTGACAGTTCTCATTATTTCACTCCAAAATCTTGTTGCTAGAACGGCACTCGGTAGAGCACATACCCCTGCCAGGCCGAACAGTTTACTTTTTCTATCCCACTGATGGGCCGAATCACAATCCCGATCTTCACCAAAATTGAATCAGTTTGTCCTTGTCACATATCCAACCTGTCCACCAAGTTTTCTTTGAATCCATCCATAACTTTTTGAGATATCCTGCTCACAGACAGACAAATGGACAAACGGGTGAAAACATAACCTCCGTCCACCTTTGGTGGCAGAGGTAATGAATGCAAGAAAGTTGGATTTTATAAATACCTTTCTTTTCTTTCATTAATACAAGCAAAAGCTTGATGTTGGCTTGGTGGTTAGGGTGGCCGACTTTGGATGTTAGGGTCCTGAGTTTGAGTCCCGTTGGCCGCTGAATTAACACCAGGTGGGGCTGACAGCCTTTCCTTCCGAGGTCGGCAAAATGAGTACCAGTGTACTGGTATAGCGGCACATCATCAGTGGCATAGTTGCTCCCCAACAAAATGATAACTACCTGGCAGCCAAGCTGATATACACAAGAAGAATAATAATAATAACAAGCCGGTAGGCGGCGATGGGTCGCCGAGCATGGAAACTATAAGATATAGAGAAAATGGTGTCTATAGGGATAGGGATCACCTTAAGATTACGCATATCAAATCTCATCCAGTTGCATCTACTGATAATACTCTGTATCCATTTGAATGAAAAGTACGAAAATGCGGTTTGAAATCGGAAATCCCAAAGTTCGAGGGGGTGCCGTGGGTGAACAAGATCTAAATCGAAAATCCGGTCGATTGTTTGTGCACAATGTATTCCAGATGATTAGTGTGAATTTTCATGACCATCCGACCATAACCCTAGGAGGAGTAGCATTTGGCGCGAAGGCACCTCCAGCTCTGCATATTATCGATTTTTGCACTAATTGACTTTGACCCTGACATAGCGAAATCGATCAATATGTCCTGAGGCAAAGTTGTAGTACTCATTGAGTACATGAACTGCAAAGTTTCATTCGTATCGATGCCATCACTGGTCGCTAGGGGGCCTTCAATTTTCGCCAATTTTCGCGCATACCCTAATTGAAGGGAGGGCGCTGCGGGTAAAGTATTCCATATATCACAAAAGCCAGAATATATTTGATAGAGCATCACCTGTAGATCATTCGTGCCAAATTTCATAACCCTACGTGGGATAA
>CM068953.1:88385555-88404242 GCA_035128595.1 Eptatretus atami | reverse complement strand
TGTAACTTCAGTATCCCAATGATAGAATGAACAAGGATGTGGAGAGTTGAAATTATGGAATGTGTCGTTGTGGTTTTAGCCTTTGCGATTATTATTATTTTTTATTTTATGTTTTTTGTTTTGTTTTTAATATAACGAAACATTTTTGCATTGGAACAATGGCAGATCCAAAAATATGGATTTTGATTTCATGTGACAAAAGTGATGAATGCTTTATTAACCTGGGTTGCTTGTAAGCATGTATTCCTGTTTATTCTTCAATCGTAGTTTTCTAACATGTCACGGGCTGTGCATTTCTTTGTCATGGGTCACCTGAATGATTCCTCACCCTTGTCGTGGATCATAGAAGTGATTCCTAACTGCCCTGGTTATTTCACTTGCAACTAACTGAACCATGTTGTAGCTTTTTAGGAATGTTGCAGTTCAAGAATGTCATTCATATGGAATGGAAAAGCATCTTGTTTGTCAAACAATTTGGTGTGAAATTTATTATTATAAATCGAGATTTGTAATTTGAGAAAAGAAACCAGTGTGAGTATTGTTTTCCGTTTTTTTCTATCTCGTTTGGATAATTACCTCCGCCACCGAAGGAAGGCAGCGGTTAGGTTTTCTCCCCTGTCTGTCTATTTGCCTGTGAGCAGGATGTCTCAAAAAGTTGTGGATGGATTCACACGAAATTTGGTGGACAGGTTGGGTGTATGACAAGGATGAAATGGTTGGGTTTTGGTGAAGATCCAGATCTGGATCTGGATTCTATAATTTTTTTAAGTGCATTCTTCACCATTGAGGGATAGGACCAAAACCGATATATGGCATGCTATCTCAAAAAGTTATGAACGGATTCGGAAGAAACTTGGTGGACAGGTTGGTGTGTGACAAGGACGAATCGATTTAATTTTGGTGAAGATACAAATCCATATCTGGACACGAGAATTTTTTTCATTCTTCAAGTGATCATTGAGAGATGGGGCCAAAAATGTTACATAGTATAATAGTTCAAAAAGTTGTGGACGAGTTATAACAAAACTGTGAATGAGTCGGGTTGGTGACAACAACAAGCCGATTAGATTTTGGTTCAGGTCAGGATCCAAATCCAACCAATCATGGGATACAAAATGTAAACTGTTTAGCCTGGCAGAGGTATGCGCTCTACCGAGTGCCATTCTATTTAACGGTGTGACACTGATCAAATATCTATGATCATTAATTGCCGGCAAATCATCAAGAATGTAAAAATGTATCTCCACCTTCTTATAGATGTTATCATTTATTCTTGCTTATGTTCTGGATTGAATCAGATTTGTATTTGGCCAATGCTTTCTCAAAGTTTATTTTTGAACAACTGCATGAAAATTCACACATATCTACTAATGGTCCCAGAGCCCCAATAAATGCTGTAATGGCCCCGATTAATCCTGCCTTCTTGTGGGGTAGACCGAGGGTGAAGTTTGACCCAAGCCTTTCATGAACCTGCTGGCCAAGCCTGATGTGTGACTGCAGTTGATTTGGACAGGACTTTGGAATTTGGCCTGGGAGCTGGTGATAGCCTGTCTGCTGTTTGCAAAAAACCATGGGATCTTTAACATCCTCTAACTAATGTGAGCAGACTGGTCCCAAGCTTAATTTCCATCCAAGGGACAATACAATTTGTGGCACATCCCATTAAGACAAATGTGTTCTGCAGACTACTCATTTTGATGTTTTTTTATGATTGTAAATACAGGTCATGGAGCTTCTGGGATAATACAACAGAGTCCACATAAATACTGTGATAAAGGGGAAACGAGAGAACAAGCATGCAGAAATGTACCACCGTAAGAGGAAAGGTGTTTCAGGTAAAAGGGAGCCAGCCTCAACAGGTGTATTCAAGCTGAGAGGTATAAATGAGACTATAATATGGCATTGGGCAGCAGTATTGAAATCCTAGAAGGAAGTGCTTGAGAAAACAGAGCTAGGAAGACAGTTCCACTTGCATGAGAAGAGAGGGAGGTGACCATCAAGTTTGAACTTGAGCAGAGTAACAAGGTGAAAGTATTTCTCATTGAGTGCACGTAACTTGGAGGGGAAATGGTTGTGCAGAGTGATGAGAGCAGGCAAAATACCAGAAGAAGCTCGGTAATGCCTTCAGGTCACAAATACCAGAAGAGATCAGCAAAGTACTGCAGGCAAGAAACAGGCCCTAACACTATTTCTATGATGCATTTTAATATGAATATTCATCCTAAGTTTGGTTTATTATAAATTACATCACTTTTAAAATGAATAATCCTTGTTTTGTATTTATTTATTTTCTACAAGAGTGAGGCTCATGGAAGAACGAGGTTAAACTGAAACTTACAGTGGGGGTATTGGGGCAGCAATTTGGAACAACCGGCAAGGAGATACAGATGCGCGTACACACACACACGTACACACACACACACACACCATACTCTGTGCAGTGCGTTGGTGCTGCCTAAGCAGTCTCTAAGCTGAGGGGCACATTCCTGGACGAGTCGCCACTCCAACACAGGATACCAGCAAGCTGGCACTCATTTTGCCGATCTCAGAAGAATGACAACCAGTCAACCCCATCTGGTATTAATTCAACAGCCAAGCGGGATTTGATCTCAGGATCCTAGGATCTCAAGTCCACCACCCTAACCATTAAGCCAACACCAAGCATACACACACATTAGGTTAGGAAGGGTTTATGGCAATAATAGAGATCATGGGATAGGATGAGGGATGACACAAGGTGTTTATTTTTACCCCATACATGCTAAGCGAAGAGCGAGGTTCAGCAATTGGTTCACTTTGTCTGTCTGTCTGGCTACCAACATCAGTTTATGGTCGATGAATAACTTAATTTCAATTGAATGTTATATTTTGCACATGAATCGGAACATGAATCTGAAAACAAACCTGTCGTTCAGCAGTACTTTGGCTTTGAATTTGTCCCTATCACGCACGTGTAGAGAGGTGTGAGTTAATATTTTTACTCAGTCTGCCTGTCTGTCAATCAAACAAAATTTAAAATCATTCCAAATCGGAAACACTGTTTTTAAGGACGTCATAAAGGACACAAACAACAGGCACGAATAGCTAATGTAACATGTTAAATAAGGTGGTGTAAAAGATGCTGCATCAATGACTGCAAACTTGCAAAAAAAAAAATTTTCTACAACCTTCAAAATCTTTATTTTATTTCAATTGAATTATACACTTAAACACTGGAGAACACAAATCCCCTTCTTCGCACTTTTAAAACCCTTCCGTTTAGAAGTACTTGGACAAAATATTACAGCATTTTACATCATCATAACCAATTAAATTATCCACTTGTAGACCCCACCCACGTCCTTGTTTCTCAAGACCGTGCAGGAAAGAAACAGGCCGCAGCGATTGCTTATTGTGTAAGCTGTTCTATGAACCCTCTGGTATTATTATTTTGTTATGAATATTCTTTAAGTTTAGTGTATTAATTGTACTGGCTTCAGATTTGTTTATTAATAAACTCACAATATGTATAATGCTTCGTTTTAATTTATTGACTTTAAAAGATTTTGTTTTACAAAAAGTATACACATGTATACATACTAATTTGATGATAAATGTCCACCATACTCTTTACAGAGGGTTGGTGCAGTGTGACCACTCCTTGGCTTTTTTCACAAGATCTTGGCTATTCGTTGTTCACCTTGGCGTCTTGGTTTTCTATAGGTTTTCTTTGCGTGTAGGTTTTCTATTATCATCGCTTTTCCGAAACCTTGTGAATTCTTGGCTTTTTTTCATTGGCTCACCTTGGCATTTATGAAAATGAGGAGTGGTCACACTGGGTTGGTGCTGTTAAAGCATCTTCCTTCCATGGGTTATGCTGGGTGGTTTGCCATTGTCTTCCCAGCAATGAGTTAGGGCAGGAATTTGGCTTGCCTACTCTTCAAGAAGGACACCGTGGGATCTTTAACGTTCACCAGCGAATGCTGGCATGCGGGACGCCAAGTTCAACGTCCATCCGAGGGAAGGCACACATTGATGCATCACTCTGCCGACGAAGCACGAGAATGACAATATCTGAGCAGAGATTTTAAACTCGGCTAGACAACCACAAAACCGTGTGTGTGTGTGTGTGTGTGTGTGTGTGTGTGTGTGTGTGCCCATGTCCATTGGGACCATACTCTATGCAGAGCGTTGGTGCTGCCGAAGCAGTCTCCTTGGCTATTGGACACAATCCTGGTCGGGTCGCCACGCCGACACAGTACACCAGCATGCTGGCACTCATTTTGCCGACCTCGGAAGGATGACGGGCAGAGTTAACCCCACCTCGTATTAATTCAACAGCCAAGTGGGATTTGAACTCAGGATCCTCGGATCCCAAGCCCACCATCCTAACCATTAAGCCAACACCAGGCATGTGTGTGTATGTATATATATGTGTATATATGTTTATATGTATATATGTATATATGATATTTTCCATATACTAGAGCCGACAATAAATTTACAGGATTAATGCAATATATAATATATATTTGTAAACGTACCAATTATGTTTAGTGGTCACCTTGGGAGTCGATACATGCTTGCGAACGTTGCCGACATGCTTCAAGACACCCTTGGAAGTTGTCTGAAAGGCCATTTAGCTCATTGGTCACTGCTCTCGATCTCTTCTTTGACGCAAAATAAGTTCATTCATTGGATTTTCGGACGTCGGTCAGATCGACACAACATTCCACCCTTTCGACTTTGACATTTTCATAGGTTTGGAAGTCAATGGGCATTGTGTGTGTGTGTGTGTGTGTGTGTGTGTGGTGTGTGTGTGTGTGTGTGTGTTGTGTGTGGTGTTGTGTGGTATTCAACCGTGAAGGATCACAAGGTGGTGCTGATTCTGGTTTTACCTTTGTCGGAGCCTTTCCATTCTGATGACTAGTTATCCTGATGAACATCCTGAAAATGCCAAGTTTCATGATGAGGACGTGGTATACTTTGGTGTTGGCTCTCAAAACTTGTTAGATTGAACAGCTTACAATAGTGCTGGTGTCGAGGTAGACATCTTCTACAAGGAACTAAAGGTGTAGATCAGCAGGAAGGGGAATACGTGTGTGCGTGTGGTTGCGGCAGCGCGTATGCATATGTGCGTGCGTGCGCGCGCGTATGCATATGTGCGTGCGGGTTGGGATGAATAAGTTCATGTTCACCCCATCCCATGTGCACACGCGGGATGGGGTGAATAAATTCACGTTCACCTCATCCCGCTCCCTTCCACAGATCTCCTCACGTGTCTATTGCCCACTGTTTTCTACTTCCCTCTCCCATCCCTCCTGTCTCCTGCTCCCCTTGTTATACGCTCTGTGTGTTAGCTCTTACACGAGCCTTGACATTGTATAAAAAAGTAAAAAAAGGGTACAACAAGGCTACTCCCGATTTCAAAGCTGTTTGATGTTGAGCCTTCAATTTGAATGTCGTCTTGCATTTTTTTCTTTGAAGGAGGTAATCAAGGTCAGCAGTTTGGGGCCAACTGATCTTATTCATTTATTTATTTATTTTGGTCACAGCTTGACGTTACCTTTTCTGCTAACATATTTCTAATGACTTTTGCTGCTTCATGAAACTTTCCTGCAACTGTCTCGGTGAGAAGGTCGTATCAGTAATTCATTTATCAGATTGAAAGCCGCATTGAGCTTCATTGTATACATGGTTAGTTCGAACTTGAAACTTTTAAAAATGATGACTCACTCATAGGTCTTACCGACAACATTTAGCAGGGTGATCCTATGGTAGTTGTAATTGCTGTGATTTCCTTTGTTCTTGTACAAAGGTTTAATGTAAGCATCACACGTACCTTCCGGTTATAACTCCAAGCCCTCTTCCCAGCAGAGGAGAAGCAAGTTTTGCAGTTTGCTGGAGTCTAACTGTTTTCCCACTCTTGAATACTTTGGCGAGTGTACCATTTTCACCCCGTGTCTTTCCACGCAATTTGAAAGTTGACTTCAATTTTTGCTTTTTGTATGCAAAATCTCGATTCGTAGGTGAGACAATCTTGTACAAGGTGAGACAATATTTGCTTGCAAAATTAATCTTGCAATAACGGAGATGCTACAACTCATATTTTGTTCCTAAAAAGCTTTGCAAACCCTTCAAAAGGTTGGATACGGCATTCTGGAGCATTCTGTTATTTACCAGGGTGGTTTAAGCCTGTTTCCCATCTATACTTGCATGTCGAAGTTAAAGAGCCCATGGAATTTTCCAACAAGTGTCGTCCTGTTCGTTAGGACTCCAGCCAGTATTGTCAAAATTCCAGTTTGTTTTGGCACCTATTTTCCCGGCTTTCGTACAATGAAATATTTTTACATGCATAGTAAATAAAATTTATCTTGGGTATGAAAAAATGCTAAAATGTCTCTTTCATTGTTGCAGATACTCCCTTTTAATTTTATTTCTAACCCTTCTAATTCCCCCCTATTTCTTTCATCTCCCTTTCCCCTGCAATTCTCCATTTTCTCACACAATTTTCTTCCCTTTTTTTTCCACCCTTCTACCCCATCTGTCCACCAATATACAGGGTGTTTTTTATCTTGCCAAAACGAAGTTTTGCAAGATATGTTAGTCAGTCTGTATGTTTTTTTTTTTTGTTTGTTTGTTTGTCTGTAATCAAACGAAAAAAATTCTGCAGAGCACAGTTTTCATTGGAATTTTTGTAACTTCGCATATCAAAGGCCTATGGAGGTCCTTTCAGCGCATAAAATTTTTGAAGGTCAAGGTCACTTTGTTGCAAATCAGGGTAATCAACAAAACCCTTATTTTTTGAGTAATTTTGATCGGATCGTCTTCAAACTTCATGGGAATATAGTTCATGGTCTGGCGCTCAGCTGATTAATTTTTTGGTGGCGATTGGCCTTGACCTTCATGTGTTTTTTTTTGTTGTTTTTTTTTTTGTCTGTAATCACGTATAAATCACTCTGCAGAGCACAGTTTTCATTCGAAATTTTTGTAACTTCGCATATCAGAGGCCTATAGAGGTCCTTTCAGCGCATAAAATTTTGAAGGTCAAGGTCCACTTTGTCGCAAATCAGGGGAGTCGACGAAACCCTTATTTTTTGAGTAATTTTTGATCGGATCATCTTCAAACTTCATGGGAATATAGTTAATGGTTCTGGCACTCAGCTGATTTATTTTTGGTGGCGATTGGCCTTGACCTTCATGGTTAGCGCCTAAGGTCAAACATATTTGACCCCAAGGTCAAATTTTCAAGTTTTAGGAACCATATCGTGTAGTACCTCAAATTGAACACCTCGATGAGTGCTTTCTAGATATATCAAGCTTGAGACATTATGACGTCATTTGGTGACCTTATGAGGCAAACGCATATTTTTCATGGTTACTCTGTAGAACGATTCTCATCGGAATCTCTCGTAGGCAGATATTCCTCAAGGAGTCGCTCCTGGTGGATAGCAGCTCTGTTCACCTCAGTGTGACCTGAAAGAAGTCACACGTGGTCACCTTTTGGCAAGATACGGGTCACGCTAAGGTTGACATTGGTTTATTTTTTTTGTTTGATTGTTTTTTAATTTGAGAATCCTAAATAATTCCCATACTTAAAAAAACAACAAAAAAAACGGAATTTTTTATGTTGCCAGTGGACGTCTTGGAACTCACTGAAGTTTCAGCTTAAATCTGGGAGAATGGTATCATCCCAGCCTAGGCTGGATGTTGGCAAGCTCAAGGATGAGAGGGTAGCTGAGGAGTGTGTGAACAGGCTGAATGGGAATTTGGGGGTCTGGGTGCTTTGGGAAATCCTGAAGAATTGGGGAGTGCCTTTAAGGCCACCATCCTTGATGTTGCCGGTGGATGACATGGAACTCACCAGAGGGCGAAAAGGAATTTTGTCTTTCAAGGGACACTGGACACCATTGACTAGAGTCGCAAGGCCAGGCTTAATGGCAGAGCTAGGATTTTTAAGGAGTTGAAGTGTAAAACTGTACATGCGGTGAGAGTGGACAAGGAGGCCTATGTGCAAGGAATCTGTGAGGGCATAGAGCATCACCTGTGGTCAAGTGATTCTCATCCTGCTTACAGAGGAATTCGCGCATTGCATTCTTCCAAGCCCATCCCTCGGTGTACTGCAGTTAGAGCGGAGGGTGGTGGGCTCTCGACAGAGGAATCCGAAGTGAAGGCCTGCTGGATCATTTACTTTGAGTGGCTGCACCAGGCTGATCCACCAACTGTTGAATTGGGTGTCTGGTGTGTTACTATCCCTATTGCTGACCCTCCAATAAACTGTGATCCACATTCATTTGTGAAAACACAGGCTGCGGTGAAATGGATTAAATGGGGTAAAGCTCCTGGGATCTGTGGCATCCATGCTGAACTTCTCAAGGCTGGTGGAAATTCTGTACTCATGTCATTGCATGCAGTTCTGTGCTCTGCCTGGAACACAGGCATCATCCCGACTGACTGGATGAGGGGCCTTGTCCCTCTCTGGAAAGTGATTGTCAGGACTGCAACAACTACTGAGGGGTGACGCTGCTCTCAGTCCCGGGCAAGGTCTTTGCTCGAATAATTCTTGATCGGGTTCTCCACCATCTGCTTGAGCACCAGTGCACAGAGCAGTCAATCTTTACATCAAAGAGGTTAACGATTGACTGTATCCTTGCTCTTCGGGTCCTCACCGAACGCACACGAGCGTTTCGCCATGGGCTGTTTGCAGTCTATGTTCATCTCTGTAAAGTGTTTGATTCAGTGAATCGGGGTGACCTCTTGAGGATTCTTGGTCTTCATGGGGTGCCACAAAAACGGATCAATCTGATGTCTGAACTCTACTCTGGTACTGAGAGTGCTGTGAGATGTGGTGATACCATCTCCGACTTATTTACAGTTGTTGCTGGAGTTCTTCAGGGGTGTGGACTGGCCCCCACACTTTCAGCACTTGTATGGACTGGATTCTGGGGAGGATGTTGGAGTGATCAAGCCTGCGGTGCATCGTTTGGGAATGTCAAGATCTTTGACCTTGATTTCGCAGATGATGCAGTCATCTTTGCGGAGAGTCTGGATGTCCTTTCAGGGGCCCTCGAGGTGCTAAATGAGGAGTTGGAGCCGCTGGGATTATGGGTTTCCTGGGTCAAAACTAAGATCAAGGCTTTCAGATATCTTGGATGCTGCTATCTTGTCTGTACCTGTTTGTGATGAGGATGTTGAGGTCACAGAGAGATTCACTTCCTTTGGCAGTGATATTCATGTCTTCACTGGCTGTGAGCCTTAGGTCAATTGACATCTGTGGCGAGCCTGGGGAGTCATGGATTCACTGGATCATGGGGTGTGGTGCTATCAGTATATGTGCAAGAGGACGAAAGTCTGAGTCTTCAAGTCCTTGGTGCTTCCATTCTTGCTCTACGGATGTGAAACTTGGACTCTGACCAGAGATCTGAGATGGAGACGTAATTCCTTTGGTACAAGGTCTCTTCGGAGAATCTTTGGCTCTCACTGGTTGGACTTTGTGTCCAGCGAGCGGTTGCTGAGAGAGACTCAAAGGAGATTTTTACCTGCATACTCTGTGACAGCTATGGCTGTATGGACATGTGACTCGTTTTCCTGATGCTGATCCTGTCACCAGATTCTCTCAGTGAGGGAGTCTCATGAGTGGAGGAGGCCGATGGGCCGACCACTTGCCTCGTGGTTGCAGTCGGTTGATCAGCATCTCGAGAAGATGGGGATGGGCCAGTCATCTGCCTGGGGGATGGCCAGACGAGGCCTCTGGAGTACCAGCAGAAAGTGAACACAGCGAAGCGATGCTGTGGCGCATGCTCCCATACCTGACCTGACTAAAAACTATATCAGTTAGGAACCTAATATTTGTGTAAATGTCACCTAATGTTGCAGAAATACATGATGTGATCCACGCAATTGATTACCTTAAATGAAGTGCTGAAAGTGTTCATCACCATGTTGCAGACACATTCATTCTCCGCAGCATGCTGTCCAACACAGTGTAGCATTTCTTGGGGATTATTGCTGATTGTCACCAATTATTGTTTTTAATTCACCAAGAGTGCATGGAATTGTAGTGTACACTATATCTTTCAAATATCCCCACAAAAAGAAATCTGGCAACTTAAGATCTGGGGATCGAGGTGGCCATAATGACTTGGACACTACACGGTCACCAAAGAGTAGCTTAAGTTCGTTCATGATGTATATTACGAAGTGTGACTTTTGGCACCATCTTGTTGAAACCATTCTTGGTTGATTTTGTCTTTTGTAAGGTGTCAGGATCATGTTACATCTTTCTGTAACATTAGGTTACATTTATGCAAAATATTAGGTTCCCAAGAGAGGTAGTTTTTAGTGGATGGAATTATTTAGGGTTCTCGAATAAATAAATAAAAATCACCCTGTGTTTATTGCCTTTTGCAAAGTTCATCGAAAATGACAATCCTTTGGAATTGTATGACTTCTTGGGGATACTAAAACAGTAATCTTGTATCATTTATTTTGACATTTTTAATGTAAAAAAAAAATAAAATAAAAAAATAATAAATATATATATATATAATATATATATATATATATATATATACAGCATATCTATCTATAATTCCAGCAGTGTGTGTGTGTGTGTGTGTTGTCTGTCTGTCTGTCTGTCTGCCTGTGACCGCTGTTTCTCGACAACCACTGGTCCGATCTAATTGAAACTTGGCAGGTATATTGCTGGGGACCTGAGATGTGCCTTTTCAAGGTTTGATATTAATCGGACAAGTGGTCCCAAGTTATGGCCATTTATTTACCAAACCAATGACAGGACACGTTGCTGCGTATGCGTGGCCGATGGGGAAAGGGGCCTTAGTTACCAATGACAGGACACGTTGCTTGGCGTTTTGCACCCACAGTATCTATCTTCTATCTATCTATAATTCCAGCAATCTGTTTGTTTTCCTTTTCAAGGTTTGAAATAATCGGACAAGTGGTTCCCAAGTTATGGCCAAGTTAGAGCGCGTTCCCCATTACGGGTTACAACGTACGGACTTCCGGATAGTGATGACTTACTGTATTATAATAATTTCTATTTCTTATGCGCATTTATAGATAAACACAATGCCCAATCCAGTCATCATTTACGAGAGGAAGGAATGGACTGTGTGGTTGTTTTGAAAGTTTTTTTTTGTTTTTTTGCACGTACGCACGCACGTACGGCACGCACGTATGGGCACGCGAGAGCGAAGGAACGGCCTGTGCGGTTGTTTCTGGCAGCGGTTTGAAAGTTTTTTTTTTCTATTGCTCGTACGGTCACGCACGTACGGGCACGCACTAGTATGTTAAATTTTCAATATTTTTGTAACTTCCAAACAAAATTATTATTATTATTTTTTAATGTTGAAGGCTCCAATCTGGACTGTATAGTCCTCATTTCGGCCAGGCCTTAAATGAAATATTATTACATATCTGATATGATTACAAAATCTTTGAAACAATTTTTTTGTTACGTATTATGATTACTGAAAACACGAGGGCCATACCGAAAGTCATGAGCACATTTATTGTGCAGTAAAAGAAAGGTACATGTAAGAAAACTGCTACCTTTTAATGTTATTATGTAATTCACGGTCCCACAACAGCAAGTTTGATGAATTAAGCCTGATCATGAACCATAACAGTGTTGACTTTGCAGCTATTACTGAAACTTGTTTTCTCTTGATCAGCCCGTGGACTTATCTATTCCAGACTTCAAATTGTTTTCGCGCCCAATGACCGAGTGGAGAGGAGGAGGCATTGCTATCGACACTAAGCTATACCTTCAAGCTATACCTCTTAATGTTGCAGTCCATGAAAATCTCGAAGTGATTTGGCAGACGACCTCATCTGCCACGATCGATAGTGAACATAGTCATTGCTGCTGTCTATTACCCTTCAAAGAGTCCATTAGCAGGCGAGCTGTGAGATCACCTTAGCTCGACGATAGATCAGATCCTCACTCTGCAGCTGGATACTGGAATCACCATTCTTGGCGGTTCCAATCAACTTGAACTTTTCACTTTACTTTGTCTCAGTGGTGCAGAAAGTGAACGAGCACATTCGCAACAATACTACTCTGGACAAGATTATAACGAATCTTGCTGAACATTAGAATCCAGTTGAGATTATTTCACTCTTGGGTCTCAGTGATCATCAGTGTGTTATTGTAAGACCAAGATCCCCCCCTTCCATGTAGAAACGTTGTTTGCAAACGAGTTGTAAGACTTATGAAAGAGAGTGATGAACGGGAGTTTGGAGCATGGTTGAGCAATCACAATTGGTCTGAGGTCATGTCTACTGAGAGCATGAATATCAAGTGCAACGTGCTTCATCACACGCTCCATCAGGTGATCGACACCTACTTTCCACAACAAATTGTTCACCAACATCAGCAAGATAAAGCATGGATAACGCCGTTCATGAAGACCCTTGTACAAATTTGGCAGCATGCTTTCCACCTCAGTGGAAAATGTCCACGATGGAGATATTATCCCAATAAGGTCAGAAGCGAAATGAAGGCAGCAAAACGAATTTACTATACTTTAAAGGTAAAACGTTCAAAACATTGAAACCCAGCAGCATGGTATCACGAGATTCGTGTATTGACTGCAGGTAGCAGAAACTCACATCGCAATATTGCAGTTGAGAATATCGAGCAATCGGATCACCAAGCTATTGTTGATGCAGAGACATCATGCAGTATGATGCAGTGCCCGTACGTGTGTGGCTGTACGTGCAATAAAAAAAAAATTTTAAAAAAAACTTTCAAACCACGTGCCAGAAACAACTGCACAGGCCGTTCTTACTTTGCATCCATTGGAAGAGATTTACAACTGCTGAACCCTTTGTTACTCCCAGTGTATTTTCCATCTCTCCCGATCTGTCAAGTCCAGCCATGGGAGGTCTGTCACGAACTTGGGAATATCGAATCTCGCAAAGCAAGCGGTCCTGACAACGTCTCTGCCAGACTTATCCACCACTTCTCTTGTGAACTAGCGAACCTCTGACGAACCGAATTAATGCGTCACACAAGCAACAGACAGTTCCAGTACAATGGCAAAGGGCATGTGTCGTTCCCATTACAAAATCATCACCTGTCACCATCGACAACTTGCACCCAGTTGCTCTAACTGTCCATGTCTCAAAAATTGCAGAACACTTCAAAGCACAGCGAACGATCGAAGCAATGAAGCAGAACCTTGACCCCAAACAGTTTGGATACATTAAAGGTGTATCAACTTCACAATGTCTGATTGATATTCTGCACACACTTCATGAGCATGCAGAAACATCAGGATCAATTTTGTCAATGATGCTTACAGATTTTTCTAAAGCTTTTGATCACATTCATCACATGATCGCTCTTTCAAAACTCCGACAAATGGGAGTCAATTCATCTCTTGTTTCTTATATAAGTGAATTTATTTCAAATCATGAACAGTGTATTAAGTACACTGACAAGGTCTCTGAATGGACACATATTAATGCCGGAGTTCCCCAGAGAACAAAGTTGGGACCTGTTGTATTTCTTGCCATGATCAACGATGCTGGTTGCAGCAAAATTGCCACCGGTATTCACTGTTTCACATATGTTGACAACCTTACATTTATTGAAAAGCTGAATCTTGTATGCCAGCTGTTCTTGAACAACTTCATAACTGGTCTGTTGAGAACGAAATGTGTGTCAACCCCCAAAATGTGCGATTGTTGACATCTGTTTCACTCGAAACAAGCCATTACTTTCTAACCCGTCATTGAGAGAGAGCGTTGGTGCTGCCTCAGCAGTCTCCTTGGCCATTGGACACAATCCTGGACGGGTCGCCACTCCGACACAACATACCAGAAAGCTGGCACTCATTTTGCCGACCTCGGAAGGACGACAGGCAGAGTCAACCCCACCTGGTATTAATTCAACAGCCAAGGAGGATTTGAACTCAGGATCTTAGGATCCCAAGCTCACCACCCTAACCATTAAGCCAACACCAGGCTTAATTGTGTGTCATTGAATGAGGTTGTAATCCAAAATTGTAATATCATTAAACTGTTGGGTATCTTCATCCAGGCAGATTTGAAATGGGATGTACATGTCAGTTCTATTGTTAAAAGACCTAACAGTCGTCTGCACATGATTCAGAAGTGAAAATACCATTCCCTCCCAAGTAACGATCTCGTAACCATTTTCACATCTTTTGTTCGCCCCATATTACAATAAGGGGCTCCAAGTGGTCCCTAACCATTTTCACATCTTTTGTTCGCCCCACATTAGAATACGGGGCTCCAAGTGGTCCCTAACCATTTTCACATCTTTTGTTTGCCCCATATTAGAATATGGGGCTCCTATGTGGTCGAGCGGAATTACAAAGCAGCAGTGCACCGTTGTTGAATTTGGTCAGAAAATGGCTTGCAGACTTATTCTTGGCCTAAACTACTATAGTTACTTGGATGCTTTACGAGTTTACGTGATTGTGGTCTGGAGTCACTTGAGAAGAGACATAAACAACTTTGTTGTTCTTTTGCGAGATTGTTCCCAAATTCCAAACTTCACAACTTGTTACTCCCTACAGACAGATCTCATAGCGGCTATCAGCTACAAAAATCAAAACAATTAACTGAGTTAAAATGTAAAACCACAAGATTCAAGAACAGCCCAATGGCATTTCTTATCTGCACATTGAATAAATTGTAGCGATTGTTAAACTTTGAACTTTGATGTTGTGTGAATTGTTAAATTATTGCAAAATTGTTTTTTCTTGATGTTATTTTTATTGTGCTTTGGTGTTCTTTTTATTGCCATTTTATTGTATTATCCTGTTTTATTTGTTAAAATTTTCAATTGTAAAATTACCTCAATTCGACCTTTGGCCACGATAGAAGTTGAATAGAAATAAACCTATTATTATTAGTATTGGTATTGTCAATAACAACTGGACATACCATTTTACTTTTCTACAAAATATCCAGAACGATCCACGCATTTCTGCCAGCACTGGCATGAGCTTAAAAATCTCGCTGCGGTCGAAGTCCTTTCCAACACTTCGCAATCAGCTACGCACGGCTATTTGAACTGCCTCAGCATTTTCATAGTGCTGGCCTCTCATGTGATATTTCAACGGTCCGAACAAATGGTGGTTCAAGGAGGCCAAGTCAAGACTGTACCGGGAGGGGGGGGGGTGCTTTTTTTTTTTTTTGATCCCATCCGTTTTTTGAGATTTGCTCCAATGTCAGATGCGAGGTGTGATGTCTGGTGTTGACATGTTGAAAGATGACAGCTTTTTTCATCGGGTGCTTTTCCCAAAATGCACATTTCAGTTTCTCGAGCGTCTGAACATAGCGAGCAATGCTTATGGTTTCCCCTTTGACAGGAAATCAACCTGTATGAATCCCTCGATATCCCAGTTGGTTCCCATAACTTTGCTGGTGGAGGGTACTCTTTAGCCTTCTTCATTTTTGGAGTGGTGCAGTGATGTCACTCCATGCTTTGCTGCTTGGTTTCTGGGTCGAAATGGTGGAACCAGCTTTCATCACCAGTTATGATACAGAACAGGATGTCATCGCCCTCGGCAGCATGTCGTTTAAGTAACTGTGATGATCCATACAGGCGTGTGTTTTTGTGTTCTTCCGTAAGCAAATGTGGAACCCAATGGGAACAAACTTCCCAATATCCCAAGGTCGCTATTATCTTCTGTGTGGCCTGGTGACCTATGCCAAGCTGCACTGCGATGTATTACCATCACCCTTTGGTCATCGCTGATCGCATCAACTTTCTGCTCACTCACAATGTTCAGTTATGTTGCTTCTCGACTGACCAAAGTGTGGCTGTTCGGTGATATCCGTGTTTCCGTCTTTGAAGTTTCTCACCCACATTCTGACACTGTCTAGCGCCCATGCAGGCATCGCTGTACACCTGACTCAATTGGCCGTATATATCTGCAGCTGTGTTCACGAGTTCTCCTTCATGAGGAATTCAATCACTACATGTTGGCGAAATGATACATCATTGA
This sequence comes from Eptatretus atami, assembly GCA_035128595.1. Classification (NCBI taxonomy): domain Eukaryota; kingdom Metazoa; phylum Chordata; class Myxini; order Myxiniformes; family Myxinidae; genus Eptatretus; species Eptatretus atami. The sequence continues at coordinate 88,388,256 of CM068953.1, read as the reverse complement.
CAGCTAATTTTTTTTGCCACTTTGTGGGAACACCACTGGTGTGCAAGCACCTGCCCCAGTGTTTATATTGTCATGGATAGATTGATAGATGGTTCCTAATGATTCGTGTTCTACGATATTCGGCACAAAAATGCGGAATGCACTGATGCTCATGACTTTTAGTATGGCCATTGTGTGTGTGCGTGTGTGCGTGCGTGCGTGCGTGCGTGCGTGCGTGAGCGAGCGCGCGCATGTGCGTGTTCTGTGTTGTTAATGAATTACTCCCTCAACCTTTTGTGAAATCTTACCAAACTTCTGGGCTGCACCTACCTCTCCTGTGTGTATGTCCTCGGGGAAGCTTTTTGAAATTTTTTTTTAACGTTTTTTTGAATTCTGTTTTTTTTTAAAACTAAAATCTTAAAAATATACTCATTTTAAACTAACACACTAACACACACGCACGCACACACACACACACACACACACACACACACACACACACACACACACACATATATGAATGAAAGTTATGCCTAATGTTGGCTTAATGGTTAGGGCGGTGGGCTGGGGATCCTAGGGTCCTGAGTTCAAATCCCGCTCAGCTGTTGAATTAATACCAGGTGGGGTTAACTCGACCTGTCATCCTTCCGAGGTCTGCAAAATGAGTGCCATCTTGCTGGTATCGTGGGTCGGAGTGGCGACCCGTCCAGAATTGTGCCCAATAGCCAAGGAGACTGCTTAGGCAGCACCAATGCTCTGCACAGAGTATTGTCCCAATGGATGGATGGATGGAATTAAAGGTAGTGTGTATTTCCTCCATAACTCCAAAACCATAAAACTTAGCAGCCTTGAAACTTTGCATGCATACTAAGAAAACTCCAAGGAGGTGCAAGAATGAGAATTGGGTGTTTGGGTTAATTAAAACACCCCTTTTGAAGATAATTAACAACCTTATCTAATTATATCTTTCATCAGGCAATCCTCGGCCACCTCGCTGTCTGAGGTCTTTGGACGTTTACTGGGTAACCTCACTGGGGTCTGAAGCCGCCATGTTTTTTTGGCCCGCTCAACTTAAGCTTAACTTGGAACAGGCCACGACTTGGAACAAGCTGTTCAGAGCTACGAATCGCTGGGTACATTGCGATGCTTATAAACGCCCGGAGACATCAGCGTTCGTTGTTTTATTTCATTTCCGTACATGCGATCACCACGAGTATCTCTTAAACTAAGAAGAATTACAAAATTTAAGCTCCATAATTGAACTTATAAGCAGTTATGACTCCTAGAAAAGTGTTCATTTGTCCAATTTGGACATATGTGACATTCCGGGCGTCTCTGTGAGGTGTATGTTGAATATGACGGTTCGGTGATTGCCAATTGCATGCCAAGGGAGCCGTTTATTGTCAACCTTTCATTAGAGTGCTTGCTTGATTGCTTAAGCCACTTGGTGAGCACTCTCCAAGCTGCTTGGTTGTTCATTTCGGGAAAAAGTACATGTGCTTTTAATTTGACATCGATTAGACGTACGTTTCCGCCTTTGTTGGGTCCCACGGTGCCATGCGGTGGGTGCCTCGGGAGGTGTCTCATCCACTGAAAATGTGCAATTTTATTTTTACAGGACATCGCTTTGTTAACCTTTTTGTGCGATCTCCATTTGTAATCCACCTCTCACTTCGACATCGATACATATTAAAAATAAACAATAAGGTCCATCTGGTCAAATGTACTCGGAATCGTGAAAATCATTACATATTTAAGATGACAGACATTGCTTTGGATTGAGTATGTGTACTTATTTTTGACCTGTTCTTTTATATGTTTTTGTAACACGTTCCTCTTCACTCAGCTCTTGTATTTTTATTTTTATTTTTATTTTTTACTTCCCTTTTGCCTTTGCATTGTATTATTTCTGCTCTCAAGACCTTGATTTCTTCCATTAACTTTTTCGTTCACTGTCATTGCTTGTTTATTGACTTGGTAACTGCTTTTCACACAGCAAGAAGCAGAGCTGGCGAGCCATTGCAGCACCCCGGGACTAGTTCTACTTGCAATGCTTCTCCTTTGGCCAATTCTGTGCAGCAGCCACTTTTTACCAAGCCTACCAGTTTAACCTCAGCTTCAACGTACCACGAAACGAAGCCACAGCACACGCTGCTTGACACTGCTACAATCACCCCACAAGTGGAGGTCAAAAAAGAGCCTCGTGGTCAGACAGGGCCGGGTGCTGAGCTGTGTGTCAGTTGTGGAAGCGACGAGAGCTGTGAAAAGGGAGGTATGTTGTCACTGGGGTTTTTGCAATGTATCTTTGTTTCTTGGCATTAAAAGAGTAAAGGAAAGAGGCTTTTTTTTTCAATTTATATGTACTTGCCTTTTGGTAAAATTGGTGGTGATGCATGGTCAAGATTGTATGTTATTTTGCTCTTCTTTCCCATGGTTCAATATCAGTACAGTAAGTCGTCGACTTACGACCGCGATCGGTTACGACCGACCAGTCGTAAGTCGATTTGGTCGTAAGTCGGCCAACCTTTATTTTTACCTTTATTTATAGTGTATAGGCCTATGCAAAAATTACCGTATGTATATTATACTGTAAATGATATGATAATCATCTGTAAGTCATATTTTATTAACATTTTCTTTGTTCATTATTGTTATAACCATGTACGCCCAGCTGGGGCAACACTCGCGCTGCCAGACGCGGAGCAGTCGTGGCCAGACATAC
>CM068953.1:88370146-88380286 GCA_035128595.1 Eptatretus atami | reverse complement strand
TCCTTCGAGGTGAGAGGTACGCTGCTTCATTTTGCTGACTCCTGGCATATACTCAGCCTCTTTGACATTACAGAGCTGCTCCGTGCCTGTGAGGGTTGCAGGCTATCTGCAGTTCCCTTTCTCAACACTGCAGTTTGATTGTGATTCCGTTTGTTCACATGTAATTATTTCTCTTCTTAATCTCTTGACAATGTTCAAAACAGTAGAGTGAAGATGATACATCTTGGAACTACTGACTGCCAGTTTCTCAGTTTTTCAGAAGAGCTGCTGTCGCATGCTAATATGGCAATTGACCCGTCTGCCCAGGATTTGCATGCCTTAAAAGCAGGACTGTCTGTGTGGAGGCCAACTTAATAACGAGTTGCAGAATTTGAATGCATGTTGTTCCTGAATGGTACTATCCTGCAAGTAGGATTGTTGCTGGTGAACATTGGTAATTTCAGGTATTTTTTTTTTCAATGACTTAGAAAAAAATCTTTCTAAAACTAGTTTTGTGGATACAAGTAGATTATGGGATTTAGCTGTCGTTTTTGGAAGTTATTGGATGTATCTACAGGTGTTTTCATTTGAATCTTACATCGTTATTTTTCGACCAGATGAAATTTATACTGTTTTGAAGTCATTGCTTTTCATATTTGGAGAGACTGATCGGCGGCCCAAAAGTTTTGTCACTCCTCATACATGAAAGCACGGTACCATTGATATACTTTGTTCATGTCATATTGTTATACATAATCTCCATTCTCCTCATTGGACTTTGTCCAGCAGCAAACCAACATACTCCTTCTGAAGTGTCCTTAACACTGTGGGCATTCCTGTTATTGCAGTCCTCAGCAAAGGAAAAATGTCTTCCCATATAACTTGATCTATTATTTTTACCTCTGCCACCAAAGGGAGACGGAGGTTAAGTTTTCACTTATGTCTGACTGTTTGTCTGTCTGTGAGCAGGATATCTCAGAGTTATGGGTGGATTCGGACGAAATTCAGTGGAGATGTTGGGTGTGTGACAAGGACAAATTGATTAGATTTTGGTGAGGACGGTGCTAACTGAGATTGCTGGGCTGGCGGCATCTAGCACGCAACGACTCAGTGGTTAACCATGTACGGCTAGGCCAACCCAAGTCAGGAGTCTGATTTTGCCGATGGAATGTCCGCTGTCGACTCCCACAGACTCCCCTGAGGGGCCATGCCACACGCAGTGAGTCACAAGGACCACGGAGATATTCTGGAGAGGGGAGTAGGATGCGTGTCTTCAGGTGACCTCCTTCTGAGACGTTGTTGTAGAACCACATGTATTATTGGAGTCACCCATCCCCACGAGCCTGGCCGTCCATATACAAGAAACGAGATATGAGAACTTTTTAATTACTCATGATTCTTTACCTTTGAGAGATGGGGCCAAAATCGATATATAGCATGATACTTCAAAAAGTTGTGGACGATTTATGACAAAACTATATGGATGAGTTGGTTCGCTGACGAGAACAAGCCGGTTTGATTTTGGTTCAGGTCCGAATCTAGATCTGGCCTACCATTGTGATACAAAACACAAACTGTTCAGTCTGGCGGAGGTATGCGCTTTACCAAGTGCTGTTCTAGTTTTAAAATGTATTGGTGTATTTCATGTGCATTTGTATTCTATATCACCATGTATTAAACATTTTGATGTCTTCCGGAAACAAAACAAATCGGATGAGAAACTTGATACTCATGAGACACAGTAGTAAATTATGAGACGGTACATTTGGAATATTTGATATTTTATTTGAAAAGTTAGTGACAAATTGGATGACATGTGTGTCTGCATGTGTGCATTTGTACATATGTACAGTACTGTACATGTACTTACACTGGGGGCCATGCAGTGGTGACTTTGACGTTTTATTATAGAAAATCAAAAAATATAGGGCACTTGATGAAGTGTTTAGCATTTATTTCAATGTCATCCCCTGCTATGCAAACACACTTCTTCCATCGATGTGATCATACCTTGATGCCATCTGCAGCTCAGAAATCTTTGGGACCAGTATACAGACGTGACAATGATCTTCATTGTTTGTAATATTGACTCCCACCAGATGTGCATTGAGTAGTCCAAAGAGATGAAAATCATATGGAGACAAGTCTCGACTGGGTTAATTTGGAACTTCCCAGCCTCGCTCCATCTAAGTAGTAATGGACACAATTACTGTACAGTAAAGTCATGCCCTGAGACACACAACGAACGGAGATGAGGAATACACAGATGACAGCCCATGATGCTAACAAGTCACTTGTACTGTGTATGTTGATTTTCTGATGTTCAAGAAATTCCTCATTAATTAAACCTTTGAAGGAACCAAAACATTTTTGCAGTAAGTTTTTCCAGCTAATGGACTGGGGTCAGCCTGTATTTTCTGTTTTGTATTTAACTCACCTGGGGGGGGGGGGGGGGGACGTCTCACCCTCTCACTCCTGATTGCACCACAGCTACACTAGTTGTGCTGTTCCCGACTGAAGCCTTTCTTCCCGTGGCATCCGAAGCCACACTGTTTCCAAGTGCCCCATACAGAACTGCACCATAGACGACTGCACTATTCTCAGCTGCACCCACGTTCGGTCATACTGTTGCCGCTTGCACCAATGTTGGTTGTACTGAAGTCTTCCTGTGTCATCCCCTCTACCACAGGTGACCCTAACCCCTCCTCCATCACTCATGACCCTACAACAATCCTTAACTTCACTATCCCTGACCTGGCTGTCTCTAACCCTACTCAATCAAACGTCTATTTTGGCTCATGGAGTAAGTGTCGAAACCAACCTATGGGTTGTGCCATATTCTTCTTCTGCCTGCATCATGCAGGCGCACTTCCCTGCCAATGTGTTGCACTCAGCTTCAGCGGCGTACTCTTGCTGGTGTGTTCCTGTGCCTGCAAAAGATACTTTGCTGCAGGCTTGGCCTTGGGTTCACTGGATCTCATGACATACATAGGGTATTTGTCAGGATGGTGGGAGAAGCGCAAAGAAATATGAAGTTAATATGCGGGGACCAGAGAAAAAGGGAGGGGAGGATCACCCAATTGATGACATTGTTCCCAGCGGCCATGTGGTCAGGCACAGCACTCCAGATACAAGCATGGTCAACTCTGTTGCACTGTACGTTTCTGGATAGCCTTCAACTCTATGGCCCTGTGCCCCACACCTGCTGAACCGTGCTGCGTCATATAAGAGCTTCTCAAGCTTGACTTATCTTCTCCATTTGTTGGCGGTTCTCATATTGCCGAACGTACCTTTATTGCTCTGTTCTCCCTCAGTCGGCCAATTGGTTCCCATGCCAACGCAGAACCAATGGGGCATAATAAAATCAAATAAATAGTTGAGGTGGGGAGAATCGGAAACCAGATCTGTTTGACATGTGGCTGAAAGGAACAGGATAGGAAACCGGATCCTCCATTGGGAGTTATATACTGTTTGCAAAACATTTTCAAGGTTTTTATTGCTTTCACAAAATGTGTGCTTTTAATTGTACTTAAATCTAATATGTCGCAATGTTACGAGCCAAATGTGTGAAATAAACTTTTGGAAATATTTATGATAAGGGAGGATACGTTTTCTTGACCAATTGTTGAGAGAGGTAAGCTAACTGCCATGGGAAAGAAGGTGAAGTGATCTTTTGGGCCCTTTATTGTAAAACTGACTCATTTTCTATTATTACCTCTACAACCGAAAGCGAACAGAGGTTATGTATTCACCCCTGTTTGTCTGTCTGTCTGTTTGTGAGCTGGATATCTCAAAAAGTTATAGACTGATTCTGACAAAACTAGGACAGGTTGGATGTGTGCCAAGAACAAGCTGAGTGGATTTTGGTTCAGGTCCAGATGCAGATCCGGCCTATCAGTGGGAGACAAAACATAAACTGTTCAGTCTGTCAGGAGTATGTGCTCTATTGAGTGCTGTTGTAGTTTATGATGAGCTCTGGCATTGTTGTGCAATAGCTAAACAAACATTTTGTGAAAGGCATATAATGTCACTGTCATTACATTTGAAAGCAAGATTCCCTTCATGCTTTGTTTGTGATGTGCTCCCTTACTTTGTGGTTATTACCTCTGCCACCGAAGGTGGATGGAGGTTATGTATTCACCCTGTTTGTTGGTTTGCCTGTCTGTCTTTCTGTCTACTTGTCTGTTTGTTTGTGAGCAGAACATCTCAAGTTATGGACGGATTCGGACGCAACCTGGGGGACAGGTTGGTTGTGTGACTCGGACAAATTGATTAGATTTTGGTGAATATCCGCATCTGGATGCATATATGAGAATTTTAAAGTGATTCTTCATCATTGAGAGATAGGGCCAAAAACGATATTGTTGTGGGTCCGGGGTTCGAGGCTTGCCACGAGGGGAAGCACTTGAGTCTCTCCCTCACACCCGGCCCTGAGACCGCTGGTCACAGATGACTCCGCATGCCGATGGGTTGCTAAGCAACCACAAACGCCGATTGGTATTACCAATCCTGGCAGGATTACACAACTCCACCTGATATCTTACCTGTGAACGGCCTCACCAACGGTGGGGGGGGGGGGGGGGGGGGGGTCACGTGCCATCGATGCATACTTGCGTGGAACTTACTGTATCGGTTGCAGCCAAACGGAGCTGTCAAGTACGCACCAGCTAATGAAAGCCAAATTGGTGGGGTAGAACTTCCCAGCTAAACTGTGTGTGGACTACGCTGGACCAATGGAGGAAATGGCAGAACGAGCTGGATACATTTATAATGAGGGCAATTTATTCATAAAGCAAGGGCATGGTAAAGTCATGTGGCACAATATTAAAAGGGTGTATTCAGCAATGTGTACAGCAGGGGAAAGCAAGGATTGATGAGGTGTGGCAAAAGAAAAACAGTTATTTACAAAAGAGAAGAGATAGGGCAGTGATCGACTGATATTTACTTCTGCAATCTTATCTTTAATCTAACATAATAGTCGCCATCAGACACACACCCGAGGAAATTAGAGTGGCGAGAGAGATAAGAGAAAGTTTGAGGTGTGAGCAACCTCTAGAATACCTTGTGCGGTCGACGGACCAACGCAACCCAGTCACTAAGGAGGGGGAGGAGGGAAGAAACATGGGGGAGTTTATGGTGCATAAGTGAGGAGGTGCAGAAGAGGGAGAGCGAAGAGGGGTGTTTTACTTTTGAGCGTCTACAGCAGACAAGACAGTAGATGGGAGAGACAGAATAAGATGATAGCTTAGCGTGGTGTGGGAGGAGATGTGTATGTGTAATTGCTACATCTCTTGTCGGTCTAGCGTTCCACCAACTCAGCGCTTCACCCTGCCTTTCCCCTCGCGCCGCTGTTCAGGTCTTGATCCTCCTCCTCGTCCAGCCCTCCGTACTCAGAAGCAGCTGCCTTGCACCAGTGAGAAGATTCTCTGACCTCATGCGGAGACTGACTGACTCAAGATTGTGGTGGAGCCTGTCTCAAGACTGACTGGCGAAGTCTGTCTCTGATCCTTTTGCAGCTATTTTATAGAGCCTGAGTGAAGGAGGAGCCAAAAGTTGGATGAAAATACTCTGTAGGCTTATCCCAGCGCTCCCATTGGCACGCAGACGCCTCCCCGAGAAGTAGCCCCGCCCCACGAGCGTCCGAAGCTGCAAATGGCCCCAGAACCCGGCCATGCGACGGAGCTCCAAGATTAACATGAGCTGTGGGTTTTTGGGAGCACTCTCCGGCCACAAAGGTGTGCTGGGCTTCGAATGATGGTCGCTATTGTTGTGGGGCCGGGTATCGGTGGCGAGCACGACCGCTAGGGGGAGCAGTAGAGTCGGCTCCACCGAACACCCGGAATTTAGGTCGTACCTTTCAGATAAATCCGAAAGGTCACGGGTCCCTTATCGGACCGAAGATCGCCAATAGGTCGACCACGTGGGGAAGGGTCAATTGCCAATTTCAATATACCTAATTACCCACGTTGTCAAACTACTGGGGAAATTCACCCTCGGCAGGATCTGCGCGATCCGAGCCGTTACCGAGCCTGATCCGAGTCGTAACCCGAGCAGAGAGTACCAGAAACATGCCGGCCAATTGCACGATTACGGCAACAATTAGGCCTCCTAATTCCCGTTTGCAGCGCGGCAGACCAATGATAGAAAGGACAAGAACGAGCTGGGACATTCAACAAGAGGGGATTTATTTACAATAATCGGGGGACGAGGGGAGCGCGTAAGGGCAGAGTTATCCGAATATAAAAGAAATGGAAATTTATACACAAGCACTTATACAGGTGCTACTTAAAGGACTGGCCCGCACCAGACACACACCCCCGAAAAGAAATGGATCCCGTCGGGTCTTTATTGATACCCCCAGCTCGGAGGGAAGGTGAGCTGGAGGTAAGAAGCTAGCTTGGACCTAACCGCCTCGTGCGGCCCTTGACGATCCGGCTCGGCGGGACTCGAACCCGCAACTCGATGCCGCTGCAGAGTCACTGGACCGAGGGCAGCGTCGGGCTCCAGCACGCAACGAGACAGCGAGCGCCAGCAGACAAGAAAGCTAAGCGATTCTCGGTGGGACAGACTCGCAGGCAGGTGATCCTCTCGGGACAGGCTCAAGGGAAAAAGACAAGGACCTCTTCGCACACACCCGCGCTTCTCTTAACCCCCCCCCCCCCGACGCAACTCGCCTCCGGATTGGCCGGTTCATCTCAGGCGATCTGCTCGCCGTTCTTGATTCGTCCGGGGGGCGTGCGAGCATCCTCGCGGCCCGTCCCCCTGAGAGGCATTCCTCCTTGTTCGGGCGACGTGCCTCCGCATTGGCTGGAACGTGGCGTACGTCGCTCGCACTTTGCCCATTGGCTGAAGCAAGCACGTTCTTGCTCGACCCTGGAGCGGAGCCAATGCGTCGGTTGCCAATGGAACTCCGCCCACAGGCGCTCGGCACGTATACGTGTCAGAAAGGCCGATGGTGGAAGGAAGCCAGGGAGGATGCCGTTGTTGTTGGTGTTGTTGTTGGGGTAAAAATTCCTATCTATAAAATAACTTCACAGCGCACGTACACTTAATTCCCATTAGACATAGGGGAAAGGGAGCTATCTATCCACATTTACTTAACGAAATAACTGAGCTATGGGACCTGAATGTTGAGTGCTCATGGCTGCCAGATTCGTAACCTATTTAGCGGAGCGCCAGTGCCACCCAGATGACGTTGAGCGGACCCCAGTGCATTCTTGCACTCTGAGCTCCGTGCCCAATCTGTTCCGACCCCAAGCATCTGTCATGGTGGGTCATGTCTGTTGTTTCCTGACATCCTTGAAGGACTGTGGTGAGCGTCCGGGGTACTGACTGTGGTTGCGGAGTTTTGTAGCGGTTGGGGTGAGGTCGGGGAAGCGGTGGCATTTGTGGTGAAGAGTTTGAAGCAGTTGGAACGTTTGTGGTGAGGTAATTGAAGCATTTGTCGTGAGGAGGCGTTTATGGTAAAGTGGTCGAGCGTAAGTTATCGTCGGGATTTATAGGAAGCATTGTGGTGGTCGTATGAAGGTTGTAGTATTGTGGTTCGAGTACTGAGGAGGTTGAAATTAAATGTCCATTGGGGAATGGTGCGCAGTTTGAACGGGGCTGCTGCAGTACATGTTCATGAGGGTCTATTAACGTCACTGTTCGGTCTGTGGCATGCATGCTTGCTTGAAGAAGAGGTCGTGTGTACAAAATAAATTGAAATACATGAATGGAATTAAAGACATAACTAAAAGCCCTTGCAGCACATTTTGTCCATCAACCCACTAGACAAAAGGGAAGGCTTATCTGAAATGGACACTCATGAAATAACTGCTTGGGGAATGCTATATGTTGGGTGCATTTTCCTTGAGGAGTGGTGGTTTCGCAGAACCGCAACAATATATCGCTCAAAATTTCAAAAAGTTGTGGACGGGTTTTGACAAAACTGGTTGGATGGGTTGAGTATGTGAGAAGAACAATCTGATTATATTTTAGTTAAGATCTGGATTCGAGAATTTTAAAAGTGATTCTTATCCATTGAGGGTTTGGGCCAAAGACAATACTGATATATAGCAGGATATGTCAAAATGTTATGAACAGATTTGGACAAAACTTTGTGAAGTAGTTGGGTGTGTGACAATATAGTCAAAACAAGATCCACTGCGGCTTTGCCGGTCTTGGGTCATTTTAACAAGTGATGTAAGGTTATGGACTGACAAAAACAACAGTCAAATAAATGAGTCGGGTAGTTAACAAGAACAAGCCGATTAGATTTTGGTTCAGGTCCGGATCCAGATCCGGCCCATCAGTGGGATATAAAACGTAAACTGTTCAGCTTGGCAGAGGTATGCGCTCTACCAAGTGCCTTATCATTATTATCATTATTATTTTGTTTGCTTCGCTTTATTGTTATTTCCATTCAATGTTTTCTTTCTGCTTTCTCAGGTTTAAGCCCCACTGGAGCATCAGGATCTATTCCTGAAGCCTCTCCTTGGGGATCTCCAGCATCCTCACTTTCCCCTCCCAGTGACCCAGAACCAGGAACGAGCCTAAGTAATTCTCACATGCCTTGGGATGGTGATCCGCTTGGTCGCTCAGACCCTGAGGCCTGGCCAGCTTTACCAGCAGCTGGAGAATTGGATTGTCCTCCCATACAACAACCACAACCACAACAACAGCAAGAACAACAACCAGAACCTTTTGAGCAGCGGTGTTGTTCACCTGAGACCAAGTCAGTGATGACCACAGTTCTGCGGCGTGGTGGGGATGGTGCTGCTGCAGAAGGCTCAAGGTGTGTAGAACTCGGGGAAGATAATGGATCTGCTGTCAGTGGGTGGGAAGGTACAGATACAGCTTGGCGCCTTGGAGGATGTGGTGATGGCAGAGAAACTCCATCCCAACATGATTGTCATAGTCGAGGTAATTACAGCCAGTCTGGTGATGGGGAACAGACTATCCAAGGAGTGAATGCTGATGGATTCTCAGTGCAGCCTGGTGGTGAATATGGGAGAGAGAGTCCTATTGGTGATGAATGCAGCAGCTGGCCGGTTAGTGTGGGCTGCAGTTCAACTGATGGATGGGGCATTGATGGGAGCAATAGCTTATCTCGATGGAGAGATCAGGAAAGTTGTCAGTCTGACACAAGAAGCACTACACTTGGCCATAATACTGAAACCGAGGAATCGGTAAGTTCCAGTGTAACTGGTTTACCAAATTTCTCAAGCAAGCCAGAGGGTGAGGGTAGCCACTGGATTGAAGGTTGGCAGAATGAAACTGAAAGTAATACTGGTGATGGTCACGGTGCGAGCAGTCCTCAGCAGTCACCAACATCTTCAGAGCATGGAGAGGAAGTGGGTAAGGGCACTGAGCTCTCACCAGGGATAACAACACCCTCTTTCAAAGATTATGATCAGCGTGTTTTGTCTAATACAGGCTGGGGTCAGACGCCAGTCCGACAGAACACGGTGTGGGACACAACCTTCAAGCGAGTTGCGAGCCCACACAGCACGTCTTGGAATGAGAAAACGAGCACTTCTGAGTCTGGTTGCAGTAGTGGGGTCAACTGGGACAATACGAGTCATAGTGAGCCACCCAGCAACAGATCTTCAACAACTGCAGCTTTTGTACAGCCAAGATCTGTATGGGAGCCAGAGACAGACCATAACCACGGTAATAGTGGTCGAGGGTTCGGGCCTAAAGCAGTCAGAAGTGGAGGCTGGCCTCAAGCTGTGGGCGAATGGGATCCTGCAGGGCAGGTGTGGGAAGAACATCTGGGCAGTTTTGGTTGTTGGGGAGGCACAGATCATGGGAGCTGGGAGGAGCAATTACCAGAAACACAGCGGCGGAAGCAAGGAATGGATGATGGGACAGCCGCATGGGGAGACCCAGAATCGCACAACTACAAGCCAGTAAACTTGTGGAGCCGGGATGTCAGCCTGTCCGATGGTCCAAGTCGCAGCAACAACGTCATCCAAAACAAGAGTCCAGGTTAGATGTTTTCTACAAAATGCAAAGGATGATTTTTTGTTGTTGTTGAGTTAAATTAATTCTCCACTATATTCATGGAGTGAACATTAATGATTAGGATTTGATTATAAATGTGTGCTGTTTGTATCATTACTGACCAGCTAGGCTATCGATTATGCAGTGCTTCTGTAGTTTAGAGCTGAAATTTAG
>CM068953.1:88335730-88367023 GCA_035128595.1 Eptatretus atami | reverse complement strand
AAAAGTGTGTTACTGGCAGAATGTGTGTGTACCCTGCAGAAACTTGGAGGGGGGGACCGAGTGTGGAAAGGGCAGAGGGTACAAGAGCAGAAAGGAGGTGGGAGAAGGCAGATATCACCTGTCTGGGATGTGAATGTAAGAGGCCCAGTGACTCGGCTTCATTGCAAGAGATACCAATGATTTTGAAGGCCTTGATTCCCGTGACAAGGCTGAGTGAGATGAGGCAGGGGCACCAGCCCAAAGGGGAGAGCAGTACTCAATCCAGTTGCAGATGAAGCCCTTGCAAATTGATAAAAGTTCAGATGTGCCAAGGATGATCCTAGTCAGCGACTGACTTTGGGGACCAACATAATGTTGTGGCCAAAAATATTGGCACCCTTGTATCTTCTTTTCAAATAATGCACCATTTCTTCCAGAAAATTGTTGAAATTAAAAAATGTTTCAGTATCCACAAATGCATTTCTTTGCTTTGCAGTGGAACAAAACAAAAATAGCTGAACATAGAATGGCACTCGGTAGAGCGCATACCTCCGCCACGTAATGCCTGATCCACGACAACATATCGGGCCCAATACATTTCTGAAATATCATGCTACACAGTACTATATCGTTTTTGGCCCTATCTCTCAATGGTGAAGAATCGCTTTAGATATTAAATAATTATTGTATCCAGATCCGGATTCGGATCTTCACCAAAATCGAATCAATTTGTCCTTGCCACACCCAACCTGTCCACCAAGTTTTGTCCGAATCCATCCACAACTTTTTAGATATCGTGCTATATATAATTTTTAGCCCTATCTCTCAAGGGTGAAGAATCACTTTAAAAATTCTAGTAGTCGTATCCGGATTCGGATCTTCACCAGAATTGAATCAATTCTTCCTTGTCACACACTGAACCTGTCCACAAAATTTCATCTGGATCCGTCCACGACTTTTTGAGATATCCTGTATAGTACACAAACAAAAACAAACAAGAAGACGACATCGTGCAGAATACGATACTTGCGAAATCCATAAAACAAATTTGACCTCAAAAATAATTGGTGGTTGAATTCAATGACCAACTATGCAACTCCTCTTCAAATTTCAAGTCAATCGGATGAAAATTGACAATTTTAGAAATTCGGCCTATGTTGACCTTTTGGTCTATGTTTATCTCAAAAATAATTGGCTCGTTGAATTCTTTGACCTGAAATATATATCCTCTTCAAATTTCAAGTAAATCGGATGAACATTGAGGATTTTAGAAATACCACCTTAGTTGTAAAAATACCACCTTAGTTGTTGACCTTTTGGTCCATGTTGACCTCAAAAATAATTGGCTTGTGTTGAATCCAGTGATCTGAAATGTAAATCCTGTTCAAATTTCAAGTCAATCGCATGAAAATTGAGGATTTTAGAAATCTCACCAAGGCTGTTGACCTTTGGCCGATGTTGACCTCAAAAATAATTGGCTAGTTGAAGTCGGTGAACTGAAATATAAATCCTCTTCAAATTTCAAGTCAATAGGGCCAAGTCAATCGCAAGGACAATAGTGATAACTTAAAAAATTAAATAACTCTTCTCCAGATCCGGATTCAGATCTTCACCAAAATCAAATCAATTACTCGTTGTGACTCACCCAACCTGTCCACCAAGTTTTGTCCGAATCCGGCCACAACTTTTTGAGAATATTGTGCTATATATCGTTTTTTTGGCCCTCTCTCTCAATGGTGAAGAATCACTTTAAAAATTCTAGTAGTCGGATCCGGATCCAGATCTTCACCAAAATTGAATCAATTCTTCCTTGTCACACACCAAACCTGTCCACAAAATTTCATCCGGATCCATCTGTCCACAGCTTTCTGAGTCCATGACCGGTTAAATTTACACTTTAATTTCAAACACTGATGAGGCTCACGATGGATATATTCCACTTTTGATCTTTTTATAGATAACTAATTAATTAATGTAAATGTGACTGTTTGGGGGTTCGTTTATATTACGTCATGCCATGTCCCATCCCCTGTCTCATTCAATGGGTTTTAAATGTTTTCTTTTGGAGAAGATTTAAATTATCATCTCATTCATCATCAGGGAATAATGTTTTCACTCGGCAAGCGGAGCAAGCCATTTGACCTCAGACATATTTGTAATGACAGAGGTTTCAGCCCTGCTTGATACAATGCCACATAGCTATTTGGGCGGTGTATAAACGAACCTCAATCGCTGAGGCCGATATTCACAATGCCTGTGACACCTATCAGCTCAAAATAATTTTAACTGTCGGTTTGGTAGGTTTGCAAGTAAGGGAAAACTCATAGAGATTGTGAATATGACATCTCCAAAACGTGGAACTATGCTTATAAAGCTGTATTTGTGTTCATAACAGTTTTAGTATGTATTTTTGTTGGTTTATTGAAAGAAGCAGTGGGAGGCCTTGTGTTAAGTTTAGCGTTAAGTCAGTTGGGGCCTTGGGAGTAGGGGGATAAAAAAAAGGGTATAAATAGAGACCGAAGCAGAAAGGAAGACGAGTTCATAAAATGTGATAGATGCTCAATGTGGGCTTCGTCAACAATAAGGGAAACAGAGGGTTTTTACTGTTGCAGGAAGTGTGAGGAGATAGCCCACTTGAGGATACAAAGTTGAAGGAATGCAAAGATAATCTGCAGCATGCAGCAGAATGTGAGAAATTTGTAGATAATGGTTGGTTATGGTTGTTGAGTGAGGTTGCTGAGGATATTGGAAGTGGTGGAGATGCAGCGGGGGCAGGCAGTGGTGTATGTGCAGCAATAGAAATAGGTAGAAATGAGGTGTGGGAGACTTTTTGTGGGTGATGAGACAATTAAATATGTAGATTCTTCATTCTGCAGGAAGGATCATAGACATAGAATTCTGTGCAGTTTTGAAGGAGCAGGAGTTATTATGGACATTGAAGGAAGGGTAAACGATATTGTATCTGGTCATGGAAGGAAGAAGTTGGTTGTGGTACACCTAGGTGCGAATGATGTCAGGAAAGTTTACTCGGAGGTTTTGAAAAATCGATACAGGATATTGGGTAAACGGCTGAAAGCAAAGGGTTGTGAGGTCATGTTTTCTGGGTTTCTCCCAAGATTAGGAAATAATAGAGAAATTATGAGCAGAGCAATAGACATCAACCAATGGCTGGAAGAATGGTGTTGGGAGGAAGGTTTTTTTTTATTTAATAAGCAGTGGGAATCATTTCAGGGACAAAGGGACTGTTTCCAGAATGATGGCTATATGTTAAATAGAAAGGGGGCAGCTTATCCAGATCCGGATTCGGATCGTGCTATATATATCTTTCAATGGTGAATAATCACTAAAAAAAATTCTAGTAGCCAGATCCGGATCTTCACCAAAATCGAATCAGTTCTTCCTTGTCACACACTGAACCTGTCCACAAAATTTCATCCTGATCCGTCCACAAGTTTTTGAGATATCCTGTACACAGACAGACAGAAAGGGGTGAAAACATAACCTCCTTCACCTTTGGTGGCAGAGGTAATAATAGGGAAGATGTTAGGAACAAAAGATAAACAAAGAGCAGTTGATTTATAAGCCCCAAAAAGCTGATGCACTGGCTTATTTCATTGGGGTCCTTTGGTGAAAGGGATCGGTGGAGGAATGGAGGACAAGGCAGGAGGGGCAGGTCGAGGAAAACAAAGCAGCAAAACTCCCCCAAAAAATTTTTTATTTTCAATTAATCTGGTTCATTTGGTTTTTAATGCGATCATTTTGATGTCATATTATCTTCTAAGTGCATCTAATTTAGCCCAGAGAATGCTCTCTGGAGGTTTCTCTTTCGTAAAAACAGTGTTTTATATTGTTCTTGTTTTTCTGCACTTGTATCAGGCTGGACAGATGGCACAGAGTCACGGCAAGAGTTAGGTGGACCAGATCGAGGTTCTGGCTGGGCAAAGGGGGGAGAACCAACTGGAGGTTGGGGTGAGAACAGAGTTGGAGATGGTCAACGGCGGCAGACCTGGGAGTCCTCAGGTATATACAATGTTCGTCTATATTTCTGTCTGAGAGACGCAACTTGGTCTCTCATTTTTAGCTCACCTGGAACGCGGTTCCCGGGAGCTTATGGGATAGCCCGTCGTCCGTCCTTCCATCCACAAATAGTTGTAACTTCTTCTCTGAAACTATACATACGATTTTGATGAAACTACCACAACATTCATTACCGTGTATGTACCAAAGTTTGTTCATGGCATTAAAAAAATCGGGCCCCAAGGGGGTCAGTGAGGATTGTCCCATAAAATAGTTATTTTCTTTCTCCTCAGAAACGACACACACAATTCCGATGAAACTTGAATACAACCTTCATCACCCGTGATGTACCAAAGATTGTTCCCGGCATTAAAAAATTTGGGCTCTAAGGGGGTGTGCGGGGGGATTACCCTCAAATATGTATTTGCTTTCTTCTCTGAAACTCCAGACACATTTTTAATAAAACGACCACAACCTTCATCTCCCATGATGTAACAAAGCTTGTTCACACCATTAAGAAAATCGGGGTCGAAGGGTTCTACGGGGGGGTTGCCCCACAAAAGAGGTATTTGCTTTATTCTCAGAAACTACACACACAATTCCGATGAAACTTTCACAACATTAAAAAATAGTCATTAGGTATTTACTTTCTTCTCCATTACATATTTTGTGGGTCATCCATACCTACCAGTGGTTCCCTGGTTATCTTATCCAGCCGCTACCAGGTGAGCGTCCAGGGGTATTGCCCCTATGTTTCTACTCTTATAATGATCCTCTTACAAGAAAAAAAAACAGCTATATTTGCTCAAGTTTTATTGGCCTCTATCCAAATAAACAATCCTTCAAGGAAACAGATTGCTGTGCTCATACTTTTTTTTTTTTCCTCAATTGTATTTGTCAAAACCTTACTTGCGAATGGACAAGTGAGAACTGTAATAATAATATAAGAAATACTGACTTCATTACTACTCGTGCTCTTTCTAAAGAATTACTTTTACGAGCAAATACAACTCCTCACTTCGCTGACAGGAATATTAAGGGGGGGGGAGCGTGGAGTAAGAAGAGGGGAGGGAGGGAGGAGGGTGCGGAAAGGGAAGAAAGCATGAGGGGAGGGCAAGGGAATGCAGTGTGAGGGGAGTGTCTCTCCGGACATAACCACCGTCCGGACATGGGTATAATAAAGGGGTGGGGGGGGGGGAGAGAAAATAGGGGTTAAGAGGAGAGAGGTGGAGGAGCGAGAAGGTAGGGAGAAGCGAGGAGGGGTGGGAAGCGAGGAGGGTGGGGGAAGGGTAGCAAGTGAGGGGAGGGGAAAGATGTGATGAGAGGCTGGGAAAGGCAGTGTGGGGGGAGGGCAAGGGAAGGCAGCATGAGGGGAGGGTCCGTCAGACATAAGCACCGTCTGAACGCGTCCGGAGATATGTGTGGAGAACGATAACCACATTCAGATATTGGCGGAGATAACCACCGTTCGGATATTTGCGGAGATAACCACCGTTCGGATAGTTGCGGAGATACCCCGTTGGATATTGTGTAGAAACACGTTCGATATTTGCGAGATAACCACCGTTCGGATATTTGCGGAGATAATCACCGTTCGGATATTTGCGGAGATAACCACCGTTCGGATATTGCGGAGATAACCACCGTTCGGATTTTGCGAGATAACCAGTTCAGATATGTGTGGCGATAACCACCATCTGGGAAAACCACCATCCAGATACGTTTGACGACAGAACGGGAGAGAGAGAGAGAGGTGTGGGAGGATGCTGCACTGTATTAGGAGGGGGTGGAGTGAGGATGGGGCAAAGAGAGAGTGGGGTGGGGGAGGGGAGTTAGCAGGAATATGTTATGCTTATTGAAACACCCCACAACCACAACACACACAGCACGCAACACATGCACACACATGCACACACACGCACACACTTACTAGTATGGATTTGTCTTTTTTTAACCCAAGTAAGGGGCTGTCACACCTTGACGATTAGCGAACGTATGCCGTTTTTTTACAAATTTCCCGAATACGCTGGCACACGTCCAATACGTTATTGGTAGTTTGTATACGTTAGGAATACCTGAAAAACACTGCCATAAGTCGTTGTACGCTGGCTTTAATCGTTGACTTTTGTGCTTGTCTCTCTTTTTCGAATGCTTAAAATTTACGACGTACTCGGCGTTTGGCTCACACGTTCCGCTACGCCGGCCATAAGGTTTAGGCACGTTATGCGATGTTGACCACGTTAATTGTATGTTACTCATAAGTGAAACACGTAGAGGTAACTTTCGCGTACCCGAAACTTATTTCTAACCTATGAGTAACGTTTTGTAAGCACGCTACACAAACGTTGTTCACACTTCGCAACACGCTACTTGAAAGTTCCTCATACGTCGAAACATAAAGTAATGTTTAGGGTACCCGTGACTTATTATAACTATGAATAACGTGCTTGGGAATTATTACGCTATGCATACGCTGGACTATCGTTGGGCATAGGTTGTGGAGCCTAAAACACGATAACAATCGTTGGTATACTTATGTATAAGTTCTCGAAGCGTTCTGTGTTCATTACTAGTACATTATGCATTTGTCAAAGTCGTTTTTAATACTTTAAAAAGTAAAACAAAGAATATTTATCGTGGGAATGAGGAAAAAAATTAGCCGAAAAGAACATCGAACAATGTGCAAAGTAGTCTCCTATTTGTGGACGATAAGAGGATCCATCATCACCCACACCCCCCATCACGCTCACCTTACTACACTGACATGACTACTACTACTACCAATACAACTACTATACTACACTGACATAGACAACTACTACTACTACTAACTACACTACTACTACTGACATAACATACTATACATGACTATGATCATAGACATATCCACTACTACTACTGATGTAGACATTCTATCTACTACAACTACTACACATTACTACTGTCACGCACACCAACTACTGCAATAGTATACTATACTGATACCACTGGCATTGACATCTACTCAACATGGAGTCTGGAACAAGATGGGTTCTCTGTGAGCCATTTGTATATACAATTCCCTAAACGCTGCAATACGTCAGTACACGGTAGATGTAAGTTAGAAACACTTTCAGTAAGTTCTGTGGTTGTCCGGAAGACGTCAATTTAATTCGTCTACATACGACAATGTGCGTTATCATACGTTACAAATAGGTTCATGATGTATTCAATGGTTAGATGCCGTTACTTAGGTTCAAAACATGCTACACAAGGTAAACGCCATTACTCTTTACGTTCATAGCACGGTAGCCATTGGTTCAAGCCAGTTACATAGTTTCAATTCACGTTACTCATACTTCCAGCACGTTAAACATAGGCTAAGCTGAGTTACTCATTTGTTCAAAGCACGTTACTCAACGGTTATAAATTGGGTTTCAAGTATGTGTGCCATTAATTGACGTGCTTCGACTTATGATAACCTACAAGTAACGTGTGTTCGCCGTGTTTAACTCGCGGAACGTGCAAGAACAGATGCCAACGCATGCGAAACGTGTGAGCCTTACGTCGAGTACGTCTTAAAATTTTCAGCATGCTGAAATTTCATGACGTATCGAACGGACTAGGTATATGCCAGCGTACTTCAATGATTTCGAGCATAATCTTAACGTATACTCAACTTCCTATAGCGTATTTGACGTGTGCCTAGCGTTGTAAACCATTTTTCATAGAACGGCATACGCTGGCAAAATCGTCAAGGTGTGACTGCAATGTTGACAATTCAAAATCTCGGGCAGTTTTGATTTCAATCGGCGTCCGCAAGTTCTCAACAGGCTACGCCACGAGTTCGCCGGCGATACGTTAGCGCGCAAAGGGTAAGTTGAACTATCGTTTGGCATAGGTTTTGAACGCGATCACAAGGTAAGCATTCGTTGGTAAAGTTATGTATAACACAACGAAACGTTCTGTGCCCGTTACTAATATGTATGCAAACGACCAACACGTTTGAATACGCCAAAAACTCAAAAAAAACCATCAAAATTTCAGCGTACGTCAACGTTTTGATCAATTTTTATACGTTGCATTGCTGGCTTAAACGTCAAGGTGTGACAGGGCCCTAATATTGCATTTCAGTTTTGTGTTGTGCAGGTGTTTTTTTATACATAGTCAAGGCTCATGGAAGAGCTAGAACACAATAGATCAGAATGCAACATAACAAAAGGAACAGCAGAAGGAGAAGGGGGAAATGCCAACAACAGCCGAGGGAGGAAATGGACGGAGACAGACGAACAAGGGATACGGGTAACAATGAGGGGTACCGAGAACGCAAAGGGTGGACAAGATGGATACAGTAACAAAATTTGTTGGGGGAGAGGGTGGAATGGTGATACAGGTGTAGAAGAGATCATGGTTTTTGGATTGAGGACAATCTGAGATGGTGGTGAACAGCTGTCTTGAAGACCTGGAGGGAGGAATGAAATTGAAGAGGATGTAGAAGTTGATTCCACAGGTGGGAAAAAGAGGATCAAATGAGTGGAAGTGAGCAGTGATCCTGGATTTTGGCAGTTTCACCAGAAGGGGGTTGCTGGGAGACCATGTGCGTCCTGCAGTTACCTGGAGGGGGCAAAGCACAGAGAAGGCAGAGGGTGCAAGACCAGAAAGGAGGTGGAATAAGACACAGACCACCGACCTGTCTGCGATGGTGAAGTGATCGGCCCATCGACTCAGCTTCATCGTGAGAGATTTCAATGCTCTTGAAGGCCCTGCTACCCACGGCATCAAGCTGAGCAGAGTGCGAGTCAGCAGTGCCAGCCCAGAGTGGAGAGCAGTGCTCCATCAAGCTGTGAATGAAAGCCTCGTCAGTGGATAGGAGTTGAGGTATGCCAAGGAAGGACTTTGCACTATGGAAGATGCCCAGTTGGTGACTGGCTCTGGAGGCCAACTTTGAAATGTGGTTTGCCCAAGAGAGATCATGGCTGAGAATGCGCATTTCACTTTTAAACCTCCCTTGGTCATGTGCAACTTCATATTTCTTTCCCCTTTTTTTGTAGTACATTAAAGCCATGCTGATGTATTGAAATTTTGTGCTGCGTTTCGAGCCATTATCCAGTTCGATACTCGATGTTGCATTATCCCTTTGGTGTAATTTCTGAGGTAATGTGACAAAGTCACCCCTGAGAATTAACATGAAGTATTATTGGTTTCAGACATTCACTTGATGCTCTCTGATTTGTAGTTGTTTGCAAGAAATAGCTGTGTTTGCTTGAAGCCATGTAGCAAAGAAGTCATCTAAACTAGATTGCTCGTCATCGACAACATCACAAACTTCCTAAACACCATCACAATCATTGGAAGACATTCACCTTCATTTCAGTTGGTAGGTGAGTGTATACTCGCATATGGGGTCCAGAATATGGGGAAAGATGACAAAATACTACTCTCTTCAGCAGAAGTGCTGTGACTGAGTTTTCATGCCTCATCTATGATCTTAAAGCTAGTTATAATGTTTTGCCAAAGTTTCTGTAAATCTGGTGAAGCATTGGCAGGAAAATGTCACTTTGTGACTTCTTTGAATCGTTCAATTAAGGACATTATATTGCCCCAATATTTACAAGAACAATCTGCAATCAGTAATTTTGCATTGACGTTCTCGGACACTTACAACAAGATGGGGGATGAATTTTTATTTTTTGTTCTAGAGCCCTGAAATGATTATTTGGTAAAGGAGGTTGGTTGTCTTGGATGGGGGGGGGGGGGGCAAGAACAGATGTTTAAATGGATGATAGCACAAAAGTCACGATAATTGTGTTTTTTTGTTGAGCAGTTGTAACAGAAAAATTGTAAATCGATCTCATTTCTAATGTGACAGTAAAAGAACTAAGAAAAGTATTTAAAGCTTAACCAAAATACCGATTTGCACCACCCATTTTGTCTGTTGTACTTTTGCCATGATAGGTCCAAGGATGAATCGAGAGAGTTGGGAGTCGGAGATTGCACGGGATGGACCTGCATCTCGACCGCAGCAATGGGATGAAGGAAGTGGTGCTGAGATTGGCTTTTGGAACAGTGAATCAGCTGGGACCGATGTCAATTTCTGTGTTGGTACACAGAACTGGGGCATGCAGGGACGGCGGAATACACAAAGAGGGGTGTGTATTGATGAAATAATTCCTCTGTCCTCAGAAGTTAGCTAGTGACAGCAATGCGTGCTCTTTATGCCTTGTTGCTGAAAAGAGTGTAATATTGGCTCTGTGTGCCATATTGGTGGAGTAATTGAATTGTTCTAATGATTCATAAGATGTGCTTTCATGCTGAAGGGTTTCTCAAGGTGGTGGTTAAACGTTGAATGTAACCAGATGTGCTAGATTTGGCCATTTTTATCATTTTGTCTCTAATTAGTTTAAAATGAATCTGAGGACAGGCTGTTATCCAGAAACTGAAATTATGGTGCCATAATTTGATCGGCACCCAGCCACCCCCAACCCTTCCTCCCTCATCCCCTATCCTGCAGCCCCTCTTCCCTCATCTCCTGTCCTTGACTCTCCAACCCCTGATCCCTCATCCCTTCATCCCTCATCCATTATCTATCCTCCAAACACTCATCCCTCCTCCCCTATCCTCCAAACACTCCTCTCCCATTATGTATGCACAACATGGGGAGCTTTACACAATCATTTCGATATGTAAAATATTGATGGCCCATCAAGATATTCTTGCTTTTCTTACATTTCCAAAGCTACTTCTGTTGTGTTTTTCCAAAGGCAATTTCCAAATCTCAACCATCTTAAAATGACAGTAGAAAACTGCAAGAGGACATTTAGATGGTGAAAAACTCATAACTGCTGTCTCGATATGTTTCTGATTGGCCAGTACCTATCCGACAAAATGTTTTTGGGTAGAGTCGTCATAATTTTCACCTTCAAATCTCAGACTTCCATGTTATTGTTTTCTTGAGGGTCAAGTAGCATATTACAGCTGCAAAGTAGCATCATTTTTGAGCCTGTCACTATTTTTTACCTCTGCAGCCAAAGGCTAGAGGTATTATGGTTGTTTGTCTGTCCTTTGGCTATAAGATTTATTTATTTATTTGGTTACAATGATAACTTGTGAACCACCGAAGAAGGAATATTAACCAAACATGGCACAAGTATAGACTCTAATATAAATGTGGACTAATTACATTGTTTGTTCAAAAGGTCAAAGGTCAAAGGACAAGTGCCTTTAATTGAAAATCATTTTGTTACCGTGATAACTTGTGACCCACTGAAGGGATTTCAATCAAACTTTGCAAAAGTTTGGACTCTAATACAGTGATGAACTGATTATATTTTGGGCTCAACAGGTCAAAGGTCAAAAGTTATATGCCCTTCAAAAATCATTTTGCAGATCATAATTTGAGAAAGAAGCATCTGATAATATTCTCTCTTGTACTTATCTCTTTTTTTTTTTTCTCTCACGCTAGTTCTCTCATGTGACCTTTAATTTAGATCAAACGTGACAGTGGGTTGACATTTAACACAGGAGGAGGCATATCAATCGATGCATTTGCATCAAATTCTATTTTCTAATTTTTCTTTCTTTTGTGATGCATTTTCTTCTCTCCTTCCATCTCTTCGTTTTATTGCATAGGGTCAGTCACGAGGTATGAATCGCCATGAGGAAGCTCGCATGCAGAGGTTAATCCGACAGCTCATGGACATGGGATTCTCTGTAAGTCATTTTGTAATCTGAATATTATTTATAACTGTCAGGATCGTGCTTATTTTTGGTGCCATATTAGTCCCAGTCGAAAAATTAAGACTGCCAACCTTTTATTGTTTTACACAGAGAGATCCAGCTGAAGAAGCGCTCAAAAGCAACAACCTTAGCCTCGACCAAGCTCTAAGTATGAGCTAAGAATTTTCAAAGCTGCACTGCACACTCCCCCTGCCCCTCACTTACATTCTTCAAAACTTCAGAACCTTTTTGTTTTAACAACTGCATATAATTTATATGTTAATATATTTAATTTGTTCAATTTTTCCTTTGTGAATCCCTACTATAATTCACGGACCCTTGTTTGTGCGTTTGTTTGTGGATTTGTTTGTCGCATTACTCCTCCTTCATTTCTGGGCCGATTGCATCCAGATTTGCTACAGAAGATTAGCATAACCACAATTGATGTGAATGGGTGTTTTTATCTCTGCCGGTGGTCTTGGGGAAGTGAGGGAGGGACACAAATTCTCTATGTAAATGTGTATCGTGTAGCGCCACCTTCAGGTGGGGGAGGGCATTACAAGACTACCATTTACAGTGTAGTATTCCTGTCCCCATGTTTTCCAATGCTGTGAGGTGTTTTGAATTGTAAGCAGTCGGTATGTTTTTGCTTCATGCACGCAACCCGGGTTATTTCTTTTTCCGTATTCGGAGCTGTCAGTTGCCTATACACTGCCCAAATAAAGGAATGGGTCAGAAGAAAGTGTTGCATGCTTGGACCAACATCACCCTTAGGGCGGGTACTTTGCTAAGTATGATTACAAATATCTGGACTCCATTTGGCTCTGCAAATTATATAAGTTAAAAAGAACTGAGATTTTACTGTCACTGGAACTTTTTGATGATTTTGAAAAAGTTTGGTACATTTAGCTACTGAGAAGTAAATTGTGCTGTTCAACATGAACAGGTTCTGAGAAAAAAGGATTCATACTTTACGTTTCCATTTAAAATCCCCCTACACTTTTGTTGAACAAACATCAATCTCAGCCTCAAATAATATTTTGAAAGCTACCATTAACAATCATTATCATGATTTATGTACATGTTGACAACCTGCATGCCACACACAGCGATACTGATGGGACACTCCATGCTGCAATGAGTGAAATTTTGCCAAAGTTAATTGGCAAGAAGCAACTGTAACATCATATCCTCCACAGATATACAGGGGTAAATGGTCTGTGTTCAATGGAAGTTGCTGGCCACCTTCATGAGGTGGAACTGGCAAATATGCTAGGCGAGAGGGTAATTCGGTTTCCCAAAAATAGAAATAAACAACTTACGTCGACCATCAATGCCTTTTAAAAAAAATAGTATTAAATATGGCTTATCTTCAGGAGCTAGAACATTGTTTTTCTAGTCTTCCATTTATTTCAGCTTGCACTTCATACCAATCCTCTTTTATGCTCATGAAGTGTTGCCTATGCTCATTATACATTAGCAACGTGCTCAGTATGCTCACAAGCACTTTCAACTTTGGATTATTTTGATTGCCTTTTCACCAACTTTGATGTACTGTACGTCTTTGTCACACAAAAAAAAAAATTTCAATGGTATTCATGCATCGTGCCAAATTTTAGGGGCATGACAAAAATAGTAGTAGTCTAGCAATAATTAATGAAGCATGTCAGACAACCATGGTGAAATAGCTAAACTGGAACAACCTAATTTTATGAAACTCAGAAATGAACTTCTGAAAAGTAAACCGACTCACACCCTTGGTTCCTTCTCTTCACCCTCTTCAGTTTTCTCCATCCTATGGAATGAATACCCAAGTTCGAGTGAAACACTTTTTTATTTTATGTGGTTCATTCCTTCTTCCACCCCTGCTTTCACTTTGTTGATTATTGTAGATTTGTTTTCTAATAATACTACTCCTGTTTTACACCCTGAGAGTTCTGTGACCTTGGTGTATGATGTGATGTTTTGCAGGTGCATTATTAGATCGCAAGGTTGATGGCAGTAAGCGAACTGTGGATCTGAGCAGAGGGTTTGGCATACGGCACTCTGTTCCCAAAGAGCAGGGTTCCTACTATGACAGGGTGTGTTTTTCCTGTCGTTTTTCTTGGTAGATTTGTGAGTGACTTGGTTAATGAGCTGAGCAGAGGAAGAATCAGGAAGTGTTATGTTGGCAGATAACAAAATGGTGAGCTGTCAGGTTACACTACTGCTTAACACTATTGCCGGTAGTCACAAAACAACATGACTAAGTTTATTTCTGTTTAGCTGTATTTTCAATGTCTTTCAGCTCCTTGTGTCATTGCCCCCATTTTAGTGACGATAACTTATTTTCTCATTTTGCGATTCACCGATGGGCGATCTTGTCCATTATAACTTGTCAACATTTTTGATGGTGAAAATCGGATAACTCTCCAGAACTTAACATGTTCATGGTGTGCTTTTGCGGTTTGAAACCAGCAACATAACTTATTTTGATAATTCTCTTCTTTTCTATAACATCTACATCATTATCACACAAATGTTTTCATGGGTGAGCGTTTCATCATACCATTTAGAATTGCTCACAGTAATCATTACAAACGACTTGCAGTAGACATCTGTAGATTCTGGCTCAAATAAATGAGACATCCTTTCAAAAGTAAAAAGAAGTTTCAGAGCTCATAAAGTTTCACAAAAGTTTTTTTGTCATCCCCCCCCTCCCCCCTCCCCTTCCCCCCCCCCCCCTCTCCCCAAACTGAGAGCCAGAAGCAGGTTTGTGTGCCCCTTCAAACAAAAAAAGAGCAACATGCAAAATATCCTAAGTCAGGGGTTCAGTTCATGGTTTTTCCTCCAAACTAAAGCTCGCTTGTATCAGCAGGCAAGCGACTGACTGAACGTGTCCATACATCGAAGTAGGCTTGCTGAATAAGCTAACTTCAGGTTAGATGATGTGAGGAAGAAAATCACTTTCACTTTTTGGCCTTGTACACTATTCCCATATGTTTCAGTGCAAGCTGAGTGTTAGATAAGGTACTCTTGTCCAAATGAGCATAAATAATAGAAGTCAGAGCATATGAGTGGATGAACATGAAGTATTCAGTGCCAACCCTCTCCTGAAGTTTCTCTGCACTCCTTGAGTGGGGATGTGGACAGTTGCTTGAAACTGCAGCAGCATTGCTTTCAATGGACAGATCTCAGAAGTTCGTAAATAATTGATCACTATTAACTGGTCCTTGGATTTGGTTAAAAACCTCCAAGTTGGATGCCTGTAATTAGGAGCTCACAGCTGTGTTTTAAAGGTGCCAACAAAAGAGGGATGCTGCAACATATAAAATTTAACTACATTTGGACTGTGAGAGCACAAAGTCAAAGTTCCTCTTCTGGGCTTATCGCTGTCATTTTCCCCTCCGAGTGAGTTAAGGTGAGTCGAGGCACTTTCTCAGGCCAAGGTGCTTTCTGTGCCTGCAAGGTTGAATTATTGTTTCTGACTAACAATTGGTTGTGGTACAGCTGTCAGCTGAGTTCATATTTAATTTCTCTGACCAATTATTTGAAGCAGATGTTGAGATTCCTCTGATTGTTTTTGAAAATCAATCAAAAGGCTCTAATTTG
This sequence comes from Eptatretus atami, assembly GCA_035128595.1. Classification (NCBI taxonomy): domain Eukaryota; kingdom Metazoa; phylum Chordata; class Myxini; order Myxiniformes; family Myxinidae; genus Eptatretus; species Eptatretus atami. Next base: position 88,351,741 of record CM068953.1, on the reverse strand, counting down.
CTCTTCTTCAAGAACTTTGGTGAGTTCCATAGGCCATCTTCCTCTCCATAGCATGAAGTAATTCCATAAATCTTGACAATCGAGAACTGAATCTGCGGAAAAAAATATATATATACAAAACCTAATTATTTTTCTTCTTCCACACTTCAAAGTATAATCTTAGAATTAGCACACAGGAGTGTTTCTATATTCATGTGGTAGCAGTTGAACCAACTTGCCAGCACTGAATATCGAATTTACTCATGCTCATCGAGTGTCTATTCTGGCAATGGTCCATCATTATTTGCATTGGGGGTCGCCTGTTTACCATTACCATCTCAGCATATACCTGTTGAAACTGGGACCTCAGATTCAAATCCCATACCATGATCATTTGTCAATTGTCACAATATCCTTTTCCTAATCATCCAGAAGGGACAGGTTTGAATCCTGTCGGACGTGATATTTCGATGTTATAACATCCTTGTCGCACATGTAATGTTGAAGTTTCCTCACAAGCTTTATTTTCTGTCAAAATGAACATCCTCACAAATTTTCCTTATTTTTGAAATCCAAAGCTCAGGTTCGAGGTCAGGCTCAGGTTCAGGCCCTTTTATTTTATTTTTTTTTAACAGTGGTTTTTTTTTACGACTAATAGGTGTCCACAACATTCTTGACCATTTTTGTGAACGTGGTCGTTGCTCTCACTTATTTTTTTTTTCTGCCTTGCTTTTTCACTTTTATTACCCGTGCATGCGAAGCAAAAACGGGTTAAGCAATTGCTTCATGTCTGTCAGTCCATCCGTTTGTTGTCTGTGTTATCAGTTTATGATGGGCAGATTATGATCGAGAACAACTTTTTAAAATCAAATGTTATATTTTGAGCACGAAATCCAGAACATGTATAGGAAGACGAGTTTTGTTTTACCGTACTTTGGCTTTGAATCTGTCCTGATCGCACAGGTGCAGAGAGGAGTGAGATAACTTTTTACTCTGTTTGCCTGCCTGGCAATCAAACAAAATGAAAATAATTCAATACAGGAAACTTGCTGTTTTATAAGGACGTCATAAAGGACACATACGACAGGCACGAATAACTCATGTGACGTGTTACATGGGATGGTGTAATAGCCGCTGGGAGAACGGCAGTAAAACCCGGAATTTTTTTTTATTTGCCTTTAAACCTCCTTAAGCAATTATTGAAATTGAATTATATCCTGTACTTGAATACTGTCTAAATCAAATTGCCTTAATAGTACTTCCAAGAAGCATGCAATGTATCGATATATAGCATTAGATGGCATGGCATGTTTTTTGGGGTAAAGAAGAGACCGCCATAATGGCTATGTCCGATCAACTTGTCTTTATCGTCGCCACCATCAATATCACTACTGCATTATTGGATCAAGTTTATCAACATTATTATTAAAGGGAAGTTTCATGATCTTAATAACTCAAGGAAATAAACTTTATTTTATGTTGTTCACACAGGAAAATAACCTTGGTGTTGGCTTCACGGTTAAGGTGGTTAGCTTAAGATCTTAGGGTCTTGAATTCAGCCCCTGTCGTCCCATTAAATAACACCAGGTCAGTTGCCTCAGCTTGTCATCCTTCCGAGGTCAGCAAAATGAGTACCAGCTTCCTGGAGACCAGGGGCACTGCATCAGTGGCACAGCCATGCTCCCAGCAATGATGCAACTAGCAGCTACAGGCTGCATACGAAATAATAATAATACTTTATTTTGTGTCTTAATAACTATTATATTAATGAAAATAAATGCTATAGCACAATAACAATGCACAAACATGTTAATTAAGGATACAGTTAAAACATGTTGATTCATTTTCTTGGGTTGCCCAAATTATTTTTTAATTTTAAGTATTATTTTTGGATTATGGATGAATCTGTCCTCACAACCCTCTTTCACCATGGCCCATAATTTGATTGGTATTGTGTTACAAAAAAAAAAAAACCAACAACTTTTCATTGGTGAATCAAAGTATAAATTCAAAGTTCTCCATCATCTGTCTGAAAAATCAGGAAATTGAAAAAATTGAGTGCAAAATATATTGTTACAATGATCATCACCTGAACTGAGCGATTTGGGAAATTTGCATGCAAATCATGTCTTCACAGAACGCTGCATACATTTATGCACACAACCTGTGTCAATATGCTGTATAATTTGGCTTCTACTACTGTAAGTCTACTACTGTAAGGCTTCTACCATGTGATCTACTGTAAGTCAGTTTGTTCTAACCTTGTTAAATGCAATTGTGGTCGTAAGTTCATTTACCAATATGGGACTTTCAAAATAATGTATAAATGCTAATGAGACCTTTCGTGCATCCGCTTGTGTGTGCACGTTTTCAGTGGCTCGCTTCTGTTAGCGCTGGGAATTTTTGCCTGCCATTGCTAGTGTGAAATCTGTGAGTGAAATAGTCTTTTTAACATCATCTTCAGCATTTAAACGAAAGAGTGGCAATTTTAAGATTGGTAACATAATGTTGTGTCCCTGGATTTAAATTGGACTTGCGAAAATGTACGACATACGAGACATATCCTTGGATGCGAGGTGTTAAGTTCCAATCAATTCCTGTTAATATCAGTGAGCGCTGGTAGTAGATATTTTTAAAAAAAAAACAACTTTATAACAGACCTTATTAAAGCTCCTCCTCCCTCCCTCCCACACCAACATGATAATAGTAAATATCATTTTAAACTTCCCCTGTATATTCAAAGCCAAAACTATGTCCTTCCCATCAATGTTTAGAAGCATCCAAACCAGATACAGTGTTTCCCTCAGGGGCTAAAGTGTCTCTTCCTACTTCTGGTGCATCTTGCTCCCACGTAAATAGTGTAATAGTCGACACAAGATTTGTGTCGAAGAGTTGATTATCGTCATGTTGTGGAATGCCGGACGAGGCCCTCACTTTTTTTTCTTCCGCCCTCACTTTTTCACCTTAGTCACTTTTTATTTTTATTTTTTCTCCACAACCGCTTGAGCGATTGACACGAAACTTCAACATAGGAGTGTCGACCCATGGAGATTTTTTTTTTAAACCAAAGTTTCATGATTAGATGGAAAATGTGGCTGGTGTTCCAAAAAGTCTGTTTTCTGTAGGCATGGGTTGCAGGGTGTTTCATGTATCAGGAATAAACGGCCTCAACCTCGCCTGACTTCGGCTAAATCACCAAGTCTGCCATGTTCACAGGAGGCATTCCCGCAAGGTTCAAAGTCAATTCATTGGAAGCGATCCATCAGGGGTTTGGAAAGCACACACATACAATCTGGCCTTCCACCAACCCACATCATCGGGAGTTTCCAGTATGGACAGTTGCTCTTTCGGCGAGCTGAGAAAGTGCTCAAATTCTTTTGTTGTGCAGAGGGAGAGTCCTTTCTCTCAGTTACTTTTCCAAATATTTTCGGCTACTTTTGGAAAGTTTGTGAATCCTTTCAGGCAACAATCCTTATCTTGCAGACATGATATACTTTAGGGTGCCCAGAGCACCACTGTTTTTATGGGTTTCTGCGCATGCATGCCGAGCATCCTGAGGTGTATTACGTAATTTTGAAATTGCCGTATTAATTGACATTTATGACTGTGGCTGTCATAATTGCAATGCTTTCTTTTCTTTAACTATTTGCTCGCTTTATATTTGATACTTAACAAATTTTCAGATTCAGAGATGAAATAGTTCAAATATCAGGTAAATGTTTCTTTAATGCATTGTGTTCGGCTTTTTGCCGATATTCTTTCCTTGCAGTCAGCTTTCGGAAGCTTTTCTACTGAAATATTTTCTTGAAAATATTCCTAAAACAACGGGGTCTGTTCGTTTGGTGTTTTAATCTGAGAACTTAGATTGTGATGTGGATTATCACCAGGTTAGAATCCCTTGTACTGGTGTTGATTCATGTTCATGTATTTGTCTTGATGAGTTGTTTACACTCAGAAAAAAAATTTTTTAAACTTAATTTCATTTCTTCTTCAACCTCGTACCCTAAAAATTCTCCCCAGGGAGGTCCCTCTCAGTTTTTCACTGGGAGATCACTGCCATCACCTCGTGGTTTAGGGCCTGGGGCGAACCCGGGCCAGTCACACCTTCGTACTCCAGTTCCTTCACAATTTGTCCCTCCCCAGGTTTGGCCATCGCTTAATTTATTTTTTTTCCTGATACATCTCTTGCATCCACATTCTTTGTAACCTTTTCATCCATGCATTGCATTCACTTAAATGTTACCACTCTGACACTGACAGGTGACTCCTCAACTTATACAAGCGATGAAGAATGGAGGTTTAAACCCAGCATTGCTGGCTTTATCCCAAGCTCACGTCACACCTCAGCATCTGGCACTCATCAACCAACTGAGCCAATTGCAGCTGGTATGTGTGCTTTACCATTCTTGTGCACATGTGAGGGAATATGGCACAGGGACATTGAGGTTGAGGTCTTGCTTGTGTAAATTATTTATTATGATGAAAGCAATTTGCCAATCCAGTAATAACATGAGCTCAGGTCAAGATCATAAGCTGGTTTGTTCATTTATTTTGAAGATTATCATAATTTTGTATGCAGCATGAGGCTGCTGATTTGCATCATTGCAGGGAGCACGGCTGTGCCACTGGTACAGTGTGCTCCCTATAGGTTAGAGCAGGAATTTGGAATTTTGCCAGGGTGCCGGTGATAGCTTGCCTACTCTTTGAAAGGACACCGTGAGATCTTTCACATCCACCAAGTAATGCTGGCAGGCATTTGAAGATGACAAAAAAACGAGAACAGAAATAAATCTGGGGTTTTGATGGTTTATATTTATTTTATTTTATTTGGAGAGTAGTTGGTATGTCAAATGGTTTGCAAAGAAATGTGGTGGAAGCAAGAACAGCTGATTAGAAAAATAATCATTTGTTAAATATCTTGAAGTAACAACAACATGCCACTACAAGGGTATTGGGAAAACATGGCAGAAAGGAGAGTGCATGTGCTTAGAAGCATGTATGCATCTGTGCATGTGTATGCTAAGTTTCTCTCTCCAACAATTCCTTGTCATTCTAGGCTCATCAGCAGCTTGTTATGCAGCAACAGTTCCTCCAGCACAACCCTCGCCTTGCCTCAGCTGTCGGTCGTCAGAAGGAACAGCAGGTGCAAAATTCATCAGCATGTAAACAGATCCAACACTGGAATTTTTTTTGAATTTTCCTTTTTGAGCGTTGACTTTTGAACATTTACCTTGAGCTTCCAGTGTTCATGTACTGCTTTTGTGCAATTCCTTGCTTCAGATGAGCCGAACCATTTCGAGTATGCAGCAACAGATTCAGCACTGTCAGCGGCAGCTGGCCATGATGTTGGCCCCTCGTGGCTCATTGCCTCATCCTACTACAACTCCTGTCAACCATCTCGATATCTTGCCCCCAACATCACCACTGGATGCCGCAGCCCGAGATGCTTCAGCCTATGGTCTTTTAACGAGTCATGGTCGTCCAACACCTCCAATGTCACAGGCTTTCCCTTTACTATCTGGAGGTGTAATAGGGAGTGGATCTGCCTGTGTAGGAGGTGGAAACAGTTTTAAGCGGACCCCAGGATCACCAGGGAGACGTAAGAGCTGGAAAGGAGGTGGAGTGCCAGGCGACCGTCGCGGTGCAGGTGAGACAGGTGATGCATGTAAACCATACTCTGCTCTCTTTTCCTTTTCATTGACTCTTTCCTTGCTCTGTTCTATTCCTTCCTTTTAATTACAACTATCAGTCTTTCCTAACACCCTCACCAACACTCAACAGCTCCGTGCTCCATGCATCTTTCACAAGTAAGGGGGGAAAGGCAAAAACAAAATGTATTATTTTTATTATCATATAATGATAGCTTGTTCGTATGTCCATCCGTCTGTCTGTCTAACATTCCATTACACCCATTGTTTGGACAGTTCGCCTAACTCCACCCACAATTTCCACTTGGGGGGGGGGGAATCATACGGTCGCCACGTTGGGGCTCACTGCTATGCGAAGTTAAAGACTTCTTCGGAGCTGTCATATTCACAATTTTTCCAGGCCCTCGCTGTAAGTTTTCCCTTTATTGTAAAACAGCCAAAGTGACAGTTAAAAGGATGCCAATAGGCGTCACTGACCCTGTGAAAATTGGCCTCAGCGATCGAGGCAGCGGTCTGATGCCTTACATACCGCCCAAATAACTGTGGTATTCTCTCAAGTAGGGCTTAAACCTAGGCAAGAGCATTTAAAACCCATGCTATCTACCTGGCAAAGGCCTGCCTGCATGCGCGCATGCTCGCATATGCAGCAACCTTTGCTCACCTCCGGTCAGCTCACTGAATCTGATTGGTACATGCTACACTTTGGGGAAGCCGTTTTACATTCAAAACTAAACTAGTCAGTTCCTGGGGGGGGCGGGGGGGAGAGGGAAGGAGGGTGGGAGAAAGAGAGAAGAGGGGGGTGGGAGAAAGAGAGGGAGAGGGGTGGGAGAGTGGGAGGGGGAAGTGAGGAGGGGGGGATTCCGGCAGATGTGACGGCCAGTTTTACATCCATCCAAGAGACGGCACACACTGATCAATCACCCTGCCTGTGAAACACCGGGATGACAGTTTATAGCTGGGTCGGGATTCGAATCCAGGCTAGACAGCTTAGAGCAAGCATGTGTTCCTTTGGGCAAGCATTTCTTTGCAACAACTGGAAACATCTTTTACTCATTGTAATTTTCTAATTTATTTTGCCTTCCTTACTCTGGAGATGTCCCCACGGAGTACAGAGCCATGTGGAAGCTTGAAGAGATTGAAGCTTGAAGAGCACTCACCAAGTGGCTTATGCACTCAAGCAAGCACTTCGACCAAATGGTTGAATAAACTTTTTAAAACGAAACGTTTAATTTGTTTACATGTATCTATCGATGGTGAAGTGACAGGTCGTATAAAATGAAAGAAGATCGTACAAAAGGGGAAACGTCAAACTAAAATTGCACATTTTCAGCAAGCGAGCCACCGCCCGAGGGACTGCGTGACAACGCAGGGCCAAATGCAGGCGAGTGGGGCTTGAACTTTCTTCAAGTCGATCCATTATATTCAATGACGATGCAAATACTTTTGCCGTGTATGGCCACGGCTTGGAAGCAAACAACCAAGCAGTTTGTTTAGTGCTTGTCAAGTGCCTTAATCACTCAAGCAAGCTCTTCAATGAACCTGTTAATAAGGAACGGCTGGCTTGGCAAGCGATTAGCGATCGCCGATCAGTTATCGAAACATCATTCACCCAGAGACGCTTGGAATGTTAAATAATGTCCGAATTGGACAAATGAACACTTTTTTTTTTTTAGTTGTCGGAACTGCAGCTGAGGTCAAATAAGAAGTTTAAATTTTGAAATTCGGCTCAGATTTCGAGATTCGAGAGGTTACGACAGGTGCGGAAATGAAATAAAGCCACAAACTCTGGCATCTCCGGGCATTTATAAGCATTGTAATGTATACAGCGATTCGTAGGTATGATGATCAGGCATTCAATGATATGAGTGAGGAAAGTGGGGAAAAATAACTGTCATTAAGAAACTTGTGGCCTGTTACAAGTAAAGGCATTGTTGAGCAGGCCAAAAAAAAGGCGAATTAAGACCCCATCGAGGGACAGCGAGGTGACCAAGGATGAGCCTTGACAAAGGATAATTAAATAAGGCCGTTAATTATCTTCAAAAGCGGTGTTTAAATTACCCCAAACACCCAATTTTCATTCATCCACTCCCTTCGAGTTACCTTAGTATGCATGCATGCATGCAAATTTTGGGGTTGCTCAGTTTCATGGTTTTGGAATTATGAAGGAGACGGACAGATGGACTGACTGGCTGATGGACACACACTGACATTTATTAGTATCGATTACTGCCCTTGTTTTCTGTAACGCCTGTGCAAATCTCCAACCTCGTCCCCGTCTTCTATTACTCAAATGTTTATCACGTCTTCTTTTTCCTTTCACCTCTTCTCACACTTCTTACACTTTCCCTGCTCCCGGCTCAATAGCAGAGGCACATCACACACTTCCTGACTTACACATATAGTCATCGTTAACTCCACACACTCAAACAAAACTTTCGCACACTTAGTCAAGATGCTCGACCCCGCATTGCTGACTTGTCTTTTCAGAAATGTAATCAGACCAGCAGTGAAGGCTAGCTCACACCCAAAACATGCTGTCCCTGCCCATCTTTGCTAATGTTCTCCTGTATGTGCTTCCCCCTCTCAATACCCTCTGGTCCTCCAATATCAGAGGTCTGTGCTCCAACCTCAGATGTGTCCATCCAGGCTGCTGCAGTTGACCCAGATATTGTATGTCTTGCAGAAACATTTCTTTCACAAGATGTCCACCTCTCTCTTCTCTCTCCTCTCTCCTCTCTTCTCTTCTCCTCTCTCCTCTCTCCTCTCTCTCTCAGACTGTTTTGTCTATCTCTCTCTGAACCATGTGAATTAGTCACTTTGTAGAGTGTTTCTCTGTCTTTCTTTTTCTTTATTGAAGCACGTGCTCCCCTTGGGAGCATTGGCTAGTGGGGGTGAGCGGAGATTGGTGGGGGGAGGGGGGGCAGAGAGTTGTGCGAATGACCTGACCCTTGGCACTACCAACACGGATGAAAAATTTGTTGTAGATTAGCCAAGCCCTGTTGTTTATTTTAATGATTTTCAGATGTACATGCACACACACATGCAGATATTTGCCTTATTTAATACTAGCAGGGGTAGCCGGCATTGCCCAGTGCTGTTCTTATCCTGTTAACATTTTAAAGAAATCAATTTGGGGTTTTTTTCCATTTTTTTGTTGGTGCTTAAAGCATTACACCAATGAGGGAATGGGTTCGGGAATCATTTAATATCACCTTTCACATCGCTACAACGGCTTCGGCACGACAGAGCAAAAAAAAAAAATCATTTAATATCATCTTTCACATCGCAACAACGGCTTCGGCACGACAGAGAAAAAATAAATCCTTTTGTTTTTGTTGCCAAAATTTCAAAACATTTTTTTTGCCTAAAACACCCTCGACACTCACTGATGAACGTTTGACAGTTTGATGAAGATCAGTTTGGCCATCTCTGATAAAAATGGCAACACACACACAAATGGTTTTCTTATAGTAGAGATAGTAGGATTCCTGTCTTTTTCTGAGTTGGTCTTTTTTTTATGATTCTTTTGTTGTTGTTGATCTTTAATTTCCAAAATAACTTTTTTAAGAAGCTGGACCCATAGTACATTGGCTGTTTCAAGTACTTTATACTTTTATGAGCTTTTCTTGCTATCATATGTGTGATCGATGCTATATTAAAATGTCAGTGCAGCAAGATAGGTTGGAAACTTATTTTTGGGCTCCATCTAGGTTTTGGAGGAGCGCTGGTGACTGCTGACAACATTCAGCCACAGTCTCGGCTGAGACGCTGGACTCTCCCCCACAGCCTGGATAGCATGGATTGTCCCACATCCAGCAATGCGCACGGTCAGCCTTCTTCTTAAACTTTTCAGACAATTGTTAGATTTGGCATTTCTAGTTCAGTATAAAAGCTTGTATATATTTCATCTGAAGGACAATAACATTAAGACACAACTGCATACTTTTGCATTAATGACAAAATAGGAGGCTGTAGAAAAATCAACATAGGATATCAGGAAGTTGGTGGACTTCCTTTGTAGGGATGGCATGGACACTCCATATGTTTAATACAACACAAATCCTCAAAAAAAAATTGAACAAGATACAGGGTTATAAATCTATAAGGTACCAATCATCTGCGGAGGATTTCACATTCGCCAACATTCTTGAAACTATTGGGCAGCATTGCTGAGCCCCAAAACTGACCGACCCAAAACAGCCCATTTGTAATTCTTCTTCTTCGTCGTCTTCTTCTTCGTCTTCTTCTTCGTCGTCTTCGTTTTCTTCGTCTTCTTCTTCTTAGTCTTCTTCGTCTTCGTCTTCTTCATCGTCTTCTTCATCGTCTTCGTCTTCTTCTTCGTCTTCTTCTTCGTCTTCTTCATCTTCGTCTTCTTCGTCTTCTTTCAAAGTTGGTTTAAGCTCAGGTATTGGTTTAAACACGAATTTACTGCATTTTACAGTGGGAAGATCAATGACTACTCAAATTTTTTGTAACGTGAAAGGGTTCAACAAAATACGCATTTCAAAGTAAGCATAGCTGCATAACTATGCTGAGGGCAATGAATGACTAAGAAGGTTAAGTGGGACCATGCTTCTAAATCAGTTTGGTGGGGGTGGGCCCATGGCGACACAATTGCCCGAGCATTAATGACACCTACATGGGTGTGGTTAACGTCATAATATTATGTACAGTCCCACAAATTTGTTTTTATTTTTATTACTTGGTGAATCCAAAACAGGGGCAAAACAAGAATGCCACTTGGTAGATTGCATACCCCCAACAGGCTGAACAGTTTACATGTATCCCATTGGTAGGCCGGATATGCATCCAGACCTTAACCAAAGTCCAATTGCCTTGTTCTTGTCACCTACCCAACTCCTCCGCCTAGTTTTGTCATAATCCATCAACAACTTTTTGAAATAGATATATACTAGAACTAGACGACCCGTGAACCCGTTAAGTTCCCATTGTGACCGGTTGATGAAGAAAATCATTTCAAGAACAAAAAAAGATAGCTCCAGCGAAATATACCACTGAGGTTGTTTGATCAAATTCTCCCGAAGAGTACTTGACTGATTCGGGAATTGGTTTTTTAATAATTTTTTTTGTTGCCCGATTTGAACAAAACTTGATAATGCACACCACAGGTGAATGGTGAATAAGGTGGCCTGAAAATTTTTGCACTATCGTGTACCGTTTTGGCTGTATTTTGGGAACATACATATATATTGTTACGGCTGTGGAAATTCGCATTACACCATAAAGGGCCCTTAGGTCCCAAACCCGTTGTATAGAGGGAATATATGTGATCCATCCAGGCTGCGACGCTTTGAGTTAGTCGTTTTTCTTTTTCTATCTTTTATTTCAAACACACAACATTTCAACAACCACGCCATCCCCATCACAGCGCCAACCACACTGCAACCACGCCACCTCCACCATCTACGCTACTACATCTTCGCCACTACGTCCGCTTCCGAACGGCAAACAAAGGCGCCAAGGAGGGAACTGTGAGGATGCGCAGGTTTCCCCGCCTGTTTTCTCGTTTGACTTCCCCGCGCTTTGGTGTGGGGGAGGTGCGATCGAGCCGGGGGTCAAAGGTGAGAAAAGGTGGGGCCTCTTTTTGGGGGAATAATTCTCTGGCCCCGAGCCAAAAACTGACTCCCTCGGCCCCCGGACGGAGCGGGGTGGAGGGAAAGCGTGAGGGCGCCCTTTTCGGGAACCCTCTCGAAGGAAGGTGGAGCCGAGAATGGGGCGGGCGAAGGGCGGAGCCTCGCGCGATAAAAGACGGACACGGGCGGGCGCGCCAGCGCTTTTTCTTCCTCTTCGTCTTGGCTGGTGGTTCGGTTGGTTTTTGTGGAGAGTTGGTCTTCAGGAAGAGGTCCTGTGCCCGCGCCTTGGCGAGCGGCCCTGTCACGAAGGCACGGACGGGAGACGCGGCAGCGCTCGTTGCGAGGTGGACCTGTGCGTCCGGACGGGGAGTGCCGGAGGGGTTCGCCGGCCGCGAGAGAGGTCGGGGCCAGGCGCGACCACGCTTACGGTCGCGGGAGAGGGCTCACCAGCCATAAAAGGGAAGTCGCGACTTCTTTCTTTCTTTTCTTTGGGGTTTTTGTGCAAATGTCTGTGGGTGGCGCCAGTCTGGCTCAAGTAGTATTGTTTTAAGTGTTGCCGTGTGTACGCGTATTCAGTTGTAGCTCTGCATCGTTTCTTTTGTTACATTTGCTTTTTGTGCATAATTGTTTTAACTGTTATATGTGCATTTTTGACTGTATGGCTGTATATACGTGCTTGTCTGTGTGTGTGTGAATAAAAATGCTTGCTTATTGAACTGTTCCCGCTCTGCTTCGTCTCTTTTCCTCTTTTATTGATCCTCCATCTTGCATCACGGAAAGGGGTTCGTAGTGGGCTTAATACGCCCGGTAATTAATCGGAACCGTCGAGGCCGACGATAACACGCTCGGTTATCACTGTAGCACGGAACGGACCGCTTAAGCGGTTCGTGTCCGGAGTCGGCCTGTGGCGTGGTACGATCGCCCGGTCGACCATTCGCGCAGGTACTTAGGTAGATCGAATTTAGCGAGCACCCTATCCTGCAGGGTGGGCAATTGGCACGATCGTGGTGAGGTTAAACCCCCACCCGTGACTAGCTCCCGGCGTTGTTCGAGAGGGTCACGACTGAATTGTCCGTCCGGTGGGTGACGTGCCGCGATTCGAGTTACGTGGCCGTTCGCACGCCGGCGGGCGCGAATTCGCAACACTGGTGTCAGGAGTGGGATACGAACCCATCCCCTCCTTGCAACACTGGTGTCAGAGAGCGGGAAACAAACTCTCCCTTCTCCAGCTAAATTCACGGGAATCGGTTCAGGGGTGAGAGGAGCGACCCCCGATTCCCTCCAAATTACGAGCGTACTAAATTAATCTCTTACGAGAAGTAAGATGGAGTTTCAAGGCGAGCGGGAGCCGGGGGTATTAGAAATGGAGTTAGAATTAATAGAATCCATGGCCCAGGATGAAAGCCCCGAGCAGGAAATGTTTATTGTGCAGGAACAGTTTCCCCCCCAACTGAACCCAGAGCCCGAAATGGGTGCGGCGGCGGCCGCGGTGTATGACACCTCCCCTCCCCTCTCCACCAAAACCCCCGATCCTCGCCGAATCGGCTCAGCCGAGTGCACTCGACATGGCTCAGCTATTCGCCATGCTGGCAAAGATGAATACGGATGCGCAACAAATGAATGCGAATATAAACAACAAGATGGATGGAAACGCGCTCAAAATGGAAGGAATGAAAAACGAGATGAAAAACGGAATGAAGGAAGAAATGAAGGAAATGCGGGGTGAGATCAGAACATGGGCCGAAGCCTGCAGGCGGGCACAGCGAGAATGTTGGCAATAACAGGGAGCTCATAATGGCGGGCCACGTGTGGGAGCGAACGAGCTGGGAGGGAGTGCAACGGTTGTCAGGCCCGCAATGGAGGCGGGTGAGGAGAAAATAATTCGGGGGACGTGTTGGGTGAGAAGTGTAAAGGTGACGGAAGAAGTGACGGTTGACACAGAGGGAAAAACTAAATGGGGTGACTGCGACGTGTGAGAGGAGACATGAGGTGACGACGGCAGAATTAATAATAGAGACGCAGGAGATGGGAACGGTAAAGGAGAGACTACACGATCCAGACGGGGTTAAAGACGCACACACACACACACGGAGTTAGTGGAGGACGATGAGGGGGAGCTCGGGGAATGTGTCATGACCCGGTGCGAGCAGCTGGATGCCTCCTCCAGGAACGAGGGGAGGGAGTTTGCCCCCTTGAAGCTGATCTCGACCAGGTGGGTTCGGTCGTGCTTTGCGAGGTCGAGGGGATGAGTGCTGTGAACGGTGCACGCCGAGCTTGGGGGTATAGAGACCCGGAACCCTTGTGGGGACACGAATCCCAGTGTGGTTGTCCCGGTGTGTGTGGTGCAAGGTGTGAGTGCGCCCCGTGTGTGAGTGGTGTGGTGGCAAGCGTGGCGAAATGCATGCTGCAACGTGCACAAAGCGCGGGTGAGAGCGTTGTGTGAAAGGGACCGCGTGTGTGAGTAAAATGGTGTGCGAGGCTGCGAGTGGGCTGAAGTGCGTGCTCCCAACACGCTGTGTGTGGATGAGACCCGTGTGTGGATGAGGCACCGCGGTGAGTGCCCCGCGTGTGTGAGTGGTATGGTGTGTGTAAGGGAAATGGCACGAGTGAGTGAGGACCGCGTGTGTAAGAGAGCGGTATGTAAGGGAGATGACGGTCGGCATGCGGGAGACGCAGCCGCGTCTCCCGGGGTGAATGTCATGTATGGAGTGTGAGCGTCGTGACACGCAGGTGTGCGTGGGTGGAAGGAGACGACGGCGACAGAGGGACAAGGGCCGGGTAGGCGCTGTAGTTGGAATGGGGACCGCGCCGGGTTCACCCGCGGCGAGCGTGAGGTTCGGGCCGTGCAGCGCACGAGGCCGCCACGTGCTCGCTTGCGGGAGTGAAACCCGGTCCGGAAACCCAGCGGTGGATTTGCCAATCCCGCGACGGACAAAGTTTAGGCAGGATTACGGATTTGGACCGGACGGGTCTCCACGCAAGCTTGTGTTAAGCTCCAACGGGCAGAGCACATGTGTTCGCGTGGGGAACCCTCGGAGTGCGAGGTTTGCTTTTGGGGTGCGCAGGGTGACGTCATGCTGCACGTGTGGTTGAAATCCGGCAGGAGGGGTTGAATCCCTGCCGGATGGTGCTGTCCGAAGGGACGAGGTACACGTGCAGCTGCATGACGTCACGGGCGGTGCAAAGTGCGCGAGCTGTGAGTTGCCGCGCTGGTGCTGCGCGTAATTGGGGAAAAAAAATTAACGAAAGCAAGCCTCGCTTTCGGTGAACAGATTCCCGGGTAAGGGGTGGAAGACCCCCTTGCCTGGGCACAGGATGACACTAGTTAGGGGGAAGGGTTAGTGTTAGTTAGACCGACTTCATGGGGCAGGGGTAAGTCCTCATGGATCCGTGGAATGGATTAGTTAGAGGGATTGTAGCAGATTTAGGAGGGGAAAATTTATGAGGATTATTTGGAGGACAGTGACAGACTGTGAGTGTGTAGTGGGGACGTAGTTTAGCGACGTAGTGTTAAAATGAACGTGCTGTAGTGTAAGGGACGACGTGGGAGCACGAGTTAGTTCGGGAAGTAGTGAGTAGGATGGCAGGATTCAGCGGTGAGTTGAAGAGTTGGTGAGTTGTGTGGAGAGATTTGAGTGAGTGAGGCCAGCGGGTCTGTGTGAATGGAGTGAAGATGGAATGCATGGTGCGATGAGTGATTGGGGGAGAGTGACTCCCGCCCAAGGGACCCAGGGTCAGTGTAGAGTGAGTTAGCTGGGTTAGTTAAATTGGAAAATGGAAGTCGTTTGCTGTTGGTGGGTGTAGGCTCGAAACCCGTTTGGAGGGTGCAGGAGCCCTGTTGACGGGCTGGGAGGTGGCTGCGAAAGGTGAGTATCGCTGAGTGGGTACCCCGGGCACCGGGCTAGTCGGCGTGGTAGGCCAAGGGCCATGGGGGCCGGGATAGGCGTAGTGGGCACGGGTGCGCCCGCAGGATGCGGGGGCCCGGGCGCCGTTAGCCGCGTGGGCAGTGTTGTGGGCAGGGTGACCCTCGGAAAGGGGCCCGGGAGGCCAGCTGCCACGTGCGTTTCAGGGGAGTCGACAGGGAGGCACTCCCGGTGTTTAGGGAGCTGGTAGGCTCAGAGGCAGTGTAGTGCCCGGGGTGCCATCGTCGGAGAATCGGCAGAGGGTCGTGCCTGCCAAGGGAGCCACGCGTCCAGCCATGAGACCGTGCAAGGGCACGAAAGAAAATTGGGGGGCGAGGCCCGAAATTGTGAGGACACAACACAGGCGACGGAATCTGGGTTGATAGAACCAATAGTTTAAGCGAGAGGCGCTTGTTGGAAGCCCCGGGGTAGTTTAAAGGTTAATGGTTAGGGTAGATTCGGAAGTGTACCCCTCCGCACCATCCATCCTTCGCTCTCGTTGTGGGCCGCTGGACCCACTTGGGTGAAGATCGCTGAAGTCTGGGGAGGCCATCCTGAGGCTTGACTTTGGCCTCTGCGCAGTACGCTAGCCCTCCCTCATTCCCCTCCAGGAAGGGAACGTAGGGGTTGGGAGTAGGCTAGGACGAGATAGGTTAGCCGAACAATGACGATAAAGGGGTTAGGGACGATTTATAGTGGGGAAGAAAAAAAAAAGTTGGGGCTAAATTGGGTTTTGACAAATTAAGGGAGTGGGTATGGACAGTGACAGGCAAAGGCGATAGGTGGGGGAGACAGGTAGGTAGGTCCGAGCCCGCCTTCTGTGTGGCCAGCACACCGCACTCCCTCCACCAACCTGCACTGCACGGCAAGAGGCCGGCCAACTTCTCG
>CM068953.1:88312885-88330274 GCA_035128595.1 Eptatretus atami | reverse complement strand
GCGCACCAGCTGTATCAAATACTTGCTTCTCCCACTGTATATATATATGATATATATATATATATATACATACAATGGGGAGAACAAGTATTTGATACACTGCCGATTTTGCAGGTTTTCCCACTTACAAAGCACGTAGAGTCTGTAATTTTTATCATAGGTACACTTCAACTGTGAAAGACGGAATCTAAAAAAAATCCTGAAAATCACATTGTATGATTTTTTAAATAATTAATTTGCATTTTATTGCATGAAAATAAGTATTTGATCACCTTTCAACCAGTAAGAATTCCGGCTCTCACAGACCTGTTAGTTTTGTCTTTAAGAAGCCCTCCCATTCTCCACCTCATTACCTGTATTAACTGCACCTGTTTGAACTCGTTATCTGCATAAAGACAGCTGTCCACACTCAATCAATCAGACTCTAACCTCTCCACAATGGGCAAGACCAGAGAGCTGTCTTAAGGACATCAGGGACAAAATTGTAGACTTGTACAAGGCTGGGATGGGCTACAGGACAATAGGCAAGCAGCTTGGTGAGAAGCAACAACTGTTGGCGCAATCATTAGAAAATGGAAGAAGTTCAAGATAACAGTCAATCTCCCTCGGTCTGGGCGCCCATGCAAGATCTCACCTCGTGGAGCCTCAATGATAGAGAAAGGTGAGGGATCAGCCCAGAACTACACGGCAGGACCTGGTCAATGACCTGAAGAGAGCTGGGACCAAAGTATCAAAGAAAACCATAAGTAACACACTACGCGTCATGGATTAAAATCCTGCAGCGCACGCAAGGTCCCTCTGCTCAAGCCAGCGCATGTCCAGGCCCGTCTGAAGTTTGCCAATGACCATCTGGATGATCCAGAGGAGGAATGGGAGAAGGTCATGTGGTCTGATGAGACCAAATAGAGCTTTTGTTAACACTCCACTCGCCGTGTTTGAGGAAGAAGAAGGATGAGTACAACCCCAAGAACACCATCCCAACCGTGAAGCATGGAGGTGGAAACATCATTCTTTTGGGATGCTTTTTGCAAAGGGGACAGACGACTGCACCCTATTGAGGGGAGATGGATGGGGCCATGTATCGCGAGATTCTTGGCAACAACCTCCTTCCCCAACAAGAGCATTGAAAGACGGGGTGTGGCTGGGTCTTCCAGCATGACAACGACCCGAAACACCACAGCCAGGGCAACTAAGGAGTGGCTCCGTATGAAGCATCTCAAGGTCCTGAGTGGCCTAGCCAGTCTCCAGACCTGAACCCAATAGAAAATCTTTGGAGGGAGCTGAAAGTCTGTGTTGCCCAGGCAACAGCCCCGAAACCTGAAGGATCTGGAGAAGATCTGTATGGACGAGTGGGCCAAAATCCCTGCTGCAGTCTGTGCAAACCTGGTTAAGAACTACAGGAAACGTCTGATCTCTGTAATTGCAAACAAGGTTTCTGTACCAAATATTAAGTTCTGTTTTTCTGATGCATCATATACTTATTTCATGCAATAAAATGCAAATTAATTATTTTAAAAATCATACAATGTGATTTTCAGGATTTTTGGTTTAGATTCCATCTTTCAAGTTGAAGTGTACCTATGATAAAAATTACAGACCTCTACGTGCTTTGTAAGTGGGAAAACCTGCAAAATCGCAGTGTATCAAATACTTGTTCTCCCCACTGTACATACATACAAGATGAAGTTTTTAGTTGTATATATATTATATGTATATATTATATATATATATATATATTTATATTTAGTTTTTTGGCCCCATCGCTCATTGGTGAAGAGTCGCTTTACAAATTTAAAGAAAATAATTATTGTATCTGGATTTGAATCTTTTCTCAAAAAAAAAGATTTCTTCTCAAAATCGAATCGATTCATACTTGTCATATACTCAAACTGCCAACCAAGTTTTGTTCGAATCCATCCACAACTTTTTGAGATATCGTGCTATATACGTTTTTGGCCCATCACTCAATGGTGTGAAATCATTCAAAAAAATTCTGGTATCTGGATCTTTGCTAAAATTTAACGACTTTGTCCTTGTCACACACCAACTTGTCCACCAAGTTTTGTTGAACCTGTCCACAACTTTTTGAGATATCCTGCTCACAGACAGACAAACAGCCAGGATGAGTGAAAATTTGACCGCCCGTCCATGTACCGTGGCGGAGGTAACTCGGTCTCAGATAGGAACAATAAAACAAGTCAACTCAGCCATTTGCTTTCTTATATTTAGCTGTAATTATCGAGGCTCAAATAAGGGCAACATGAACCAAGAAGAAACTTTAAGTTCACAACAGATAGGCAAGAGGAGAGTGAAAACATTCCATGGGTGTGGGTTTGGAGACATGGGGGCGGGGGTTGAGGGATGAAAGACTTGTGTGCAAATTGAATGTCCATTTGTATTGTGGCTGACTTGCAAGGATGCAGATTAATCAGCAATGGTGGGATCATTTCCATGGAAGTAAGTCCCCTCATGATTTCTTCTCAGGCCAACTCAAGCATGGGTATTAAAAGTGTTTACCTGTGTCACCTGTATATCTGAGTACAATGGGTAACTGATGTACAGGTAGTGGACAAAAAATGGAAACGCCAATGTAAAGTCACTTAATATGGTATTGGGCCACCACGTGCGGCCAGTACGGCCTGTATGCGCCATGGCATAGAGTTCACCAGTGTCTGGAATTCTGCAGGAGGGATGCGGCACTTTTCTTCCACAAGAGAGTCAATCAACTCACACCAGTTTGATGGAGGTGGAAAAACACTGTCTCGGACGTCGTTCCACAATTTCCCATATATGCTCGAATGGGTTCAGAGCTGGTGACTGAGAAGGCCTTGACATATGGATTAACATCAGTGTCGTGCTCATCAAACCATTGAGTGACCACACATGCTCTGTGGATGGGGGCATTGGGGGTCTCCTCTTGCAGTCATGCTTGCCATAATTATGGACAACCAGGCCTGTGCCATTTTCTTATACATGACACGAAGCATGCTGGGATGTTATTTGCTGAATTAACACATGGGCCACACCTGTATGGAAGCCATTGCTTGGTGTCCCTCATTTTCCCAGGTGTTTCCATTTTTTTTGTCCACTACCTGTAGGTTTGTAATATCTGCATGAAGATTAACAACCAATTGCTGTTAAATAATCATAATGTTATTGGAGGGTTGAGTGGAGTGGGGAGGGGGCCGGGGATGAAAGACTTGTGATCAAATGGAATGTTTATCATATTGTGGAAGAGTTGTTGGTGGTGTGGTCATCAAGGAATGACAGCAGATGGCCAACTCTGACATTTTGGTTGATGTCTTCCTGCGAGATACTGATGTCGCAACATATGGAATCACTGAATAGTGAAGGTTAGCTTTTGCACTGTACAATTATAATGCTGGAAAACAAGTAGAAATGGAACAAGATTTTCCACTTCAAAGTACTTGATTTTCGAGTTGGAAGTTAGACACATGGAGTCTGTTTTCAATTTGGGAATCACATATACAGTATAAATATGCATCTGACAGTGGCAATCCATCTAGGATTGGATTTATTTTTGAAACTTTTCTTGACTTGTCATTAATGCTCTGGAACTCTGTTGAGTACGGGCCTCCATTATAGATTATTCTTAAGAATTCTGGAAGCGAACAAGGAGTATATTAGTGGATGGATGGACTCAACCCCGTGTGATGTCGGAGGTAAGTGGCCAGCTCCACCGAAGAGCAAGTTTTGACAGGAGTAAAATTGCTTGTTTTACAGAATACACTTGGAATAGAAAAGCCAAGTAAGCAAGTTTTAACGGAATAGCAGCAAGGGGCCATCTGTTTATTACGTATGTGAATATGGCAAGACTTTTGATATACCCCCTCCTCCTCCCTTATGCTCCATACATCCCTTTTCCCTTCCCTCCTTTCTCCTCCAAGCCTTTTCCTTCTTTCCTTGACTTCTCCCACACACCATTAACTTCTTTTGTATATTTTAATAACCCCCTTTTTGCAGTTTGACTTTAGCCACCTCTCCTCCCGCCCCCTTCTCCATACCCTTGTGCACATGTGATGATTAGATTGCTATTAGCTGACACGCGGGTTCCTGAACCACATTTTGCAAAATATATTGCTAAAATTCGTTTTCTGCTTTGTGACGACCAAACTTTGACATGCATACCTTGGAAAGCTTTCAAATTGAAAACAAAGCTTTCTTGTAAACCTGTTTGTTATTCATTCATGAAACTGTGATTATGAGGACAACCAAATAAAAAAAATTACAGTGAGTTTTTTATTATTATTATTATTTTATTTTTTTAACATACACCAATTTAACATTTGGCATACGTTTTTTTTCTTTTTTTCCTCCTTGCTGTGATTTATGGGCTTATGAAAAAACACACACACACACACACTAGTATAATGGCCAGTTCACACCTCAGTCTAATGAATGCAAAATTAAAAGGTCCATCAAGACAGCCTGGAGAATTGAACAATTTCATGCCATCTAAGGGTAGTAAGTACAGTGAACTCATTACCATAACCTAGATGGAATCTTCTTTAAAACATCTGACTGCCAGCTTCAGGATTATTTTGTCCAGTTAGGCCAGTGCAAAGAAACTAAAGGTTCTTGCGTGGGCTGGCCAGCACATGCTAACTTCATGAATCCCACTTTGTACAGCTGAGACTTTGGAGTGCTTTGAAAATGCATGTTTTGGGTTTTTTTGCACACATAGATGTCTTATATAAACATTTACAATGTATTGGAAAATACATTTTGGCCTGATCCTTGTATTTATGGGTTTGGGTAAAGTATTATGGTATGGCCCTGGACATTAGGAGATACTGGATAATATGAAAGGTGGGATTTGAACTTGGAAACCCATTATTATGAGCTGTGTGCTTGGTGGAAACTCCAAACAGGCCAAATATTGTTTCTTGTTTTGCTTGTTCAAGCATCTTAGTGTGCTCATATCTGCAGCATGACGATGGGTTTGGGCTTACAGAATCTAACACAATTTTGTCTATAGTGCCCGGGTTTAATTTGTATTGACTATAATGTTCACCTCAACTTAATGCATTCTTCGACCTGCTTTCTGAAACAGCTGTGAACACAAGATATATTTTACTGTGAATATTCTGATCTTGAGTTATTTACTATCTTAATTCGGTACCACACTGTCTGGATGCAGCATCTCTCCGAACATCGACTTCTTCAGATTCTCCTCTAGAGGACTCTCCATTTGATTCCTATGATGCAGCCTGTCATGAAGCTATTTCTGACCCAGCTGATTGCTGGTCAATCCATAAGGTACACCCAGACAAGGTGTCCAATGGGTCTGGATCAGCAAGCTGGCCCCCTGGTAAGTGCCTACTTGCTCATTTAGCATTTTTGTTTTATTTCCCTATGTCATGTTGAAAGGGCCCTTTTCTACAGGGAGGGAATGTGTGCCTCCTCATGACAATGAGAGAGCAGCAGGCCCTGTGCTTCTGCTTTGTTGGAGATGCCATTGATGTTGAGAGCTTTGCATTCTACAGCATCCAGTTGAGAGAGGTGTAGAGAGGGGGTGGAGAAACCAGCCCATAAGGGAGAGCAGTACTCGAAAGAACCATAGACGAAGGCCTTTGTCGGCTGTGAGTAGCTCAAGTTTGCCAAGGAACGACTTAGCATGATGGATGATGCCTCGTCTACAGCTAGCTTTTGAGTCCAGTTTTGATATGTGGTCCACCTAGGAGAAGTCATGATTGAAAGTGAGGCCTGGTTGATCATAGACAGATCAAACGGTTTGATAGATCGAAGGGAAACTTCACCCACATGTTCCCCAAGCCTTGGGGATACCAGGATGTTCATGAATAATTTATAGGTCACATGGTCTGGCAGCCATACTGGATTCAACGAAAATCTTTAAAGGTCCCATGACACTCAAAACTTTCTGGTTATTTATATATTATGTAACTGTTACCTTCCAAGTGAAGAAATCACCCATGTTTCTTTTTAAATAAAAAATGGGATAATTAGACCAATATTTCGAACATTTCTGGTGCTTTTCACAACTTGCTATGCCCTGCCCCTTAAAAAAGTTGACTTCAGCGAACCCAGCCTTCACGTCATCTGCAGAACGCGACTCGCACAGAGTGGATTGACTAGATGTTCGTGCCGTATAAAAGTACATACAAATGCATTGTGCACATGTGTTTGCTATCTCACTGATCGTCTCAATTCCTGTGATTGTTTCGGGGAAAAGAAATTCTCCTTCTGAGCCGTGTATGCACAACAATCACGAGGCAATTATTTATCCCTTTACTACCTTGTCGTAGTCGTTACAAATCCAATACATGTATGCACAATAAAGGGCTTATACCATGTCCACAAAATATATAATGTGACTGTTGAACCTTTCCATTAAAATAGAAACTTACAGGGACATACAAGTAAAATACTAAAGATTAATATTGCATCATTTCAAGGCGCAAGGAGATAATTTAAAATCAAACAATGTGAAAAACCTGCACCACATTTTGCAGCTTATTGAATTGTTCGTTGAAACCAGCCTGCTGGGATAGGTACGATTCCACATACATGCAAGCCAGGTATCGCTGCACTCGACATACATGGGTTTATTCTAAAGTGAAGGTACTGCTTTCTATTGGCTTGCTATTCATTAACATTTAGCCAAAATGCTGTAATAAATGAACAGGGAAAAATATGTTGGCACAACTATGAAAGACAAATTTATCTGTCCTATTACACGGCCTCATGCCTCGGGACTCTTACGCTTCGACTTGTACATTGTGTGCATGCTAATGCAAGTTACTTGTCAACTCTAGGGTCTAGACTAGGCCGATAAATCCGTCGTCCGTCCGACTAGTCCGATAAATCTGACGTGCTGTAGCTTTATTTTATTATTCTCTTTTCTTCATTGTTTTCTACTGGTGCTACATGACGACAGTAGGAATAAAATATACCATCAGAGATGGGGAATCCCCCGCCATTGAATGAAAAAGGTCATACATATTCCAGATAATGAGGAGGTGAATTGGAAACAAGACACCATTTGGTCATCATCTCCAAAAAGTTCCCCAGGGGTGAGGAACGTAGTAACCAAAAATAATTGAAATCAGATAAGCGGTTTTCCATTTATTACAAAAAACATTTTTTCAAGATGGCCGCCCAGTCGGCCATCTTGGATCCGGCCACGCCAAAATCAATAGGGTTCTTCCTTTTCAGTGGTACATGTGTGACTCAATTTCAAATCGATATGGCGAAAAACATTTTTCAAGATGCCGCGCCCAGTCGGCCATCTTGGATCGGCCACGCCCAAAATCAATAGGGTTCTTCCTTTTCAGGTGGTACATGTGTGACCCGAATTTCAAATCGATATGGCGAACAGTTTATGAGTATCGCACTCACAGCTATAAATGTTGACGCCGCCCCAGTCGGCCATCTTGGATCCGGCACGCCCAAAATCAATAGGGTTCTTCCTTTTCAGGTGGTACATGTGTGACTCATTTCAAATCGATATGGCGAAAAAACATTTTTTCAAGATGGCCGCCCCAGTCGGCCATCTTGGATCCGGCCACGCCCAAAATCAATAGGGTTCTTCCTTTTCAGGTGGTACATGTGTGACCCAAATTTCAAATCGATATGACAAACAGTTATGAGTTATCGCACTCACAGCTATAAATGTTGACGCCCGGACGGACGGACAGCCGGACGCCCTGGGTGACAACAATATCCCCTTCCGCCACGCGGCGGGGATAATAAATAAAAATGCAACAGAACGTCAGATTATCGGACTACTCTAGACAATTTGTGTCACAAGGTTGTTCTGCACACAAGTTTTCATCGTATCCGGACAGTGAGATTGCTTCGTTTTATGCGCGGAGAGATACGGCCGATGACATGGGCTGGCCTTGCTTGTGATTCATTCGCCGCGGTGCAACATGTCTGCTGCGCTGGTCACGTCACCTCACTAA
The DNA here is from genome assembly GCA_035128595.1 of Eptatretus atami. NCBI lineage: Eukaryota > Metazoa > Chordata > Myxini > Myxiniformes > Myxinidae > Eptatretus > Eptatretus atami. Next base: position 88,322,328 of record CM068953.1, on the reverse strand, counting down.
ATATTTCTGATATCGAGCATATGCAAGTCGAATTTACATTATTGAATTACGAATAGGATTTAGTCTAACCAGTTGTTATTGCCAAGTCTTCCTTCGATGTCCTCCCGATCATCATGAACTCCGGGAATTTCATCGCCATTTTCCTCTGCTTGTCCTGCTTCGGGCTCGAACTGGTAAGGCCGTATTTCATTTCCAGCTGCCTGAACTTCACCTCCCGCGACTACGTTATCCGACATTCTCCATGTGATTCAGACCAAAATCCTTCATTTCTCTCACACTCACTGTCGCTATCAGACAAATCAAAGTCCACGTCATTCATTATGCAAAACCAAATGTTTGATTTTTTTTTAAAGCAGAAATGAACGAACGATTGAGTCGACCAATCGAATGTGGAAACACACAGGAAGCCAATAGATCACGTAGACCACCACCCGAGTAATTTACGTGCAGCCTTTGTCGTCCTGCAGCCTTTGTCGTCCTGCAGTTGACGTCATGTGGGTTACGCCCTTTCAGTAGATTTCGGCAGAATTTTTGGGGCATTCCCGAAGACGTTTGTTTTTTTAATTTTACATTTTACAGAACGAGTATTGTGAAAAAACATTGTCAGATCTGAAATCACGATGAAAAAATCCTATAGGACATATATATATATATATGCAATCAGTACTTTTGGTGGTCATGGGACCTTTAAAAATATATTTCTCTGAACTGCTTCATCAATCGACATGAAACTTCACAATTATGATCCGAGTAGTGATGGGAAATATATGTTTTAAATTTAAACCTGATCGGATGCATGGTCTGGCAGCCAGAATTATTTCATGTTTTGAATCTGGGTTCTGGATTTAAATCAAACTTGGTACAAGTTTGTATAATGATGTAATAATGTGAGTGGAGACATATCTAGTGGTGGCGTGACGTCGAAGAGTGCCTTCTAGTTTATTACTTGCAAAATCGAAGATTTTTCAAGTATATTGGTCAGTCGATTTTGTTATTCTGTCTGTCTATTGCCGACAGGTCACAATTTTAAACCTATCTTCACGAAACTTCACCACATGGTAGAATTTGTCAGCCCCTTTCTACAGGGAAGCCTATTGTTTTTGAGATCAGAAGGTCAACATAGGCCAAAGGTCAACAACTTGAGTAGTATTTCTAAAATCCTCAATTTTAATCCGATTGACTTTAAATTTGAAGAGGATTTGCATATCAGGTCACTGGATTCAACGAACAAGTATTTTTGAGGGCAACATCAGCCAAAAGGACAACATAGGCCTAATTACTAAAATTGTCAATTTGCATCCGATTGTCTTGAAATTTGAAGAGAAGTTGCATATTTGGTCATTGAATTCAACCACCAATATTTTGAGGTCAAATTTGTTTTCATGGATTTTGCAAGTATCGTACTCTGCATGATGTCTTCTTGTTTATGAATCAGAACCTCCATCGTTCCATGACGAGCAGCAGTAAGTCCAAAGTTGAGCGGCTGGGACAGAATCCAAACTGATGGGTCAGAGTTCGGGACATTTGAGAAGAGGAAATGCTTGTGAAGAGGAAATCATCTGTGATGATGGATTCCATGCTTTTGCTTATAATTTGTTAGCTTGCTGGCATGTAGATGAGAGGTTTTTTTTTTCTTCTTCTTCCAATTTCCCCTTCTCTTGAATGTGATAATTGTCTTCCAAGGAGACATGAGGCAGCAGAGGATAAACTAGAGTATCAGAGCATGATTTGAGAATACCAGCACTAATTCCATCTTGAACATCACCGAGTCAGAGTCAAGACTGGAGAGAGAGGAGTTGGGAGTGTGGGGGATGAGGGGAGAGGGGGAGAGAGGGAGAGGACAAAGTGCAGTGGGAGACGAGATTGACAATTAGCCCCGCCTTGCACATGATAGGCCTAATGGTCTATACATTCTATTTTCATAAATATTCAACTTGTTCATAAAAATGCCACTTGACAAAGCTGTTGAGCAGTTATTTCTTAGCATTATAGTAGTCTGCAAGTATATGCATACACCTGCCGGGAAGTGGGAAAGGTTGCTTGTATCTAGAATTCCTTTTTTCTCACTCTTGAGATGCAAGTTGGTGCATTCAAAGATATGTAAAACATTTATTTATTTTCCACAACAAAAATTACAGCAAATTCGCTTAATATCTTTTCTGTTTTTATCAAAAATGACTTTAAATCAGTTTACTTTTGGTAACATGGGTCACTAGTGAAAGATGTGGCAGTTGGAGAAAGTCATTGTCATTCCGAAGTCTCTTTCAACGTCTAGAGCCTGTAATATCTGCATTTTAATGGACAGGCAAGTCCTATCTTCATTACCATCATCCCATTCATCAGTCACAACTTTGTCAGACATCTTGGGCCTCTTGGCTGCCTGAACATCTGCCTACAGCTCACCATCAGTTTGTTCACACGATGTCCCAAAATCTTTGGCCATATCCATTTGCTGTTGAAACTCTTCCATTGACATGTAATTAGGCACAAATATGTTACGGAGGTCATTTCTAGGTACATTGTCCCCTAGTCCTTCACACCCAGACTTCTTACAACAGTTGGAGTTTGTCATCGGCATGACCTACCAGCAACTGTCCAAAAGGTGAATGGTATAAAGCAGACTGTTGTTCCTAGCTATTTAAAGTAATCAAAGGTTAGCATGACCATCCAAAGCTGTGATGTTTCTGCTGCTCAGCAGGGAGCAATAAAATCCCTTCAGATTTCTGATGACACCTTTGTCCGTTGGCAGGGCATCAGCTGACCATTTTGGTGGCAGGAACACAAGTTTGATGGTCACTGTGAAGGTTATTGTATGTGCAGAACTACTGTCTTGAATGAGGGAATTCTTACGGTTCGAGCACTTCAGCTGTTTTTTCAGTATGAAAAAGCATTTTCGGTTTTCGGTGTGAGCACTTCAGCTGTTACTTCACAAATGGCAGATACGTCCATGCATTATCTGAGTTGTAGAAGATGAGCAGTTTTGTGAGATCATGTGGAACACTTTGTAATTTATTTGACGTTCCGATGACCAGAAGATGTTTCTGTCCCTGATATGTTTTCACAAACAAACATTGCAATTGTATCTTTGATCTTCGCTCCCCAATTACAGACACATGACACCATGATTTTTGAAGAATTTATTTATTGAACATTTGAAGAACATTTAATCCATTTTAGTACATACACGAGTATTTTGTCGACTTGCCATTTGCAGATTTCAATGCTTTTACTCTTTCAGGCACGAGTTCTGAAATTTTCTCTTGTGGGATTTCTGCCCAGGCTTCCCGCAAAAGGTTGAGCAATTCTGCCCGTGATGTTGGTTTCTCTTTTCGCATAGCTCAATCAAATATGGTCCAGAGGTGTTCAATGGAATTCATGTCAAGAGACTGACTTGGCCATGGAAGTCACTTGATCCCATTTCTGTCCTGCCATTCTTTGGTCTTTCTGGCAGTGTGGCATGGAGCTCCATCTTCCATGAACAGTGTTGTTTTTGACCATGACAGGGAGACATCGATCCTCAAGGATAGAAATGTGTGTCGTAGTGTTGATGTTGCCAACACACTCCACAAGCTCTGACCGACCAGCACTCCAGATTGCTCCCCACACCATCACTGAAAAACCACCGTGTTTGACAGTTGGCTGCAATCGGTTCAAAGAGAACTCTCGACTGGGAAGTCTCCAGACCCATCCTCGTCCACTCTTAGAAAATTGAGTAAATTGGGACTCATCTGAAAAATATTACAGTTTGCCAAAACTCCAAGGGTCTGGTGGCCATCTCGTCAGCCCACTTCTTTCTCCTTTGAATGTTGGCTGGCTAAAAAAGGTTTTTCTCCTCGCTGCTCTCCCATAGTAGCCCAGTTAATGAAGGTACCACACGGCAGTTCTTGAGCTAACTTGGACCTCTCTGCAACATCTGCTGCTTGCAACGGGAGTTTTCTCAATGGACCGGCTTGACAGCTCGAAGACACCTTTCTGAGGGCCCAGATCGACCAGAACGAGGATGATTCCTTGCACTGGTGAATTGCACAATCACCATTGACCGTAGAAAGCGGAATGCCAAGGTTGAGCTCTCTAACGCTGGCCAACTCCACCTAAAGTGGTCAACAATTTTCTCGAAAATCGGAAAGTTTGTGTGCTCCCTGGGTTGAGGCATAGTTAGTTGTCGTACAAGTCCTAGGAACTCGTTTCTGCAAAGAAATAGTCAAATATTAGTACAATATCACTGAGTAAAACTGAGTTGTACAAATGAAATGAAGAAATTTATGGTGTCTATTTACTTCTGTGATGTCTTTGTAAATGGTTCATCTTTGAAAGTGTCAGGAAGACTAGAAACTACAGACGTTCAAATACCCACTCCCTTCTGTGTTGAAGATGTTGGACTCACTCTTGGAGTAGTTTTTGCAAAGTGTCTGTTCTATTTGTCTGTTGTGGCAAGATCAGTGTGAACTTTATTCCATTACACACATAACGCATACATGTGGGAGGTTTGGGGGGGGGAAGGGGTGGCACATTGATTTATTAAGCTTAAGTAAACTGGTTGCTTCTGATTGTTGACTTTGCTAAGTATGCTCTGCATTGCTAAGTCAATGAAGAAGAAATCTGGTTGATGAAGCTTGACAACCTGGATGTAAATTAAATATTGGTGTAGTTACCATAGTTGTTTTGAACATGGTTTCAGATTTGAGTACTGTCGGACCCTGCGTATTCACGGTCAATAAAATGTGACCTGCTTCTACATTCGCAGCCCTGTGCTTTGCATATTCACGGGGTTTTTTTCACGGTTTTTCGTGGGGTGTTTTTTTGTGTGTTTTCGTGGGGGTTTTTTGCGGTTTCTCGTGGGTGTTTTCATGATTTTTTCACGAGATTTTTTTAATTTTACCTTATGAATCACAAACCGCCGGGAACCTATCCCCCTTTTTCCCATTGAAACAATGCCCTGACATTCATGACATTTTCCATGAACTTATCCCCCGAAAATAGCAGGGTCTGATAGTACACAGAAAACTCACTGGTCAGAAGTCTGACTGACCCTTTCTTTCTGCCTGTGTTTGTCTGTCTGTCTCTGTGGGGTTTTTTTTCTCCTTTTATCAGAGTTCCACCCAGGTGAGCCTTGGAGAGGACTACAAGTCAGTGATGCAGAGCAAGAAGTTACTGGCATGACGGGGGTTTCAGTCTCCGTGAATCGGCATGACCGCTGCCTCTTCACAGGTGTTAACTCTGGTTTGTATGACACAATAGTAGTTTTGTTGGAATATGATATTGAACATTAAGTTTAAGGGTGTTTTGGGAGTTTTTTTTGTTTTCATATTTGAGGCTTGTGGGACAGCTAGTTCGAGTACACTGGCGGATCAGGATGCAACAGGACAAAAGGAACAGCAGAGAGAGGGGGGAAACACCAACAGCAGAGCCGAAGGCCAAGATAGAGAGAGAGGCGGACAAACAATGGGTGTAGGGAGGAATTAGGGGGCAGGAGAAGATGCATGGAGTGGACAAGATGGATACAGAAGGAAATTCTCAGGAGTAACAGAAGACCAATAGTCTTATTAACATCATAGCATTTTGAGTTTTTAATTGAAATTAAAAAATGGTTTTACCTTTTTATTTTATTTTATTTTAACTTTCATACAAATATCCGACAATTTTCCATTACCCCACTATACCACGTATCGCTCAGTGGATATGTGAAAACATTGTGACTTTGGGTACAATCATCAAATTTGGCACACAGCTAGGGCATATCCAAAGGAAGATTTTTCAACTGCAGGGCCATTGCAGTTTATATATCTATTTTTTCCAGTAAGGGAAATTGTTGTCATATTTCAAAATGGCCACAATTCCATTCTTATTTTTACTGTAATTTCGTAGATTACAGAGTTGAGCCATCAAAACTTTATTTAGTTGCACTTTCCACTTTATTAACACTCGTACTGCTGAACAGACATGACATAAGATCATGCTAATTGTCTGTTTGATTTTTAAGGAGTCAATTCCTTTATCACTGGAAGAGTTGTCCATCACATGTCCCATCCACATTTGTCCTGTTTCTTCTTCCACCTCCACTCACTCGGAGGTGGAAACTTGGGAGTAGCAGTCGTTATTTGGGCCCACCAATGGTCAGCCTGGTGTGCAACTCTCTTCACATGCTGGATGAGTGCTGTCTTCGGTGGGGGGAGGCGATCCAGCGTTATACCCTTTTGAGTGAAGAGCCATTTGTGAGCTTGGTTGATGCACTCCTTACTGATATTACGGTCATACATCCAGATCACAAAGCACTTCGGTGACTTTAGCCAGTCCTCTATGGACTCTGGTGTAGCACTCAAAGCACAAAGCTAGTGTGACTTCATTGTAGGCTTTCCAAGTGTCCCATGCAGTCTACTTCCCTATACCTCGAAGAATGACACTGTCATACCCAGTGAATGCATGGAACATTGGAAAAGTGACACTCCGGTCAGGCCCCAGTGTCCGTGCCATTGAGTGACCTGCAAATAACTGAAAGGTCTTCGCAGTTCCAAAGACAATCCAAACCTCAGGGATGTTCAGGCGCTGGGCTGACGTCGCTGCTAGAATGACCACATTTGTGTCAACTGTACGTATTGACACCTTGGTATGCTCTTGCTTCACAGCATCTTCCACATGGAGCATGATTAGTGTATCGGCCTCCTCGTGACTGCATGGAGCAAGACTTGACACATGTTGAGGGTGCACACATAGGACATCCGAGTGATGGTTTGCTGATGACTTCCTTGATGGTGTCCATGGCTGCTGCTCGGGTTGCTTAGAATTACAATAGCTCCACGTTGTTGTCATCAATTTGAAGAAACTCACTCCAGTTTTGAGTAACGAAACTGCTTGGCTATATACGAGGCCCATCTAAAAAGTAATGGGACTGAGCCTGCGTGTGTTCCACTTACACAACTTGAATGAACGGGTTGCGTCACAGTCTTTCGCAACATTCCAGCAATATATGATTGGTGATGGTTGACTGCGCTCATTGTGTGATTTTTTACAGGTTGTGCTTTACATGTTGTCTAGTCTGAGTCGGCGCGCTATGAGTAGTGAGCAGAGAGCCAATCTGAAGTTTCTTGCCAAGCTTGGCAAAACACCTTCCGAATCCTTCGCAATGCTGCATCAAGTCTACGGGGAAGAAACAATGTCACGTACACGTGCGTTTGAATGGCACAAGAGGTTCAAAGAGGGACGGGTGGAGGTTGAAGACGATCCACGGTCTGGAAGACCTTCAACGAGCAGAACAGCAGACACCATCGAGCGTGTGAAGCAGATGGTGAGTTCCATCAACATCAACAATGGTTCCATCGACAAGGACACTGTCTGGGGCATCATCACTGAAAATCTCGAAATGCGCAAGGTGTGCGCAAAGATGGTCCCAAGCTGTTGTCCGAGTACCAGAAACAGCAAAGGTCACTGTCTGTCAAGACATTATCGAGCGCCTCGAGGACGATCCAGACCTGCTTGGGAGAGTCATTACTGGCGATGAATCATGGATATTCGAATACAATCACGAGACCAAACAGCAGAGTCGTCAGTGGAAAAGTCCAGCATCACCAAGACCAAAGAAAGCAAGGAAGTCGAAGGTCAAGGTGATACTCATCGCGTTTTTTGACATTAAGGGCATCGTCCACTTTGAGTTTCTACCACAGGGTCAAACAGTGAATCAATCCGTGTACAAGGAGATCCTCCGGCACCTCATGAAATCAGTCCAGGACAAGAGGAGGGATCTGTGGGAGAACAACGCCTGGGTGCTCCACCATGACAACGCCGCTGCTTAGAGTGCCCTGAGCATCTGACAGTTTCTGGCGGAGAGGAACGTGCCAACTCTGGAGCAACCCCGTATTCGCCAGACTTGGCCCTTGTGATTTTTTCCAATTCCCAAGCTCAAGGGGTGATCAAGGTGACCCGATTTCCTGATGTGTAGGCCATCAAAAGGGCCGTGACGACGGAGCTCCAAAGGATTCCAGAAGAAGCCTTCCGAGGGTGCATCGAAGCGTGGAAGAAGAGAATGGACAAGTGTGTGAGACTGGAGGGAAACTATTTTGAAGGGACAAGCTGTGATTTCAATATATTTTTTGGAAAAATTGATTGGCTTGCTTAATCATCAAATGTCTCGGCAGGGCCAGGTTGCAGCATATTAATGATGGCAGTCCCATCAATAATAATGACCTTTGCAGTGGGAGTGGTGGTACTCGTTCAGAGACCAGATCTTCCAAGCAACCCACCAGTTGAGGTTTCATTCCCATTCTCAGCTTGCACTTGTGATAAGGCTTGTGGGAATGCTTGGTTTTCATGCTGAAAGAACTTGTCCAGGTCTCCATCTCTTATCTGTGATGCAATGTACATGCACAGCCTTGAGAAAATAAAAGTCACTTTTCAAGGAAGACAGCTGCAGCTGTCTTCTTGACTTCTCTTGGATTGAAGGCCGATTGAGGAAGGTGAGGTCATTTTTCTTGATGGCATCAGTGATGGGCTTTGCTTGGTTGACAAGGTGCTCTTTGATATTGGTGCCAAACTGCTCCAGTCCAAGCTTCTCAATCTTGTGAACAGTGTCTATGACAGCAGGATTGACAAGGTCTTTGCTGTCCAGTACAAGGTGTTCACCACTCGCTGTTATCACTAAATAAATGATCAAAATATCTTTGATGGCATCTGTTAACGATTTGACATCTCACACAAATACCATCTCTGGTGTACTCTCACAAATATCGCATATGTACAAATACACAAATTATATTTCTAATTGCTTCGTCATATTTCTCACATCTGTACAAGCATTTCAAGCCATCTTGGGCCCTAATAGACAGATCATTGTTGAAACTATTCATAGTATGCACCATGAGCTTAATCGCAATAAAACTAGTTGGTGATCTTCTTGGGAATGGCTACTGCTATTGTTATTGGCAAAATCAGTGATGGCCCTATAGCTGAAAAGTTTCCTTTCGGCATGCTCTCCAAGCTGGCCAAATTTCGCGCTCATTTCATTAAAGTCACAATACCCCCAAAATTTGTCACATACAGAAAGTATCTGCTGGGTGAGTAATGTACAGTGGGTTGCAAAAGCCAATAATGCCACATTTAGATGAACTAGTACGGGCCCGTAGGGGCGGGCCCGTAGGTGCGTGCCCGTAGGTGAGTGCCAGTATGTGCAGCCCTCTCTTCGCCCTTCTCTGCCCCTCTCCTCGAGCCCCCTCTCTCACCCCCCTCTCTGCTCCCCTCTCTCTCGCCGCCTCGTCTCTCGCCCCCACTTCATCCCCCCTTCAATCCCCCTCTCTCGCCCCCCTCTCTCGCCCCCTCTCTCGCCCCCCTCTCTCGCCCCCTCTCTCGCCCCCGCTCTCTCGCCCCTCTCTTCTCTGCCCCCTCTCTCTCTCCCCCTCCTCTCTCGCCCCTCTCTCTCGCCCTCTCTCCTCTCGCCCCCTCGTCTACTCTCTCCC
>CM068953.1:88284526-88294714 GCA_035128595.1 Eptatretus atami | reverse complement strand
ACAATTAATTCACTGTCCACAACGGAAAGTACTATTGATCAGATAACCTTTATTCTTAACATGGTACCACGGAGTCCAAAGCGCTGAGATGGTATACATCCACAATGATTTGCACTAAGCTAAGATTACATTTCCTGGCATTTATATGCTTTAGTGGGAGTGGAGGGGGCTGATAAGCATTAGGCAAAAGAACTCCAACTGCAATACGTGTCCACTAGGTGGAAGAGAATGATATAATCATGGCAAAAGTTGCAGTGTTATCAACCAGGTCACTTTGTTTCATAGCAAGACATTCCTTTTATCAACATTTAGGTCAAAAGACTCTTGGGTAAAGGGAAACATAACTGACAGCCAATTCGACTTATAGCATATAAATTAAATTTATAAAGCACCAGCAACAATTATGATTGAGAGTACATGAATATACTTACTTTTTTTCCCACACCACCGACCCCCAGCCCGCAACAATATATATATATATATATATGTATGTGTATATGTATATATATATATATATATGTATATATATATATATATGACACATTTATTAGTGTTGTTAAAAAATGTAATGAACATCATAAATACTATGTTTAACACATGGTTGGAAAGCACACATATCGGAGATTATGCTAAGATATAACACAGTTAGTTAAAAATTACATCTGACAATTGGGGCTGATTGGAATTGTTGCATTCACGAATCAGCATATTGTTCATTACTGCATGCAATGTGTCTTGAGCAATGGTGTGGATGGTTGCCTTCAATTCTTCAATACATGCAGGTGAATTCTCGTCTGTAGGTCATAGCTCTCCATCATTCAAAACTTTCAGGCATTACCTGCAACACTGGGGGAAAAAAAATATATTAGCTCCACCCTTACTGCTTCCCACCAAAATGATGACAGACGTGTTAGATATAAATGCCCCACCCTGTATTTCCTCCTGCCTTTATCCAACAATCTTATTCTCACCATTCCTTTTTCCATCTTCATTAATATTTGCAACGTTTTTGTCATTCATCCTCTTAATGTGTTTGCTTAACTTGTAATCTCTTTGTCACTGTTATTCTTCCTTCCCACTTACTTCGTCCCTGCCTTAGATTGATGGCTCAACATTGCGCACTTTGTGCATGCAGCATGGGCCTCTTATAACCTTCCATCTGAATTTAGCCCAAGGCAGCGCTCTTGTCCACTATTCATCCCGTGAAGAGGCTGCCAAGGCCCAGAAATCTCTACACATGTGAGTGTTGTATATAACATAGGCACCTGGCATGTTTTCCTTCAATCGTTTGATTTCTATTTTTTTTTAATCGAGTTATTTTTGTATACAGAGTCAAGGTTAGTGGAAGCGAGAACACGGAATGGATCAGGATGCAACAGAACAAAAGGAACAAGAGAGAGAGAGAGAGAGAGAGAGAGAGAGAGAAACACACCAGAGTTGAAGGACAAGATCGAGGGAGACTTGATAAATAATGGGTGTGGGGAGGAATGGGGTGCAGGAAAGGACACGTAGGATGGTTAGGATGGATACAGAGAGAAACTCCCAGGAAGGAAAAACTGGAAATTTGTATGGGAGGTTAACGGGGGTAGAAAAGATTATGGTTTTGGATTGGGGATGATATGAGATGGTGATGAACAACTGTCTTGAAGACCTCGAGGGAAGAATAAGATTGATTAGAATGTGAAAGATGGTTCCACAGACGTGAAAAAAGAGGGACAAATGAGGGGAGGTGAGCAGTGACCCTGGATTTTGGCAGTTTCACCAGAAGGGGGTTGCTGATGGACCATGTGCACCCTGCAGGAACCTGGGGAGTGAGAGGGTGGGGGGGCAAAGCACGAAAAGAGCAGAGGGTGCAAGACCAGAAAGGAGGCGGTAGAAGATAGACTACCCAACTGTCTGCGATGAGAAAGCGATAGGCCTGTAGATTCAGCTTCAGCGTGGGCGATTGCAATGATCTTGAAGGCCTTGATTTCCATGGCATAAAGTTGAGCAAGGTGTGAGGCAGGGGAGCCAGCCCAGAAGGGAGAGCAGTACTCCATCACGTTGTGGATTGAAGGCCTTGTAGATTGATAGGAGTTCAGGTGTGCCAAGGAAGGACTTTGCATGATGGAGGATGCCCAGTCTGCAATTGGCTTTGGAGGCCAACTTTTAAATGTGGTTTGCCCAAGAACGATTGTGGCTGATGATGAGACCTGGAGCGTGAGTGAATGAACTTCCTCAAGAGTATTGTTGAGAAAGTAGAAGGGAGGGTTTGTTAGATGGTGAGAAAGAGAGTGATACTGTATATGTAGAGATAGAGTTGTCAGGATTGAAAGACCTATTCCAAGTATTTGACCATCTTTTGATTTTGTCAAGGTCTGGAGAGAGGGAAAAGGCTGCTGTCTGCCTTTATAAAAGATGAGCGATTGTCACAGCAGAGGGTGGAGTCATAAGCAAATAGATAAAGGGGATTTTCCAGAGAGTCAGAGAGATCATTTATGAAGATCAAGAATAGGACTGGATCCAGAACACTGCCTTGGGGCACTTCAGCTTTGACACTGAGAGAAGATGAAACTATTCTGTTGAGTGCCACACATTGCCTACGAGAGTGGAGGAAGTCAGTAAACCATGTGTGGAGTTGACCTTGAATGCCATCTGCAGAGAGTTTGGAGAGCAAGGCGTGATGTCAGACACTATCGAAAGCTTGAGATATGTCGAGAGAGACTGCCCTCATCTCATATCTGACATTGAGGGCTCCATCCATTGTTGGGTGAGTAGAAGTAGCCCGTCCAAGGTAGAGTGACCTGGTCTGAAACCAAATTAGTGATCTGAGATGAGGCTGTTGGAGAAAGAGAAAAGATTTCATGTGAACTGCGATTGTGAAGTTGATGATTGGAAGTAAGCTGATCGGTCTTTTGTTAAGGGGATCAGTTTTTGCACCTTTTTGTAATGCTGTGTTCTTGGCTGATTTCCAAGCAGATGAAAGATGATCTATGGTAGATAACAGGGTGAAAAGGGCAGAAAGAGAATGTGCAAGAGCAGCAGAACAGGTGTTTAGGACATGTGAGCTGATGCTGTCTGGTCTAGTTACAGAATCAGAGTTGAGGGTTGCCAGAAACCTCTCCACTTTCTCAGGTGCAAAAGACACAGAATGCAGGAGCCGTTGTGTATGATTGGGTAGGATGGATACAGATTGAAAAGGGTTGGGATGGAAAAGATTTGGAAGCAAAAACAGAATTGAAGCGTTCGGCCTTCTTACGAGCAGTGTCGGCTGTGGTGCCATTTGAAGTGAGGGAAGGAATGGAAGGGCAGCATACTCCAGAGGGAGTCCAAGGCACCGCCAGGTTTTGGAGAAGTCAATCTTGAGATTGGACAGATATTGTTTTCTGGTTCTCCCGAGTGAAGAGAAATGGCAGTTTGCAGTCCCTGGCAATCTGCCTGATTGACGTGCCAGATTTGCCGGCACTGAGGTAGCTCTCCAAGAATAGCCAGAGAGATGTTGACTCTCACAAGCACATGAGCAGATGAAGCCTGTTCAAGCCCAGAGGAAGCCATGGCACTTCAGCGAAGGACTTATGCGACTCCATACATGGGATTGCCCAAATCCGTATACTTTCCGACTCGTATTTCTCCCAATAGCAAATCCTCCCTTCTGGACTTGGTGATGACAAACTTCCCTGCAAATGTCACATGCTTCCTTACCACTGACACCGCTCTAATGCATGTGTACACCCACTCGATCTCAACGTTCGCCCCTATCCGGTCCTACACTTTTGCTCTGACAAAAGGTGAAAATAGGAAAGAGAAGAGAAAAAAAGAGAAAAGGTAAGATAAATAAAAATACAATAAAATTAAAGGAGAAAAACAGATAGTGAAGGGCTTGAAAAGTTGTGAGAGAAGGAAAGTCTAAATTAATGAAAAGTGCTTGTTAATCCCATGGGAGCCAATGTCCCGATGCTGAAGATGAGAAATTGCTCATGCTTGCAATTTTCTGTGGTGTTGAAATGGCGGAAGATACCGTACACCACTGTGTGTACGGTATCAGTCCTGTTAGTTCCTACATCAAGTAAGTATTCATGGAAATGATGGCCCCAGTCGTTGCCGACTTTTGTTGCTTTTTTTTTTTTGCATACCTAGTCGAGACTCGTGTAAGAGCTAATACACAGAAACATATAACAGGGCAGGAGAGGGAAGCACAAAATAGTGGAGAACAAAGACAATAGGATATCTGTGGAAGGGAGAGGGATGGGGTATACAAGATGGACATTACAGGGACTTTCAGGAAGGAAAGCAGGGAAAAGTGGTGAGGGAAAAAAGTGGTGTTTTATTTGAGGGAAAAGTGGTGAAAATAAAAACTGATGGTAATAAGGAGAAAATACCAATAAACACGATTGTGCACATAGACGGGAAGACGGGTAGGCCTCAGGGAAACCTGATAATGACAAGACCGACAAAAACTCACCAAATAGCACAAGTTTTGAAACAAAACTGAACTAGGAACACAAAGTAAACACAGAGGCAACAAAGTAAACAGTCAAAACGTGACAAACAATGACCGGAAACTTATCTTTGAGAAAGTCAGCAGAGACACTTGAGAGAACCAACCGTCACCTCAAAAACCGGAACCGGTGTACATCTTACAGAGAGTGCACGTGATTCCATAAATAACATTCACAGAGTTGAAGTCAGTGATCAGTGACTTTAATACCGCTTTTTCATCCTGAGATCAAATTGATTGTCTTGATGAAAGGGCAGGTGTTGCAGTGATGCTATGAACACTTAAAATTCCTGGTGGGAGGTCAGAGAGATGATGGTCTTTAGGCCTAAGTCACATTTGCTCTACGGCTAGGATACGGCGGCCGTACCCCCCTCCCCCCCCCCCCCCGAATTGACAGAAACGTGCGGCCGGCGCAGAGGTTTCTGAGGTGGCCTCAAGGTGGCCCTACACCGTATAGCTATCTTTTACAGGCCGTAGGGGTCGCCGTGGAATTGTAGCGCGGAGTTATAACTTTTTTCACTTCTACGTTGGCCGTAGCAATTCGACAAGCCAAGCTGTGACGTAGATGTGTTCCACGTCGACCGTACGTAGGGCGTACGGTGGGCTTGCGTTATTCGTGCGGCTGCCGTAGGTCTTATCAATGAAAAATGAATTTTCCCAACCCCCAAAAAATTACGGCGGCCGCACTATTTCCATGGTCGCCGTAGGGTAGTCCTAAGGCGTCCCTGTGTTCAACGTACGGTGGCCTTGCGGTCTGTGTGACTACCTGCGGGCAACGCAGGGTCGACGCCGGTTCCCCTACGCCCGCCGTGCATCCTACGTACGGCCTCCGTGGCAGTCTGCGTCGACCGTGCGTCCACTGTGCGCTACCGCTAGAGATTGGAGTATAGGTGTTTGCCTATACAGTGGTGCCCCAGAATCCCAATTTAATTCGTTCCAGGAGGCTGTTCGGATTGCAAAAAGTTTGGATTCCAAAACTATTTTCCCAATAAGAAATAATGGAAAGTGAATTAATCTGTTCCTGGACCCCAAGAAAACCCACTTCAAGACACTTTCAACTGAAATTCCCCATGTTTAAGGTAAAATAAGATGAGTAAATGACCTTCGGTGGCGGTGTATTGTATTGTAAACTGGTACAATCACCACATCCAAAGGTCCACACAGGCTCGTGCTCCGGCCTGGGTTCCGATCGCTCACGCATCTGCGAGAGCGCTGCCCCCAGGGCAGCTCATAAAACATGATGCCCCCAGAACCACTCACTTTCATCAAACGCATCGGCTGAGGTAATCATGGATATTCCAAATTACAACCGGTTTTCTGTGAAATTAAATCCTTGCCCGACAGTCCGTCACACCACGTGATCGGATTGCTTTTTGTTATTAATTAAAACACAAGATGAGTAAAAAAAAACAACAGCACAAATCAAGGTGAAAACACGAGGTAAAGTAGCGATCGACACACGAGAGATGCTTTCACGAGTACTTCCACCGACGAACTGAATGAACAAGCGCGAAGATGCGGGTCGAACAGGGGGGGAGACGCACGTGAACAAACATGAAGCCACGTTGTGTTCGGTTTTTGAAAATGTGTTCGGTTTTTAGGGCAAAATTTTCTCGAAAAAATTGTTCGGATTCCAATTTGTTCAAACAATGGGCGTTCGGATTCTGGGGCACCACGGTACTCCAAACTGGTATATTCAGTTATATATATATATTATAGTTATAGTATATTCAGTTATATATACTGGTTATTCCGAAACTGTTATATTTTTATTTCAGTAAAAAAAAAGAACTGGTATATATACCACTCGTTACCGTCCGTCTGGCCGCACGTTCGCCTTAGGCCCCCCTGCGGCACCTTGCGTCTGCCTTGAAAATTATATGGCCGCCGCAGGGACGCCATAAGGTCACCGTGCGACATCAAATCAAAGACCTACGGCACCCCCACGTTTTCGGTCTCCACAATTTCTAAATACGCCGGCGGCTCCACGAAAAAATAAAACATGTGTGACCTGCTAAGCATTGTGTGGACCGTGGAAATACTGCGGCCGCCCTATAATTGCTAGTGGCCGTAGATTTTGTAGACCCTACGGCCTCCGTGCCAAATGTGACTTAGGCCTTAACCAGGTAATTTCACATATTTCTCTACCACTTGAAAGAAATGAGAGATGGTTGTTGGAAAAATCTAAGTGGTTTCAGGATTGTTCTATAAAAGCTTCAAGCTCCTCTGGATGATATTGTTGACTTAAGGTTGATGGGATGGTTCTTCCGGGTTTTTTTATTTTTTTTGTAAAGCCATCTCTGTCGATGCTGCAGGGGCATTTGTAATGTTTCGCCTTTTTCTAAGTATGTATTGGGCAATTTAAACATTTTCATTCACTTGTCCTCCTCAGGTGTGTTCTGGGAAATACGACTATCGTCGCTGAGTTTGCTGGGGATGAAGAGGTATCCCGGTTTCTCACACAAGGCACACTTTCCATGGGGCCAACTGCCTCCCCTTGGCCCATAGGTCAAGGCCCCAGAGCAACAATGCAGGGTCCTGGTGTCCCAGCTGTGTACGGTCGCTCAAACGGGCTAGCGCTGAGTATGTGGAATGCGCGTTCCTCACTCGGCACCACCTCACCTTCACTCTGGGGTCCAACATCCCAGTTTCTAGGTGATAGTCTCTGGGGTAGTTCTTCTGGAAAAGGTTCATTGGAGGAGTCAGGCATGGTGGCTACCTTACTTCCAGGTGATCTTTTGGGAGGAAGTGATTGTTTGTAAAAGGGCATTGCACTTGAACAAATAACTCATTGCCCTTGCTGTAAAGCCCACACTACTATTATTTCTGGGTTTGTTTCATCCAATTCTACTACGTTTTATTTTGTTTTGTTTTACATCATTTGGAGGGTTAGGTAATTGTTTCTCAAGAGTACTGTAGATCAACAGTTTTAATTTTTTGTGGTGGTGTTTGTCCGGTATGTTTACTGAAGCATATCGTCTTAAATACTTGAATCGTGCAAGCCAATGCTGAAATGTGAAAAAAAGAAAATCTTCCAAGATGTTGTTTCTCTTCAAAAGGAGGTACATTTGTCTTTTATTCCATGCTGTGCAAGCCCACGTGGAATTGTGTACAATGTTGTTGCTGCTTGATGTTACAGCTTCTTTCTTTGCACTGATTTATGTTTCGGCTTTTTCCTTATCAACGCAATACGGGGAGTAGCAAGCAGTACTCGTGTGAATGTTTACTGGAGGTTACCCTTCACTGAAGATAACTTTGCATCTCATCGAAGATGTTTTATCTGTTTGATATCCTTTATTCGATTTAAACATGCAGAAATTGTATTTGTACCATTTTGCTAGTGGCAGTTAAAAAAAAAAAAAAATTGAAGAAAAAATATTGAGGATGTTCCTCAGCTAACTGCAAGGTGTGTGTGTGTGTGGTGTGTGTATGTCTGCGTGTGATGTATGTATGTGTGGCGTGCAACGTGCGTGTGTGTGTTAGTGTGTGTGTCTTGCGTGCGTGCCACGCGGTGTGTGTGTTTTTGGGGCAAAGTGCTGGATTGTGGCGATGCTGACTGTGTGCCAGAATGGCTTTTTCAGGTTGGTGCTCTGAGGATTGGGCAGAATATTTTTTCTGAAACTGCCGGCCGATCTGCAGCCTTAGGCAATCTTTCAATAAAAACATAACTTGTTGTTAAAAATAATGTTTAAAGAAAAAAAAGAAAAAAAAAACTAAAAATATTCGAAATACAAAAATAAAAAAATATCCGTCAAGGTGACGATGTACATGTGGTGTTTACAGGTATTTTTAAAATAGCAAATGTTTACTATTCCATCACATACGCAAGAGAGAAACAGAGGTGTGGCATTTTGCCTTTGTCATTGCGCTCATAATTCCAGTGTTTTTTTTTGTTTTTTTTTAACATGACTGGAAACAATGGTTCTTTGTCCTTTGTTCATTTGAAACACTGACCATCCGTCACCATGTGTGGTGTTCATTTTTCAGTGTTTGTACATTTCTTCTTGCTGTTCCTTGACATCTCACTGACGATAGTCCCCTCTCACTCTCCCTGCTCTCTGCCTCTTTCCTTCCTCTTTTTCGTTATATTTCCCTTCAGTCTCCTTCTTTTTTCTTCTCCTTCGAGCTTTTTATCTTGCTTTACTTCTTGTCTCTTCTGTGATCTCTCTCTTCTATCTGGTTCATTCTCTTTTCTTCTTTCTTACTTTTCCCTTTTTTTTAAATTTCTATCTTTCTTTTTTTTCTTTTCTTCTTCTACAACTTCGTTTCTTTCTCCTCTTCTTTTAGTGCTTCTCCCTTTTCACTCAACTTGTTCTTTTCTCTTTCTTTTCCTTTCTCTTCTTTCTTCTCTTTCTCTTCCTTTTCCGCTTCTGCTTCTCGGCCTTTTCTTGATCTTTCCTTATCCACTTTCTTTCTACTCTTTTTTCTCTTTTTCTCTTGCCTTTCCTCTCTATTCTCTTTTTTTCTTTTTCTTCTTTTTTTCTCTTCGCTTCTGTGCTCTCCTACTTTCTTTTTTCTATGTCTTTATCCCTTTCTCTGCTTTCTGCTTTCTCCTTCTCTTCTTTCTTCCTTTCTCTTCTCTTCTTTTATTCCCGTCCTTCCTCTCTCTTTTCTTCTCTCCTCTGACTTTTTTCTGCCTACTTTCTTTCTCCCGTTGCGTTTTTCTCCTTTTCTTTTCGAGATTGTTTTCTTTCTCTCTTTTCTCTCTTGCTTCTTTCTTTTCGTTCTTTGCTTTACTTCTTCTCTTCTCTCTTCTTTTTTTTTTCTTTTTTTTCTTCTCTCTCTTTCTGCTCTCTATATTTTTTTCTTTTTTGTCTTCCTCGCTATTACTTTGCTTTCTTTCTTCTTTCTTCTCGCATCTTTCTCTCTCCTTCCTCTTCTCTTTCCTTTTCATTTCTCGCTTCTGCTGACTCCTATCTTTCATTCCTGGTTATTCTTTCTTCTCTCCCTATCTCTCCTCTTTCGTACTCTCTTTCTTCTTTTCTCTTTCTTTGTTTTAATCTTTCTGCTTTCATCACTCTTCTCTTCTCTTGCCTCTTTGCTTTCTTCTTTTTTTCATCATCTCCTGTTGTTTCTTTCGCTTTCTCTTTTCTTCTCTCTCGGTTTTTTCTTTCTCTTCTGTTTTCTCTGCTCTTTCTTTTTCTTTTCCTTTTCGTTACGCTCTCCTTCTTGTTCGCCTTTTTCTTTTTCATCTCTTCTTTCTCTCTTCTCTCCTTCCTCTTCTCTGCTTCGTTCTATTATTCTCTCTTCGCTTTCTCCTCTCACTTTTCTGCTCTTCTCTTCCGCTCTTTCTTCTCTTCTTCTGCTCTTGTCTCTCTCTTTCCTTTCTACTTTTTGCTCTTCGCGCTTTGTATTTCTTCCTCCTTTTTTTTCTTCCTTTTCTTCTTCTTTTTGTTTCTCGCTTCTCTCTCCTCTTCTTTCTTTCTTCTGTTCTCTTTTTTCGTTCCGGTTGGTCTTCTCTCTTTTCGCTCTTTTCTCTTTTGTATTTCTTTCGATGCTGCTTTCTCTTCCGTTTCTATTCTGCTTCTCTTATTCTTTTCTTCTCTTGTCTTTCATGTCTTTTCCTTCTTTGTTGTTCTTTCTTTCTATTCTCTGCTCGTTGTTTTTCTTCTCCTGTACCTTCTTCATTCTTTATCTTCTTCTGCTCTCTTGATTCTCTTTCTTTCCTCCTTCTTTTTCTTTTTTTTTCTGCTGTCGAGACAGTTAAGAAT
>CM068953.1:88266731-88277270 GCA_035128595.1 Eptatretus atami | reverse complement strand
ACCCAATTGGTCTTTATTCGACCCCTCGCAGCCAAGGGGTATAGTCGAGCTGGGGGGTCAGAGGTCTTGTCGGGGTACCTGACGAGTTCGGTGCGACTTGCGTCCGCGACTGCACGTGTGGCGACCTGGTCGGGGAGCTTGGATGGTGGTAGCGGATCCAGGGTCGCTCCTTGAAAGAAGGCCAGCGGAGACTCCAGGCTGAGAGCTCCAGCAATGATGACAGTGCACCCAAAACTGCTTCCAAAGAACTACTCCCTCCAAAGAACTTCAAAGAACTCTTCAAGAATCCCCAGGGAACGCAAGAAACTTCTCTTGAAACTCTGAACTCTCCAAACTCGAACGAAGCACACGAACTCTCCACATCACCCAACAGCTACCCACTGAGCGGTCGCGTCGTCCTTTTTTCGACCGCTCTGAGTGGGGCGGGGCCTTGGGCGCGATCCGCCCTGCATTGCGTACAGGGACCTCCATGGGTCATGCGAGCGGGAAACCCCGCCCCTCTACGCCGTGTTTGTACCCCTCTTGCTAGGAGAAACAACAATTCTGCCTCGTGGCCGTTGGAATGCAGGACCAATTCGAGAAGTCGAATCAACACTCGAGGACCTCGCCTCGTATGCTCCGGCCGCGAGGCGAGGGGCGCAAGTGCTGAAAGACTCTGGTGGGCCGCAAGTGGAGGGATCTGGAGATTTAAATAACCTAACTTGATCTTATATATTATCCTGATGTTGTGGTTTCGTGTCGCGCTATCTTTTCGACTTTGTTCTGCGCTACGAGTAACGTGATATTCGCTTACACTATCTCAAAAAGCCATATGAGGTGCATGGTACAAAAAAAAAGTAAATAAAATCGTTTCCTGAAACAGTGAAATCGTATTCACTTTACTGCATTAAAGTTAAAAATTGCTACGATACTCTTATGCATCAGTTCCTTTCTCAACACACCCACCCCAAACATGTCGCGCAGGAGCGCGGGTATATGTAGTAAAGATAACTCCGCAGCGGCACGTACATTTAATTCCCATTAGGACTAGGGACGGGACCCTAACTAGAAAACACACACTTACCGCATATAACTGAGCTATAGGCACTCTGGCTGTTGTGTGCAGTAAGCTTCCAAATTCTTAACACTACCCCCTCCCCTTTTTAACAGACTCGTCCCGAGTCGTCAAATTTGTGCTAATGACCAGCATGTGTAAGTTTTTCCCCTCGTACAATTTACCTGCGGATCCTTGAGTGCCGACATTTTTTCTACATGCTTCCAAAATAAATAACCTTAGTGCGCTGCGTAACTTAAACGAACAGACTCATACAGAACGAACTTAACTAAATTTGCCGGCGCGAACACAGACACACAGGTGGTTAAATAACTATTTACAATCTTAAAACTTATCTATTTACACTAACATGGCCCAGGACCGGTGATCTATGGAAGAAAAAGTCACAAACCAAAGTCATTGGTGCAAAACAGAACAAGAAAATGGATGCATGGCTGCACAAACGCAGTATTGTGGTGCGGCTGCCTGCAGGGCAGTCCTTTGCAAACACTGGCGATTGGTCCTGGCGCACATGGCATGGATGGTGACACCAGTGGCAATGGCAATACAGGGTAGCAGGCATGGGGTTATGGGCAAAAGGCAGGCAAATCAGGCCCATGCAAGGCAAGGCAATGCCGGACCAGGCCGATTGTAGCACACACAAGCCGGCATAAGAGCTGCCAGCTCTGGTCTGCGTCCGTGAGGTTGTGTGGAGGGAGTGCGGTGATTGCCGGCCACTCCAAAACGGGCTCGGACCTACCCTACTGTCTCCCCCCAACCTATCGCCTTTGCTCCTGTCTCTGTCCATACCCACTCCTTAGTTTGCAACAAGAAAACAAAAATTTTGCCCCTTTTATCTTTTTTTTATTTTTATTTTTCTCCATAATTACTTATCCCTAAACCCTCCTATTGTCTTGCTCCGGCTAACCTGTCCTGTCAACCTAGCCTTACTCCCACCCCTAAGTTCCTGTTTTGGAGCGGAGCGGACCAAGGGAGAGACTAGAGTCCTGTTCTTCGAGGCCCAATGAAGCCTCAAGATAGCCTCCCACATATTTCAGCCAATCTTTCCCCAGGGTTGCGTACTCCAGCGGCCTACGAAGAGTGAAGGGATGGGATGGTGCGAAGGGGTCCACGTGTTTTCCTATTCTACCCTATCCTTATTAAACTTGAAACTATCCCTGGGGCTTTTCAAAACGCCTGTCACTTTAAAACTATCGGTTTTCTAAAAACCATGGATTCCCGTCGCCTGGTCTTGCGTGTTCCATTATAAATTTGGGCCCTGCCCACAAATTTCACTCGTGCCCTTAGCACAATTTCATGGCTGGGCAGCGTGGGCTCACTTGGCAGGATTTCCCCCCTGCCAGACTCTAACTACGGCACCCCCTAGGCCCGAGGCTGTCTCCGAGCCTACCTGCCTCCCTATGAACGCGGGGGTTGCCCTGTCCTGGCATTGCCCCCCTTCCGATGCCCACGTGGCATTTTGGCGCTACGGTTCCTTTCCTCGGGTCTCCGTGCCACTACCACATACCTTGACCCGTTGGTCTACTCTGGCTCGACTTGTCCGGTTGCCCGGGGGTGCCTCACTCGATACTTCACCCTCAACAGCCCCACGCTCCCAAGCCGGTCCATGGACTTCTGCCACCCCTCCAAATGGGTTTCGAGGCCTTTCTTTCCACACCAACAACAAAACGACCTCCTTTTTGGTAAATTTGACTAACCCCCTAACTAGGCATTACAACTGAACCCCGGGGTCACTCTGGGTGGGATTCACTCCTCACCCCCCACTCATTCATTTCCGCGCACCATGCATTCCACATTCACTCCACTCACTAACTGTACGTGACTAAGGGTGGACAAGGAGGCCTATGTGCGAGGCAAATCTGTTAGGGGGTTAGAGATCACCTGTGGACAGGTGATTCTCGTCCCACTTACAGGGGAATTCGCGACATTGCGTTCATCAAGCCCATCCCTCGGAGGCACTGCAGTTTAAAGCAGAGAGTGGAAAGCTCTTGACAGAGGCAGTAGAAGTTGAAGGCCCGCTGGGCCGGTTTACTTTGAGCGGTATGTACCAGGGCTGATCCCCCATGTCGAGTTGGATTGTCAAAGGGTGGTTACTATCCCTGTTGCTGACCCTCCCAATCAACTGTGGTTCCACCTTCGCTTGTTGGAAACACGGGCTGCGGTGCAACCGGTTGGAAACAGGGTAAAGCTCCAGGGATCTGTGCAATCCATGTGACTTCTCAAGGCTGGTGAAATGCTGCACTCGTGTCGTTGCATGCAGTTTTATGCTCTGCCTGGAAACAAGGCATCCATCCCAATGATTTGGAAGAGGACGGCCTTTTGTTGTCCTCTCTGGAAAGGGAGGGTGAGGCGCCAAGACTGCCAACAACTTACCGAGGGGGTTGACGCTGCTCTCAGTTGCCGCGGCAGGTCTTTGCTCGGATAATTCTTGATAGGGTTCGCCACCATCTGCTGAGCACCAGCTCCAGAGCAGTCAGGCTTTACACCAAGAGGTCAACGATTTGACCGTATCCTTCCTCTTCAGTTCAATGGTGTCCTCACGAATGCAGACGAGAGTTTGGCAGGGGCTGCTTGCAGCCTATGTTGATCTCTGTAAAGCGTTCGATATCAGTGAATCGGGATGCTCTCTGGAGGATTCTTGGTCTTCGTGGGGTGCCACAAAACTGATCGATCTGATGTCTGAACTCTACTCTGGTACTGAGAGTGTTGTGAAGTGTGGTGGTACAGCTCTTGACTTATTTACTAGTTTGTTACTGGGAGTTTTGTCAGGGCGTGTGTACTGGCCCCCCACCACTTTTTTCAGCACTTTGTATGGACTGATTTTAGGGAGGATGTCGGAAAGATCAAGCTGCGGTGCATCGTTTGGGAATTCAGATCTCGGACCTTGATTTCGCAGATTGATGCAGTCCATCTTTGCGGAGACTTTAGATAATCCTTTTGGTGGCCCTCGATGTGCTGAATGAGGGTCGGAGCCGGCTGGGCTGGTTTCTTGGGCAAAAACTAAGGCCCTGATCACACCTTGAACGTTTAAGCAGCAATAGGCACGTATAAAAATTTGATCTAAACGTTGACGTTACGCTGAAATTTTGATAGTTTTTTCTGAGTTTTTGGCGTATCAAAACGTAGTTGGGTCGTTTTGCATAACATATTTAGTAACGGGCACAGAACTTTCGTTGTGTTATACATAACTTTTACCAACGAATGCTTTACTTGTGATCGGCGTTCAAAACCTAAAGACAAGCGATAGTTCAACTTACCCTTTGCGCGCATATACGTATCGCCGGCGAACTCGGGCGTAGCCTTTGAGAACTTGCCGGACGCCGATTGAAATCAAAACTGCCCGAGATTTTGCATATTGTCAACATTGCAGTCACACCTTGACGATTTTGCCAGCGTATGCCATTCTATGAAAATGGGGTTTACAACGCTAGGCACACGTCAAATACGCTATAAAGGAAAAGTTGAGGTATACGTTAAGATTATGCCTCGAAATCATTGAAGTACGGCTTGGCATATTACCTAGTCCGTTCCGATACGTTCGTGAATTTCAAGCATGTGAAAAATTTTAAGACGCACTCGACGTAAGGCTCACAGCGTCGCATGCGTTGGCATCTGTTCTTGGCACGTTCACGATCGTTAAACACGGCGAACACACGTTACTTGTAGTTAGTCATAAGTTCGAAGCACGCCAAGTTAATGGCAACCATACTTGAAACCCAATTTATAAACCTGAGTAACGTGCTTTGAACAATGAGTACGTCAGCTTAGGCCTATGTTTAAACGTGCTTGGAAAGTATGATTTAACGTTGCATTGAAACTATGTATAACTGGCCTTGAACCAATGGCTACCGTGCCTTGAACGGTAAGGAGTAACGTGCGTTTAACTATGTGTAGCATGTTTTGAACCTAAGTAAAACGTTGCATCTAACCATTGAATAACATGCTATGAACTATTTGTAACGTAACTGTATAACGCACATTGTCGTATTGTATTTACGTTAAATTGACGTTCCTTCTGGACAACCACAGAACTTACTTGAAAGTGTTCTAACTTAACATCTAACCGTGTTTTTGTTACTGACGTATTGCAGCGGTTTAGGGATTGGTACATACAAATGGCTTCACAAGAGGAACCCATCATTTGTTCCAAGGACTCCATTGTTGAGTAGATGTCAATGCCGATAGTATCAGTAGTAGTAATATATTAGCAGTAGTTGGTGTGCCGTGACAGTAGTAATAGTCAGTAGTAGTTGTAGTAGTAGCATTGCGTAGTAGTAGAATGTCTACATCAGTAGTTAGTAGTGTATGTCTATGTCAGTAGTAGTAGTAGTTATGTCTATGTCAGCTAGTAGTAGTAGTAGTAGTAGTAGTATGTCTATGTCAAGTAGTAGTAGTAGTAGTTTAGTAGTAGTATTTGTAGTAGTAGTAGGTCTGTCAGTAGTAGTATGTGAGTGTGATGGGAGTGTGGGTGGATGATAGGATCCTCTTATTCGTCCACGAATAGGCAGAACTACTTTGCACCATTGTTCGATGTCTTTTTGGCAATTTTTTTCCTCATTCCCACGTGAAATTTTCTTTGTTTTACTTTTTAAAGTATTAAAACGACTTGACAAATGCAAATGTACTAGTAATGAACACAGAACGCTTCGAGAACTTATACATAGTTATACCAACGATTGTTATTCGTGTTTATAGGCGTCCACAACCTTATGCCCAACGATAGTCCAGCGTACTGCATAGCGTAATAATTTCCACAGCACGTTATTCAATAGCGTTATAAAATAATGTCACGGGGCTACCCCTAAAACAATTACTTTGCATGTGTTTCGACGTATGAGAACTTTCAAAGTAGCGTGTTGCAAGTGTGAACAACGTTTGTAAGGCGTGCTTACAAAACGTACTCATAGGTTATGAAATAAGTTATCGGCGTACGCGAATGTTACCTTCTACGGTTTCGACTTATGAGTAACATACAATTAAACGTGTGTCAACGATCGCATACGTGCCTAAACCTTGATGGCCGGCGTATTTAGCAGAACGTGTGAGCCAAACGCCGGTACGTCGTAAAATTTTAAGCATTCGAAAAAGAGAGAACAAGCACAAAAGTCAACGATTAAAAGCCAGAGTACAACGACTTTATGCAGGTGTTTTTTCAGGGTATTCCTAACGTATACAAAACTTACCAATAACGTATTCGACGTGTGGCCAGCGTATTCGGCAAATTTTAAAAAAACGGCATACGTTCGCTTAAATCGTCAAGGTGTGACAGCCCCTTAAGAATCCAGGCTTTCAATGACATCTTGGATGCTGCTGTCCTCGTCTGTGTCTGTTAGTGGTGAGGATGCTTGAGGTCGTGGAGAGATTCACTTACCTTGGCAGTAATTTCATAGGGTCTCTGTTGGCCTGTGAGTCAGAGGTCAATAGACGTCTGGGTCGGGCCGGGGAGTCATTGGAATTTCACATGGATCATTGGGCAATGTGGCGCTGCCGGTACCTTGCGGGAGGACGAAAGTTCGAGTCTTCAGGTCCTTGGTGCTTTCCAGTCTATGCTCTATGGATGCGAGACTTGGACTTCTGACCCAAGGATCTGAGATGGAGATTTAATTCCTTGGTACCAGGTCTCTTCGGCAGAATTCCTTGGCTTATCGCATGGTTTCAGATTTTGTGTCCAACGAGTGGTTGCTGAGAGAACTTGGATTGAGGTTTGTTACCTGCATGGTCCGTGAGCGTTCAGTGCGGCTATATGGACATTGTGGCTCGTTATTCCTGGACGATCCCATTGCTCACCAGATTCTCTCAGCGAGGGGAGTATCTGAGTGAGGAGGCCATGGGCCGACCATCATGCCTCGTGGTTGCAGCAGGTTGACCAGCATCTCAAGGAGATGGCGGATGCCTTTGACATCTGTCCTGGGGGAAGGGCCATGACGGGAGGCCCCTGGTAAGTACCGGCGGAAATGGCACGCGCACGCCGCTTGTTCTAGCGCACATGCTCCCATTACCTGACCTGACTCACTCGGGCCCGCTGTCCCACATTCATTCATTGTCCGGTTCTCTTTTTTATTTTTTTTTCAACACACTCTTATTTTTCACACATCTTGACACTCTGCTGACTAAATGTTTCCTAAACTAACTCGATTCCCCTCGTCATCCCTTAAAACTAATGCACGTTTCCATTTAACTCTATCACTTAAGCTAACCGTCCCACTACACATTCCATGTCGCCGTCCATGTCTCCCAAAATCCATTTCATAAATCTAAATCTACCTTCCCACTACTAGTCCACCGGGCCCCATGCGGAGACGGCTCATGCCCCATGATTCCTGTCTATCTAAGCTAAACCCATCCCACTAACTAGACTTTGCCCAACATGATGTCCACCACATCCCTGCCGCGGCCGTCTTGTACTTGAGCGAGGCCTTTTTTTTTTTACACCGCCACAGGCAGCGGTTTGTGCCTCGCTGCGTTTCGTCCCTTCCGTCGCGTCGATAATTATCGAGGCCTTTGTCGTCGCCCTGTCAAGTTGCTCGCCTTTGAAGGATTCCCCACCAGCGAAGCCAACGTGTGCAGCTCACCCGCAACTCTGCTGGAAATCCCCGGTTGACGTCACTCGCCACCGGAACCTGCACGGGCTTGCCTGTAGGCAGGCCCCGCCTGAGCGTCTTCGTCCCGGGAACCTGCTCTGCGCGAACAGAAACACGCGGCGCGCGCAGCACGTGGAGCTTCGCACATTGCGCTGGCATTTGGGGACCCCTGTTTGCCGAATTCAAACAAACACTTCGCCCACATTTTAGCCGTCCATGAGGCCTTTGTTGAAATCCCACGCGGAGCGTTTCTGCGGCCGGAATTCCCGCCACGAAGATGCGCGCGCGAGGGCTGCTCGCTAAATGCGAAAACGGGCCCTTACGCGATGTTCCGTGAAACCGGCAGCGGTCCCGAATACTTACTCGCGGGCCCATTGCGGCCTCGCCATATTACCCGTCTCCCGTTCTGGTCGAGTCCATGTACCAATTTCCATCACGCACTCACGCACGCAATGACACTTGCATTTCTGCACACCTTTTGACACACTCGTACCACTCATACACTTCACCACACACTCCGGGGACAATCACATCGGGGATTTCGTGTTAACGTCAAGGAGTCCGGATCTCTTCCCCCCCCCCACCCCAAAAAACTCTGCATTGGGACCCGTTTTCCATCACTCACCCGCTCACCTCGTACCGGCCCGACCGCGGACTCACTCGTTTGCAGTCCACTTCGAGAGAGGCTTACCATCTCCCCCTTTCCTAAGGGAGGTTACTCTGATGCTCCCACCGGGTCTCCGAAAACATTCCCCATGCTCAACCTCATTGTCCCCTCCTTAAACTCATATGATGTGTGTGACTCATCTTTAGCTTTATCTAAATTCGTTCCCCTCTTTTGATTTCTTCCGTCTCCGTCACCTCGTTTATTATTTCCATTAATTCCTGGCCTCTTCGGTCTCTGTGTAATTTCTCGTCTCCGTCACCTCCTTTTGGTTTCTTCCGGTTGGTTCCCCTTGTGTCTCAACCGACACGTTTCGCGTCTCCCATCATTATCTGGCGTCTCTCGTCGTCCCGACCCTCACCCGTCTTCCCAATTGTTGGGCCGCTACACATTCCACACTCCTTGTTGGATTCCGGTTCGCTCCAGCCACGTGGTGCCGCCATTATGCCCTTCATCCCATCCAAGCTCGCCTCATTGCCTCTTGCCCCCGGCCTGGCAGGCCCAACCCCATGCTCTGATTTCCCCTCGCTGTGATCGCATATCAACCCTCGTGCCTGCGGCTAACATGTTCGCCATCCATTTTGCACTCCATGCTTTGCGCATCACATCATTATCTTTTATATTTTGCGCACTCGCATCCATTTTGCTTTCCCATCCTTGTTTTCCAATCACTTGCATGTTTCATCCACTGCAGGTTCTGCCATCTGCTGCCAGCATTTTCCATTAACTGGCCCCCAATCAAATGACCCTGAGGGCAGCCGATTCGCCGATGATGGCGTGCCCGGAACCGCAGAAGATCGGAGGGAACTTTGAACGGAGGGAGGGGGGGCGTTGTCATTTGGCCGCCCCTGCGCCCGTTACTTATCTTTCTGAGGTTTGGTTGCGGGGGCATGGCTTCTTGAATGGGATGTCCGGACCATAGATTCCTATCTAACCTAGGTCTAATCTATACCCACCTGCGTCCAGCCCATCTTGGTTCGCCATGTTGCGTTCAGGGAAAGAAATTTTAAAACGCTTCTTAATTTGGTGGAACGGGTGGTTTGCTCCCTACACCCCTGATCGAATCCCGTGAATTTCCCTATGGAGGCGGAGGGGTTTCGAAACCCCGCTCCGACACCAATGTTGTGGCGGCCGGGTCTCGGTGGCAAGCTACAGACCGACCTAGAGGAGCAGTAGAGTCTTGGCTCACGAACACCTGCCGAATTTATAGGTTCGTCACCCCGGATAACTCCTGGAAGCCGACGGGTCACTTAAATGAACGTGGTCGCCAATACTTCGACGCGTGGGGTAGGGTAATTGCCTAATTCTCAATGCTACCTAAATACCCACGCAGTCTAACTACCAGGGAACCACACCCTCGCCGACTCTGTCCGATCCCTGAGTCGCACTGTAACGACTCGGATCCTGCGTAACTGAGCGGAGTTACCAGAGCCGCGACCGGTCCAAATGTTCACAACTACGGCAACGGGCCTATCCTAATCCCCAATACGCACCGTGGGCAACCCAATCGTAGAAAAGACAAGGCGAGCTGAGTACATTCAACAATAATTGGGAATTGGGGGAGCATGTAAGGGCAGAGTTATCCGACCTAAGCAATGCAAATAATGTTACAACAAAAAGCAGTTAACAAAAATTCTACTATCGACGGGGCCCCACGGACACACACACGCAACACAAATATCCAGAAGAAATGATGGCTGCCGGCCTTTATTGATACCCCCAGCTCGTGAGGGAAGCGTGGAGCTGGATGTAAGAGATAACGTGCTTGGCTACCTGGCCGGTTCGCGTTTGGCTCGATGTCTGCATCTTTCCCGAGAGCACCATGCCAAAGGTACGATCAGGGCCAGCCAAATCCAGAGGAGACCGAAACGAGGTTGATCTCCCGTGATAGATGGTCGTATCCCTCTTATCTCTCTCTTCCACCCAAACTGCCTTCCAAGAACTACTCCCTCCAAAGAACTTCAAAGAACTCTTTCAAGAATCCCCAGGGACACGCAAGAACTCTCTGAACTCTGAACTCTCCAAACTCGAACGAGCACACGAACTCTCCACACACCCACACAGCTACCCACTGAGGGTCGCGTCGTCCTTTTTCGACCGCTCTGAGTGGGGCGGGGCCTTGGTGGCGCTGATCGCCCTGATTGGACAGGGACCTCCATGGGTCATGGGCGAGCCGGGAAAACCCCGCCCCCTCTACGCGTGTTTGTACCCCTCTTGCTAGAGAAACAACAATTCTGCCT
>CM068953.1:88204688-88223823 GCA_035128595.1 Eptatretus atami | reverse complement strand
AATTTCGCTAAATGCCTGAATGACCGGATACCAGTCCTGAAATTGACGGCAGTCAGTCAGTCACTGACTGACGGACTCAGTGACTCAATGGAGTAATGAGCAGACAATACAACAGATCTAAACAATAAATATCTCATACATACAACAAGCCCTGTCAGTACAAGAACAAAAGACATAATTTCATGTTGAAAATGGAAAATTTTCTCATTTTTGAGCCACGTTTCAGGACATATGTAACACTTTTTTGGGATCAAAAACATTTTTTTCGTGTTATTCACGTTCGAACCAACCAGTAAGCACGCACAAATTTCATGAAAAATATCTCTGACATAAAAATACAAAAAAACATAAATGCACATTTTTTACAATTTTTGACAGCTGGCAGCAACCCCGAGACAATTTTTTTTCGGGTTCATATTTTTTTCATATATTTTTTCTCATAAATATCAACCTAAATTCGGGTTAGCCCCTTGAAATTTCCGAAAAAAATAAAATAAGGATAGACCTAATATATGTATGTATATATATTTCCATAAAATATAATAAAGGTTGGGGGTTTTAATGGGCTACCGCCGCCTTTTTATTTTTTTAACTGGTATATTCGACGGTGATGAGTAACCATGAATATATATTTGTTGGAACTATGATGAGTTTTGGTGTCAGTCATGTAAATTTTTGTAAGTGCCTCAGAACACCTGAAAAAAGGGAGGAACATTTTGGGAAACTTTGGGAAGAAAAGGAAGTAAAAAGAGAGGAAATTGGGAGGATTTTGGTGTCATTCTGTAACTTTTTCCCTTATCCCCATTCACTTGCATGTAAATATTTGAGGTGCACCAGAAGCCCCAAAGTCCGACTACTGTCATCGAAATATTATTTCGGCTTTGAGGATAGGATATAGTCCGGCCTAAATAAGTGTCCAAACTTTGAGTGAAATCTGATGATTTAAAGAAATAATGAGTCTTATCACTAAGCCTATATTCCGATTTACTTTAAAGAAGCAAGGATATGTTCCCTCCTCCTCCATATATACAGGTACACAAGAAAATGTGAAATTTCCAATTCATTAAACTTATCTTTTTATACTGTTTGGAGAACTATATTGAGTGAACAAAAAATTTAGGAACGTGCAAAAATTAACCAGCTTCATTGAGCTGGTTTTATTGAGTGCAATGGAAATAACTTAATTCAGTGCAACAAATATAATTAACCAGCGGGATCGATGCAAAGGCAGCTGCCCCTGGTTTCTCCATGGGGAATATCTGGTGTGAGGAAGGCAAATTAAATTAAATTAGAGATGAAATTAAAAGAAAAAAGATCGAACAATTACCATAACGGGAGGATAATGGTTAGTGAAGCAACGGATGAGGGTGAGTGAAGCAACTTTGAAAAATTTTCACTCAATTTTTTTTTACTGTCAAAATGCATTTCCCCTTTATAGTCAGGCAGCTTAGGACCAGATTTGAGATGGACGTGGACGCTCCGGACAAAAGCGCCAATTTTTTCCCACATGTTACCCGTTACCTTAGCTTTCCGTTTTTGATAGGAACCACTTCCACCGTATACATTATGGTGGCCATCTTGGATTTTCAAGATGGCTGCCATTTAAAAACCTATATCTACCAATATCTCGGCTTCCAAGCCACTTCGGATCACAATCTTGGTGTCAAAACATACATTTTCTGAGTCGACGAATACAACTATACAATTTAGAAAAGCAACAGACGATTTTTATTAACACAAGAAAGAAACTGAACATAAAACTTGAAAAAAAAATAAAACGGAATACTGTTATTGTACCATAGTCACTGAAAATACTTCCAGAACTGTAACTATATCAACTGTAAATGTGACGGTATATTGTCGTCACACACCACTGCACATGCATTTTATTCCCAGCCTACTTCTCACAGTGACATCTGCAGAGTTCAATGCAATTTCATTTTGCCTTTCTGCATGCGCACCAAGCACCACATCCACTTTGAATCTTGCAGCTACATTTGACTAGTTCACTGAAGGCCTTGGAGACCACAGGTAACATGTTCTACACAGGAACCCATGAATTGTTGTCCTCATCGAGAGTCCAGCCCAACCTTCTGGAGTAGGTGCGTGTTGTTCAATCTGCTCACTGGTACACCATATTCCTGCCTGATATGCAACTTGCTTTGTGTGCTGCAATAGTGCATCCTGTATTGGGGGAAGTCTCTCCATTGTCTTCCCCTTCTGGCAAAACAGCTCCTTTCTAGCTTCATCCACATGTTGCAGGTCACTGGTCTTATCATACAGGATAACAGTGAAGCGTTCCAGCAGCTGGAAATGTTGAGCACCAACCTCTACTTCTGTGTAAGGATGAAGTGCCATTTAGGTAAAAGCACATGTCACATCGTGTTAGCAGTTACAAGCCTCCCATGCTGACTTCTTGCCTCTTCCAAAGAATGCATATGTAGTATCGCATCCCGTGAAACTGTGAAAGATAGGGAGGGCCAGGGATTTCTCCCTACCTAGGTCTTCATAGATATCATTGATGTGATAATATGTAAAGTTCTTGCCCATACCAAAGGCAACCCAAATGCTCACATCTTGACACAGGGTGATCAGGTGATGGAACTTGCCAATGAGAATCACCACTACATCCATGTCAACAGTGTGCACCAGACAGTTGGTACAGCCATTCTGAAGAGCATCCTGGTGGATCAGCACCCTGGTGTCCACTTCCTCATGATCACATGGTGCCATGAATCGATCGGTCCTTCTAAGAATAGCTGCAACATCAGATGTGATGATGATTTCCTTCTCTTCGGGGCAATCCACAGTGGTAATCATGTTGGAAAGGAATGCAAACAGTTCCTGTTTGTTGACTGGGTCACGTAAGAAGTCAGCCCAGTTTCCTGGGAGCTTATTCTTATCCGCAACCTTTCTCCGAACACCCTTTCCTCGCTTTTCTCTAATGGATTATTTGATGCTGCTGGGGATGTATGTGTCCCACACTATATCAACTCTTTAGGAGTTTTCTAGTATTTTTATGATGTATGGAACAAAGACCTGATCAGCATACTCATCAAATGTCAGAATGTTGTTTGTGGGGAGCAAGTGCAAAACAGCAGCTCCATCAAGAAGCTTCATGTCAATGGAATCAGTAGGATCATTGTGGGTGTCTTTGACCAGAATGTTCATCAGATCGGATTTCTTTCCGAAGCACAATTTTCCATCATATGATAGTGAAGGGGGGAAAGGATGGTTCTCATGGCTAAAGAATGTACTCATGTCACTAACCCTGTGCTGCATCACGATGTACAGGTGAGAGAAGAGAACATCATCCTTGAGTAGGGAGATATTTACACTTGTTTGGTCTTGGCTTTTGGCCGTGGACAACTGAAAAGAGGAAGGGCATTCTTCTTAATCGGGTGATGAATGGAGGATGAGTGATCAATAATAACTTCTTTGCAATATTTGGCATACTGATCTTTTCCTAGACTATGTACTGTTCGCACCGTGTTCACCACAGATTCATCCAAATCATTCCATATGTCTAGTGCCAGTAACTCATCACTGTCATCAAGGAAAGGGTTTCCCAGGTCATTGATGACGTGAACCAGATGCACAGGCCGCTACTTGAAACTTCTCTGTGTGGAAAATCCCTCTTCACGATGATAACCACAATCTGAGTCTTTTTCTTTTGGGAGGTAGTCCTCTTCAAACTCCTTCAGTAACCTTGCTTGTTAGGGTTAGTAACCTTGCATCATCCTTGTCACGCTTTTTGGTAGCTCTCTCCAACTTCTCTTTGCTGAACTTGACATAGCAAGATTTGTGCCATGCACCCCAGTTTTTGACCAGTTCACCTACAGTCATGTCTTCTCCAAACTTAAGCACCACTGACAATGTGCCCAGGGCTCTGAAAGAATTAACGTTATTCAGGAAGGAACTGTATGGTTTTGACTTGTCACCGCTTCTTTGTGCATTGAGTGGGAATTCAGAAACTCTGCAGTCTTTTCTTGACAGATCAAGCACATGTTCTGATCCATCATGCTAGTCAACCTTAAAATAAATTAAATTATTAATTTCTTATGAAATAATAATCCTATAAAAATTGTCACTGAACTTCTCCATCTGTTTTACTTCTTTTCTTTCCTCTATGTTGATGGAACTGTTCCGCCTGAAAAAAAAACCCTGAAAATAACCAAGCCTTGTTTTATTTTTGACCAAATAACCAATCTGACACTATTCTAAATGGTGTAGTTCAGTGGTCCCCAACCTTTTGATCCCATGGGCCGCATTCACTACTCCCAAGGATGTTGGGAGCCAGAAAAAATTGTGCATTTTCTTGAGTTTTATTGATGCAAATTGCTTTGATTCCTCCGGCAGTTAAGCGGCAGTGGCCGGCAGCGGCATTGTGTAAGGCTTTTCAGGTCACGGCGCCGGCCGGCAGTGGCATTGTGTAAACCCCTTTAAAATTGCTACATGAAAATGTGTTTTGATTGTAAAGTCTCGCGGGGCCGAGTAACGGGTCCACGGGCCGCAGGTTGGGGACCAATGGTATAGTTGTATCCCTTGACCCTGAAAATGTACGTTTAGACACCAACATTATGATCCTAAGTGGCTTAGAAGTTGAGATATGGATAAATACAAGTTTTTACATGGTGGCCATCTTGAAAATCCAAGATGGCCGCCATAATGTCTTCGGAGGAAGTGGTTCCTCCCAAAAATGGAAAGCTAAAGCTATGGGTAACACGTGGGGAAAATTTAGCGCTTTTGTCCAGAACGTCCACATCCATTTGCGAAGTTGCCTGACTATTAATAGATCTTAAAAATCAACGGGATTTTGAAGTTCCATTAAAATAATGATTCCGACCATCGGTGTGTGGTGTGTGTGTGTGTGTGTGTGTGTGTGTGTGTGTGTGTGTGTGTGTGTGTGTGTGTGTGTGTGTGTAACGTAACATAACATTACTTTGACTTCCCCTCACACCTTTCTGGCTCTCCTCGCTCCCTTTCCTAGCACTCCCTGCTCGCTCTCCACCCACCGTCGCTCCCCTTCCTCTCTCCCTCTTGCTCTCACCCTCCTCGCACCCCCATCTCCCGGAGTGTTTAACATGTGGTGAGGTGTCGCTCTCCACCCTCCCCTTCCTCGCTCTTCCTTTCTTCCTTGCTCCGCCCTGCCTCCCCCCTTCCGAGCTCCCCAACTTCTCCTCTCTCCATACCCCCCTCACTCCCACACCCTCTCCTCCTGAAGTGCATGGTGACATCCCCCCTCTGGGAGTGCATGGTGATACCCCCCCCCCCTACTGGAGTGTATGGTGATATTTGGTGAGGATTCGGATTTCCACACTCCTCCAAGCCCCCCACCTACCTCCGTTCTCCCCTCCCCTTCCCCTCCCCCTCCCCCTTTCCCTCCCCTCGCCCCTTTAGCCACTCCCCCTCCTCACCCCTTATCCCACTCCTCCCCTCCTCACCCCTTCTCTCCTCCCTCACCCCTTATCCCCCTCTCCCCTCCTCCCTTTTCCCTCCTCCCCTCCTCTTCTCCCCCTCCCTCCTCTTCTCTCCCTCCTCCTCCTCTTCTCCCTCCCTCTCCCTCCCTTCTCTTCTCCCTCCCCTCTCCCTTCCCTCTTCTCCCCTCCCTCCCCTTCTCTTCTCTCCCTCCACTTCTCTCTCCCTCCCTCCTCCCACTTCTCTTCTCCCTCCTCTCCCTTCTTTCCTCCCTCCCTCCCTTCCCCTTCCTCTTCTCCCTCCCTCCCTCCTCCCTTCTCTTCTCCCTCCCTCTCCTCCCTCCCACTTCTCTTCTCCTCCCCCCTCCCTCCCACTTCTCTTCTCCCTCCCTCCTCCCCTCCCACTTCCTCTCCCTCCTCCCCTCCACTTTCTTCTCTTCTTCTCCCTCCTCCTACTTCTCTTCTCCTCCCTCCTCCCTCCCACTTCTCTTCTCCTCTCCTCCCTCCCTCCCTCTCTCTTCTCCTCCCTCCCTCCCTCCCACTTCTCTTCTCCCTTCCCTCCCTCCCTCTCTCCCTCTCCTTCTCTTCTCCTCCCTTCTCTTCTCCTCCCCCCTCCCACTTCTCTTCTCCCTCCCACTTCTCTTCTCCCTCCTCCCCTCTCTTCTCCTCCCCTCCCCCCCCCTCCCTTCCCCTCCTCCTCCTCCCCCCTCTTCTTCTCCCTCCCTCCCTCCACTTCTCTTCTCCCTCCCTCCCTCCCACTCTCCTCTCCCTCCCTCCCCACTTCTCTCTCCTCCCTCCCTCCCACTTCTCTCTCCCTCCCTCCCTCCCACTTCTCTCTCCCTCCCTCCCTCCCACTTCTCTTCCTCCCTCCCCCTCCCCTTCCTCCCCTTCCCTCCTCCCCTTCTCTTCTCCCCTCCCTCCCTCCTCCACTCTCTTCTCTCCCTCCCCCCACTTCTTCTTCCCCCTCCCTCCCTCCCCCTATCTCCTCCCTCCCTCCCTCCCTTCTTCTTCTCCTCCCCCCTCTCTTCTCCCTCCTCCCTCCCTTTCTTCTCCCTCCCTCTCCACTTCTCTCTCCCTCCCTCCCTCCACTTCCTTCTCCCTCCTCCCTCCCTACTTCTCTTCTCCTCCTCCCTCACTTCTCTTCTCCCCCCTCCCTCCCACTTCTCTTCTCCTCCCTCCCTCCCACTTCTCTCTCCCTCCCTCCCTCCCACTTCTCTTCTCCTCCCTCCTCTCCCTCCTCACTTCTCTTCTCCCTCCCTCCTCCCACTCTCTTCTCCCTCCCTCCCTCCCCACTTCTCTCTCCCTCCCTCTCCTCCACTTCTCCTTCTCCCTCCCTCCCTCCCCACTTCTCTTCTCCCTTCCCTCCCTCCCACTTCTCTTCTCCCTCCCTCCCTCTCCATTCTCTTCTCCCTCCCTCCTCCTCCCACTTCTCTTCTTCCTCCCTCCCCTCCATCTCTCTCTCCCTCCCTCTCCCCCCCTTTCTTCTCCCTCCCTCCCTCTTCTCTTCTCCCTCCCTCCACTTCTCTCTCCTCCCTCCCCCCCTTCTCTTCTCTCTCCTACCTCCCACTTCTCTCTCCTCCCTCCCCTTCCCTCCCACTTCTCTTCTCCCTCCTCCCTCCACTTCTCTTCTCCCTCCCTCCTCCCACTTCTCTTCCTCTCCCTCCCCCCACTTCTCTTCTCCCTCCCTCCCCCACTTCTCTTTCTCCCTCCTCCCCACTTTCTCTCCTCCCTCCCTCCACTCCCTCTCCTCCCTCCCTCCCACTTCTCTCTCTCCCTCCTCCATCCCACTTCTCTAATCCTCTCCATCCCTCTTCTCTAATCTCTCCATCTCTCTTCTCTAATCCTCTCCATCCCCTTCTCTAATCCTCTCCATCCCCCTTCTCTAATCCTCTCCATCCCCCTCTTCTAATCCTCTCCATCCCCATCTCTAATCCTCTCCATCCCCCTTCTCTAATCTCTCCATCCCCCTTTCTAATCCTCTCCATCCCCTTCTCTAATCCTCTCCATCCCCTTCTCTTCTACTCTCCATCCCTCTTCTCCTCTCCTCCTCCACATCCCTTTCCCTCCTCTTCTCCTCTCCATCCCTCTTCCCTTCTCTTCTCCCTCCCCTTCTCTTCTCCTCCCTCCCACTTCTCTATTCCTCTCCATCCCACTTCTCTAATCCTCTCCATCCCTCTTCTCTTCTACTCTCCATCCCTCTTCTCCTCTCCTCTCACATCCCTTTTCTCTCCCTTCTCTCCTCTCCATCCCTCTTCCCTTCTCTTCTCCCTCCCACTTCTCTTCTCCCTCCCCCCACTTCTCTAATCCTCTCCTCCCCCTTCTCTAATCCTCTCCATCCCCTTCTCTTCTACTCTCCATCCCTCTTCTCCTCTCCTCCTCCACATCCCTTTTCTCTCCTCTTCTCCTCTCCATCCTCTTCCTTCTCTTCTCCTCCCACTTCTCTTCTCCCTCCCCCCACTTCTCTAATCCTCTCCATCCCTCTTCTCTAATCCTCTCCTCCCACTTCTCTTCTCCCTCCCTCCCTCCTACTCTCATCCTTCTCTAATCTCTCTCATCCCTCTCTCTAATCCTCTCCATCCTCTTCTCTAATCCTCTCCATCCTCTTTCTCTAATCCTCTCCATCCTCTTCTCTAATCCTATCCATCCCTCTTCTCTAATCCTCTCCATCCTCTTCTCTAATCCTATCCATCCCCATCTCTAATCCTCTCCATCCCCTTTCTTAATCCTCTCCATCCCCCTTCTCTAATCCTCTCCATCCCCCTTCTCTAATCCTCTCCATCCCTCTTCTCTTCTACTCTCCATCCCTCTCCCTCCTCTCTCCCTCCACATCCCTTTTCTCTCCTCTTCTCCTCTCCATCCCTCTTCCTTCTCTTCTCCATCCCACTCTCTCATCCTCTCCACCTCTTCCTATCTCTCCATCCTTTTCTCTAATCCTATCCATCCCTCTCTCTAATCCTCTCCATCCTCTTCTCTAATCTCTCCATCCCCTTCTCTAATCCTCTCCATCCCCCTTCTCTAATCCTCTCCATCCCCCTTCTCTAATCCTCTCCATCCCTCTTCTCTAATCCTCTCCATCCCCTTTCTATCCTCTCCATCCCACTTCTCTAATCCTCTCCATCCCTCTTCTCCTCTCCTCCTCCACATCCCTCTTCCCTTCTCCTTCTCCTCACATCCCTCTTTCCTTCTCTCCTCCTCCACATCCCTTCTCTTCCTTCTCTTCTCCTCCACATCCCTCTTCCGTTCTCTCCTCCTCCACATCCCTCTTCCTCCTCATCTCCCTCCTTATCTTTTCCCCCTCCCCTCACCTATATTTCCGTCAGCTTCTCCCTCCCATAAACCAAAGACAGGTTATATTTGCTCGTATAAATGTGCGGCCCCCACATCACTGCCTTGTGTTTTTTTTTGTCATGAGAATTGTCATCCACTTCTAACCAAAAAAGGAAATCAGGTGAAATGGGTCGGAGGTGAGGATTGCACCGATTAAATGACGTACGTCACATCCGCTGAAATAGATATTACGTCACCCCATTGGTCAATACAATTACTTAAACGGTAAGCCTTCAAAAGCTAATTACGCTTCATTTAATTAAATTGGATATATATATATATTTTTTGGCATTTTCGCACATTTTTTATATTGATATAAATAATATATTGAAATAAATATATTAGAATTTATTATTACTGATAAATAATTTATTTCAACAAAATATTGAAATAACTCATTTACAAAGTGATTTTTGTTTTTATTAATCAACAATGCGTGGTTTCGAACCAATATTTATTTATTTTTTATCAGCTGGACCCGGAAGTAAACTTCCGTGACGATATGGTAGTTGAATTGTCTTTCCGGCCCTACCCAACAGTTGTTTAGCCCTACTTATTTAGCCCCGAATCAATTGTGTGCCTCAACAAAGAATCGTGTACAGTGTTCTGATGCCACTGCAGAACGCGGGGGCACGCACCTGGTTCTTCTTTCAGGTGCGTTCGTGTGTTTGCCTCGCTGTGTTGCGTGCAATTTTATCCTTTTTTTTTTAACAACGTGTTTAAATTCTCGGCAGGACATAAATTTGAAACGTGCATCTTTCATTTACATGTTTATGATACATTATATCCGACTATTCTAACGTGAATCGACCTTTTGATGCCAGCATTGAAGCTTTCATTCTCAATCGCATCGCACACAGGTTGGTGTCCTCTGAATTTTACCTCCTCCTTTTTGGTCTCTGAATTTTACCTCCTCCTTTTTGGTCTCTGAATTTTACCTCCTCCTTTTGGTCTCTTTGAATTTTACCTCCTCCTTTTTGGTCTCTGAATTTTACCTCCTCCTTTTTGGTCTCTCTCTTGCTTTTGTCTTTCCCTGGTTTCTGCAGGGCAGACATGGTCTGTTAGTAACCCTCTCCTTGTTAAACTCCCCAAATCCAGGCTCATTGCTCACCTCCACTCATTTGTTCATCTTTCACCTGTGGAACCAACTTCCCCCGTCTGTCCGGTCCCATTCTTACTTTCAGGACTTGAAGACTTCGGGTTACCCCTCCATCCATACTCATAATCTCTTTTACCCCTAAATGACCCCCATTCCTAAGCACTCCCTTTTCCCATGTTATTGTCCCCCACTCTCCCCCCTCCCTGCCTCCCTCTCTTCCTCACCTCTTTTTCATTTGTTAATTGTGAAATAGAAGATTTGCAAGTGTATTGGTTTAGTCTTTGAGTCTGTCTCTGTATGTCAATCGCCTACAGGTCACTATTATAAGCCAATCTTCACGAAACTTCACCACCTGATAGTCCCTCATAAGCATCAAGCCCATTGTTTTTGAGGTCAACACAGGGCAAAGATCAACAACTTTATCAAATTTCTCGAAAAAAAATCCTCAATTTTCATCCAATGGACTTGAAATTTGAACAGGAGTTGGATATTTGGTCACTGAATTCAACCACCAATTACTATAAGCCCAAATCGGCAATTATTTAAAACTTTATTTTAAGACAACATAAGCCAAAAGGTCAACACAGGCCAAATTTCGAAAATTGTCAATCTTCATCCAATTGACTTGAAAGTTGAAGATTTGTTTTTTGGATTTCTCAAGTATCGTGCTACGCACGACATCTTTCTTGTAACTTGTCTATTGGTTTGTTCATTTTCTGTTTCATCGCCACCTTTCCCTTCCTCTTCTTGTTATGTTTCATTACCTCCGACGCCAAAGGTCGACGGAGGTTATATTTTCACGTCTGTCTGTCAGCACGATATCTCAACTTGGTGAGCAGGTTCGATCCCACTTCTCTAATCCCCACTTCTAAAAGGACAAATTGATTTGATTTTGGTGAAGATCTGGATACTGGAATTTTTAAAGTGATTCTTGACCATTGAGAGATGGGGCCAAAAACTATATAATCGCATATTTCAAAACGTTGTGCATGGATTCGGATGAAACTTGGTGGATGAGTTGGGTAGGTGACAAGAACTCTTCCATATATGCATGGAAATCCGTATTTTTGTAACGATCTACACAGAGAAAAAAAGGTGTGGGGGATTGGGACGGGGAGGAGTGGGATTGAGGGTAGTGTGACGGTGATTAGAGTGTGATAAATGCAAATAAAATAAACATTTTAAAATTCATTTAGTTTATTACGATTTTCACCTTTCCCTTGTACACACAGGATAGTGTATCTTTACTGACCCCTGCTGGAGAAGGTGGTTTAATTGTTAGTTCCGTTGATCTCTTTTTAGAGAACATTACCAATTTTAACCTTCCCCGGGGATGTGCCATTACAGCTGCGCCAAAATGGTTTATTATGTGCTAAATCTGCAATGGTCGGTCACCACACCAACAGCAGTTTATTATAAGAAGGCATGAGATGATGAAAACTGAGAATCCTGGGACAAACTATAGACGGACATGAAAACGGGCAGATAACTAAATAAATAAAGTACGCTCGCAATCAGATATAACGAAAACCCACTTAAACTCACGGATCATTTAATGGAGCAGTTTACCGGAATTACCATCTCTCCAGTGTAAAGTAGAGCATTCTGGAAAAAAAAATTCTGCAAGAATTCAGAGAGATGGATAACGAAAGAGGAATAGAGAGTAAAAGATTAAAGAGAAGAAAAGGGAGAATTGGAACGAATAAAGAGAATTGTGGAAAAAAAATGAAAAACGTGAAAGGAACAAAGATGTTGGGAAGAACCCGGACAGATAGATTTCAGCAGTTACTCCCCCAGGCTCAAACGCAGCAACATATACAAGCTACCAGAGGTAAAACACTTGTATTAAAAGTCCTGCACAGGTATGTGGTATTCAGTATTCATTTATTTTATGATAAAATGTTGTTCCATCTAACTGAAAATAATCTTCCCAGCAATGGATATTCAGGTGAAATAACAAAAATTCTTCACCAAATATCACTTTCCTTTGCATAGTTTTTTGTTACAAATTGAACAGGATCACATTTGCAACAATTTTTCACATAAAATTTTCTAAAATTTCCAGGGGCATGCCCCCGGACCCCCCTCGTGAGGAGTCGTTTTGCTCGTTACTTTCCTTTTTTCAAAAGTTCTGCAAAACCCCCACGTGTCCGGATGCAGATCTGACCCATCAGTGGGCTACAAAATGTAAACTGTTCAGCCTGGCGAAGGTATGCGCTCGACCGAGTGCTGATCTCGTTCAACATGTGTTTCAGTTTGCTCACCCCCATGTGTCCTTCTCCCCTTCCCCTTGATCACTCTCACTTCTGCTCTGCTGTTGGTATTTCTCCTTTTCCATTTTGTTCCCTTCCATTCTCTTCCATGAGCCTTGACCATGTATACAAAACCGCTCCCTTAATGCAGTGGACATTGTGTTAATGTCTTCAATTCATTTGGAGGTTGCTTTTACTAAAGCGACAGCCATGAGACCTTTCTACCTGTACCAGATGCCATTTTGTGGAACAAGGCAGAGAGGGTGAGAAATCTTGCGAGAAATTTGATATTCACCAGACACAAATAATACGATGGTATACATTAAATTTTGCAATCATCGAGCATGTGTACCTCACCTAAAGCAGGGTGATCCTCGTATGTTTTTACTTTATTTTGAATGCATCGAGGTCCATCCTCCAAGGTTAGTCGAGGATGTATGTATGAGTATTACTTTGTACTTTATGCCACCTCAATAATTGTTGTTGAATGACTCCTGGACATTTTGGGGGTTAGGTGAACAGCAAATGAAAATCTGTGCTGAAACATTGAACAGTGAGTTAGTTTTTACAGGGAAGTAAAGCAACGGGACTGGAATAATTGCTGGTTTTAAGAGAAACAAAGTATAATGGATGATGTGAATATTGCTGGTTTGTAACGTGTACAGAATATTAAAGTCCATACAGTCATTTGGAAGAGCACAGTGAATCAAAACACAAGCTGAGGCAAAGGAAAAAACTAGGATGACAACAAGCCGAGGCACCAAAGAGAGGAAAATGTGGAAGAGTGAAAACAGGGTCTCGGTGGGGGTAGTAAAGCAAAGTAGTGTGAATGGGAGAAACCTTTTAAGGTGTTGGTGGTGGGCAGTGGACTTGACATCCTGTAGGGAAGAGCTCGTGACAACAGACTCAGGAAGACAATTCCACAGGTGAGAAAATAGAGGTCGTAAATAATGGAGATGAGCATTGAATTTGGTCTTCGGGAGGTTAACATGGAAGGGGTTTTGGCAAAATGTTGTGACTTTTCTGGGATAGGGGCTGGGAGGAGCGGTGAGAAGGTATGAGTAAGACCATAATCGAGGCATTGAATACAAATTGCAAGGTCACCCACCAACATGTTCCTGGTGAACAAGGAGCAGGCCCTGAGATTGAACTTCCTGACACGAGATTCCAATGATACAGAGGGCCTTTAATTCCAGGGCCTCTAATTGGGTAAGATGAGAATCGGCAGGACCAGTCCTATATCTGATGGTCAGTTTTGGCACCATGCATATGAATTAGGGAAACTGTTCACCTGAAACTGTTATTACCTTCACCAAAGGTGGACACAGATTATGTTTTCACCCCTGTCTGTCTGTTTGTTTGTCTGGGAGCAGGATATCTCAAAAAGGTGTGGACGGATTCTTATGAAATTTGGGCAGTTTGGATTATGTGCCAAGGACGAAATGGATTGGAGTTTGGTGAAGATCCAGATCTGGATACTGTATTTTTTTTTAAGTGATTCTTCACCATTGAGTGATTGGGCTAAAAACGATATACAACACAATATCTCAAACAGTTATGGACGGATTTGGACGAAGCTTGGTTGGCAGATTGGTTGTTTGACAAGTAAAGGACGAATTGATTCAATTTTGGTGAAGATCCAAATCCAAATATGAGAATAAAATTTTTTTTATAAGCAATTCTTCACCATTGACAAATGGGGCCCAAAACGATACTTGGATGCACACACAATATTTCAAACAGTTGTGGACGAGTTATGACAAAACTTGGTTGATGAGTTGGTTGGGTGACTAGAACAATTTGATTTTGCTTCAGATCCGGATCCAGATCCGACCTATCAGTGGGGTACAAAACGTAAACTGTTCAGCCT
The DNA here is from genome assembly GCA_035128595.1 of Eptatretus atami. Classification (NCBI taxonomy): domain Eukaryota; kingdom Metazoa; phylum Chordata; class Myxini; order Myxiniformes; family Myxinidae; genus Eptatretus; species Eptatretus atami. The sequence continues at coordinate 88,209,858 of CM068953.1, read as the reverse complement.
GGCGGAGGTATGTGCTCTGCAGAGTACTGTTCTAGTTTCACCTGCAACTTTACCATAGAAGAGCTTTTTAGGAATGTTTCTGTCCAATAAATGTATTTGTACAAAGTGGGATGTTAAAGCATTTTGTTTGTCAAATAATTTGGGGTGGAATTTATTGTTGTTGTGATTAATTGGTAAGTCTCAAAAAAAAGAGACACAAGCGTGAGTTTGGTTTTCCTTTGAAATTATACCTCCGTTTTGGATTGATGTCGTCGTGAAACTGATCAGATATAAACTTATATTTGTCAGTTTCATGACTTGGAAGCGAAGATGTTTCCACACCATCTCGCAAATGTTAGTTTATTCATCACACACACACACACACACACCTGTGGAGAAGGTCTTGGATATAGACATATTCCACAGGGATTATGGAGAACAGGGCAAGGCTGGGGCTATGAGGAAGATAGCTTCTGATGTATATGGCAACACTGCCACCAACTCAAACATTGTCCAGGACATCCTGCAATTAAAACAAAAGGTTTCTGTTAAGATGGATACTATTTGGAGATGAGGCAGCAACCTAGAGGTGGGAGGTTGGATATTAAATCTCTGTTAGTTGACCAGTTGGAAAGGGTTGCGTGATGCATAATTGGGCCTGCTGGATTTAGGGAGGGGAGGATTGTGACACAGGCTGTGTGGGGAAGGTAGGGGCGGATTTCTAGAGTATAGGGGTCGGCATGGCAGGTGCAGGGGTTGTGGAGGCAAGGGTTACTACAGAGGGGATCAGTTGGGGGTTGATGGGGAAGTCTGGACTCCATAGAAGATCTTTTTAGGAATTGGTTGTAATCTCCATTTGCAGCTTTCAGAAGATGGAACGAAATCCTCCCATGACTCAAAGTATCCACCTCTATTTCAGGGACCGAGTTGTGATGTTTTCTTGTTCTCAAATCTTTGCTCCGATAGTTCATTGCAGGATCATCACTGAATCCCCGACAGTTGACAACTGCACTTCGTTTGTAGTAATATTCCCCAGGATAGATTTTAACATCTCAGTCACGTCTTCTTTTTCACTCCCGTTGCTCCAATTATCACTGGTATGATGTCGGCTGTCTTCAGTTTACAGGTTATTTTGACTTCATTTTTCATATCCTGCTACCAGGTCATTTTTCTAATTTCCATGTTATTTAGATCAAAGTCTCCGAGTACTGACTCCTTGATTAGTGTGTCTCCACTTACAGTAAGACATTTTCAGTGTTAGATCAGTGTGTGGTCAACCATATCGCTGTTAGGGTTAAAAGTAATGTGATTGAAGGTTTTCAGGAAGGCTACACTGCTTGTGTGGTCATTCAGTATGAATGAACTGATTTTCTACCCAGGAAGGAATGAATAGAAATGGTGGGGAGGAGATGGATGAATAACAAAGGATTCACCAGAGCTCTTGTGACGAGACAGCATGACCATCGTCATGATAACTGGAGATGAAAGGAAGAGGAGAGCAGGCAGGAGATTAAAGTAATGAAAGGATCTATAAACGAACATATATACATATATGTATATATTTATTTTTCAATTAGTAGTTTGGGGCAGGGGAGGGAGGGTGTGGGATCGGGGGAATGATGAGTGTTGAAGAGGGAAGGAAGAAGGAAATGTGAAGATAGAGGTTGAAGGAAGATAGCAAGAGAAGACTTGTTTTAAAATGATTTTTTTTTGTTCTTATCGACTTATTTGATAGGGATAGGAGAGGAAGCTGTGGGGAGGAAACAACTAGATTTAACATGAACAATCAACACCACAGAGATACTTGAAGATGTTGAGAGCGGCAACAAAATGATGGACATGATAAGTTCGTTGCTTATAACTTTATAAGTGATCGACATAGAACTAATCCAGGTATTTATTGTTAAGAAAGAAAACGTAAAGCTTTCAGAAGCCTCAAGAGATTGATTTTAAATGAGAAGATGTGACGGAAGACATTTGAGGTAGGGTGGGGATGATGGAGTGGTAGTTCTTGGTTCATTCTAGGATTCGGATAAAAGTTGGTAGACAGGATGGGTGTGTGACAAGGATAAATTTGTTTGATTTTGGTGAAAGATTTGGATCGGATATGAGAATATTTTAATTGATCCTTCATAATTGAGAGATTGGGCCAAAAACAATATATAACACGATATCTCAAAGTTTTGGATGGTTTATGACAAAACTTGGTGGGTGAATTGGGTAGGTGACAAGAACAAGCCGATTCAATTTTGGTTCAGGTCCAGATTCAGATCCGGCCTATCAATGGGATGCAAAATGTGAACTGTTCATCCTGTCAACGGTATGTGCTCTACCGAGTGCCACTCTAGCTTAGACTGGAGAACATGTTCATTGGCATTTTATCATCTTCACTGTTGTCACTAATATACCTCAGCAACCTTTGGTGTGATGACTTCTTTCTTTTTGGCTAAGTCACAATCCCATTTTGTACCTTGCACAATATAGGTGTAAGAGGATGGACGTAAAACTTCATTTTTCAGATGAAACCATGAACCTTGTCATATGATTAACATTTTTGTCACATTTGTGTTTGAACAGGGCATGTACAAATGCACCACGTGAGACGTGTACCCTTCGTAACAGCTTCTAAAGAAGGAGAAGCTTGGAGGAATGGTGAGAGGAGAACGGAAGAAAAAGGAAAGGGTCAAGGACCACCCAAAGAGACTCTCAATGGTCATGAGGCGAGAACATTTTATGAGAATCTCCTGGCCTCTCCTGTTGCTCAGACTCAGCTTGGCACTTGTAAGTTAACAAAATGCAAGGTGTCCAAACGTTCAAAGGTGTCGATGACTCGATTCGCAACCAACAAACACAAGCCAGCAGATGCTTTATCTGTGTCCAGCTCTGTTGGTGTACCCCAATTTGTGTCTGAAGCAGACAGACAAAGGGTGGGTCACCAGCTTTTGCGTCTGGCACAAGAGGGAGACTGGAAAAGCATTGAGCAGATGTTGGGCAGAGGCTGCTGCGATGTTTTATTTTGTGATGGTTATGGCTGGAATGCATTGATGTGCGCGGCGTTTGCAGGGCATGCTAACGTAGTGCAACACTTGTTGGAGCTTGGTGCTCCGTGGAAAGGTATTAAAGACACGCAGGGTCATGACGCTTTGCAGCTGGCAGCAGAGGCAGGTCACAATGAAATTTTTGAAATGCTGCAAGATTTTGGGAGTTTTATATCTCGTAAGAAAGCAGAAAATGAAACTGCATCTCAGGAGATGAAATACTGTCCAGAATGCTGTATAGAGTATAACGTGGGTGGAACAAGTCTTGTCCGCCATGAAACATCAACAATTCACATTCTCAACAAAAACCAGCCACTGCCCAGCACATATTATCATATCCCTGACAGTAATGTTGGTTTTCGTCTGCTTCTAAAAAAAGGTTGGGATCGTGAGGTTGGCCTTGGACCAGAAGGGGCAGGCCGAAAGTTTCCTGTTAAGACCGTGCTCAAACGAGATCAGGCTGGTTTTGGTTTTGGCTCCAACCCCAAGGCCAAAGTGACACATTTTGGACCATGTGATGCTGAAGCTATCCAGCCAGCGGTCTTGCCAAAGAGGAAAGAAAGAGCTGCAACTCTCGGACGGCGGGCTGAGCGCAGATCTCAGGATAAACAGAGGATGTGGGAGCGACAGCTGAGAAGCTACATGAACACTTGTGATGAATAATGTCGAGATAGGGAATTTGTTTTGTGCTTGTGCATTATTTTTGTTTGCCCCAGGATATAATATGGTTGTTGTATTTCTACACATATTGCAGTTTTATTATTTTGTCTATCAGTCAAATGATTGACGACACTGCTACATAATATGTGATAAAACCCAAATTGAAACTTAAAGGATATAACAAGATGACGTGCACTGCTTCTGCACCTCAAAGTCAAATGTTTGAGCTGTGTCTCCCACCTTCAAGATTGGGCTATTTACTGATTACAAGGAGGGAGTGGTGTTTATATCATATTAAAATACGCAAATTGGTGTCTGGCTGTCTGTCTTTTTGACCGTTACATATTTGATTGTTTCTTATCCAATCTCAACCAAACTTGACAAGAAGATTAAGGTCACAGGATGGAGGTTGAAGTGACTTTGTCCCCCCACCCCAAGGGATTTTTCCGTGTTAAGGTGTATATCCGTGTTAATATAGCTAATCATGGCATTTTTCCAATGCTGCTTCTAATAATAAAGTAATAACAACAATAATCGTAATAGCATAGTATTAATGTTGTTTCAAAACAATATTAACACTAATAATATACTCTCTCTCCCCAAGGGGTCAAAATAGCTGATCATGGGGCAAGCTACCAGAAGTAAAAAATATTATAAACCACAAACACGTATGATTACCTTTTTAACAATCGCTACTGCTGTTTAACACCAAACTGAAAGGGAGGAAACTCGTCGTCATTGAGGCATTATACGCTAATGGGTCCGAGCCTCGATGCACTGTAATCTAGTTCCTCAGAGAGGAGGATAACTTGATCCTGCCGCTCCCGTAAGGAGCAGTTGCACTCGTTAATAAAAACGAAGAAAATAGGGAGATTAATAAAGTAAGCAGATTTAAAAAAAAAATTATATATTTTTTTAATCTGGGAAGGAAGGGGGGTTTTAATAAAGGATGTTCTGGCATTTGTGTGTGTAATAGTCCAGATGCCAAACAGCCATTTCAGGGCAAAGCGTGCTTTAGCGTCATTATGAAGTTTTTTGGTTGATTCGTCATCTCTGAGCTATCCTGAATCAGAATCAGCCAGGTGCCAGACTTACACCCTTGATGAATTTTTTTTTAGAGGCGAAAAACAAAATGGCCGCCACCGACTTTCGATAAATTCTGTTTTGGTCTTCACTTCTAATGCACTTCCACACAATTTTGGTGTCTACTACTATGTTTCATGTGACAGACAAGGTAACGTTGATGATTCTCTCAAGATTAGATGACAACAGATGGCGGAATTTGAATCTGGATGGCCAACAAGCTTCAACAAGACATAACCAAGAAAGTGACCCTGATGACGACTTCGACCAAAAAGAGCATCAAGCTGGATGGAAGGCCAGTATATGATACCGAATTGATCTACACCCGACTCATATGTCTCTAACAATACAGGGATATTGATATCAAGGATGTCCTTTCTTACGAACTGTCCCCGTCCCAGCCTCCTTGT
>CM068953.1:88173612-88185368 GCA_035128595.1 Eptatretus atami | reverse complement strand
GGTCAGGAGCTCAGGTTGGCCGAGGAAGGACTTCGGATTCTCAGTCGGCGACTGGCTTTGGAGGGCCAGGTTGGAAATGTGGCTTTCCCAAGAAAGATCATGGCAGATAGTGAGACCCAGAAGCTTTAATGAAAGACTTCTTCCAGAAGGATGTGAGAAAGTTAGATGGGGGGCGGGGGGGGTCCAAACAGTCCGTTTGGAGAGATTGAGGTCTTTATTGCCATTTTTAAAGAAACCAGCCACATTTTTACATCAGACTGTTTGGTTAAATGTAAACACAGGTGACATTGAAAAGTACCTGTATATTGATAAATAAGTATGTGTCAAGTGTTTATGGAGTGTTTATGGATCCAGTAGATGGAGTGAATATAATATACTGTATATATACATATGTATGTATATTGTATATATTGATAGATATATTATACATATTTATTTATATTTATTTATTTATATATATATATATATATACACAGATTTATATTTATCTACACATTTATATATACAGGGTGTCCTAAAAGTCACCTAGGGATTTAGAAATTAAATAACATGTCTCTTTTTTAATAATTTATGATTATTTTATACCAAAAGAAAATTTACAAAATGGAGATAAATTTGCTTTATTTATGAAAAATGATGCAGCTTAAACGTCCTCCATTTTCGGCTTCGACAGCATTTTCCATAACAGCGGACAATAACTGGCTGCAGCCCTCAAATTTCTGCACAGATGTTGTCCTTGAGCTGCTGAATTGTATAGGGCTTATTGATGTAGACACGCTCCTTAAGGTAACCCCAAAGAAAATAATCGGCAGGCGTCAAATCTGGAGAACGTGATGGCCAATAAATTTCTGAATTTAGCGAAATTATTCGGTGTCCAAAAATTTGCCTTAGAAGCTCCACCGTGTCTCATGCCGTGTGGGCATTGGCTCCATCGTGTTGAAACCACATCTCAGGTTTATCCTTTGCTGCAGGATGCTCAAAATTCTCGGGCATGGCTCGATACCGCTCACTAGAGACCGTCGTTGCACTGCCATCCTCATTTTCAAAAAAATAAGGGCCGATAATCCTTTTTGACGTTACACCACACCAGACAGTGCATTTGAGCGGATGCAACTCATGTTGATAAATAGCCCTAGGATTCTCTAATCCCAAGAACATACAGTTCTGCTTATTCCCAAAACCGTTCAAATGGAAATGAGCTTCATCGCTCATAATTCATTTTCTTCATTGACCAACCTCTGAATTTGGACTGAGTAATTTAAGCATTGTCGATGATCAGTCAGTTTCAACTTTTGCACCAATTCCACTTTGTATGGGCACAGGTGCAAATCATTTCTTAGTATGCGATACAGAGACATCCCCAACTGGTCAGAACATCTGCGGATCGATGTTCCTGGTTCTTCTTGAACAGTGTCCAGTACACGTTCACGATTAATCTGCGAACGGACTGAACGGTCTTCCAGAACGTGGCAAGTCACTTACTGACCCATATTGCTGAAAACGTTGAATCAACCGCCGAATCATGAAATCTGAAGGTGGTTTTCTGGCATTGAAGTGTCGGCAGTATGCTCTTTGGGTGAGAATAAATTGAGATCACCACCGTTATTCTTTGAGACAAGTACACTATCTTTAAGTTCCATCGCCATTTCTTGATATTGTTGTTTGCCTCAAAAAGTTAATACCTTGACGTAAGTCACCAGCTTCACAACCTTTCTCACAGAAAGATACAGACTAATTGAAACATCAAACTGCTTGCCGCTTCTCAGATGTGTCATCTGTCAGTTCCTTTTCTCAGGTTCGGTTAAGCTTCCCTCTTCTTTCTGCTTTTGGATAATTTTGTATTATTGTATTTAAGGTTGCAGGATTTGTGCCAAGAAGCAGAATTGAGTAGCGAAAAACCATCAGCAGTTTCTTCCGGTCCAAAGCAAAAGTTCTGTTGGTTAGCATGCCAATTTCTCTGAAACTGCTTGAATGTCGAGAAATGTCTAATAATCTCACTTGCCGTGTCAGCTTCGCACCAGGGCTTTGTAATGGGCACCTAAGAGGTTCTCGGTAATCTTCTGGCAAATAATGCAGCGGTTCCCAGCTACTCCATTTTCTTGATAGACCTGCAAAAAAAAAATAATTAGAAAACAGTTTCACTTTCAATTCGTCACAACCACGTGGAACCCTGTTCTATAACTTACTTCTCAATAGTGATCTAAATATTGACACTTATTACTCATCAAGACCTTACAACAGATTGAATAACATCCTAGTTGTAATAAAATACAAATTAACATAACAAAATACAAATTAACAATAAAAGTACATCAGAGATGGAACTAATGAGTACACCAATATCAAAATTATTGAATGTTACTTAGCAATTGAAAGGTTAATATTTTTGGATGGCTCGTACTCAAAAATTTGATAGCCATACCCAAAGGGTATGCGAAGAAAATTGAGCTTGTAATCCAGTCTGTAACAATTATGTCACTAAGCCACTTGATATGCATCAGGAGGCTTCCTTCTCTGCATAAACCTGACATAATATGTTGAAGGTCATTATGACTTTGCATTATTTTTGCCCCTAAATTATTGGAACCAATGTTATTTTTTTTTAACATCCTTATTACCTAAGGCCTAAACTATAAAACTGGAGTGGTTCTATTTTTTCACGACACCCAAATTGGCAGATTCCTCCTTCCACTCATAAGCTGGTGCATTGATAAATAGGCAGTACATGATCTTGAATCAAGTGACGTTCTGTCAACCATCTCATAGAGTGCACACGAGAGTTTTTTTTTGGAGAATATCATAATTTTATATATGTTATATACCACATATACATACAACAACATACCTACATAATAGATATATATATATATATATATATATATATATATATATTATTTTGTTGCGGCCGGCGGACCTGGTGCGTGAGAACGACCGCGAGGTGGGAAGTTATGTCGACCTCCCCCTGACTTCGGAATTGTAGGCCGCATCGCCTCATTGGATTAATTCCGTCGTGACGCAGTGGTCGCTAACGACGTGGACGCCATCACCTCCACCGCGATAGCGTAGGTAGGTCTTTTTGTTCATTAGAACAAATCTACCTAATTAACCACGAGGTCGTCTACCGGGGAACCACGCCCCGGTACGCTTGCCCGAACCCGGATCACTCCACCAACTAAGTTTATAGTTTGGTTGCTTGCCTATTCAATTAAGTAGGAAGGGAAAATTGCTCAGGATGCCAAAAAAAACATTGTTCCAATAATGTCAAAATGAATTCCACATCAAAAAGTTGCTACATTACACCCCTACACTACAATCATGAGCTGCTCAAATACTTGAATATGTCTTCAATCTTGACAAATCACACACTCTCACCATCTCTCCCTGACAAGACCATCTGTCGAGCCCTTCCATCTACTTCCTGAATTAGAGTTGAGTCATGGTTCATGTGTCACGCAAAAAAAAAAACCCCTATCCTTCGACGTAAAAATTATAAATATATACATGAACAATATAAAATAATTTAATATATATATATATCACATAAAAAAATATATACATATAAATATAAAATTATATATATACTAGTGCGTGCTCATACGTAGCGGCGTACGTGCAAAAAAATAATAATATAAAAATAAAAAACTTTCAAACCGCGTGCCAGAAACAACAACCACACAGCCGTTCCTTCTCTCTCGCGTGCTGTACGTGCAAAAAACAAAAACTTTCAACAACCACACAGGCCGTTCCTTCGCTCCCGTACACGACGACTGGATTGGGCATTGTGTTTATCATAAATGGCATAATAAATCCGAGAAATTATAGAATACAGTAAGTCATCACTATCCGGAAGTCCGTACGTTGTAACCCGTAATGGGAACGCGGCTGAGATCTCTTCCCCAAGGCATCCTACGCAGCAACGTGTCTGTCATTGGTAACTAAATGGCACCCTCTCCCATCGGCCACGCCTTATGCAGCAACGTGTCCTGTCATTGGTTGGTAAATAAATGGCCATAACTTGGGAACACTTGTCCGATTAAACAAACCTTGAGAAGGCACATACTCAGGTCCCAGCAATATAACCTGGCAAGTTTCAATTAGATCGACCAGTGGTTGTCGAGAAACAGCGGTCGGTCACACACCACACACACACAATTATAGATATATATACACATAAAAATATATACATATAAATATATACATATAATATATAAATATAAAGATAAATATAAATAATAATATATACATATATATGATATATATACATATATATATATATATATATTATATATATATATATAATATATATAGATAAATCATAGAAATATATAAATATCAAACATACATACATATATATATATATTATATATTGTTGCGAATTGCCGCCGCCCGGCGTGCGAACGGCCACTAACTCGAATCGCGGCACGTCGCCCACACGGACAATTCAGTCGTGACCCTCTCGGAACAACGCCGGGAGCTAGTCACGGGGGGGTTAACCTCACCACGATCGTTGCCAATTGCCCACCCGCAGATAGGTGCTCGCCAAATTCTATCTACCTAATACCTGCGCGATGGTCGCCGGGCATCGTACCACGCCACAGGCCGACTCCGGAACGAACCGCTTAAGCGGTCCGTTCGTGCTACAGTGATAACCGAGCGGTGTTATCGTCGCCTCGACGGTTCCGATTAATTACCGGGCGTATTAATCCCACTACCAACCCCTATTGAAGCAGGATGGAGAGTCAACAAAGGAAGGACGCAGCGAAACGGGGAACAAGTTCACACAAGCTCTTTATACACACACACAGACAAGCACGTATATACAGCCATACAGTCAAAAATGCCATATAACAGTTAAAAACAATATGCACAAAAAGCAAATGTAACAAAAGAAAGATGCAGAGACAACCGAATACGCGTACACACGCAACACTTAAAACAATACTACTTGAGCAGACTGCGGCACCCACAGACATTTGCACAAAAACCCAAAGAAAAAAAGAAAGAAGTCCGACTTCCCTTTTATGGCTGGTGAGTCCCTCTCCCGCGACCCGTCAGCGTGGTCGCGCCTGGCCCCGACCTCTCTTGCGGCCGGCAAACCCTCTCGGCATCCCCGTCCGGACGCACAGGTCCACCTCGCAAGGGCGCTGCCGCGTCTCCCGTCCGTGCCTTCGTGACAGGCCGCTCGCCAAGGCACGGCACAGGACCTCTTCCTGAAGACCAACTCTCCACAAAAAACAACCGAACCACCAGCCAAGACAAAGAGGAAGAAGAAACTCCAGGAAGCCTTTCGCGCCTGCCCGTGTCCGTCTTTTATCGCGCGGGGCTCCGCCCTTCGCCCCGCCCCGTTCTCGGCTCCACCTTCCTTCGAAAGGTTCCCGAAAAGGGCTGCCCTCACGCTTTCCTCCACCCCGCTCCGTCCGGGGGCCGGGGGAGTCAGTTTTTGGCTCGGGGCCAGAGAATTATTCCCCCAAAAAGAGGCCCCTCCTTTACATGACCTCTGACCTTTGACCTGCATCGCCCTCCTCCACTCCAAAGCGCGGGGAAGTCAAACGGAAGAAACAGGCGGGGAAACCTGCGCATCCTCGCAGTTCCCTCCTTGGCGCCTTTGTTTGCCGTTCGGAAGCGACGTAGTGGCGAAGATGTAGTAGCGTAGATGGTGGAGGTGGCGTGGTTGCAGTGTGGTTGGCGCTGTGATGGGGATGGCGTGGTTGTTGAAATGTTGTGTGTTGAAATAAAAGATAGAAAAAGAAAAACGACTGACTCAAAGCGTCGCAGCCCGGATGGATCACATAAATTCCCTCTACACAACAGGTTTGGGCTAACTACACATGAACCTATGAAGATATCTCACCTAAGGGCCTTTATGGTGTAATGGAATTTCCACAGCCGTAACACTACCCCCTCCCCTTTTTACAGACTCGTCCGAGTCGTCAAATTTTCGTGTGCCATCATGTGTAGTTCTCCCTAGTACGTTTTACCTTCGGATCCTGAGTGGCGACATTCATGGTATTCGTGTCCCCAAAATAAATAACCTGAGGCTGAGTACTAAACTAAACAAACCCACTTACTCAGACGACTTAAATAAAATTGCCGGCGCTAGGACAGACATGCCGGGGGCGCAAAACACATTTACAATTCAACTTAACCTTATAAAATTACACTAAACCATGGCCCAGGATCAATGGACTCTGCAGGGAGCAAAACAAAAGTCCACCGTGAACCGGCGCATGGGCCGCCACTGCAGGCCCGTGTGGTAGCTGCCAACAGGACAGTTCTTGCAGCTGTAAACTGTTGCTTTCCGATGATCCCGGCGCGCATGGAAATGAACAGGGGGGGGGGGGGGCAAATCAAAACAGGACGGGGCAAAATGGACGAGGCAGTAGGCATGGCATGCAAAGGCAGGCAGGCAAGGCATGGCATGAAAGGCCGCTGTAGCAAACAGCCGGCAGATGATCGACCGGCACAGGCCTTGAAGCAAAACACCAGCAGACGATCCGGCGCACAGGCCTTGCAGTAACACAGCTGCTGACGATCGGCCGCGTACAGGCCTCGCAGCAAAACACAGCCAGTCGATGAAGTGGGCCGGCCTTTGCCTTTCAGTGGAGGTTGGTGGAGGGAGTGCGGTGGTGCTGGCCACCGAAGGCGGGCTCGACCTACCAACCTGTCTCCCTCCCACCTGTCGCCTTTGCCTCATGTCCATACCCACTCCCTTAATTTGTAAAAACCAATTTAGCCCCAATTAATTTTTTTGTTGTGTTTTATTTTATCCTTACTTCCCACTATAATCGTCCCCTACCCCCTTTATCGTCCTTGTCGGCTAACCTATCTCGTCCTACCTACTCCCAACCCCTACGTTCCTTCCTGGAGGGAAATGGGAGAAGCTAGCGTCCTGTGTCGAGGCCCAACTCAAGCCTCAGGATGGCCTCCCCAGACTTCAGCGGTCTAACCAAAGTGGGTCCAGCGGCCCACAACGAAGCGAAGGATGGATGGTGCGGAGGGTACACTTCCTAATCTACCCAACCATAACTTTAAATACCCCGGGGCTTCCAACAAGCGCCTCTCGCTTAAACTATGGTTCTATCAACCCAGATTCCCGTCGCCCTGTTGGTGTCCTCACAATTTTGGCCTCGCCCCCCAATTTTCTTTCGTGCCCTTGCACGGTCTCATGGCTGGATGCGTGGCTCCCTTGGCAGGCACGACCCTCTGCCGATTCTCCGACGATGGCACCCCGCCCGCACTACACTGCCTCCGAGCTACCAGCTCCCTAAACACCGGGAGTGCCCTCCCTGGCGACTCCCCTGAAACGCTCACGTGCAGGCTGCCTCGGGCCCCTTGTCAGGGTCACCCGTGCCCACAACACTGCCCACGCGGCTAACGGCGCCCCGGCCCCCGCATCCTGCGGCGCACCCGTGCCCACTACGCTATCCCGGCCCCCATGGGCCTGGCCTACCACGGCCGACTAGCCCGTGCCCGGGGTACCACTCAGCTATACTCACCTTTCGCAGCCACGCTCCCAGCCGTCAACAGGGCTCCTGCACCCCTCCAAATGGTTACGAGCCTACATTCCCACCAACAACAAAACGACCTCCATTTGTCAATTTAACTAAGCCAGCTAACTCACTCTACACTGACCCCGGGGTCCCTTGGCGGGAGTCACTCCTCCCCCCAATCACTCATCGCACCATGCATTCCACATTCGTCCACTCACACAGACCCGCTGGCCTCACTCACTCACAAGCACATGTTCCTTCCACATTTCACAACTCTTCAACTCACACATTGCTGAATCCTGCCATCCTGCTCACTACATCCCCCAACTACCTCGTGCTCCCACGTCTCCCTTACACTATAGCACGTTCCTTTTAACACTACGTAGCTAAGCTACGTCCCCTCTAACACATCCACAGTCCGTCACTGTCCCCAAATCTCTAAAAATCATTTCCCCACCTAAATCTGCACTAAAAATCCTCTAACTAAGCCATTCCACGGACTCCAATGAGACTTACCCCTGCCCCATGAAGCCGGTCTAACTAAGCTAACCCTTCCCCCTAACTAGTGTCATCCTTGCCCAGGCAAGGGATCTTCCACCCCTTGCCGGGAATCCTGTCACCCGAAAGCGAGGCTTGCTTTCGTTAATTTTTTTTTCAATTACGCGCATCACCAGCGCGGCAACTCACAGCTCGCGCACTTTGCACCTGCCGTGACGTCATGCAGCTGCACGTGTCCCTCGTCCTCTTGGACGGTACATCGGCAGGGATTCACCCTCCTGCCGGATTCCAACCACACGTGCAGCCATGACCTCACGTGCGCACTCCAAAAGCAAACCTCGCACTCCGAGGGCTCCCCACGCGAACACAGTGCTCTGCCCGTTGGAGCTTAACACAAGCTCGCGTGGAGAACCCATCCGTCCAAATCCGTAATCCTGCCTAACTTTGTCCGTCCGCGGATCGGCAAATCACCGCTGCGTTTCCGGACCGGGTTTCACTCCCGCAAGTGCCGCACGTGGCGGCCTGTGCGTACCACAGCACGGACCTCGCGCTCGCCGCTGGGTGAACCCGGCGCGGTGCTCAAAACAGCTACGGCCGCTACTCGGCCCTCGTCCTCTGTCGCCGTTCGCCATTCAACACACGCACTCCCACGTGTCACGACGCTCACACACCTCACCATTACACTCACCCCGGAGACGCGGCTGCATGCTCACGCATGCCGACCGACATCTCCCTTACATACCGCTCTCTTACACACAGGTCTCCCTTGCACTCGCACACGCGGTGCCTCATCCACACCCGCGCGTGCTGGGAAGCACGCACCTCGGCACACTTGCCACCACACCACTCACACACGGGGGCGCACTCACACCTTGCACCACACACACCGGGACAACCACACTGGGGATTCGGTCCCACAAGGGGTTCCGGGGCTCTATACCCCCAAGCTCGGCGTGCACCCGTTCGCAGCACTCATCCCCTCAACCTCGCAAAGCACGACCGACCCACCTGGTCGTGATCAGCTTCGAGGGGAATAGCGCTCCCTCTGTTCCCGAAGGAGGCTATCCAGCTGCTCGCACCGGGTCACGAACACTCCGCGAGCTCACCCTCATCTCCTCCACTAACTCCGTGGTGTGTGCTCGTCCTTAACCCCGTCCAATTCACCCTCTATCTCCGTGTCTCTGCCAACTCAGTCACCTCTTCACCCATTACCTCCCTTGTCTCCACTATTTTATTTCCTTTATTATCTCTGTCATCACCTCTACCTCCTTTAATTTCTCCTTATTTTCTTTCAACTCCTGCGTCTCCGTCACCTCGTGTCTCGTCTCACACGTCGCAGTCACCCCATTTAGTTTCCCTCTGTGTCACCGTCACTTCCTCGCTCACCTTTACACTTCTCGCCCAACACGTCCCCGAATTATTTTGCCCTCACCGCCTCCATTGCGGGCCTGAAACCGTTGCACTCCCCCCGTTGGTTCGGAGCTCCGCCACGTGGCGTCGCCATTTCTCGCCCGCGGTCCGAGTTCCTTCCCCATGCCTTTATGTCTGCATTCATTTCATCCATTCTGCCGTTCATGTTCTCCACAAATAGTTTCATAATCTCCATTACTTGCTGCACTGCCGTCCACCCTGGCCGCCCCACTGGCTACATTTAGTGGTGTGGTCGTAATAATAATAAAAACCAGATGGATGCATCGCCACTTTTCCCAACCCTGGGGTAAGGATGTCTTCCTCACGGGTGATTTCCACGGATTCCTTTACCATTGTCTCTACTATAAGACTACAATTAGTGGTGGGGTTATAAAAGGAAGAACCATCCGGGGCCATGGATCCTACATCCATCCCTACTACCACCCGGCTCCCGCTCGCCTTGAGACTCCATCTTATTTCTCGTAGGGTTAATTTAAATTGCTCGTAATTGGAGGGAACGGGGGGGGGGGGGGTCGCCTCGCACACCCCTGCTCCGTCCCCGTGAATTTAGCTGGAGACGGGCGGATTCGAATCCCACTCCTGACACCAGTGTTGCGAATTCGCGCCGCCGGCGGTGCGAACGGCCACGTAACTCGAATCGCGGCACGTCGCCCACCGACGGACAATTCAGTCGTGACCCTCTCGAACAACGCCGGGAGCTAGTCACGGGTGGGGGTTTAACCTCACCACGACGTGCCAATTGCCCCCCACGCAGGATAGGGTTGCTCGCCAAATTCGATCTACCTAAGTACCTGCGCGGAATGGTCGACGGCGATCGTAGCACGCCCACAGGCCGACTCCGGACACGAACCGCTTAAGCGTCCGTTCCGTGCTACAGTGATAACTGAGCGTGTATCGTCGGCCTCTACGGTTCCGATTAATTACCGGGCGTATTAAGCCCACTACCACCCCTTACGTGAAGCAGGATGGAGAGTCAACAAAGGGAAGGACGCAGCGAAAAAAGTTCACACAAGCTCTTTATTCACACACACACAGACAAGCACGTATATACAGCCATACAGTCAAAAATGCACATATAGCAGTAAAAACAATTATGCACAAAAAGCAAATGTAACAAAAGAAACGATCAGAGCTACAACCGAATACGCGTACACACGGCAACACTTAAAACAATACTACTTGAGCCAGACTGGCGCCCCCACAGACATTTGCACAAAAACCCCAAAGAAAAGAAAGAAAGAAGTCGCGACTTCCTTTATGGCTGGTGAGTCCCTCTCCCCGGACCGTCAGCGTGGTCCGCCTGGCCCCGACCTCTCTTGCGGCCGCCGAACCCTCTCCGGCACTCCCCGTCCGGACCACAGGTCCACCTCGCAACGGCGCGTGCCGCGTCTCCCCCGTGCCTTCGTGACAGGGCCGCTCGCCAAGCGCGGGCACAGGACCTCTTCCTGAAGACCAACTCTCCACAAAACCAACCGAACCACCAGCCAAGACGAAGAGGAAGAAGAAGCGCTCCAGGAAGCTTTTCGCGCCCGCCGTGTCCGTCTTTATCGCGCGGGGCTCCGCCCTTCGCCCCGCCCCGTTCTCGGCTCCACCTTCCTTCGAGAAGGTTCCCGAAAAGGGCGTGCCCTCACGCTTCCTCCACCTCGCTCCGTCCGGGGGCCGGGGGATCAGTTTTTTGGCTCGGGCCAGAGAATTATTCCCCAAAAAGAGGCCCCTCCTTTACATGACCTCTACCTTTGACCTGCATCGCCCCTCCTCCCACTCCAAAGCGCGGGAAGTCAAACGGAAAAACAGGCGGGGAAACCTGCGCATCCTCGCAGTTCCTCCTTGGCGCCTTTGTTTGCCGTTCGGAAGCGGACGTAGTGCGGAAGATGTAGTAGCGTAGATGGTGGAGTGGCGTGGTTGCAGTGTGGTTGGCGCTGTGATGGGATGGCGTGGTTGTTGAAATGTTGTGTGTTTGAAATAAAAGATAGAAAAAGAAAAACGACTACTCAAAGCGTCGCAGCCCGGATGATCACATAAATTCCTCTATACAACAGGTTTGGGCTAACTACCAGTGTACTATGAAGATATCTCACCTAAGGGCCCTTTATGTGTAATGCGAATTTCCACAGCCGTAACAATATATATATATATAATAAATAAATAAATTATATATACAGGGTGTCCCAAAAGTCACCGAGGATTTAGAAATTAAATAACATTTCTGTTTTTGAATAATTTGTTTCTCTTTCTTTTCAGAATTTAGATTAACATTTGGAAATTACCCCTTGGAAAAATTCACAAATGAACAAAGAACCAAAATCTGTGAATTTTATTTTAAATTTCATCGATCAA
>CM068953.1:88157868-88169909 GCA_035128595.1 Eptatretus atami | reverse complement strand
GAATTGGTCCAGGAAGCTTACTGGAAGAACCATGTATTGAACGTTATCAAGGACAATTGTGATGAAAGAAACGATGGTGTTGCATGGGCTGCCTACCATGCTTCCCAGAAGCAGAGTGATGATTGCTTACCTGCACTGTTACCTCTCTTCTATGAAAAGTCGTCAACTCCAGCAATGATAAAACATGGTATGGATAACAGAGGAAGGCAATCGACTTTTGAATCCAGGACAAATACCAGTTACAACGTTCGATCAGCCGCTGTATGCTTTGGCAAAGTTTGTTCAGTGGAAATGGCCGTTAACCCATGGAGAGAAGACATATGTTGTTATGCTTGGCGGATTACATACAGAGATGGTGTTGTGGAAAACCATGGGTGATCTATTAGAAGCTCTGGATGGACATCATGTCTTGCTGAATCCGAAATAGCATCAGCTGGTACAGCAGACTCAATGCTGAAAGCTGCCCACCTTACTCGAACATGACACGCCCACCAAGTCACGCTCGCTACTCTTCATATCCTACAGCAAGAGGCTTTCTCCCTATCCAGACAATCTCGGACAAGCACCTAACTGCGTTAAAACACATGGTAGAAGCCAACTATTTACTTTGCTAGTTATAATTCTGTCTCGTATTTGAGCTGCTCACAGAGAAAACTTATATGTTTAGAGTCTTGTTCTGATTGTGAGATTTACTATTGGAGCTTGACCTTTTCTTATGTTAAGATCACACCAATTTGACCAGATCTGCCAATGGCTATCATATCAACACATCGTTACTGCCTACCCATCTCGATGCGCGAATTGAAAAGGAAGGAAACTGGGTCATTTCCAACATCAACAGTTCTCCTCAATACCCTTCGAAGCGCATGAGCAGGAAAATCGATATTTTAAGCTCAGGTGGTTGCATAGGACTAACAGAAAATCCAAGTGGTTTCGCGAGAGGTGTTGTCAGGACCTAATTGTCAATCAGAGGCTATTTGAAGATATATCTAGGGGACGATGATGAGGAAGACCCCAAGAATTCCTTAATCACTAACAGGGACCTGCCACACAGAGAACGTTTAAGAACAAGTTACAGCGCTCACAGAAACAATACAGAAAATGGGAATCCTTCCTAGATGACTTTGAGGAGTTGGTGACACTTGACAGTAGGAACTGTGCAGAAAAATCAGTAGTCGATGGCCTGAAAGACTAGAGGAAACAGAAAGAGACAGTATGAGCAGTATGTCCAGCATGTCATAGTACACAGAAGTTCCAACGTCATGAACCCGAATAAGAAGAACAGCCTTCCTCTTTTCAAGAGACCACAACACAAGGTTACAACACACAAGGTTACAACAACACAAGGTTACAACGACACAAGGAAAGAAGATTAAGGTTCTTCAAACAATGTTGAGCTGTTTGGCCAATTATATAATATATATAGATAATCACAGTCCGGTGACTTAGATGAATTCTTCTCCCATGAAGTACAATCATACCCACCATCTTTGTCAACTTTGGAAAGCTTCACTTACCTAGTAACAAATCAGATCTACTAAAGTGTTTGAGATTACAGACACAGCTGACAGCCCAAATCTATGACTGCAGGTCTTGGACAGTGCTGCTATTGTCCACAGTCTGTCAACCAGCGGAATGGTAACATTCGATGAATTTGCAGACAAAGTCTTCATTCCACACATTGAAAGACATCTCCAACCGTGTAGACGGCTTGACCTTGTTTGGGACAGCTACATTCCTGATAGTCTAAAGAATTCCACACGAGAGAAGCGGGGAAAGGGACTGCGTCGAAAGGTGTCTGGACATGTGAAGTTACCCGGGAACTGGAAAGATTTTCTGCGAGATGAGAACAACAAGGAGGAGCTCTTTCGGTTCTTGACTGGTAAAGTCTCTCAAGTTGCTGGCCCTCCTGGTAAAGTCATGTACATCACCAGTGGATCCTCAGTTGTGTCACACACAACAGAAGTTGTGATGAGAGATTGTAATCAAGAAGAAGCCAATACCAGGATGATGGTTCATGTACTGCATGCACTGAATCATGGCTGTGTAACAGTGGCGGTTCGTATGGTGGACACAGATGTTGTAGTCATTCTTCTTGGCACACTGCACCATTTCCTAGCTGCTCAACCTTCAGCCAAAATACGGGTAGAGTTTGGAATGGGCAAGAACTACAGAGAGTTCGATATAAACAACCTTTCTGACAACCTGGTATGGATAAATCTCGTGCTTTGCCTGTTTTCCATGCGTTAACAGGCTGTGATACTACGTCTGCCCTGAAAGGAAAAGGGAAGTTGTCTGCATGCAAGCTTGGCAAGCCTACAGTGATGTCACTGATTCCTTATCCGGTTAGCTGACAATCCTTTCCAGCTGATAGATGAAGAATCCGATGACTTTCGTAGTATAGAACAGTTTGTTGTTATTCTCTATGATCGAACAAGTGTCCAGTAGTATCACAAAATAAGAAAAGACCATTACTGTAAGAGAAAAATTTCAATGGAAAGGCTACCACCAACTCAGAATGCACTGCTACAACATGTAAAACGTGCCGTTTACCAAACTGGCATCTGGACAACAAGCACCCTCACAAACCAACCACTACCTTCTCCAAGTGACTTTGGATGGATTACAGAATCACAAGCTTGGGCTCCTCGATGGCTAACAGTTCCTGAAATGTCAGTTGCCTGTCGGGAATTAATTCGATGTTCTTGTAAAACAGACTGTACTCGCTGTAAATGTGGACAGGCTAACCTTGACTGCTCTCCTTTGTGCAAATGCAATTGTCAGAAATCAACAAATTGATTTGCACATTTTTGGAATGTGAATTCTGTGACTATCTCACACTGATATTGTGTTAGTATATTTTGTGCCTAACCGCTCTCTGCTCTCAGCTCTCAGGCTTATATATCTGGGGCTTGGTACAAGAAGGGCTCATGTGCATTTTTTCCATTTTGGGTTTATTCCCTATATGTACTTGGTTTGAGATATATATATATATATATAATTATGGCAGAATAAAACACACATTGGCCTCATGAATAGCTTACTGCTGCGCAATACACCTTAGTCATTCTAGCACCAGAAAATATAACTAAAACTAAGTACTTTTAGGAATAAACCCAAAAATGGAAAAAAAAATGCACATAGGCCCTTCTTGTACCAAGCCCCAGATATAGATGTAGATAGATATATATATATATATATATAATATTAGATCAGGTACATATTCTGACATATTGAATGAAGAAAAACTTCGCAGCTTTTCACAAGAAATGGTTTGACTGTTAAACTTGGGGTAGATTTTGATAGACGGTAAATTGTGATGTATTATGCAATACCTGTGAATATTTCATCTGGGCTCCTAGCCTAATTTTGAATGGTTTGATATATCAAACATCCATACCAAGTTTGGTGCTTGTATCCGCTTTGTATCGATTGACTCAAAATATGCCGATAAGACCACCAGACTAGCATGCCTATCTGAAGGATCATGGGTGTTACAGAAGAGTGTCGAGTCATCAGCAAAAAGATAGAGGATTAAAGATTTGGCTGTAGCCCACCAAGATTGGTCACTAAAAGTTACGTTTGTTCTATTACATTAACTACATACTCTATATTTATAATTACTCTGTACATATTTGGGAAAAAAATACTGGAATGCTTCAGATTACCGATAAAGATAGCATGCTGGTTTATCCATATCTATTTGTTACTGTAGATTTTGATTATAATATGGACTTCTATTTTGTCGTGTGCAGAGTGGTTCGTCACGGCAGCTTGAGAAGGCTCAAATTACACTGAATGATTGCTTGGCATGTAGCGGCTGTGTGACTTCAGCTGAAAGCATGCTTATCGCCCAGCAAAGCCACATCGTGCTTCGCCATGCCCTGGAAAATGCATCGGTTTGTGCAATGATTATTTTTCAAGGGATGTTGACTATTTTATGTTAAAATTTGTTGTTGAGGCTGGGCCATGTTTAACTTTTAATCTGAATTATACAATCAAAAGTAGCAACCATCTAAAAAGAAATGAAAAAATATTGGAAGCCTTATATTCTCAGAAATGTCATCCATGATGAAATTTATATTAAAATGTACTCAAATACAATTGTTAATTCAGTATATCAGCTTTCTAAGAGATGTCTAATTTATATTAAAATGTACTCAAATACAATTGTTAATTCAGTATATCAGCTTTCTAAGAGATGTCTTGATTGCTGTTTTTGAAGTTTTGCATCTGACGGCATGCAACAACAATCAAACTACTTATTCTATAAGATGTTGGGAACCACATGTTTTGGCCTGCAGATTGACATTCCAATTCATGTTTAACTTGGGGTTGTACAAAAGTGTTTTAAAATGTCATGTTTTGTTTCAGATTTATCTACTTTTGCTCAACTGTTGAGGTTTTATCTTTGCAGCTTCCACATGAACTGGATGATCTCTCAAAGAAGATTGTCATTGTGTCCATCTCACCCCAGTCTCGTGCCTCGCTTGCTGCCAAGTATGGATTGAGCCTATATGATACAGCGCGAACTCTTACCAGCTTCTTCAAAAGCCTTGGTAGTGACCTGATTCTGCCAGCACTATGAGTGGGTCCTTGAAAATGGAGTAAAAACTCATAAAGCCAGACTGTTTCCCAGCGGAAAGAGCTATGGGGGGAGGGCTTTTCCGGTGATAGGGTTTCTTGCATAGTGCAAATAATGCTTACCGTGCTGAATTGATACCAGAAATCGGATGGGAGGCTGTGCTTCAACCGATGTGGGGGTTGAGGTTCATTGGATTGGGTTTTGGGTGTGAAAGAAGTTTTAGATCGTGTGTTCTTCAGAAACTGAATTTTAATGATGTCACTCCTGATTTGTTGTATCCCAACAGACATGTTAATGTTTTTGGGTCTGTTAGGTCCAACGATTTTCATTATTTTTATATTTTTTAAAATCAGAATCTCTTCATTGACACCATTCCTTTCTTTGACTGATACTTTACTCTTCTGCCTTTATGGGTACAGGTGCTCGTTTTGTTTTTGATACAACATTCGCACGTGAATTCAGTCTTCTTGAAAGCCAATGTGAATTTGTGGAGCGTTACCAACGACATCAGCAAGATGTGGGTGCCTTGCCCATGTTAGCCTCAGCTTGCCCAGGTATTCCATACTTGATTTTTCAACTTGAGATTGTCTACACACCAGCAAGTTCATAGCTACACTGTGCCAAACCAGAATGCAGCTCCCTGTTTTCAGTTACATGACGAGAGCTCAAAACAGATATGTTATTAACTTGTGCTGCATTGTATTTGATGAATGTTTTGTGGAAGCTTTGTGCTTCACTATGATTGGTAATTTGTGTTGTACAAAATGCAATAAATTTATTGTCCACACATCTTGGTGAAAAAGATACTTAGCTGTTTATACATCATAAAAAACGGTGGTTGCTGAAGCTTTTGAATATGTCAATACCACCATGCCTACAGAAATAAAAGTTCGAAAATAAATGCCCACCTTTGCTTGTCAAACATGGCTACAGAAAAAAAATTTGAGAAAAAAATAGGTGTCAATATTGTCGTGTTCACAAAACCTTATTGCCACCTTTCCGTATTATAATAACAAGGAGCTGATACTCGAGGTCCCCTGCCTTTTGGGTGGTATGAGGAATAGATCTGTGTTATATGAAAAATGAATGTTCAACGGTTTTTGTAATATCGCATACACAAGCCAAGTTACCGAGATGGTTGCCATTACAAAATAATTCAGCCAATCATTGCCGTGATCTAATCATGTTGCGATAGTGTCATGAGCAATAGATATCTGCAATATGAAAGCTATAAATGTTCAACAGTTTTTGAAATGTTGTATACACAAAAGTACATGGATGGATGATCGGTCGGTCTGTCTGACAGAGCTCATTTTAATGTCCCCCATCTCTGACCGAGTTGGTGGGGTGGGAGACAACTAGAACGGCACTCTGTAGAGTGCATTCCTCTGCCAGGCTGACGGTTTACATTTTGTAGCCCACTGATAGGCCAGATCTGCTTCCAGACTTTAACCAAAATTTAATCGGCTTGTTCTTGTCACCGACCCTACTCATCCACCAAGTTTTGTCATAACCCGTCCATAACTTTTTGAAATATCGTTTTGGCCCAATCTTTCAACGGTGAAGATTCAATTTTAAAATTCGAATAACCGGATACGGATCTTCACCAAAATTTTCATTTGGCCTTTGTTGACCTGCACAATAGCATGATGCTTGCGAAATTCAAATAAACAGTTGCCATGGAAACAGCAATTGAGTAATTTGGAAGAATTAACCTATGAAGTGTTTTACATGATGGAATGTTGTGCATAACTTTGGTTAATACATTTTCTAATTGCTGCCTAATAAGTGTTTTACATATTTTGGATGGCATCGACCTTGACCTTTGACTAATTTTGACCAGGTTTTATACACATGTACTACACATGTGTATAAGTAAGCTGTGTAAGTTTCAATATGATATATTGAAAAATTCCTGAGGTTTAGAAAAATATAATCACAAAAAAAATCCCATTTAATTATAATGGGGTGAAATTGTTGTCATGGACACTGTTTTCTCTTTCCCACTTGGAACTTTTTCTATGTCACATGGGACTTTTTCTATGTCATATGGGACTTTTTCATAGGCCACGTGGAACTTTTTCATCGGCCACTAACCAAGATGAGTAGAACCTGAAAAATGAAATATGAATTTAATTAATTACATCTATTTTGCATCCTCTAAGCTTGGTACTGAGATGGTTTACCAATAGGGGACCTTTTGATAATGATTGGTGAACCTCAAGTGTTAATGCAGAAGGCCCTCAGACAGAAGGTCTAATGGGGTCTACAGGGAGTTGGGGGGGGGGGGTCTTGGGTTATAAATGGTCTTTGGGATCTTCAGGATCTTTGGGGTCTGAAAATGTTTCTGGAGTCTTGAAGGTGTAAGGGTTGTAAAGGTCAACATGTCTAAAAGGTTAAGTTCCAATAATCGTAATTAATAGATGTACTTACGGTCCAACTAACGTTCAAACAGCACATAATTAATAGACACACTCACAGGGGTTCACCAAGACTTCACCTCGAGAATGCTTCACTGTCCACCCTTTTTTCAGTTTTATATACAGTATAAACATGCATCTCAAGTGAATTGGTTGAAACTTGACGATTTATGTGACATCGACCTTTTGACCAACTGAACTCAAACTATAGGCTTCCCGCTTGTCACTACCTCTCCCAGCTGGTGAAGTTTCATGAAGATCAGAGTAAAAATGTGACCTGAAGGCGATTGACATTCATACAAATAAACAAACAAACAAGAAAGACTTCGTGCAAAGCACGATACTTGTGAAATCCCTTAACCAAATTTGACCATAAAATAATTGTTGGTTTAACTTGGTGACCTGATATGTAAATCCTCATCAAATTTCAAGTCAATCGGATGAAAATTGAGGATTTTATAAATTTAATCTAAGTTGTTGACCTTTGGCCTATATTGACCTTTTGACCTAAAAAAATCAATAGGCTTCTTGCTTATGATCAACTCTACCATTTGGTGAAGTTTCGTGAAGATTGGTTTAAAATTGTGACCTGTGGGTGATTGACAAACAGACAGACAAGCAAACAAGAAAGGTGTCATGCATAGCATGATTCTTGCAAAATCCATAAAACAAATTTGACCTTAAAAAATAATTGGTGGTTGAATTCAATGACCAAATACACACACAAATCTTCAAATTTCAAGTCAAATGGATGAAAATTGACAATTTTAGAAATGACTGTGTCGACCTTTTTGGCCGATGTTGCCCTGAAAAATACTTGTTCGTTGAATTCAGTGATCTGATATGCAAATCCTCTTCAAATTTCAAGTCAATGGGATGAAAATTGAGGATTTTAGAAACTCCATTTAAGTTGTTGACCTTTGGCTTATGTTGACCTCAAAAATAATTTGTGGTTGAATTCAATGACCAAATATGCAACTCCTTCAAATTCCAAGTCGATTGGATGAAAATTGACAATTTTAGAAATTTGGCCGATGTCGACCTCAAAAATAATTGGTGGGTGAAATCAGTGACCTGATATGCAAATCTTGTTCAAATTTCAAGTCAATTGGATGAAAATGACGATTTTAGAAATTTGACCTCCAGATGACCTTTGACCTCAAAATCAATAGGTTTCTCAGTTGAGACTACCTCCACAACTTGGTAAAGTTTCATGATGATCGGTTTAGAATTGTGACCTGAAGGCGATTGACAGACAAACAGACCGAACAAAATCAACTGACCAATACACTTGAAAAATTGTCGATTTTGCAAGTAATAGTGGGGCAGATAACAGCAATTTTTGAGAGGAATCGTGCAAATGATGATACAAGCATCAATTTGGTACATTTGTTCTCCAGGGGATTCTATTCAAATCTGCCTGATTGTCCATTTGAAAATCCAAATTTTGAAAAATTTGAAAAAAAAAAAAAACTTCAAAAACGTCAAAATCACGAATCAATGTTGGATGCTGGCTGAGATTGGTGAATGTTTCAGAAACATCATCAAAGACGTTCCAAGTCTGCCATGCAGTTTTCTTCCCTTTACCGCGGAAGGCAGACACGACGTCACATCCAGTGAACGCATGGAAGTATGGGATCCCTCTAGCTTTCTCAGGCCCTATTGCAGAAACTACCTCATGGACTGGAATCCATCGCGCCCTGGCTCCTTGGCCAAAGGCAATCCACATGTTCTCAAGACCTAGTTCCTGTAAGGATGACGATAACGTCCGTGTCATTAGCCTTAATGATAATGGACTTGCTACCATCCGTCGTTGCATCCCTGGCGTGTACAAATATTCGAGTGTCAGCTTCTTCATGACAACATGGAGACACAGTATCCAGTGACTTCCTTGTGTTGCTAATGGCATCTTCTCCTTTTGTGACAATGACTGTGCTTGTCGTCTGTGCTTCACACATATTTTCCGCAAGGAAGTGAAACAGCTCATTCTTGTTGCTGTCATCTCGAAGAAAGCTTCTCCAGTTACTTGGGGTCTTACTAGTTCCTGTCACTCTTCTTCTGATTCCTTGCCCCTTTTCGACCTTGCCTCGGACTTCAGACTTGACTTCTTGTACACATCAAACACTACGTCCACCCTCTCGTACCTGGCACCATAGGATTCCACCTTTGGGATGATGTCTTCTTTAGCATAGTCATCAAATATCTTTGAAGTGCGTGGAGGTAGGGCATTGATAAGTGCTGAGCCATCAATGATGACTGCATCTCCCCTTGGTTCTCTGTCTGGGATGTTCACTTGTGCTTCAAGAATTTCAGCCAGCCAGTGACTTCAAATTATTTTTTTTATTTATTATTATTTTTTTTTTTTTCAAAATTTGGATTTTCAAATGGCCAATCGGGCAGATTTGATCAGAAAGCCCTGCAGAACAGAAATGCCAAATTTGATGCTTGTATCATAATTTGCACGATTTTTCTACTATCTACTACAACTATGACAAACAGACAGAATAACGCACACAACCAACCAATGTACTTGAAAATATTTGATATTCGCAAATACAAATATACAGACAGAATTACGCGACCAACCAAAAAAATACCTGAAAATCTCATTTCACAAGTAACAAACAGACAGAACAAGAAAGAGCAATCAGAGATTGCAGACCCTCGCCAGTACTTGTTTTGTGTGGTGTATTTTGTGTGGCAAATAAATGGAAGGATGTACTAAATAAAAGGTCATTGATTGCAAATGAAAGGTCTAAATGGTCTCGTTGTAAATATGTAAAGGTGAATGGTCTGAAAAATTGTAATGGTCTGAAAAGGTCTAAATGGGTCGAAATGGTCGAAAGGGTCTTGAAAGGTCGAAGGGGTCTAAAAAGTGTCATTGGAGGTTTTTAAAGGTTGGAATTGTCTGAAGGGGTCTAAAGGGTCGTAAAATGTCTAAAAGGGGTCTACAAGGTATTCAAATGTGTAAAGATCTGAAGGGTAGAAAGGAGTCTCAGGGTCTTCAGGGTTCAAAATGGTCTTGCACACACTCTTGTGTACAGCCTGTGGCTGCTGTTTGCATTGTTGGTTAGGGATGCGGCTTTGCCGCTGATGCAGTGCCCCTATTACCAGGACACTGGTGCTCATTTTGCTGACCTCAGAAGGATGACAGGCTGAATCAACCCCCACCTGGTGTTAATTCAGCAGCCAACGGGGCTTAAACTCAGGACCCTAGGATTCTAAGCCAACCACCCTAACCGCTAAGCCAACACCAGGCTTCTAAAGGTTCTAAGGGATCTTTGATCTCTAAGGGTTCCGAAGGGTAAAACAGGGTCTAAATGGTCTGAGGGGTCTAAAGGGTCTTGATGGATCTTTGGGTCCTTTGGGGTTTTAAAGTGTCTTGGGGTTCTTTAGGGCCTAATGTAATTCATACACATACTCATGTTCTGTGCGGACAAACAAATAGACTAATAGACAAACAAACAAGCGGACCCAAATGAAATACCGTCTCCTTTGGCGAGGGCAATAACAGAACAGACCAACGAATATACTTGCAAATCTTCGATTTCACAAGTAACAAACAAGGGTGAATACATAACCTTCATCCAACTTTGGTGGTGGAAGTAATTAACTAGAGTGAAGTTGATGGCACGCCATCGCAAATCCTCACGCTTTCCACCTTAAGCAAAGTTTAAAGATGACACAAGGTTCCACCAGGAATGACCCAATACAATATCAAATTTGGAGTTAAAAAAAAAATCTTCTATTTTGACCCCTGTTTCCCTAAGGTCTGAACTCTCTGCGGCATGAACTGGGGGTCAAATCAAAAAGAAATCATGACATGCAGTTGTGACCAAAAATATTGGCACCCTTACACTTTTTTCAAATAACTCACAATTTTCTCTAAAAATAAGTTGAAATTGACAAAAGTATTTGGTCTCCACAATTCTTTATTTCACTGTTGATATTACAGAACCTTTGTTTTTGATTCAGAACTTAATATATCCTTTTAAATCAGAAAATATAAAGAAATGGCATTGACAAAATTATTGACACCCTTGACTTAATATTTGGTAGCACAGCCTTTTGACAAAATAACTGCAGTCAAGCGCTTCCCACAGCCATGAATGAGCTACCTACACCTCTCTACTGGTGGTTTGGCCCACCCTTCTTGTGCCAACTGCTCCAGTTCTCCCAGATTTGAAAGGTGCCTTCTCCCAACTGCTGTTTTCAGATCTCCCCATAGGTGTTCAATGGGATTTAGATCTGGACTCATTGCTGGCCACTTCAGAACAGTCCAACGTTTTGTCTTGATCCATTCCTGGGTGCTTTTTGAAGTGTGTTTGGGGTCATTGTCCTGTTACAAGACCCATGACCTTCAACGGAGACCCAACTTTCTAACACTCGGTTGAACATTTCACTCCGATATGCCTTGGTAATCTCCTGATTTCATGATGCCATGCACACGTTCAAGGCACCCAGTGCCAGAGGCAGCACAGCAACCTCAAAACATCACTGAACCTCCTCCATGTTTGACTGTAGGGAAGGTGTTCTTTTCTTTGAAGGCTTCATTTTGTTTTCTGTGAAGATAGAGATGATGTGCTTTATCAAAAAACTCTAATTTGGCCTCATCTGTCCACAGGACATTCTCCCAGAAGGATTTTGGCTTGTTCAGGTGTGTTTTGGCAAACTCCAGTCAGGCTTTCTTATGTCTCTCAATAGTGGGGTCCTCCTGGGTCTCCTACCATAGAACCCCCTTTCATTGAGTTGGCGACAGATGGTGTGAGTTGAAACTGTTGTACCTTGTGTCTGAATGTCAGCTTAAATCTGTTTGGCAGTTGACTGAGGTGCTTTCTTCACCATTCAAACAATCCCTCGCTGCAATCTTCGATCAAGTTTTCTCTTGCGGCCACCTCCCGGGAGTTTGGATACAGTGCCGTGGGTCTTAAACTTCCTGATAACATTGCGTACAGTGGACACAGGGACTTCAAGGTCTCTGGAGATGGACTTGTAGCCTCGAGATTGTCCATGCTTGGCTAGAATCTTGTGTCTGA
>CM068953.1:88141953-88157858 GCA_035128595.1 Eptatretus atami | reverse complement strand
TTTTTCCTATTCAAACTGGTTGAATGAGTGATTTTTATATCGCAGGCACCTACAACTCACCAAACGTGAGTTCAGTTCCAAAGTAACGGAGAATCACCTGCTTGAAATCTAATTATTTATAACAACTTCCAAAAGCTGTTGATAATATTGTCCGGACATTTTAGGATTTCTGTGTGGAATAAGCGAAGATTTAGTAAATTTTTCAGCTTTTTTTTTTGTTTTGTTCCACTGCAAACCAAAGAAATACATATGTGGATACCAAAATATTTTTTTTATTTCAACAATTTTCTGGAAGAAATGGTGCATTATTTGAAAAAAGTGCCAGGGTGCAAATATTTTTGGCCATGACTGTATTTCATGTGTCCCCCAATGTTGATTGCATATACAAAGTTTCATTTTCAAAAATGTTTAAAAACATGCCCGTAATTGCATTTTTTGGTATTTGATCTTCTGACCCCGCCCCAGGGCCCAAGGGGGAAGGACCAAAAATATACTGGTCTCGCACCTTCCTACAATGTGGGAATCATAGCTACCAAGTTTGGTGAATTTCTGCACAACCGTTTAGGAGGAGATGCGTGACTGACAGATAGACAGACTGAGCCAATTACAATATTCCCCTGTTTTGGGGTTTTTTTAAGCATGGGGATAATAATAATTCCTTTCGTGCAGTCAGGCGCATCGGGCTGCTGAGGTAATTTAATTGGCTAGAGGCACAATCTTGGAAGAGTTGCCACTCTGATGCAAGATATTCGAATGACTCATTCTGAACTAGAAGGGCACTCTGTGGAACGCATACCTCCACCACACAATGCCTGATCCACGAGAACATATCGGACCCAATACATTTTTGAAATATCATGCTATATATCGTTTTTGGTCCTTTCTCTCAATGGTGAAGAATCACTTTAAAAACTAAATAATTATCGTATCCAGATCCAGATTCAGATCCTCACCAAAATCGAATCGATTATTTCTTGTCGCACACCCAACAAACATGTCCACCAAGTTTCGCCCGAATCTGTGCACAACTTTTTGAGATATCCTGCTCACAAACAAACAAACAGACGGAAAGGGGTGAAAACCTAACCTCCTTCACCTTTGGTGGTGGAGGCAATAAAGCTGGTACTCATTTAGCCAACCTCTGAGGAATGACAGGCTAAGTCAACCCACCTGGTGTTATTTATGGAGCTTAAACTCAGGACCTTAAGATCTTAAGCCAGCCAACTTAACCATCAAGCCACCAGCAAGCTTCGCCTTTCAGGATAACAGGTTCATTCTCCTTTGTCTGAACCATGGCAATTGGCACACAAACCACAGTTGACAGAATGATGTCTTACGAGCAATCAGGAAAAAGATCTGCAATCCAAGATTTTGCAGTGCCCTCTCATCTGATGAACACATAAATCTTTTACCCATCCTCATTTGAATAATACCGCTTCAAAAGTGCTTCTTTCAACTGATCTCAATCAACAGCCACCACACATGACAGCCTGGAATATACTCGAAGCACTTTGCCACTTAACAGAGCAGCGAGTGATTTAGCCCATCATGTCTTACCCCAACTGCTGATAATACCAAAACATTCATACCTTAGTAGGTAACTGTCTTGTTCATCCTTCCCCTAAATAAGGATAGGACCTCAACACGCTTCATCTCTAATGTGACTTCTCTTCTCTTAGCCTCTCTCTTCCTTTCACTTTCGACTTTGAGCATTTTACAGTAGCCTCCACTTTTGCCTCGAGGCTTTTATGCCTCCGCAGCTGAAGTCGCCACCACGAGAAGACACCAAAAGTAGTGATTGTGCCAGGAGCCATGTGAAGGAGTGAGAGAAATGCAGATTATACCTTTCTTAATTGTGCTATTACACCAAATTCAATGCTTTTGTTTTTGCTGTACAACTGCCTATGGATTTCCAGAAACTGAGAACATTCAAAATACTTGCTACATGCCCATTAAGACGTGTCATTAGTGTCTCTTGCATTCACTGTAGCATTAGGTTAATTACTTGAACAATTTTCAGGTGAATGCCGATTTACATTTTGGACTTTTTTCATTATTATTTTTATTTTTAAAATTCAGTGCCATTTTTTCTTGTTTGTTAATGTTGTATTGTTGATGACAGGTTGGATTTGCTATGCTGAGAAGACACACGGAAAATTTATCCTCCCATATATCAGCACCGTACAGTCTCCACAGCAGGTTATGGGCCAGCTTGTGAAGAGTCATTTGAGCAAGACTTTTGCCATTTCTCCCAGTAATATTTTTCATGCTACCATCATGCCCTGTTTTGACAAGAAACTTGAGGCCTCCCGGCAGGATTTTTACCGGCAGGGGGATGAGACACGTGATGTAGACTGCGTGATCACATCAGGTAAGATGGGCAGGCTTCAATGTACTGAGTGGCATTCTGTTATCTTGCATTTATTTCAAAAGAATATGCATCCTAAAAATGTGGGAATTTTTCAACCTGACCCAATCCCCCCTCTTTTTTTTTTATTTTTTTTCCTTCACTCACTTCCCCTTCCCCCTTCCACTTATCACAATTTACCTAATTTTCTCCATGCATGGATGTGTGCTTGTCCATGCCAAATATTGTTCAGTGTATTGTCCGATTTTTGTCCCCTGTTCCGTTTTGTTGGCTCTGTGCTCTACTCACTGAAAAAAAAAAAGAATAGTTAATCAGAATCTGAGTTGAGCCTACTTCCTTGTGGATCAGTTGGCCAACATAGCCAGGTTTGCCTTTTTGGAGTAACAATGTTTATTTCAGGCTGGCAGGATGGCCCAGAGGTTTTTGCACTCACCTCTGAGCCTTCTTGATTGGGTTGGAATCTCTGTCCAGTTATAAACTGTTATCCGATCGGGTATTTCCTGTCTTGTCTGCCTCTTGTCTATCTCTTGTGGAATGGTTGAACGCCTTTAAGATAGATAATTAAGGAATCTCCACATAGTCTGTTTGTGGCCGCAGTATTGGTAGTGGGTAAGGGGTTGGTTTTTTGTTATTGTCTGGTATTGTTTTTGTTATTGTGTTATTGTTATTGTCTGTTATTCTCATCATTATTGTTGTTACTTTTGTATTCCCATTGCCCGTGTGACAATTATTATTGAACACTCTTGGTCTCGGGGTGAATTTGGCTGGTCGTGATTGCTTTTGCAATTTGGCACGTCTGTTAAAGGGCTGATTGGGTACAGCGATCAGTGCCTTATAAAAGACAGTGTCGTGCACCTCATTGGCTCCGCTCGGCCATTAATCAGAGATCAGGCACACGGCAACAAAATAGTACAATACATTGGCTGGCTCCACAGTCCCATTAGCACGGTATCGTGCCCATCGACACATGATCCAGCTCAGGGCCATTGAACCAGTTGGCTATGGTGGCCGCTGTTGTGTTGACACGGCGGGATTCATTCTGGGACGACCCATGCGGCTACAACAAAATATATATTTTTTGTTGTTGTTGTTGTCGCCACACGGGTCATTCCAGTATGAATCCTGCTGTGTCAACATCGGCCGTCACAGCCTAATGTATATATATACAGTATGTCATACATAGTTGATATATACCAGCAGGGTACCGGTCACTGACGGGTTCGTCGACGTCTCACTTCAAATGAACGTCTCATCTCAAATTAATGTGTATTGGTAGAAACGGGAATTCAGTATAAATATTCAGTGCACTGATATCGCAGTAGGTAGAGCTGGTAACCTTGGCAACCTCGTACCATTCCACCAGCGAAGATTTCCAATCTGTGCTTGTTGTACATCCGAAGTGCTGCTTGGGAGCAAGAATGATATAATGAAAGCTTGGCTGGGAAAGAAGTTACCTCATGTTAGTAAATAAATTAACTCTGGAATGCAACATGGCAATAATGGGCAAAATTACCTTCTCATGACTGTTTAAAATGCCTATTTAGGTGCATCATGATTAAAAATCTGATCGTGGAAAGTTTTGTCGCGAATTAACTTTGGGAGCTCAAAGCAGTGAGGTCACAAACAAAAAAAACATTTCGCTTTTATATATAGAGATGGACAACCTATTTTCCTGCTGCAGCCTCTTATTCCTTCTTCTCCTTGACCTCGTCCTCGTTTCCTCGTTCCTCATCCTTGTTCTTGTCCTTGTCCTTGTCCTTCTTCTTCTTCTTCTTGTTTTCTTGTTCTTGTTTTCTTCTTCTTGTTCTTCTTCTTGTCTTGTTCTTCTTGTCCTTGTCCTCTTGTCCTCTTGGTCTTCTTGTTCTTGTTGTTCTTGTTCTTGCTTTTCTTGTTCTTTTTCTTCTTGTCCTTCTTCTTGTTCTTCTTCTTGTTCTTCTTCTTTCTTGTTTCTTCTTGTTCTTTCTTCTTCTTGTTCTTCTTCTTCTTCTTGTTCTTCTTCTTCTCTTCTTGTTCTTGTTGTTCTTCTTGTTCTTGTTGTTCTTCTTGTTCTGTTGTCTTCTTCTTGTTCTCGTTCTTGTTCTTTCTTGTCTTTTCTTGTTCTTCTCTTTTCTTCTTCTGTCTTCTTCTTGCGTTGTCTTCTTCTTGCGTTGTTCTTCTTCTTGCCGTTGTTCTTCTTCTTGCTGCCGTTCTTCTTCTTGCTGCCATTCTTCTTCTTGCCGTTGTTCTTGTTCTTGCCGTTGTTCTTGTTCTTGCCGTTGTTTCTTGTTCTTGTTGTTCTTGTTCTTGCCGTTCTTGTTCTTCTTGTTCTTCTTGTTGTTGCTGTTCTGTTGCTCTTGCTCTTGTTCTTCTTGTTCTTGCCGTTGCTCTTTTCTTCTTGTTCTTGCCGTTTTCTTGTTCTTCTTCTTCTTCTTTTTCTTCTTCTGCACTTTTTACTTACGAAATTTAGATTTCGTAAGTATATTGATGACTTCGTCCTCTGTTTGTGTGTTTGTTTGTTTGTTTGTGTGTGTGTTTGTGTGTTTGTTTGTAGGCACGATAACTCGAGAACGGAAGAAGCTACCAATGTCAAATTACCCACGTGATTCAGGAGGGTGATGGTAGCGCTGATTAGATTTTGGTCAAAATCGGTCAAAGGTCAAGGTCACAGTGAGGGCAAACATAATTCCGTAAATTCATGTGGAGAAATGGAGTATTTTGCTTCGCTCGACGTTACGAGTTCGTTTTAACTTCGATTTTAATTTTGTCTTCAGTTTTTGCGATCGCTTAGGACGCTTAAAACTCGGTTGTCGAAATTCTGGTAAAAATCGGATGTTTTGGAGACGTTTCAAGATTGTATAAAAAATATTTCACTCGCCGTGTCACGGGTCGTCACGTGATGCAGTGCGCTCGAGCAGACGCATCGTTGAGTCACGTAATGGTTTTCCGTGTGCGCGCTGACGGTGTTTTCGATAAAGATGGTGTTTAAAAGTCATTTTTTATCCCAATAAAGGTTATCGTCGCATGCCTGACTCGCTAAGCCGTCGGATTATGTAAAGATTGTTGGTGGATGGCCGAATATTACGGTTTTGTGACTTTGATAAAATAATATTAAATAATTGCGTGGAGAAATGGAGATTTTTGCTTCGGTCGACGTTACGATTTTTGATGGTTTGGTACAGAATCATCGTAGAAACTTCTGGTTTGCGTCGCTACCTTCTCTAGAGACAGCTTTTATTAGACAAGGTCAGAGGTCAAGTTGACGATTTCGTAAGTACCAGTCTATGACTGCTTGTTTTTTCTTCCATCGACCAGCTTACAGTGAGATCTCTCAGCAAAGCCATGGCTAATAGAGAAAAGCTCCATCAGAACCTCATTCAAGGTTACGGGAAAGCTCACTCAGAAATGGCCTAAAGGTTCTTTAATAGCTCGATTTACTATGTATCGAAAAAGGTCGTTACATAACGGCTCTGGAAACGCCCCCCCCCCAAACTCCTGCAAGTGTAAAACTCAATAACGTTTGGCCATACACCCACCGTCGGAGTGGTGACCCGTCCAGGATTGTGCCAAATAGCCCAGGAGACTGCTTAGGCAGCACCAATGCTCTGCATCGAGTATGGTCCCAATGGATGGATGGATTCACCCACCCCCACCCAACTCCAAACTCCAACTGCGACGCGTTAGGTACGTAATTTTTGAATGGCCCCGTAGATAAGACATCGTTAAGAGGTCGGATATATCGATAATATTGTAAGAAATGAAATATATCTCAGCTGTGATTGAACATTTCTGTGATAGTGACCACAAACCATTTGAAAATTGGAAAAATTAATGGTTGCCAAGGTTACCGGCTCCACCCACGACAATATCTCCTCACTGAATGTTGACACTGAATTCCCGTTTCTACCAATAATAATACACTCCAAATTTTTTTTTCATTTAAGGTGAGACATCCACGATTAAATTAATCAAACATCTATGATCAAATTACGATCAAAAACAAATCACGATATTTACTTGGTATCTTTAAACCTTGGTTTTTCAAACCCGGGGGCGCACCCCAAGTGGGGTCGCCAGGCAAATTTCGTGGGGTCGGGGCGTCGCTCGCAGCGAAAAAAAATTGTCTATTTCGATCGGTGTTCGCTTTTCGGGATGTAATATAAACGGTTCGTTCAAAGTATGGAACCGGGCGCAACATGACGCTTGGAATGGGATCCAGCCGATGCGCGGCTCGCTGAAGGGCGGTTCATTTGGCGGGAAATTAGTGGTTTGATCCACGGCCTCTCAACTCAGCTCTGACTCTATCATTAATCGTATTCACTTCCAC
This sequence comes from Eptatretus atami, assembly GCA_035128595.1. Lineage (NCBI taxonomy): Eukaryota > Metazoa > Chordata > Myxini > Myxiniformes > Myxinidae > Eptatretus > Eptatretus atami. Next base: position 88,151,187 of record CM068953.1, on the reverse strand, counting down.
GTAGACTGCGACTTATTGTGATGGCAGCACCGGCCACCAGCAAATCTCGAGAACGTTCTTACCAGGATAAATTTCTGGACCTTGGATTTTACTACGTGGTGGATAAAAGTGGGGCACAGAGGCCTCGGTGTGTGATTTGTTTCGAAGTGCTTCTACGGAGTCTATGAAACAAAATAAGTTGCAGAGGCATTTGACTACAAAACATGCGCCTTATCAGGATAAGGAGAGAGCGTTCTTTGAGAGGAAACTTCTTGCACTCAAGAATACATGTTTGACAGAGAGGGTACATGCCATCAGACCAATTCTCAGGCATAGAGGCTCGTATCGAGTGTCGTCCTGTTGCAGACTAAAAAGCCTCACTCCATTGCGGAAGAACTCGTGCTGCCATGTGCAAAGGACATGGTATCTCTGATGGTTGGGAGGAAGCGGCGAAGAAACTGGCAGTTATACCCCTCTCTGACAACACCATCAACACAGAATTGAAGATATGAGTCTGGACGTAACGGTCAGGTCGTACAGAAGATCAAGGAATCGCCGTGGCACGCCATACAGTTGACGAGTCCACTGATATCGCATCGTACGCGTAACTCATCGTCTGGGTCGCTTCATCAAGGCTGATAACTTTGTCGATGAGCCTCTGCTCATCAAACCATTGGAGGCCACACCAAAGGCGAGGACATTTTTGGGAAAGTAGAGCAGTTTTATCGTGACCATGATCTGGACTTCGGAAAGTTGCTCGGTTCTACAACAGATGGCGTGCCAGCAATGTTAGGAGTGCGTTCTGGATTCAAGGCTAAATTGCTTGAGGTGGCTCTCAGACCTCCATGGTACACTGCATGATTCACCGAGAAGCGCTCCCTCTCGTACTTTGCCAGAAACCTTGCAGAGCGTGCTCTAAAGAAGTCGTAAAAATGGTGAATCACATCAAATCGAGCGCCCTCAACACTAGGTTATTCAGGCTATTCTGCCAGGAGATGGACGCCAACCATAAGAATTTACTATTCTACACTCGTAGATGGTTATCTCGAGGAACATTCTTCTGCGCGTTTACGAGCTCAAAGATGAACTGAAGGAATTCCTACGCACACAAGGGAAAAGGCATGGGTAGGTTGCTTGAGTTGGACTCTTGGCTGTCAGAACTGTGCTATCTCGTTGACATCTTGAACGTCTCAATGTCCTCAACCACTCCCTCCAAGGCAAAGACACCAACCTCATTATTTTTCACGACAAAATGAACGGATTTCTGGCGACTCTAAAATTACTGGCAGACAAAGCAGCTGTTAAGTGCTTCAGCCTTTTCCCCCGTCTGGTGAGCATTAAAGAGCCTGCCAGTACGATGATACTGAGCTCGACAGTCTTTCTGGGGAGATAGCACGTCACCTTCAGTTGCTCATTGAACAGTTCGGCACTATTTCCTGAGCTGGATGTGCAGTCTTTTCTGTGTTTGGGACCCTTTCACGGTCACTGACTCGATTGCTGATAGATGATACAGGCACAGGAAGAGCTTGTACAGCTCCAGCAGGATTCAGGAGCGCAGGCTCTGCGCGGACGAATTCGTTGTCAACATTCTGGTGCAAAATGCTGCCGTCGTACCGACCCTGTCAACGGGCGCCATTAAGGTTCTCATGCCATATCCTTCATCATACTTTTGTGAGCAGTCGTTCTCCACCATGGTGAGTGATTAAACAAAGTACAGAAATCGCCTAGAAATGGAGCATGATATGATCCTGGCATTGTCATCTACTTCTCCAGAAGATAGAGAAGGTTGGTTTTCTGAAAAACAGGCTCATCTCACTGATATATCTAAATGTCATTCGGACTAACTTCTGAAACATTCAACTGTACTATTTGGATACTGTGGCTATTCTTCGTTTACTCGTCTATGAAAACATGACGATGGTGAATAAAGTAAACAGTAAATGTTCTTGTGTCATAATGAAATCTTATCTTAATTCTATATATTTAATACTGAAGAACCAATTTTGTGCTCCTCCTCGCGGTCACGTCATGTTTTTCTCGGTACTGTGAGCTGGACTGAAAGAAACTTCGTACCTGGAAGAGTGCATCGCACATAGTGGCAATAGTCAAACTTCAACTCTGAAGCAGAATAAACACTTTTCGTTTACATCGTTTACATGGCGACGTTTGACGTCACGCTGAGAGGCGTAAGGACGTCATGACATCATCGGTCATTCGCTGACGTCATTAGTCTGTCGTCGACAGACCGTCACCGCTGAGAGGTGTAATTCCACTCCTCGAAAATAGCGTCTGCAATGTAAAACCTCTTCTGCACATGCTGACTACCTCAGAATGTGAATTTGACACAAAAAATGTACAAGAAACATTGTATCTTCTATATATTAATACTGAAGGACCAATTTTGTGCTCCTCCTAGCGGTCGCGTCATGTTTTTCTCGGTACTGTGACCTGAGAAGTTTTGACACGGTGTTTGTACGTCAAAGTAGACACGTGCACAAATCAGGGGACTTCTTCACAAGGAGTAGTGTACACCAAAATGTCGTGTACAAGGACGTTTTGTAGGCCTCATTAGGTAAGCCATGGAGTACATCGACTGGGATCCGGCTCTTACAAGAGCTGCCACTGGTTGTCATATTGGGCTCATGGAATGGAATCCGTCTGTGACGGGGTTTAGGCTAGTATATTATGAATTGGGTTTTGAATCTTTTGGGTCGCGCGATGTGATAGGTTTCTGAAAATTGGGTCGCCACTAAAAAAAGTTTGAAAACCACTGTTTTAAACTATATGATGTGTGTATATATTCGCTTTTTCAATGATTAGCGCATTTGAGAGGTCATGTGACTCCTTCGCGATCTTACCAAAGTAATGTCTTCATTAACAGTTATTTTTCACATTTGATACCATATTTGACGATTGGAGGTCACACCTCACCAAATATATTGGTATCCGGGTTGAAATCCAAAAGAAAATGGGCTTTTTATGAATCATTGTTTTTATGGATCTACCCTTGCGGAGATGGCGACAGGTGGCAGTTCGTGTGTTTATAATTTATAGATTGTGAGAAAATGACTGTTTATAACTCCTATTTAGGTGCACCGTGGTACACAGTAGGATCCTATAAAGTTTTGTGGTGATTAACCTAAGGACCTCAGAGAAGTAGGGTCAAACACACACACACACACACACACACACACAACCACCCACACACCACACACACACACACACACCACTTTCAAAAAGATTGATACAACTTTGACTTCCTGTCACTTCTTTGTCTTTTGACCTATACCGGTTTCGTTTTCAGGTTTGGTGTGTTATCATGGTATTTGTTCCCTGGATTTCTAGCTCCGTAGCTCAACTATGCCATTGACAGTGAAGCAGAACACAAAAGTGGTGGCTCTGTGGTATGAGACAAAATCATATGTAGACACCCGCCAGAGGTTCTGCCGGGAATACAAATTCAGAACACTTGATGGACCCACAAATTGTGCCATTCAACATATTGTGAAACATTTTGAGCACAAGGATACAGTGTACAACCAGAGCAAGGGCAACATGGGCAGGCCAGCATCAGTAACCAAGAGCCAAGCCAACATCGTCGCCGTGCAGGATTCTGCAGTTGACAGTCCAAAGAAGTCGCACCGCTGGCGCTCCCGGGAGCAAGGCATCAAACCAACATCAGTCTGACATATTCTCACTAAGGAACTGAAGCTTTTCCCATACATCATCTCTACTAAGCATAAACTCAACATGACTCAACATAAACTCAAGAGTCAACATGACATGAGAAGTAGACTTGATATGTGCAATTGGCTCAGTGACAGGATGGAGCGGTACCCAAACTGGATCAACCTGACCTGGATCAGTGATGAAGCCAATTTCCACTTGAACGGTGCCATCAACAACCACAACAAAATTTTATGGGGGTCAGAACCACCTGAGGAGATCACTGAGAGGTACCTTAAAGAGCCAAAGGTCACATACTTCTGCACCTTCAATGCCAGATGGGGAACGCTAGAGCCTTACTGGTTTGAGAATGACAACAGCAAGACGGTGACGATCAACGGTGAGCGCTACTGGGTATGCTACAGTGAAGTTCCATAATGATCTAGCCCAAACGGTCACCCCAAACCAGCTCAGCATGACCTGGTTTATGCAGGATGGTGCACCCCCGCATACAGCTGGTGACACCATTACTTTCCTGCGGCAGCTCTTCAGAAACTGCCACGTTGCCCTGGGTTCTGCTCATGACTGGGCACCCCATAGCTCAGACTTGAACCCTCTGGACTACTGGTTCTGGGGGGCTGCCAAGGGCTCTGTCTATACCAACCGCCCTGCCACATTAGATGATCTGAAGCAGGAGGTGTCAGACTACCTCCAGACCATGCCATATGAGACCTACAGGAAAGTTGGACAGAACTTTGGAGTCAGGATCAATGCCTGTCTGAACCGCGGAGGGGCACACATCGAGAACGTCAATTACAAGGATTTTGTTTAAATGCCAATTTCAGATCTTGGGCTCTCACTAACTCTAGCAGTGACTTCCTGCAATATCAATCAGTGATAGAAAATATCATGTCATAAAGCTTTCAAGAAATGTTTCGTTCATGTTCCTGCGGTTTCTGTTTCTTTGTAAATCAACATTTAAAGTTGCATCACTCTTTTTGAAACACCCTGTGGATATATTGTTGAAGATTCGGCGTCACTTAACAGCACCGCCGTCTCAGGGTTTATAACGCCGGCAAGTTCGGCACAGGTCTCGGGTCACGTTCCTCAGATCACGATACCCACGTACCCCTGGGCCGCACCAGTTGGGGATATAGACCCCGGCTACAGACTGGGTTTGTCAGAGACCAAGCGAAGTCTGCCAGTCCGTAGCCCGTTTTGGTTTTATATACAAATCGAGCGGATTGTTCCTTGGCGCGGCACGAATAAATTCAAGGCGGCAACTTTCATATGAATCAGCCAGATTTATTGGGGACACATCGGGGAAACACGACACAAGCAAAGCATTCACGAACGTTATCATTAATCTATAACCCGCTCTTAACTAGGGAGCTACGGATACGGGTTTCGAAGGGAACCCTAGCGAAATAAACCTTAGGCCTGGCCAACATGCAGACAAGATGCAGACAAGACACAGAGTACTTGGTGATGCCTCGTGGACGAGAAGAAAAGTTTGTGAGGCACGAATGCGGCTCGTGACAAACCGATGTTGTCGGATTCAAGCGCCCAAGCTCGAGCATGCAGCGTGGCAAGATGGCGCTCTTACTCCTATCGGCATCGCTCGCGCATGCCGCGTGGCAAGATGGCGGCGACGGCCTCCTTTTGTCGCACCGCTCATGCACCAGCCTCGGCGCGTTCAGCCCCCGTAAGGTCGACGGCACAGGAGAGAAAGATCTATGGTGTGTTCCAGCTGGTTTCTTACAAGGTCCAGTATGCGAATCCAGGCCTGGCCCGTACACCAGACTAGGCCAAATTTGGGTGTTGGACTCTGCATGCTAGGTCCATGGCCGAGGAGGAACAGCTGGCCAAACCACTCTTCACAAAGCAGATCCCCGACCGACCAAACCACTCTTCACAAAGCAGATCGCCGACCGACAAAGCAGTTCCTCTCGAAGCAGATCGCCGACCGACACTGGGCAGTTCCTCTCGAAGCAGATCGCAGACCGACACTGGGCAGTTCCTCTCGCCTTTCGGGGCGGACCTCTCTCACGAAGCAGTTCGCAGACAGACCTCAGGCCGTTCCTCTTGCCTTTCGGGGCGGGCCTTTTCTCACGAAGCAGATCGCAGACTCGACCAAACCACTCCTCATACAGCAGATCGCAGACTCAACCAAACCACTCCTCATACAGCAGATCGCAGACTCGACACAGCAGCCAGTTCCTCTTGCCTTTTGGGGCGAGCATTACGGACCGCCTCCGGGGACCCGTGATTGGTCCATCGTTCGAGATTGCAGCAGCTCTCCGCCAATGGGTTGCTGGCACGTCTCGCTGACTGATTCTCAGGGCGCCGGGTAGGGGCTGGTTAAGAGGGGGGGGAGGGCAGGAAGAAGAAGAAGACGCCTCTCGGTACACCACCACTGTATGAACAATGGACAGCCTGCTACACCTCCCGACACACATGTAACGTCCGATTACCGAACAACCTGGCTAAACATGCATTTAAGGGGGGATCTGGGCTAATCCTATATTTAATAACACACTAAGGGCCCATTTCCGCAACAATATCATATCTATGTATATGCTGTCAGACCCCTTGTATTCGTGGTTTATAAAAGGCAAGCTGCTTCGACATTCACAGCCATATGCTTTGCGTATTCGCGGTTTTTCTTGGGCAAAAAAAGGCAAAAAAAACTTCCACTAGCTGCACAAATAACACGGTTTTAAAGCGTATCTTCCATCAGCCACACATGGAGCAGCGATACGTACGCAAAAGCATATCTTTCACGAGCCATGCGCATGACCTGCTTCCACTTTCGCGGCCCTGTGCTTCGCGTTTTGACGGTTTTTCGCGGGCGCAAAAAACACGCCTTCTACAAGCCACTTGCATAACACGAATAAAACATATCTTCTACCAGCCATGCTATATGCTAGCTGCGTGGCACGTCCCACCATTCATACTGTAAAGACGCTCCACTGTATCTACCAGCTGCAGTGTAAAACGATATCCCCCGTGAGTCACACAATTTAAATTCTTCACATCTATGAACAGCTGCTGAAGATGTCAAGATGTCCTTGGCGCGGCACGAATAAATTCAAGGCGGCAAATAAATATCCCCCTTCCACCTCATGGGTTACACAATGAAAAAGCTTCACTGCATGTACCTCCAGCTGCGTAAAACGTTGGCACCCGCCAACATCTCCCCACAAACAATGGGCAGAATACTCAGCCCTCCCTCCGCTACCCACAATTCCCGCATGACTACTTGTGTGTAGCATGACCTGGGTCTCAATCATTCTTCTCATCTTGCTGCCTTGACCGGTGTTTTGCCTCTCTCTCTGCTCATTCTGCTCATTGATCAAACCTTGCTCCCAAGAGCATGGTCAGTGCCTTTCAGTGCATCTCTCATTCGCGTAAAGGCAGTGCATCTATGCATATCTGGCTGGCGGATGTGGGGCTAGCACAAGTGACGCAGGTACGAGCGACCCCAGTCCATTCCATGCGAGCAGGGGATGGTTTGACCACTTCAAGAAGTGCAACCGTCTCCATGACATCAACCTGACAGGCAAGTGTGGACCACGACATCAAATGGATCACAAAGTGGCCGAAACGTTCCCTGCTCAACTTGTGCAGCTCATCCAGAAGGGGTACCTGTCGCAGCAGGTGTTCAATGCTGATTAGAACGGCCTGTTTTGAAAAAAAAATGCCAATACGAACATTTATCTTTTAGCAGGAGGGGATAACATCGGGATCCAAGGCCGCAAAGGACCGGGTATATCTTCTCTGTGCAAACACAAAAGGCGACTGTATGACGAAGCCCATGATGCTGTACCATTCCCTGAACCCGCATGCTCTCAAGGGTAAGAACAAGCACTCACTGCCCGTGTTTTGGAAGGCCAACAGGAAAGCATGGTGACAGCAGCAGTTTTCATGGACTGGTTCCATAACTGTTTCGTCCCTCAGATGGAGAGCTACCTGAAATAAAAAAAACCTTGTGTTCAAGGTTCTCCTGCTCGTCGCCAACACTCCTGGCCACCTCGGGGACCTGAAGGTGGCTCACCTGAATGTCGAAGTGATCTTCCTGCTGCCCACCACCACCTCCCTGATACAGCCGCTCGACTAAGGGGTAATCTTGACTTTAAAAACGTATTATACCCGCTGCACCTTTTGCTACATTTCAGATGCGATGAACTCTGACCCAGAGCTCACTGTCGAGCAGTTTTGGAAGGAGTTCAACATAGGTCACTACATCAGTGCAATCAAAGAGTCGCTGGACAAAATGAGAGCCTCCACCATGAATGCCTACTGGCATAACCTGTGGCCACAGGCAGTGAAAAACTTAACAGGCTTTCTCGCCAACACGGAGGAGGGGCATGAAATTGTGGGGTTGGCACGGCAGGTGGAAGGGGAAGGTTTCGACGAAATGGAGCCTGAGGAGTTGGATGATCTTCCTGCCTCACATGTTGAGGAGCTCACCGAGGAGGAGTTGGACGCCATGACAAAGGTTTCTGTGGAAGAGGAGGAAATGGGCAATGATGAGGAGGAAGAGGTGTCGAGGTCCAACCTCACGGTCAAGTTCTTGGGTGAGATACTGCAAGATGCTGATCCAGTCATGGAGCATTACCTCAAGTTCAAGAGGGGGTTGGATGACATGGTGCTCCCATCAAGGAGCTACGTTGAAACCTGCGGCAATCTGCCAGGCAGATATTCGTCATACGAACACTCATTTCCCCCCCACCCTGGTCCCTCCACCTCAGGAGTATCAACAGCCTTTTCTGCCTCTCCTGCCTATTCTGCCTTTCCTGCATCCTCTTCGGTGCACGATTCATCAGTACCCTCGCCTGTGTCATTTTCAGAGGACTCCACTGAGTTCACTGGATTTCAAATCTTCATAATCATCATTTTAAAAGTTGCGTGTGTTTGTGGAAATAAAAATTTGAAACGGTGCCTGCTGCTTAAATTTTTTTTTTTTTTACTTTTATGGTCTGGTTGGTTCATCACTTTTAACAAACTGTTCATCGCATTCCTTCAATAAACATTGGAAACGGCACCTGCTGTTGTCTTTTTTTTATTTGTCAGAATTTCTTATGAAACTCTAGTCATGTGCATTCACGGTCAAAAAGATTTTCAACTTTTAAAAGCTTCCACTGTGAATCAGGAATCTATCCCCCTTTTCCATTGAAACAATTTGTGGCTTCGCTATTCGTGGCTCACGTTTTTCATGGCTATGATTGATATCTTCTTTTTTTGTTGTTGTGTTCTTTATTCAGACATTGGTGTTTTACATCCTTTCTATCATTACAGGAGAGGTGATGCAGATGCTATCTGAGCATGGCCTTACACTGGAGGATTGCCTTCCACATCCGCTTGATTCATTGTAAGGGATTCCCAAACAGCCTTCTTACCTCTTTGCAAACTTTCACCTTGCTTTTACATTGTATTGTCGTGTGTACGGCCTCCACGTCAACCACAACCGTGAACATGGTGAAGATCCCTCTACCGATGACCGAATTAAATGGGGATCATGCCCCAGCAGTATATAGCATGTCCCCGTATTCCGAATGTGGTCTAAACCACGTCTTCTTTCAATAT
>CM068953.1:88128789-88140554 GCA_035128595.1 Eptatretus atami | reverse complement strand
CTATTGGTGGAAAGTATCTTGGAAATTCAAGTATCCATCATGTACATGGCACTTAATTACCGTATTTTAATGTGTCATTATTTTAGTGTTTTTCATTTTGTTGAATTTTATTGTTTGGTAGAAACAAGGATCACAGAGAGGTGACTCTGGAAATGGATGGGAAGGTGGTGTTGAGATTTGCAGCAGCATATGGTTTTCGCAATATACAGAATCTTATGCAGAAGATAAAGCGTGGCAAGTCGCCATATCATTACATTGAGGTCATGGCTTGTCCATCTGGTGAGTTCACTGTTGGCTATGTCCATCTCGCAGGAGTAATAGTATCTTGTACAAAACTAAGCAATAACAAATAATTACAAATGGGTGTTTAACAAGTTTGACCTTGTCTTTCAGGACATTTAATGTTATCACCTTTTTTTACACACACACGCACACACACACACACACACACACACACACCATTTGTGTCACCTTGTTTATGCAACACTAAAATTGAATCCATTGCTTCGCTGACGGTAGTTAAACAACATAACTTATCCATGTTACACTATCCATGTTACAGGAATACAGTTTATTGACAGATGATATTGGCTTTTTTTATTCCAGAAACATTTTGTTTATTGCTAACAAACCTGAAAGTTTGTAAGTATGAACTTTACAAATACTGGACATTTGGCTACCAGCTGGTCAATGACACAACTCATTCTGGGTCAGTGGAAGACCTAATGGGCTCTGGCTTTACTTTTTTCTTGTCCAAAGTGGCCATCATGGATCGTACTGAGGATGTTGTGATGCAGGGAGGCAACTTGACTTTGTGTGATGATGGCTGGAAAGTTGGCTTTGTGTGACAACCATCCATTAACTATAAATCAAATTAAAGGCTGAAGAGCGTTATCATCTGAGGTTGCAGAATACAGAGTCTTGAGTCTGCATGGGCTTTTTTGTATACAGTCGAGGATTGTGGAAGAGTGACAACACTGAATGGATCAGAATGCAACAGAACAAAAGGAACAGCAGAGAGAATGGGGGAAACACCAACAGCAGCGTTCAAAGACAAAATAGAGGGAGACTTGGACAAACAATGGGTATGGGGAGGAATGGAGGATAGGACAGGATGCACAGGGTGCACAAATGGATACAGAAACAAACTCTCAGGAAGGAGAAACTAGAAATTTGGGAGGAGGTGGGCCTGGGAGTGGGGCATAGGGGATAACGGGGGTATACAAGATCATGGTTTTGGATGAAGGATGATCTGAGATGGTGGTGAACGGCTGTCTTGAAGACTTGGAGGGAAGAATGGGAAGAATCACTCTTTCATTCTTCTTTTTTTCCCCACCTTTGGAATAAACTCCCACACTCTCTTCAATCCCATTCTTCCCTCCAGGCCTTCAAAACAGTTGTTCACCACCACCTCTTATCTTCCCCCATCCAAAACCTCGATCTTTTCTACCCCCGTTAAACCTCCCCAAACCCACCTCCTTCAAATTCCCTGTTTTCCTTCCTGAAAGTCCCTGTGATGTCCATCTTGTGTACCCCATGTTCCCCACCCCATCCCTCTCCCTTCCACACATCTAATGTCTCTGTTCCCCACTGTTTTGTCCTTCCCTCTTCCGCCTCTCTTGTCTCATGCCCCCCTTGCTGTGCGTTGTGCGTTAGCTCTTTTACGAGCCTCGACAATGTATACAAGAAAAAAAAATTGAAGAGAATGTGGAAGTTGCTTCCACAGTTTGGGGGGGAACAAATGAGTGGAAGTGAGGCATATTTGTGAAAAATCGAAAATTATTTGCCATTTCAGTTAAATCGTACCGTGATGTAACCCAGAGACAGTATGGATATGGTGGTCAACTTTCTGATGTGATGTTACGGCTAAGTGTGAAGAATAAGATTTACTTTTCATCGCAATATTGCTTATTATATTTATAAATCGTAAATTTGAAAAAGACGCATCATATCTATTTTGTATGGTATCATGGGATAAATTTGCATCGATGTGGTCTGAGCATTTGGGTTCTCCTTTCATAATCTGGGGAACATTAACCGCACATTTATCAGCATCCATTAGATGAATAACATCTAATGTCACTTCTCAGGTAACACTTTTACGCTGCCTCTTAGCCACTCCTCAGTGCATTACATTTATTTATGCACGCCACCCTGTACACAAACTACTTTGTAAGTGGAGGCGACGGATACAAGAAAGGATGGATACTGTCAATGACATAAGTGTGGGTTGAAGTGATGCAAATCAGATGGTGGTATTAATAAAGTGATGACTTATTTGTGAAACAATGTAAAAGTGGGAGACCTAAATTAGGATGTTACTGTACATACATCATGTATATTGTTTGATCGGGTTATGTTTTGAAGTGGCTGATTGTCTGAAATCAATGGTGAAGCATCAAGGTGGGTTGTATCGATGATGAGTGGTTGAGGATCGAAGGGCACAGGGAGTCATTAATGAAAGGTGTGCATTGATGAGTGTGTCATTTAGTTGATGACGATTGGAACATCAAAGAGAGTGAGTCATTAGAAAACGTATTGTGTAAATTATTTTTTGGGAGTAATAAATGCTTTATATAGTGTAGTTATTTCCATATTGAGTGTTCAGAATAAGTGTAAAGTCATTAGATGTCATTTTAGAAAAGGTTAGAAATGTCAAACCCATCCCATTGTGTGTGTCTAAAGTTCCTCATCCCTGTGAGCCTGTGGTTAATGTTCTTATCCTCTTTTCTCTGACTTAAATGTTCCCTTTTAACTTAACACTCGGCCATTTGAACAAATTTAGGCGACAAAAGTTGTCATAGTTACGACATATTCGTCATCCCGATTGGCCCTGGTGTCACTCTACATCAGGGAACCATGACTCGAGGGGGAAAGGACTAAAGAAGTATGGTAGGGACTCCAGGGGGAAAGGAGTACGGCAGACAAACGGACTGACAGGCCACAAAATACAAGCCCCAAGCTGGGCTGACATCCTGTTTGGAGGACTAAAACGTAAAATGCATTCAAGGGATGGGCTGACTTGCACTGTTATGTTTCTCTTCTCAGAAACGTGGTTGTTTTGCGATTTGATGTACTACGTACAACAAACGTTTGGAAGTGAAATAATTATCTGCATGAATGTTTGCTTTCTTGAAATGAAAAAAATTCTTCCATTTTGTTCATTCTCTTATTTATTATGACTTTCAGTTTTAGCCTCTAATGCAGTTCAGTATTGTATTCAAATTTGGTGTTTTGGGTATTAATGTTTGATTTTACGATGAATGGCCTCTGACTTCAAGATTGAAGAGTGCTTGTCCAGTTTCCCTCAAATTGTGCGTACATGCTTGGGGTACCAACGGGCAGGTCTTTTGCACAAAACAAAATACATTTGACCCCTACCGTAAAAGTTCAGATGTGCCAAAGAATGACTTTAGCAGTGAGGTTAAATAATTGTTTCTGCTTGGTGCACATCTTGTTTCAATAACCCTCTAAAAGGTTTCTGCACCTGAGTCACTGTTTGAGAGAATAACAACACAATCCGACTCCATCATTGGGTTCAAACAACAGATGTCCTCTATCCTCCATGTTGAAACGTACACCAAACAGTTTTTGCCACGAGGTTTTGAAATTTGACAAAAACATGTTATCATTTTGGCGGGCATTGTGTATTTTCCTCAAATGTAAACAGTATGGATAAGGGGAAAACATAAATGAGGCTTGATTAAATTGCAAGTTTATAAGCTGCGTGCAAACTCGATTTGCTGTTCTTTTTCTGAGTCTCCTTTTTTTTAATGATGCTCAGGATGTTTGAATGGAGGTGGACAAATTAAGCCGGAAGATGATGAAGTACCAGCAGAACTGCTGCATCGTGTAGAGAAACTGTATGGGAGCGCTCCACACCAGGAACTTGGAACTTTACCGGAAGTGTCCCATATTTACCAAGAATGGCTTGGTGGGAGCCCTGGCTCAGTGCATGCTCGTAGCATCTTGCACACACAGTACCATGCTCTAGAAAAGAGTACGTCTGCTCTCAATCTGAAGTGGTAGCATGGAGAATGCCACCAAAGTTTCATCCCCAATGATGTGGACATGTTTATATGATAGGTTGCATTTGTATTCTCATAGGAAATACTCTGTACACATCTATATGACACCTGTCAATAATTGTCAAATATAATTTATAATTGGGATTGCTTTTTTGCACCGTGACAATGTATTTGAAAGTATGATTTTCTTTTAAATCAACTTTTCTCAATCTAATTAGTTTAAGTTTTCCCTTTTCTATGTACAACCACATTCGTCTTGATTTTTAACCAACTTTCCCTTTCATCATTTATTCACACTTTCCTCTGTGAGACCACTTGTGACAAGAAATAGACACAAGATTGGGTGATTTGTCATAGCTTTCAGAGCAAGGTTGGGATTTGAATCTGCAATCACCAGATTTCAACACATTTCACTAGATCGCAACACAAATAGCTCATCTCACCGAGCCAATAATAACCTGACGTCTCTCACTTCTTTCACTTGCAACTTAACCTCCTCATCCATTTTACTTTTGGGTGATCAATAGTAATGTTTAACTCAAGATGAGAATACTAGTTTTGCCAAAATAATTTTGCTAAATCTTTCATGGGTACCAAATGTCAGCATCGGCAGATAATGGATCTTTTTCATCGCATCAAAAAAAAAAGAAATTAAAGGTTGAATTGAAGAGGAAGGCTGTGTTCTGTATTAGGTAACCCCAAAACATATTGTGACGGACGTCGCCTCCGGATAACTCCAAAGAGGTCGGTGCGTCTTGAAAGATCACAAGAGCCAGTCCATCGCCCCAGAACTTCTTGCGGGATCCCGCACCCAGTGTCATGCTACCATACAAAGAAGCCCGAGTATGAGCGAATATTGTGTTGGTCACACAACAGATCTTGATGAGTTGGCGAAGCAGAACCAATGTTTCGTAACTGCTTCTGCAATCTTGAGCCCAATTAAGCTGGTCAATCCACTCTCAGTTGCCTTATGCCACCATCAAAACAGACAGGATAAGTCAGGACACAAATTCTTACAGAATGAGGCTTTTCTTGAACAGGGCACATATTTACAATTGAGGCAATTTACAGTCATATACGTACAGGAAAGTATACAATTCTCTTTATCCCCTAAGCGAACACCCGCACCATCGGATCCTTACACTGTCACTTAGAACTCAATGTTACTTTTGGCTCCAAACATGCATCCAATCATGGAAGGGAGAGGATGCAGCCAGATTGTGGAACTGCAGCAGTCGGGTTGCCAGGCGAAGGTGTGCAAGGGCAGGAGGTGAAAGGTGCGTGAGAGGGAAAATGAAAGATAAAAGAATGAAAGGAAGGAAAATATGCCAGAGCAAAGACGAAACTGGACAGACAGTGTGGACTGCACGAGCTCTCAGGCAGATTCAATGACCTAGATGGAGAGACTCTCAAAGATTCAATGACAGACAAGAAGAAGACTCATCAACTGACGAGAAGACCAGAGAGACTACAATCCAGACGACTCAGATACTCCGATGATGAGAGACGGTCCTCGACTCTCAGAAGATTAGAGAGGCTCAACGTGCTCATGTGCTCCCCTTTTATACTCGACCACCCCCCCCCCCACCCCTCTCGGCTCCCTTCACTCTCCTCATTGGGTGAATCTTGGCTCAAGGGAACCTTCTTCACCCATGATTGGTGCATTCCCATCCCAATCCCATGGCACCTCTGTATTGGCTCTTTACAGGTCGGGGTGTGGAGCGTTCTCGGGAAATAGTTTTGCCGGGATTTCACCACAAATTATGATGGATTTGCCACCTAGTGTGAAATGCGTGGAACAAGGCTGGTTTGAGGAGGTTTTGGGAGCTTACTTAGGTGGTTTGGAGTGGAAGGCAAGGCTGCTGCGTTGAAGGCAGTGAGTAGACTACTGTGGAGTATGTTCTGTGTGCTGTGCAGTGTAGAAAATTGATGTAGACCAGAGTGTAGAAGCAGAAAAGAACATGTATCGGACATCTAGTGATACACTTGCAATACATATCTGCTCACGTAAACATCAGACACTTAACAAAACAATATGCTACGAAAGAACTAGGTTTAAACGATGAGGGTATCTATCTTTTACCCCCTAGGAGCCAAAACTGTAACAATGTTGTTGCACATATTTTATCTAGTGTTGGTTGTCCAGAATGCTAGATCTGATTTTCATTTCTGAGCGCAGTTGGAACTTTCATCGTTAGTCAAATTCTGAAGGGGATGCGAGACTATTGCATTGTGCGTTCGTGTGTGTTTGCTCACTTTCAAAATGGTTCTCTGCACCCGCTTATTTGATCAATACGAAATTTTAAACATAGGAGGGAATCCCCATGGAGAAAATATTTTATTTCTAACTCTGACGTTTAAATACACCATGGAATTGTGGTTTGTTTATTAACAGTGCATTAAGATACGACCTGAGCTGACAGGATATTCTCGAGTCACGCACACTCGCCTCAAAGCTATATAGCCGAGGTTTGTATCCCGACCCAGCTATAAACTGTTATCCTGGTGTTTCACAGGCAGGGTCATTCATCAATGTGTGCCGTCCCTCCGAGAAACATTAAACTGGGTGTCCTGTCTACCGACAGTTCCATCCATCCATTGGGACCATACTCTGTGCAGAGCGTTGGTGCTGCCTAAGCAGTCTCCTTGGCTATTGGGCACAATCCTGGACGGTTCGCCACTCCGACACAGGATACCAGCAAGCTGGCACTCATTTTGCCGACCTCGGAAGGATGACGGGCAGAGTCAACCCCACCGGGTATAAATTCAACCGCCAAGGAGGGGGGGGGGGACATTAGTTGGTGGACGTTAAAGATCTCCATGGTGTCCTTTGTGACGAGTACGCGAGTTGTCGCCAGCATTGTGGCCAAATTCCTGACCGAACTGCTGCTGCTAAGCCAATGGCAAACCACCCAGCATAACCCTTGCTCAGGTAGCTCTGTGACAGACTTTTAGGATTATCACAAAGTTGAACAAACCATGCCAGCATTGTTAATAGCAGTAGCCTATACTGAAAGTTTCAAAAAAGGTTGGAGTGCAAGGTGGTCATTTAATTTAAAAAAAAACCTCCCTCCATTTAGCATTGTGACCTAAAAATAACGTTTCATAATAAATTTCAAAGAGCTCCAAAAGCTTTTCAAAGAGTCACAGAATTTGGCATTTCAAACCCTGGCCAATTAATAAGTTTATATGAATGACTTGAAATATGGTGCGTATTGCTCCCTTGATTGATGCTCAACATTTTAAAAGGATATAGCAAGAACACATAGGTGGGAAGAGAGAGAGAGAGAGAGAGAGAGGAGAGGAGAGAGAGAGAGAGGAGAGAGAGGAGAGAGAGAGAGAGAGAGAGAGAGGAGAGAGAGAGAGGAGAGAGAGAGAGAGAGAGACTTTTAGGTCCTTTTATTACAAAAATACAAAGGATAAAAAAATTAATACAAGTTTTTCAATAAACCACCACAACAAAGCAAATGATAATGCACAAGAGTGGAAAAAGAAAGTAAACAATACATTTTAGAGTGATCGATAAAGCATTGACAACAAGAGAGTTTATACAAATGGATACTCCAAAGAAAAATACATTAGAGAAAGGATAAGAATATGATAGGAAGAGAAAAAGGAGAAGCAACACAGGCTCCACACGTACCGCCAGAGACTGAGCAACAGCCCCTTGCGTTTGCACGTGCGTGCCAAGCGAACAATAGCTATGGGGGGGGGGGGAAGAGAGAGAGAGAGACTTTTGACTTTTGAATCTTTTTATTACAAAACAATATAAAAAATATATATACATATATACATATAGTGTGTGCCAGTCGGTGAAAAAATACTATTTAGTGGCAGTACATTAATACTTACAACAATTCAATGTAAACAAAAAATACTCAAAACTCAATAATACATTCAAAACAATGAAAAAACTACAGGATATCAATAAATTATCTCATGAACTTTGCAAATCCCTCATGACACCACGACTTCTTAAAGTCATCAACACTCTTTTCACTTTTAGAAAAACAAAATTCAAGTTTCAGTCTTGCTGTTATTAAAGCATTGAAGAAAAATATAACATTGCACATCACAATCGACTTTCCTTTCAATTTCTCTTTCCTCGATAAATAAATCGCCATTTTTGCTGTGGCAACTAAGAACAAAATAATGAGTTTACTTGTTCTTTCCACCCGAAAATAAACAATCTTAGTGAGAAGGTAATTTGCATCTTTTTTGCCATGTGGTTCAGCCATTGAAATAATGGCACAAGCCTTGCGCAGTCAACATAAGCATGGAACAAATCCTCTGTACAAATGCAGAAGGGCAGCACCCGATATGGGAGAAAAATTACTTAACCACTTATTCGAAGGAATAACCCAATGTGCTAGTCTCCACTGTAAATCTCCAGTCTTTTAGCAACCAGCTTACTGTAGAATGAGTTCCATACAGGCTCAGATGGGAGTCCTTCCGGCATTAGTCTTTTCCATCTGGCCACTCCCTTCAATGGAGAGTCTCGAGTAGGACTTGGGTAGACAGTCTATATTGGTCTTTACTGTTATATTTCTGAAAAATATTTTTTCCTGAGCTAATGGGGGTAAATCTCTATGACTTGGTTGTACAATTAACCCAGGAAACCCTCGGTCATTTGTTGTCAACAAGCTTTCTTGAGTCCATTTTAGTTCAAGTTGAGAACTTTTTTCACAATTTCTCTTAGGATTTTACCAATCGTCCTATTTGACCATATCCTTGTCATATCTGCTATCTCGGGCACTGATTTCCACCCCAACCCGGAAACATGGCAGAGGTGTAGTATTTTGATTATGCCTGCTGCAATAAAATGTTGATAAAGGTCATGGCTTCTAGGAATTGCAGGAAACAATGGGTTGTAAAATAGGGGTTCTTCATAACATATTTGTAGCTAAGTTTCCTGCTGGCGACTAACCGAAAGGCTCTGCCAAGCGTTCAAAAGACTCTGATAAAATGTTGAAAGATGAGATATATCAACATGCTGGAGTTTGATCAAGAAGAGTTCAAGGCTGTAACGAGCCCACTTGCTTGTTGCAAGATATGACGGCCAGAAGTCGGCTAAGCAGCTGTTTCTCGTGCATCAACATCTGAGTGGAGCACAGCCGAAAGGCCATTATGCGGCTTTTTATGTCGACAAGTCCTTGGCCACCTTCAGCCAACGGCGGCATATAACATTTGGCTGTAACCAGTGAAAACCACTCCAGAAAAATCAACAGTAGTCTTTGAACAGCCTTCAGCAGCACTTCTGGTGGTTGGAGGCAGATAAACTTATGCCACAAAGATGAGGCAACCAAATTATTTACAACTAGAACCCTAGCTCTGTAGGAAAGGTGGGGTAGGGCTCTCTTCCATAGTCCTAATCTTTTTTTAACATGTTCAACCATCCCTTCCCAATTTTTGAGGACATAGAATGGGGATCCCAGGAACACGCCTAGATATTTGACTCCCTCTTCCACCCATTTTAACTTTGAAGGCAAATGCATCGGTGGTACTATCCGTGTCCCAGCAGATTGTTTTTAAGACTGGGAACCCATAAGGCTTTACTCTTGTTCCAATTACAGTTCATTGAAGATGCCAAGCAAAAGAGATTTAACACTTAACAAGTGCAGAGATATCATTGTCATTCTTAATGACCACAGCGACATCATCTGCATAAGCTGATACAACTATCGAAGGAATCCCTGTGGATACAGTTACTCCTGAAAGATTTTTCCTGAATAGAATCAGAAGTGGTTCTATAACCAAGGAGAATAATAATCCAGAAACGGGCACCCTTGCCTCACCCCTCTCTGTACTAGTATAGGAGAGACGAGCTCATTATTAATTTTGAAAATACTAAATATATTGCTGTACAGTAAGGATACATAGGCCCTAAAATTGGTACCAAGACCACATGCTTCCAACACATGATGCAAAACATGTGATCAACACTATCAAATGCCTTTTCTAAGTCAAGGAATATTATCCCAAATTCTTTTTCCATGGAATCACACTCCAGCAAATCTTGATCAAAAAAATATTATCATAAATTGATCTGTTCGGGATACAGTAGTTCTGATCAGAGTAACAAGATCACCAATTACCATCTTCAACCGACTGGCCAACACTTTTGACAATATTTTGTAGTCCGTACATAATACCGAGACCGGTTGCCAGTTCTTTATCTGCCGTAAGTCTCCATCTTTGGTAGAAGAGACACCACCGCTCTTCTAAAACTTAGAGGCAGTTCTCCATTTATCAAAGATGATTCCAGGACATTCAGTAACTCAGGCCCAAAGGTCCCAAGACGCCAAGAAAAACTCTGCCGGTAAGCCGTCAATTCCAGGCGCTTTCCCGAGTTCAATCCAGCAAGGGCCTGCGTTAGCTCAGGCAATGTGATCGGTGAGTCCAAGCTCAGGCGCTGGGGCTCAGTGATGGAAGGAAAGTGAGAAGTTAAAAGTTCCATAGTTTGCTCACAAACAGTATGTTTTGCATAAATTTTTGAAAATAAATCTCTAATGCACAACCGTACATCACTGGAGTTAACAACAATGTTTCCTCTTGAGTCAAGCAAAGAAAAACGGTCTTTTGTGATTTATTGACAAAATCCATTTGGAAAAAGGATTTGCTGGGAGTATCTAAAACCTTGATGTTGTTTATCCTTAATCTGATTAACATCCCTGCTACTTTTTCTTGCGTCAGTTCTCTCAATGGGTCCTTTTTTCAACTAATATCATTTGTCCCTCCTGTTTCCATATCTGGCCACTTTACTCTCTAACTGTATGATATCAGCTTCTAACAGAGCCATTGTTGTATTATTAACATTTGTGACATTTGAAGCAAACTGCTGACAAAACACTCTGATCTGTGCTTTTGTGTTGTCCCACCATAACTCTAATGAAGAAAAAGAGGCTTTTTTGAGAGTTGGATAGCCAAAAGGTATAGAAGCCTTTTTTAAAAAAGTATCTTCAAGAAGATTGGTGTTGAATTTCCAGTACGTACTTTTATGTGAGGGTTGAGGGAAAAAGAGGCCCATGGTAACTAAATGATGATCGGAAAATAAGGATGGAAAGTGAACCGGAGAGAAAACTGCAGTCCTGAAATGCGAGTTTATGTACCACCGGTCAAGTCTAGCAAATGATGCTCTCCCGTTAGCCCAACGTCCCCACGTATATTGAGATTCGTTGGGGTGACATAGCCTCCATGCATCTAACAAACCTATTGCTGAAAAAAAATTTGACAAACGGCATAGGATTCAGGGTGAGGTTCTGCTGTATTCCTGTCTAAAAGAGGTTCTAAGGACAATTAAAATCACCCCCATGCAAATACAATCATTGAGATCAATTGAGCGAAAGTGTCTGATTAAAGACAAAAAGAAGGCTCTCCGTTCTACACTCTCACTGGAGCATACACATTGAATAGTGTAAAATGGAAATTATTAATGACCAGTTCCAGAGAGATGAATCGGCCTTTGATAACCTCTTGGAAGTGGCATGATTCAGGTACTAGCCCAGGTCTGAATAAAAAGGCCACACCAGCAGAAGAGAAGACAAATTACTAAAGAGCACTGTCCTTAAAGAGGCGACACCAATCATACTCCACATCTTCAGTTATGTGCGTTTCCTGGAGTAAAAGTACATCTATATGTTTACGATCAAACAAACTTTTCACTTGAACCTGGCGGTTGTGACTTGCTCCACCGCCATTCATATTTAAGGTTCCAAAATGATCTTTTATCTCTCTCTT
>CM068953.1:88090239-88102514 GCA_035128595.1 Eptatretus atami | reverse complement strand
TACCTGCTGATTTGCACTGTAGATTTTTGTTAGCAAGCTGCCACCCACTGAACATCTTCCCCTCTCAGCTTTCTTGATGCTGTCTTTCCTGTAAGTATCAACTACAAAGTGGACAACACTCGGAACACTGAGGGCCAACTCAACAAGTTACAGACATTTTTCAACTTTTAAAGTATTCTTCACCAATTGAGAGATGGGCAAAAAATATTTGGTATATATCTATAATATAAATAATATATTATATAATATTATATTACGTTTGAGTATTATTTGTTATTGTATATTGCTAAGTCGTTTGTACTCAGTATTGTTATAGTTTATTTATAAGATTTCATTGCATATATTGTTTGTATATTGCCTTTAGTTTGCAGTATTGTTTTTGTAATATTTCCTCTCTTATTTGAGTATTTAGTTAGTATTCTATCGTTTGCAGTATTGTTTAAGTTATAATATAAGCTTGCGTATTTGGGCAGTATATGTATAGCTATTTAGCTGTTTGCAGTATTGTTGGTAATTAGTCACGTTTTGACAGTATTGTTAGTATTGCCTAATTGTTGCGAATTTGTCTTGGCAGTATGTGTCTCTCGTATTTTCTCGTTTGCAGTTTGTTGTATTTCCTCGTTTGCAGTATTCGTTAGTATTTCCTCGTTTGCAGTATTGTTAGTTTCCTCGTTTCAGTATGTTAGTATTTCTCGTCTCTGCAGGCTATTGTTAAGTAGGGTGCAGAATTACGCTCGTTTGGAGATACTTAGAATTTTTTTTTTTTTTTTATTCTTCGTATTTAGTAGGAGTCGCTGCACTCTGCTCACTGTTTGGTATTGCACGGACATTCAGCGTTCGTTGGGCGAAGCACTTGTTTAGTATTGCCCTCTCGGCGTACTATATGCAAGTATGGTTGTCCGTGGATACTTGTAGTCACTGGGTGGGCCTCTTGTTTGGCAGTATTCGGTAGTTCTCAGCCGTCGTGATTCTGTTCAGTATTGTTTGTATGCCTGCATCGGTCGTTGCAGTCACCCTCACGCGCTAGTAGTGGTAGCTTGGTGTTCCAAATCCGTCTGATCTGCTAAGTATTTCCTATATGTGACTCTTGCCTCGTTTTCAGTATGGTCTTGTATTCGCTTGTTTGCAGTATTGTTTGTATTGGCCGTTTGCAGTATGTGTTGTATTTCTCGTTGCAGTATTGTTATGTATTGCTTGCGTTTGCAGTTTGTTAGTATTGCAGCGATGGTAAATCGTCGTTGCAGTATTGTTGGTATTGGCGATACGCACCTCGGCCGCATGGTCGATTCGGACACGGGCCTCGTTTATGGCACGGTATTCCGTTTGTCTTCGTTGTCGCTAACGGGATAACCTCTTTTGGCAGTGATCGGGTTGTTAGTATTGTCGGCCTCGAGGTTCTGTTATTCGTGTTTGCAGTGATTCGTGTTAGCTGTCGGACCTCAACCCTTTATGTAGATATTGGCAGATTGATGAGATCAGTATTGCACTGAAGGAAGGATGCAGCGAAACGGGAAACAATTCAACAAGCACGTCGTTGCATGCTAGTTTATTATACACTCGTCTCACGATCATATAGCACGAAAAGGCACACATATAACAGGATTTATAGCAATTAAAAAAACACAACAATAGCCAGAGCTAACGCCGAATAGCGTACCTCGGCACACACTGACACTACGTTGTGCTGTACTTTGGTGGGTAGATTATTCCGGTCGTCATTACACGATATTCAGTCATGTATGATCATTGCTTCACAGTTATCGACAAGATAATTAGAATGGATAGAGTACCGTCGCACTTCCGAGTTCCGGTTCCTTGCGCGCAGGATTCGTGTAGTACTCTTGCCGACGTGGTCCGTTCTCGTTCTCGCAGTAGACTGTTTGTATTGCGTTCGATCGTTTGCAGTCATTTAGTATTGCGTGGTCGGTGAGCTGCCTCTTCGTTTCTGCGAGCGTGCATCGTGGTCTCTGTGTATTTCGAGTTATGTTGTCCCCGACGCAACGGACCGAGGTACTGCAGTATTTGTTATAGTGTGACACCGAGCCGAACCACGCAAGCATTGCAGTATGTGTTAGAGTGCTCGTTTTTTCAGTATTGTTGTATTGCCCACCGGACTGACGAGTTGCACCAGTAGGTCTAGATTGAATACCGGCATACTCGTAGATGTACGACACGCTATATTGTTAGTACGTCTCAAGATGTAGACGAATACCGAACCAAGAGAGACGAATCGAACAAGAGAGACGAATGCCTCCGCGCTCTCCGATCGTTCTCTTATTGACCCGTATCCGGCGCCCTCGTTAGCTATTGCTTGTGCTATAGAGACTTCAACTCCTTTCCGAGGCGTTGCGAGTTTGTTCGAGTAAGTGGGCGCGTTCTCTCGTTCCCCCTCTCGTTTGCAGTATTGGTTCGTGCCATTTGCGGGCGCGGGCGAGGAAAATCCGTCTTCGTCGGAGGGTAGGTGTAAGATATAAGGCGGCAAAACTCATTGGCGAGTATTGGTCTAGTTCATGCGCTGTGTGACTTCTTCTTCCCTTCTCTCGTTTGCAGTATTGTTTGTATTCGCGTCTCGCGTTTGCAGTATGTTAGTATTTGCTGTTTGCAGTAGTTTGTATTTGGCCTCGTTTGCAGTATTGTTAGTATTTCCTCGTTTGCAGTATTGTTTGTATTTCTCGTTGCAGTACGTGTTGTTAAGGTACTTGCGGCAAACCGTGTAGTGTGGTCGTTTCTGCAGTATTGTGTTTGTATGTATGGATTGGTGCCGTTGCTGTTGCGTTTGTTTGTTCTCAGCTCCTCGTGGTGGGATAGTGTGTTGGTTAGATAGTGCATGGGTGGTGGTGGTTGTGAGGGTGGCGGTGCTGGCGTTGTTCGAAAGGTGGGTGGCGTGGTTGAGGTGAAGTGTGGTTGGTTCAAAAATAAAGAAAGAAAGAACACTAACTCAAAGTGTTGCAGCCGAATGATACATAATTCCCTCTAAACTGGTTTTTGGGCTAACTCAGACTCATTGGTCTTGCAGTTATTGAATAATAAGCTCTCATCTATGGCGAGTACTTGAGTGTGGATTTTGCGAGTTTCCCTCAGCATTGCAGCGATTGAACTTAGTAGAATCACCTCATTGGATAGTATATTTAGTTCGTATTTATCACTAACATATAATATCGTTTGCAGTCTAATTGTATTTAGTATTTAGCCTATTCGTTTATGACTAGTATTGTTTGTTATATATGCCCTCTGATTGATATTAGTTTAGCATGTAACTGTATTAATATAGATTTGGTATTTTGTTTGTCTGTCTTGTCTAGTCGTGTTTTGCGATTGGCCTGTGTCATTTTTGGCGCGATACTGCACAGTTTGGTCTAGATAGTCCGTTATGATCCGCATACGATTTGGTCGTATGGCGTTTATTGCGTATTGTTAGTCGCGGATATGTCTTCTTTTTCAGCTATTGTAGATGGCTAATTCTACGCTCTGTCGCTGCACGTCATTCTGGATCATCTAGTATTGGACATAAGGTTGGGGTTTTCGCATATTTGCAGTATTGTTAGTATTGCCATCCGGGCTGCCTACACCTTCATAGCCGCGGCCAGCGAAGCTCCGTCCTCAGCGATCCTCCAACCAAGCTCGAGTATCCGATTAAGGCCGCTCGCCAACTTCGTTTGCGAGTTTGTTGTATTGCCACGTCCGGTTTGCAGTAAATTGTTAGTATTGCTATATACATTTGTAGTATTTAGTTTTGTTTTATAGTCTTACGTTTTATCAGTATTGTTTGTATTGCTTATCGTTCTGCTAGTATTGTTTGTATTGCTAATATTTTATATATATTACGTTTTTTTGGCAGGGTTTGGGTGTTGGTGAATGATCCACTATGGCGTGGTGGGATATCTACGGTTGAGTTATCTCCGCATAGTTATGTCAGGGTATATGTTAGGTATTGTAGACCGGTTTGCAGCTTTGTGGTTTTGTATTGCCGTCGTCTTGCGTATGTTTGTATTCGGATCATTTCGCTGTTGGCCAGGGTAGGTGTTAGTTAGCGCCTTAAAACCGCTGTGGACGCCAATAACTCAAACCTGCGTTGCAGTATTGTTTTGTTAATTCTCGTTTGCGCTAGAAGCTATTGTATAGTGATGGTTCCTGCCGTCTATGGAATCGGGTTACCTAATTAACCCGTGTTTAATTACGGCGGAACCAGCCTCGCTCTGACGCTAGAGACTGTTGTTGTAGTATTTCCTCGTCTGAGTATGGTTTTGTATTTCTGTTTGCGTATTGTTAGATTGCCTCATTTGGACTCTCTAACCTGTTTTAGTGATCTGGCATCGTATGCTCTATCGTTTGGTATGTCGGATTTGAAGCCGATGCATGGGTAGTATTTGTTCGTATTGCGCAAGGATGCGTTCTCGCAGTATGGCTTTGATAGATTAGGACCACGGACATTGGAATAAAGACCGGCTAATCGTGTTGTCAGAATCTGATTGCTGTATTGGACTCGTAGTCGGCAGGTATGGTAAGTGTCATGGAGAGCTGGGAACATTTCCGGAAGTGTCGAGAATTGTTATTTTTGTATTATATTTTGACAGCAAGCAAGGAAAAGTCGTATGCGCGGTAGGATCAGATTTGTATTTTGCGTACGTTGTAGAGCAGGATTGTATTAGTGAGGTTAGAAGGTGTGGTGGACAATAAAAACATTACTAAAGCAGACACAGTGTACGATTTGTCGAAGGTGAGTATTAATGATACTCAGGTTATTCCATCCGATGCTTCGTCAGATGCTTTACGAGTTACTTTACGTTCAGTTCTAGGCACAGTCAGAGTATACGAGTACATCCACAGAAAAGAACCCAAATGAGAGAGGTCGACTTTTGCATCAGGGAGGGTGGTGAGTATTGGTGTTTAGGATGTTATATGCTCTCTCCGGTAGCTTTGCATGAGTTTGTTTACGGGTATGTGGATGCTCCATGGGGCGGGTCGCGCACAAAGTTGCGTGATCCTGGAAAGCGCACGTGTGGAAGTCGTCGTTCTGAAGGTCAGGTAGCTTGGAGAATTTGTTCATTGATTCTCGTTTGGCAGTAGTTGTTTGCTAATTGCTGGTCGTTTGCATTAGTGAGTGTGTTGGTTTGCCTCCGGTTGCAGTGTTGGTGTTGGTATGGTCCGGTTGTTGCAGTAGATTGGTTAGTATTTTCGTTTGCAGTATTGTTAGTATAATTTGTTTGCAGTATTGTAGCGGATTGCCCAGTCGTTTTGCAAGAGGTGTTGTATTGCTGTCTGTTTGCAGTATTGTTCTGTATTGCCGTCGTTGCGGAGAGTGGGTGTCGTGTATTGCTGGGTGTTTTGCAGTATTGGTTTGTATGCCTCGTTTGCAGTATTGTTTGTATTGCCTTCGTTTGCAGTATGTTTTGTATTGCTTTGTTTTGCGTTTGTTGATATGGCATTGTTCGGTTGGTGCAGTATTGTTAGTATGCCTGAGTGCGTCGTTTGCAGTATTGTTTGTATTTCCTGTGTTGAGTATGTTTGTATTGCTGAATGGGTATGTATGTTGGTAGTTTGTGGTTGGGCCTGAGAGTCGCTTGGCAGTAGTTGGTTTGTATTGCCTGTAGTTGCTTATAGTATTGGGTTTGTGATTTCTCATCGTGGTGTGACGTATCTTTGGTTAGGTATCATGCTTGCGTTTTTCAGTATGTGTTTGTATTCTGTTAGCCCTGGTGTTTGCGAGTAATTGTTTTGTATGTCCAGTCTGTTGGGGCAGTAGTTGGTATAGATTTGCTGTCGTTTGCGAGTATTGTTGTTATTCTCGTTTGGCAGTATTTGTTATGTATTGCCTCGTTGCAGTAATTGTTTAAGTTATTGCGTCTCGTTTGCAGTATTGTTTGTATTGCCTCGTTTGCGATGTTAGTCTTGCTCATTTGCAGTATGTTGTATTGCCTGTTTGCAGTATTGTATTTGTATTTCTCGTTGCAGTAATGTTTAGTATTTCCTCGTTTGCAGTTTGTTAGTATAGCTTCGTTTGCAGTATTGTTAGCATTGCTCGTTTGGAGTAATTGTTGGTATTCGCTCGTTTGCAGTATTGTTAGTAATTGCTCGTTTGCAGTATTGTTTTTTGTATTTTCTCGTTGCGTATTGTTAGTATTTCCTCGTTTGCAGTATGTGTGTATTCCTCGTTTGCAGTATTGTTAGTATTGCCTCGTTCAGTATTGTTTAGTATTTCTCGTTGCAGTTTGTTAGTATGCTCGTTTCAGTATTGTTTCGTATTGGCCTCGTTGCAGTATTGTTTGTATGCATCGTTTGCAGTTATTGTATATTGCTCGTTTGCATTGTTTGTATTGCTCGTTTTGCAGTATTGTTAGTTTCGCCTCGTTTTCAGTATTGTTGTATTGCCGGGTCAGTTTGCAGTAATTGTTAGTATGCTTCGTTTGCAGTATTGTTTGTATTGTTCCTCGTTTTCAGTATTGTTTGATGCTATCGTTTGCAGTATTGTTTGATTTTGCCGTTCTCGTTTGCAGTATGTTTGTTATTTCCTGTTTGCAGTATTGTTAGTATTGCTGTCGTTGCAGTCTTGTCTTTAGTATTGCCGTTTCGTTTGCTGGTGTTTTGTATTGGCTGTTTCGTTGGGCGTATTGATTTGTAATTCCTCGGTTGCTAGTATTTTGGTTAGTATGCTTCGTTTTGCAGTATTGTTAGTATTGGCTGTTTGCAGTATGTTAGTATTGCCCTCGTTTGCGTTTGTTAGATTTCTCGTTTGCAGTATTGTTAGTATTGCTTCGTTTGCAGTATTGTAGTATTGGCCTCGCTTGCAGTTTGTTAGTATTGCTCGTTTTCAGTATGTTTATTGCTCGTTGCAGTATTGTTAATATTGCTTCGTTTGCAGTATGTTTGTATTGTTAGTAATTGCGTGTTGCAGTATTGTTAGTATTGCCTCGTTTGCAGTATGTTAGTATTGCCCGCTTTTCAGTATTGTTTGTATTGCCTCGTTTGCAGTTTGTTAGTATTGTTCGTTTGCAGTATTGTTAGTCTTGTTAGTATTGGCCTGTTTGGCAGTATTTGTTTAGTATTCGTTAGTATTGCTCGTTTGCAGTATTGTTAGTATTGCCATCTTTGTTTGCAGTATTGCTTAGTAGTCCTTCGTTTGCAGTATTTGTTGTGATGCTCTCTTGGTAGTTGGTGTTAGTTATTGCCTTTTTGCAGTATGTTTTGTATTAGAGCAGTAATGTGTTAGTATTGCCTTGTGTTGGCAGTATTGTTTGTATTGCCGGTCCGTTTGCAGTATTGTTGTATTTCCTGTTTGCAGTTTGTTTGTAGTTTCCTCGTTTGCGTATGTTAGTATTGCCTCGTTTTGCAGTATTGTTTGGTATTTCCCTCGTTTTGCAGTATTGTTTGTATTCCGTTGCATGTATTGGTTAGTATTGCTCGTTTGCAGTATTGTTTGTATTGCCTCATTTTGCAGTGTTTGATTCCTCGTTGGCAGTATTGTTAGTATTGCCCTCATTGGTAGTATTGTTCGTATTGTCGTTTGCAGTATTGTTTGTAATTGCCTGTTTGCATATGTTGTATTGCCTCGTTGCAGTTTGTTTGTATTATCCTCGTTTGCAGTATGTTTGTAATTGCTATTTGCAGTTTGTTTTTGTATGCCTCGTTTTGCAGTATTGTTAGTATTGCTTGTTTCAGTATTGTGGTTTGTTTTCCTCGTTTGCAGTATTGTTCGTATGCCTGTTTGCAGTATTGTTAGTATGGCCTCGTTGCAGTATGTTTTGTATGCCTGTTTGCAGTATTGTTAGTATTGCTTCATTTGCAGTTTGTTTGGTTATTGCCTCGTTTCAGTATTGTTTGTATTTGCTTCGTTTGCAGTATTGTTTGTATGCCTCGTTGCAAGATTGTTGTATTCTCGTTTGCAGTATTGTTAGTATTGCTTCGTTTGCGTATTGTTAGTATTGCTCGTTTGCAGTATTGTTTGTATTTGCCTCGTTTGAGTAATTCGTTTGTATTTCTCGTTGCAGTATTGTTAAGTATTGCTTCGTTTGCAGTATTGTTAGTCAGTTCCCACATCACAAGCTATCATCATGATGTTAGATATCTAAAACGCTAATATTTTTGAAAAAGTAACACCCATAGTAGAATTATACACTTAAAAAGTAATAGTATTTGGCCCGATCTCTGGCAATGCCGGTCACTCTAAAAATTTTTTTTTGTTGCTTTCGTTGCAGTATTGTTTGTTATTGCTCGTTTTAGTATTGTTTTATGCTTTGTTTGCAGTATTGTTTGTATTGCCGTTTGCAGTATGTTGTATTGCTTGTTTGCGTATTGTTGTATTTCTGTTTGCAGTATGTTTGTATTGCTTCGTTTGCAGTATTGGTTAGTATTGCTCGTTTGCGTATTGTTTTATTGCTCGTTGCAGTATTGTTAGTATTGCCTCGTTTTGCCAGTATTGTTTGGTATTGCTCGTTGCAGATGTTTGCTTGCTCGTTTGCAGTATTGTTGTATTGCCTTCTGTTGCAGTATTGTTTGCATGCCTTGTTGGTATTGTTCATTTGGAGTTGCTCAGTTATATGGTATTGTGGTTCATCTTAACTAATTCATCGTCTGCGCTGTTCCAGTACGCTAAAACGGCTGAACCTACATCGCACACCATTTTGGGGTGTGTACATCCTGGACCCATTGGAGTAAATCAATACAAATATAAATCCCCCTTATGCGCTCCCGTAATAGGGACGGAGTGCTTCTAGTTTGTTTGTGAATTGGTGTTTTGCGTGTGCTTTCGTTTGTCATTGGTTTGCGGAACTTGTAACGTAGTTTGAGCTTTTCCGTCAACTAGTGTGAGCTTTTCACTTGAGATGTAAGATGTATATTTCTCACTGGACATACAAAAACCTCGGGTTAATCGCATAATAGCCAGTTCCTCTCAGCATTAGTTGGGCTCATATTCAGATCTGGTCGGAAAACTTAGCTTGGATGAGTGAAGCAGCAGCTGCAGATTCACCCACACGTGCGCAAACCCCGACCGATTGTTGTCGTTGGTATTAATTCATTCCAAGATTGGCTTTTTTAGCTCGCTCGGGTTTCATCTTCGCGAGTGTAATCATTATTGCGGCATGACACGCGTTGCCGCTTAATTATTGGGTTTCTTGCTTCTAAATAAGTACTAGTTTGCACGGCATTCGTGGTCAGCGGCTGAAGATGCGGGGGGCAGAGGTAGCACTCTCGCTTCTAGCTGTCCAGCGGTGGGTTTGATCCCGACCAGGCTATAAATCTATTCGGTGTTTAACGGGCGGGTGATTTTCAATGTTGCCTAGGTCGGATGTCCCGTGTGGCAGCATTAGTTGGTGGAGGGTTAAAGACCCATGGTGTCTTGGCGAAGACTAGGTGAGCTATCGCCGCATCAGAACAAATTCCCTGCGCGAACTACTGCTGGGAGCATGTCAAGCCCCACTGTAACCATTGCTCAGGAAGCGCTTCCGTGGCAGCTTCGCTTAGTAGACGAGCAGACTACGGCCTCGTGTGGTGCTACGCACAGTAAGGACCATCTTACACGGTGACTATACTCGTTAGCTGGGTGACAATGACTCACTCACCTGTTACTGATCCACCTGTAACCCTCCCTTTATTTACTCGTCCAATCTCTCCTACTCTTTATTAATGTATAATTTTATCTCGAATGCGGTTATTTGATCCCATGTACATATAAAAGGGTTTCATTATCATGTATAGAGTTCTGTGAATTTGAGTCACTAATACAGTGACAGGTATTCTGCAATAATAAATGCCAACGCTTCTCAATCACTGTGAAAAATACCTGTTGGGGTTGTTGCAGGTTCCAGTTGGCTCATTAGTGCGGCTCCAGGCAGCGTTAGTACTTATCCAGAAGGCAGCTACATATGATTCGGGCCGGAAGCATCAGCAAAATGTATCCTAGTTTTGACTTTTCGTGACCCACCTGTGGTAGCTACCTGAAGATTTTGCATATTTTGATTTAAAAAATCCTTAGAAAGAATCTTCAACTCTCAGTGGCAAAAGTTGCACTTAATTAGTTATGCTAACTAGAA
Source organism: Eptatretus atami (assembly GCA_035128595.1). Classification (NCBI taxonomy): domain Eukaryota; kingdom Metazoa; phylum Chordata; class Myxini; order Myxiniformes; family Myxinidae; genus Eptatretus; species Eptatretus atami. The sequence goes on along the minus strand of CM068953.1, from coordinate 88,092,486 downwards.
ACCTATGCACCATTGTGTCCTCTGAGATAGCTGTGTATTCTCTTGGGAATTTGATGTCTAGTATTCATTATAATAGGGGAGACACTCTATGCTTTTAATCATTTTATTTAAAAAGACAAGCAAAATATAGGCTTTCTTTGAAATGAATTCTTCATGTTTCAACGTTCATGTACCAATGTAAAAACTGTGGTATCAACAAGATGACACGTCACGTGTGTCATGGAGCATCTACTCGTCCATCAGATCTAACTCTTTTGTGGTAATAGAGTTTCTGGCAGTCGACACTTGCAAACTCCTTACATGAACACACATGCGCGTCGACAAGAACATGTTTCCTTTGCCTGTACCAGACGGCTTCTCACGCTGTTTTTCTGCATGACAATATGTTAGTTAAGCAGCTTCGAGGGAGGCAGATCACCCAGTCGATGTCTAATTCATCATCTCACTTTCATCCATGTCCATTTGGACTGGGAATTGATGGAACTGTTCCAGACATCTAGTGTGTACAGCGCCTGGTAATTTGCTCTCAGAATGCTTCTTGAGAGAGTTGCATTGGGTGGAAAACGTGCTCTGATTGGTTAACATAAGGATACTGTATCTGGCTTCATTGCTTTCTGCAGTCCTGCCCATACATTTTGCAAAAAAATTTCTCGCACTTCACAATTCATCACTACTGTGATCGAACTCCCCAGTCTTGAAAGACAGCATGGCAGCAGTGTCACTTGCAAACACTTGAAGCTTTTGGGTTTAGATTTCCATGAAAGGCTGACCGTAATCACGACGTGTAAACAGTGATGTGATATCAAGGCTTGCTGACATCTGTCCAGTTGAGCTTATCTTTGATAGCTCAGGTCTCTATTTTTACTTTCCAGTGTGGAAAACCTCTGCTCATATGCTCAGATGGTGATTCATAACAATAGATCTGTTGGTCAGACTTTATATGAACGTGGTGCCTTACTGTTGATTGATGGTTGATGTCTACAGCATATGGAGTGAAGGGACGAGTATCTGCTTCTTCTGTTACACTCAAGTTTGGACAGAAGCAAACAATCATTTGTCACATTCCGTGCTGTAAACTCATGGCCTCCCCATCATGAGCAACACACCTTGAGTTTCTTCAGAACATTCGCTGGTTTTTTCTCAAGTCTGGAAAAAAAAACTATCAGCTCTGCTTGTTCGCCCACATGCCAGAAACTTCTTAGTGAGTACCTGCTGATTGCACTGTAGATTTTTGTTACAAGCTGCCACCTAACGTCTTCCTCTACGCTTCTGATGCTGTCTTTCTGTAAGTATCAACACAAGTGGAAACCTTCGGACACTGAGGCCAACTCAAAGTTCCTTCAGAAGTAAATCTCAGCTTGCACGAAGTTGAAGGGATATTCTTTGGGGTATTTTGCAACATAGCTGCCATGATATTAATCCAGTATGTTTACAGGCAGAATGCTGACTCTTCGGAATGGACTGTATTGTAGATTCAATGACGGTGAAAGCAAAGGAAACTTTGCTGTTTTGTTACTTGACACCCACTGGTGTGCAAGGGAGAGCGAAGTGGGCTGACAGTTGTAATTCTAGGCAGTGTGCGCCAATATCCAACTCTCGGATATTACACTAATATCACAAGTCGCTGGAATCAGATTTTCTTTTTATGTCAGCATTAATGTCACTGCTTGACTTTCATTTAGATGAGAGTTGACTTTGGTTCAGTTGACCTGAAGGTCTTGGTCTTCTCTTTTTCAGTGGTTTGACATATCTTCACTGCCTGAAGACATTCCTTGCAGTAGAGAGAATGCCGATCTCCCTTCTCATGCATAGTAATCTGCCGATACCACCTTGAATGCTACAAGCCCCAGAAGCTATGTGAACTAACTGGTCAGGCTGTCTTCGAAGGGATTAATCATTGCTCTCAAGAACAGTTCACCTTGTAGATGTCTCTTCATCTCTTGTATTTGTGATACTGCAAGTCCTTCGACTCTTGGACTCTCATCTTTCCCGCAGTTCTTCACATCTCTGGAATGGAGCTCTCCTGCTGGGGATAATTTCATCTTGAAACAGCTCCTTTTTTGAGTTTGATCCACCATTACTCTTTTGTTTCGTGCCTCGTGCAGGTCTGCGATGGTTGATCATAGGCACTGTGAAATCCATGATCAGCTTCCTCTGACAGAGAAATGGCTTTCAGAACTCTGTGAACTGCAAGATGAGATGAAGGGCGGTCACACTTTCAAGCCGGTAGGCCTGGCAAATGCGTGC
>CM068953.1:88075028-88079878 GCA_035128595.1 Eptatretus atami | reverse complement strand
TATATATATATATATATATATATATATATATATATATATATATATATATATAGCACATATTTGTTATAGCACATAATTATATATATAGCCTTGTTATTCCCTTGTATTTGAGAAGATAGAGATTATGTTTGGCACAAAAGTGCTTTCCAACAGTCCCTGTAGTGATGTGAAGAAACATTTTATTTTCAAGACCTTTTTGGGATTATGCAGGTGTCAAAGTTCCAAATTGGGTTTTTTTGGCCTGCCATTTCATTGAGTCCAGACAAGAGTTACCAAAAATGATATCTCAGCACAGCCCCTACAGATAGAGTAAACAGACATGTATTTTTTGGACAAGTGGCTTAAGCACTCAAGCAAGCGCTCCATCAAAATGGTTGATAAGGAATGGCTGGCTTGGCAAGCGCTAGCTAGCTGCTTGGTAACTGAACACATCCCCAGCCCACTGACTAATTTCAATCTATCCAAGCTGTACAACCATGATGTTTATATATGCATGTAGGAGATAGGCATGTTTTTGCTTCATGTACGGAAGCTGGGTTATTTTTATTTCCGGATTGGTTGTCAATTTACCCTGCCCAAATAAAGGGATGAGCGATTTGTATCATAAATGAAAGTTTTTGTGCGTAACATCAACAAAATACTACTGCAGGCCATTGGTTGGACTCGAGTCCATTTTTGTTGGAACTCGGACTCGGAATGCCAAGGATTCGGACTCTGCCCAATTCCCACTCGAGTCCATCAAAATTTAGTGTGCAGGAGAAATTTAAAAGTAAAAAGGTCGTTTGGACCATCTTTTCCATATCATACTCTAACTTTTTAACATGATACATCATCCTAAGTTAGAAAAAGAAACGTGAAAATATATTCTAAATAGATTTTCTAAATACCAAGGGATGCCATTTATAGTACCAGGAAGAAAAAGTTCCATTGATGTCGGGTCAAAGATGATGTGATCATACACTGCGAGCGGAGAGTTGTTTTGCGAGGGGTTACATGGTGAACATTTAAACAGAGAAAAACAGTGACAGCTGTATATATGAATTTATATTCAGCTGATTCGATATCTCAATAAATCTGTCAAGGAAACCGATTCTAGCCATATTTAAAAGATTCTGAAGTTTATTTAATTCATAAATCGTGTTTAAACTCGTGAATTTTGCTCCTTTATACTCGATTTTCTTATATTTTTTGATGTACAAGAACATCTGATCACTTTCTGTATTCATATCAGTCCCCTTCACACTATGATAGTGTTGCCGTTCTGTAAAACTACATGCCTCCAAGGCAATGGCACACAACATACAGTGATCCTAAGCCAGTTATTTCAATGGTATGTGTATTAGTCCTTTCCATATGTCTGGTGGGTAAAGGGGAAAGATGTGTTGCGTGGGAGGGACTCTTTTAGTTCGAGTTTTTTAACCTCTTTACTCTTCAACCTTTGCAGTTCTTCCACTCTTTTGCTACACCCCTTTCTCTCACACGAAACATGCAAGGAAGCATGCATGCAAATCTGTAAAGACTAACAGTAACTAAGCATGCGCGCTGCGAGCGCCTCATTTGCATTTGCACGCCAATTTTCCATTCAAAATTGCGTGCCAATTCTCAACTGCCATTTCTGCTCACCAAATTATACCACGCTCACCACAACCACTTCATACGGCTACTAAAAATCCCCGCAATAACCCACGCTTACATTTTCCATTCCAAACGCGACCATTATTCACCATCTCGTTACAAGGTACTTCCACCTCTTCCCCACAATGCCATAACGTACTCCTACTTCACTACAGATGCCACAACGTGCTCTTACTTCACTACAAATGCCACAACATGCTCCTACTTCACTACAAATGCCACAACGTGCTCCTGCTACTCTACAACTGCCTCAACTGCCATATACTCATCAAACACTTACCACAGCCTTGAAGGGCGCTGAGAAGACAAAGGTCGGGTTATTTTGGGGCATAACTCGAAGCACGAACGTGCGCTGGAGCTCATTTAAGGACCTACGGGTAGCGCAGGGATTTCCCTAAAATCCTACATTTGAATGAAGGCCAGTGCACGTTCGGGTCCAGAGAGCATCTCCAAAAACCACGGCCCCATGTAAAGGTCAGGAGCTGTTACGTGTGCCCCTGTTTACCAGCAACAGCCATTTTTCGCCTGGCAGGACGTGGCTACAACCGCTATGGACCAATAGGGGAACTCCATTTCGTTAGAGCTTCTTTTGATCCAATGTTTGGCTCCTCCCCTCGTCCGGGGCTCATAAAAGGGACGACCGCGGCTCATTCAGAGCAGAGTATCACCAGGAAGAGAATATCGCCAGGGACAGAGCTGGAGAGATCGCCAAGAGCATTGCAGGAGAGAATATCACCAGACATCGGACCTCGCCGGGGAGACAGGCGGCACAAGGGCAAGCGTCGAGTCAGCGTGACCAAGCATGGGGTCACGCATTGCTGCTGCAAGCTGGGATTGTTCCATTTCAACGTCACTCATATAGGTTGCATCCTGCAGCGACACTTACACCTACAGAGTCTTTCCTGATTTTCGATAGGATCTTTTCTCTCACGCTTCTTTCTTTGACCATCTATCTTTCGACTACTGTGGACACAAAAGAGCAATCAACACGGGCAAGCCCGACCAACTGTTCTTTTCAGAGCAAAACCCAAGAGCGAACCAAACTGACCTGCACCTATCATTCTTCCTCTTACACTACGTCGCACCCCACATCGCATTACACTTGCACTTCTCGCAGGCATCCGAGACCCCCTCAATATTTCTCCCTCCTCCCCTTTCCTAAGCATTCTGGGCTGTGCAGGTCTGCCGGCCGCGCTAGGTATTGAAAGGTCGTTAATCCTCAACTGTTTCGATCTCTCTGGGCTATCTATTTTAATTGTGTGTGTGTGTCCGTGTGGTGTTTTTGGTGTGTGATGTAGTTCTAGTTATCAATTAAGCAATAAACAATTCTGCGCAATGTTCTGGCTTCGCGTTCTCATCGCGGTCACGCACTAAACCTACTCTCCTCATTGTCCCTATCGAGATATGCTCGTGCTTAGTACTGCTCCTATATCCATACAAGTGCAGTTTCTGGCCCACTCTCCTTCCTCCACATAGCGTCGAGGGTTCACTTTATGAATGGGATCTTCAATCCAAATAATATCCGAAATCACTACTTTTCTTGCGCATAATATGTTGCATCAACTACCCGTCCAGTACAAAAGTTTACGTACCTGAATTACCGTCTCAACTTTTTTTGAGTATCCCTGTTCAGACAGACAGAACAGGAGTGCACAAAATACACCTCGGTTCACGCTTTAGATGGTGGAGGTAGTTTAAGTAATGTATTTTTCGTTGGACTCTGTTGTAAGTCCTATCACACACGCGCATGCTCTCAAGATGATCGCAATAGAAATCTGTACTCTGTAAACCCGGAACTAAACTGTCTTCGCACGTCACCTTCAGACCCGCTTGCGTGCATCGCAAATGTCACACACTCTGTCCTCTCTGGTCTCTGCCTCCTCATCGTCCTTCCTCCCTCATCGGATGGACATTCACAGTCACGCGGTGTCCCCTCGCTAAGCATCTGAGTAAAGGTTGGGCTTGATCCACAACAAGGCACCTCGTGCTGAACATGACAAAATTGCTGCTCCGAGACTGTCCGGGTGGAGGGATCCTCGGGTCACTTCACCGCCAGTAAAGGGTTTCTCCAGAAATCTGGTGATGTCGACAGACTCGAGTCGTCGAATCTCTCTCATCTCTCTCTCTCTCTCTCGTCTCTCTACTCCTCTATCTTATCTAATCTTTCTCTCTTCTCTCCTCTCTGTGACTCTGTCTCTGGACATATCCAGATCAGAGTTGGTTACAGTCCGTGTCTGGATGGGAGTTGTCCTCCCTGACAGTGGTCCGAGCGGTATTTGTTCTCCGACAGCTTGGCAACTGAATGTGTCTGGGCAGTGTCCTGACTCCGGCACAGCGTCCAACTGGTGTTATACTTCCGACGGGAGTTTATCTCCCGGAACATGTCCAGATGGGAGTTTGCCGTCTAGACGTGTCCTCCTCATCAGTCCATCGACAATGTCCTTCATTCCCCACCGCGCTCCTCGCTACCGACATCCCTCTCACCTCCCCCTCCTCGTCTCTCCTTTCCCCTCACACCTCATTCATTCTCTCCTCTCTCTTCCCCCACGCGCCTCTTCCCCTCCCCCCCACCCCATTTAGTATTCCCGTAGAGAAGCGATGTGTGGTATATCTATTATCTATATGTAATATATATATATATATATATATATATATATAATACTATTGTGTGTATATATGTACTGTATGTATGTTGGTGCATATGTATAATCTATCTATATATACTCTACTGGGTCAAAGTTTTTAGAAACACAACCCATTTTCCAGTTTTCTTACTGAAATTTAAGCAGTTTAATGTTTCAATGTACTCTGAAATTAAAGCATAGGAAAAAATAACAATTTCAGATATAAAATAAAAAAAAAAAAAAAAAAAAAAAAAAAAAAAAAAAAAAAAAAAAAAAAAAAAAAAAAAAAAAAAAAAAAAAAAAAAAAAACAAAAAAAAAAAAAAAAAAAAAAAAAAAAAAAAAAAAAAAGAAAAAAAAAAAAAAAAAAAAAAAAAAAAAAAAAAAAAAAAAAAAAAAAAAAAAAAAAAAAAAAAAAAAAAAAAAAAAAAAAAAAAAAAAAAAAAAAAAAAAAAAAAAAAAAAAAAAAAAAAAAAAAAAAAAAAAAAAAAAAAAAAAAAAAAAAAAAAAAAAAAAAAAAAAAAAAAAAAAAAAAAAAAAAAAAAAAAAAAAAAAAAAAAAAAAAAAAAAAAAAAAAAAAAAAAAAAAAAAAA
>CM068953.1:88065028-88072528 GCA_035128595.1 Eptatretus atami | reverse complement strand
GATTTGAAGCCTACCGTCTTGTTCTTTTCTTCTAAGGTAGTTCTGACATAGCCTGGAGGTATGTTTTGGGTCGTTATCTTGCTGTAGGATGAACCCCTGACCAACGAGGCATAGACCAGAGGGTATTTCATGGCGCTGCAAAATGCTGTGGTCGCCCTTTTGGTTCAGGGTGCCAGTCACTCTGTGCAAGTCGCCGACTCTGGATCCAGCAAAAGAGCCCCAAATCATCACGCTTCCTCCTCCATGTTTGACAGTTGGTGTCACACACTGAGGAACCATCCTTTCGCCTATTCGACGGCGTACAAAAACCCTGTGTGATGAACCTAAGATTTCAAATTTTGATTTATCGCTCCATAAGACCTTCTAGTTTTCAGTATTCCACTGGCGGTGCTTCAGGCCCAGCAAGCCTCTTTTTCTTATTTTGCCATCTTAGCAATGGCTTTCTTACGGCCACTCGACCTGTCAAACCTGCAGCTCGAAGTTTTCTCTTCACAGTTGAAACTGAGACTTCCTTACTTTGACCGGTGTAAGCTGTGCTTGAAGCTGCTGTCCTGTGAGCCGCCTATCAGGCAAGCTGTTGTCTTCTCAGAAGATCAGAATATATGTGTACTATATACTCAGAAACTTGTCTTCTGATTGTGTTGTGGCTTTGGGTCTGCCAGACCTCTTCCTGTCAGTGTTTCCTCCAGTTTCCAAGGCCTTTTCTGCTGCTTTGCAATTTCTCTAACGGAAGACCTCCACTTTTAAGGGTTATCATGGTCTGTCTGTCTTCCTTTGTTAATTGTCTTTTTCTCGCCATTATGATAGCAATATACTACTTCCTCCAGTGCAATATTGTCTAAATAATGCTTCAGAGGGTGTAGCAACACAGTCTGTTGCAACACTGCTTTTATGCAGACAGTGGGTTTGTAACTAATCAACAAAAGTTGAGACACCTGTAGGAATTGTTTGGCATCAATTTTCAAGGTTATAATTTTATTCCATTTGCTGCAGAACAGCTGCAGTTGCTAACTTACTTGTTCCCTGAAAAGGGCCTTTTTTAACAACTCTGAAATGTACATTATTTTTCAGTTTTTGGTAAGCTAAACATTTTTTTTTAACCTCTGGCAGTTTACCGCTTAGCTTTGTACCGTTTCAGGTTATTCACTGGACTTTAACTGCTTAAATTTCAGTAAAAACTGAAAAATGGGGGTGTTGTAAAACTTTTGACTGGTAGAGTATGTATGTATGTATGTATAATGTATATATAATATATATATATAAATTTTAAAGTGTGTGTGTGTGTAAATAATACCCAATAAACATCTATATATTATAAAACCTCATTCTGTATGTATGTTCCCGAAATCAGCCAAAATGGTACAGATAGCACAAAATTTTAGGGCCACCTTACTCACCATTCGCCTGCGGTGTGCAGTATCAAGTTTCCTTCATATCGGGCAACGAAAAAAATTATTAAAAAATCAATTCCCGATTCAGTAAGTATCTTCGGGAGTATTTGATCAATACAAACAAACAACCTCATCGGGATAGTTCGCTGGAGCTGAATTTTTGTTTTTCTTGAAATGATTTTTTTCACCAATGCTGTCACAATGGGAACCCAACGGGTTCACAGGCCGTCTAGTTAATTATAAAACCAGGGTTAGGGTTAGTTATGGTTGGGGTTTATAAAGTTTTAGCTCACCTGGACTCTGGTCCATCGAGCTTATGCAATCGAGCAATGCCCGTCGGTGAGTGAATGAGTCGATCAGTGAGTCAGGCAGTCAGTCAGTCCGTAAACACTTAAGTCATTATCGCTTAAACCAAACACATGATTTTGATGAAACTTGGCCACAATCTTCATATTTGATGCCTAACGAAGGTGGATCGACCACATCAAAATATGCGCTCATTAAGGGGTCTATGGGGAGGGGGGGGGTCCCCCAAAAGGTATTTGCACTCTTCTCCAAAACTACACACACAATTTCAATGAAACTTGACCACAACCTTCATCACCAATGATGTACTGTCATGTCCAGTCGGTTAACACCGACCTGGACGGATAGCCGAACGGTTATACTTGGAGGTGAACAGCCGAGATCCTTGGAGATTATGGCGCGCGTGGGATGGAGGGCAGCAAGGGCATGTACCAGACGGAAGCACATGGGTTTATCCTCGAATGACGAGTAGACAAACACAAGTGAATTTAACAAATGAGTGTTTAATGAACATAAATCAGCGAGTAATAATGGAAATAAATCAACGCGTGAGGTGACCTAAAACCTAATTTGAGATGTCTTCACTCAGTCACAAAACCAGACAAGGGAAAAGATAAAAAATAAAAGTAAATCCTCCCTTTGTTCCAGCACTTAGCTGTGTGTCCAGAGATGACATTTTAGGAGCCTGGTGATCCTCGAAACTGTGTAGCCACCGCGTGGGAAAACGCACCCAAAATGGTGCCAGGTCGCTCTCTGCGGTCACATACGTGAGGTAATTCGTGCAGACGGCCTCCAACTCCAGGGCCCACAACCTGCCGTGCAGTTTCTTCTCACGATCAAGATTGCCACACCGCTCCTCTCAGTACCAAGTCCACATACACCAAATGGTGCCGACTCTCTCTTTGATCATACAACAAGGCTATTGCTGAGACTCCGAGATCAGGCCAAGAGACGCGCTCTTCTTCTCCTTCTCTTCTCCTCAGAAATGTACAAACTTCACAACCGAGCCGAACAGTCAATGGCTAGCATCTTATTTCAGTATGTGAACGAACTCACACCAGCACGAACAACAAGAATCTTGCTACCTTCATGACCGTGTCAAGGAGAAGCCAGAGAGGTCCTATCTCTCAATCGGGTTCCTCACACCAACTGCCCTCTTGTCTCTCTAGCCCCTTCTGATGTCACGCCAACAAATCCCAAGCCTCGGGGACGTGGCTTGCCGGTTGTTGTTAAAACGTCGTTCCTTTTTATAGCTGGCCTTGTAAATGCAAAAACGTAGGAAAAGGTCACTGGGGAGCAATCACATACTGGGAGAAACTAGCCTTAAACCCCACCTAGTTAACACAGCACTACCTTCCCTTCCTCCGCTCCCGCCCCCCCAATGCAAGTGACACATAAACAACTACTTAAATTACATCGAGATGTCTCCTGCTCGTCCACGGAACATGTTGTACTATAGAATCCTGTCTCTACTATTAAATTCCTCCATCTACCCCACAAACATGACAGTACTAAAGTTTGTTCACGGCATTAAAAAAAACAATTAGGGTCAAAGGGGGTCTGCGGGTGGTTTGAGTGGCTGTTCCTCCTGATCCAGGTGAGCTTCAGGATGCATGGTCCTATTTTGTTTGATGAAGTTTTGAAATTTAATGACTGATGGAAACTTTTATTTTTGTTTGAGTGAGGTAATTCCACATGCAATTTTAAAACAAATGCTATCACGGTGTGAAGGGAATTAATCCAATCCAAATCCAGTGGGACCATGTGCAGAGCGTTGGTGCTGCCGAAGCAGTCTCCTGGGCTATTGGGCACAATCCTGGAGGGGTCTCCACTCCGACGCAGGATACTCTAATGCCTCAATCATCCCAGCTAGGTGGTACTCATTTTGCTGACCTCGGAAGGATGACAGGCTGAGTGAACCCCGCCTGGTAATAATTCAACAGCTGAGCGGGATTTGAACTCAGGACCCTGGGATCCCAAGCCCACCACCCTAACCATTAAGCCAACACCAGGCATTGGGTATTGATGCGAGTACAGGAAGTGTTCGGATGTTCTTGTACAACAAAAATCAACAAATTGGAGCATAAAAATAGTTGCAAAATTCACGATTTTAAACACTATTTCCAGATTCAATAAGCTACCAAATCATCTAAATATGGTGAAAATCGGTTTCCTCGACAGAAAGTAACCAAGTAATGTATGTTTTAATTGTCATTTCATTTAAGATCATTGCTGTTTGGTGGGTAGATGTTCGGGTTAGGGTTACATAATTCCAAGCATTCTGACCCTTCGGGGTTCAAAATGGAAATAATATGGAACGACCCAGACTCTTCCTCAGGTGGGCCGTCTGACCAAACTGAGCGACTGGGCAAGAAGGACCTTGATCAGGGAGGTGACCAAGAAACCAATGACCACTGACAGAACTACAGAGTTCCTTGGCTGAGATGGGAGAATGTGCTGCAAGGACAACAGTCTCTGCAGCACTTCAAAAATCGGGGGTTTATGGGAGAGTGACCAGACGGAAGGCACTTTTGAGAAAAAGGTACATGACAGCATGCCTGGAGTTTGTGAAAAGGCACGTGAAAGACTGAGAGCTCGAGGGAAAAAAATTCTGTCATCTGATGAGATGAAAATTTAACTTTTTGGCCTGAATGCAAAGCGCTGCGTCTGGTGGAAACTGAGGACAGCTCATCACCCATCTAACACCATCCTGACCCTGAAGCATGGTGGTGGCAGCAACATGCTATAGGGATGCTTTTCAGTGTCAGGAACTGGGAGACTTGTAAGGATAGAGGGAACAATGAATGGAGCCAAATACAGGTAAATCCTTGAGGAGAACCTGCTTCAGAGTGCAAAAGACCTTAGATTGTGACAAAGATTTACATTCCAACAGGACAGTGACCCCAAGCATACAGCCAAAGCAACATTGTACTGGCTGCAGAACAACAACATGAGAGTCCTTGAGTGGACCAGCCAAAGCCCAAACTTGAATCCCATTGAGAATCTGTGGAAAGACTTGAAGATTGCCGTTCACCAATGCTCCCCATCCAACTTCACAGAACTTGAGCAAATCTGCAAGGAAGAACTAGAGAAAATCCCCAAATCCAGATGTGCAAAGCTGATAGTCATACCTCAGAAGACTCGAAGCTGTAATCGCTGCCAAAGGTGCTTCTACAAAGTATTGACTCAGGGGGCTGAACACTTGTGTAAATTAGATATTTCTGTTTCATTTTGAATTAATTTGTTAAAATTTCTGAAAACACATTTTCACTTTGTCATTATGGGGTATTTTGTGTAGATCGGTGACAATTTTTTTTAATTTAATCCATTTTAAATTCAGGCTGTAACAACAAAATGTGAAAAAGTCAAGGGGTGTGAATACTTTCTGAAGGCACTGTACATCAATGATCCATCCCTCATCCAGATAGCAGAGTGACGTGGTAATGTTTCTGAGGTTTTAAATGTCACAGGTTTCAGTGAGTAGTATTTATAGTTCAACACTTATAGACAGGAATCTGTTGGTCTCAAAGGGGTCATCAGTTGAATCACATGTATTGGGAGAAAGAGGCTTCCGGTTGGTGCTTACATTGTTGGTTTGGGGAATAGTGTGCAGATGGATCCTGATCATTGCACTCTAATTACCATTTTATTTGGAATTTCTTTCCATTTTCAACTGCAGAGTTCATAGAACACCTTGCTCTTTTAAACTCTTCCTTATTGCATTTCTGAGCATGATCAATATTTCCTACAAGCCGTAATTTTCTCGGAAATCTCGATATTCCCCCACGCGGGCTTCAAATTTGATTGGTGAGATGGCATGAAATGGCCTCATATTTTGTTTGAATACTGCAAAACTGGAGATTTTTGGAAATGCCAACACAGCGATTTGTGTGAGGACATTGTGGAAGTATACAATTCAATTTAAATAAAATCAAGATTTTAAAGGCTGCAGAAAAAAAAAACTTTTCAGAAGTTTACCACCATTGATTGATGCACTGTCTTTTGCACCACCTTATTTCAAATGTTAAATTAGTTCTTCATTCCTGATTTTTGTGTCCTGTATTGCGTTCCTTAAAACAGTAAATTTCCTGTTTAGAATGTTTTTCAATTTTGTTTGACTGCCACCCAGGCAGACAGACAAACACAGCTACCTTACCACTCTCTACGCATGCATACTCGGGACGAGATTCTGTACAATGTGCCAAATCCAGAGCCAAAGTACTACTAAACTGCAGGTTCATGTTCCAATTCGTGTTCTATCGCGTTCAAAATATATAATTCAATTGAAATTCAGCTGTTCCTCGATCCTAGACTGACGTCTGTAGACAGATAGAGAAAGTGCAGCAATTACTTCACCCCACTTTTCGCTTCACTCGTGGGGTAATAACCTGGGGCAACAACAGGCCTAGAAATTGGCATCAAATAATGCTTTTTACATTCTTTTACAACAAGGCATATTAATATGTGGAATGTGTTCAGCAGGTGAGCAGGTAGTTTTGAGTGTATTTGTTATAAGCTGAGAATTAAACTAGAATGCAGATGCACATGTAATTCGGAAAATCCCATTGTGTTAAAAAAGGCACCTGATAATGATGTTTGATTGGCAGTTTGTATGTGGCTCATTGATGTTTATGGAGTCAGGAATTTTATTGCCAGGGCTGGACACCCGGATGTAAAAGACTCAGGCTAACATGAGTATGGGCTCTTCAAAAGAAAGAGTTAATAAAGGTTATGGCACCATTCCTAATATGTCTGCTTGGGTTGGTTTGAGGGAGCAGGCACTGCCAGTTTAGCATCCAGAAACTGTAGGCCAGGCTAGTATGGGTGAGCAGGTACCACCCTTTAATTTGGTAACTCTTCAAGCAGATCGAGGGGTAAGAGGTGGTTGAGAATTGAGTCTTGGTATGTTGGTAGTTTGACAGGAAAGGGTATGGAGATTGTAGATGCTCTCTTGATAAGAATAGTGTATGAGGCTTGTTTACAAAAGACCTGATGGACAATAAATCTCGCAAGGGAGCTCAGTTTGGGATTTAAGCTTCTGCATAATGGGGGGAAGCAGAGAAAGATTGTTGTAGGTGTGATTTTTGTATCTGGATGTTTGTACAGCAGCTAGTAAAGGTTGTCAGGGTGAGGAGAGACTGATGTCTGTGAAGCTGATTGTTGAGGGAGATTTGTTGAATGTCATTTCAGGGTATGCATTTCAGGTGGAATGTAAGGAGCAGGAAAAGGATGAAATCTGAATTAATGTAGAGGACTTGGTGAGAGACTTTCCATTGGGGGAGGGGTGTTCTTTGGTGATTTTAAGTTGTTCACAGAACGTGAGGCTTCTGTGGAGTCTTGCATATAGATAGTTTGGGAACTTCTTGTGTTTCACTTGAACGCCACAGCAGTTGATGGTAAGCCTCTGGCCAGTGAGGTTTATGGTTCAAGTGGAGTACTTTAAGTGACTAGTGCTGGATAGACACTAGACAGCATAGCCCCACTTTTATACTTTTATATGCTGGGATTACAGGTTTCCTGGGTCAAAACTAAGATCCAGGCTTTCAATGACATATTGGATGCTGCTATCTTGTCTGTACCTATTGTGGCAGAGGATTGTCCGAGGTCACGGAGAGATTCACTTACCTTGGCAGTGATATTCATGTCTCTGCTGGCTGTGAGCCAGAGGTAAATAGACGACTGGGTCGGGCCTGGGGAGTCATGGATTCACTGGGTCAAGAGGTGTGGCGCTGCCGGTACCTGTGCAAGAGGATGAAAGTCCGAGTCTTCAGGTCCTTGGTGCTTCCAGTCTTGCTCTATGGAT
>CM068953.1:88052144-88064834 GCA_035128595.1 Eptatretus atami | reverse complement strand
GATGCTGATCCTGCTCACCAGATTCTCTTAGCGAGGGAGCCTCATGAGTGGAGGAGGCCAATGGGCTGACCACATGCCTCGTGGTTGCAGCGGGTTGATCAGCATCTCAAGGAGATGGGGATGGGCCAGGCATCTGCCTGGGGGATGGGGCGGATGGTCAGACGGAGGCCCCTGGAGTACCAGCGGAAAGTGGACGCCGCTAAGCACTGCTCCAGTGCATGCTCCCATACCTGACCTGACCTGACCTCTGACCCTTGTGGCAGGGCATTATTTAGTGGATAATCTTCTTTTGGCCAGCAAAGGGGAAACAGACGACTTCTGATATTTTCACCAAGCCTTCTTACCAAATGGTGTCATCTATCTATAATTCCAGCAATGTGTGTGTGTGTGTGTGTGTGTGTGTGTGTGTCTGCGACCGCTGTTTCTCGACAACCACTGGTCCAATCTAATTGAAACTTGCCAGGTATATTGCTGGGACCCTGTAGATGTGCCTTTTCAAGGTTTGATATTAATCGGACAAGTGGTTCCCAAGTTATGGCCATTTATTTATCAAACCAATGACAGGACACGGTGCTATGACGTCACGATTGACGTCACAAATCTTCTTCTTTTTTTCTTTTTTTTTGCACGTACAGTCACGCACGTACGGGCACGCACGTGCGGGCCCGCACTAGTATATCCAATTTGTGTTCACATTTATCAACCTATCAGCAGCATAGGCTGCTGATAGGTTGATAAATGTGATTCCGGTGTTGTTTTTGTGCTGGTATCCCACTTCATTGTGGATAGTAAATGCCTGAACCTGGTCACATGTACCCATAGCTGTTCTGCAACCAGCTTGTTGTGATGTGCTTCTCAAATTGGTGAGATTCAGGTTAACGGCTTCCATTCGAGGAGATTGTATGTTGTGCTGAAAACGGAAATGGGCCTGAAGATCTTTTGGTTCTCAGTTACTTTTCTGGCTTAGGAATTGCGATAACTTTTACTTGTCCATATTTCTTTCATATTCCACCTGAGGCCAGTATGATCGAAAGAGTTTGGCAAGCCACCAGCATCCATTTTTGCCATGCTTCAAGGGTATTTAGGAATTTTGGGATATATCACGTCTAATTCTGCGACCTTGCCTGATCTTGTTTGTTATTTTTAGCCCCCTCAGCGACTTCTTCAATGAAGGGAGTTGATAGTTCTGATGTTGGATCATGTGTTGGCATGGAGCTGTGACTGCACACCAAATTGTACCTGCAGACAGTTTACTGTGAATTTCAGCTTGTTTGATGCTCTCCTGCAAAGGAATTTGATGATTTATATCTCTTTTCCACAGCATGCACGACATTGTTGACCGCTATCTTGGTTTTACCAGCATTTATGTCACTTCCTGTTCTTACTTGCTTATGGTAACCATTAAATAGCATTGCACAACATTTCTCTCTTGAACAAATACTTTTGAACATCCAATAAAAATTCTATGTTTTCTTATGTTGTATGATAAAATTTGTACCATTAAAAAGTCCATGTTTACTATGCAGCATGGAAGTAAAGATGAATGCAAATATTGAACCGGCGTGTAAGTTCACCGAAGTTTAGTCTGTTGTGAACTGACTTTCATAAGGGCCTTCACTTGAACATGTATTGTTTTAATGAGCTTTTATTTATATTTGTATTATTTTAACTTTTGAATCGCTCTTTGCTTTTATTTTGATATTCCCATCAATTTTCTCATTATTTTTCCTTCTCTTTAAAAAAATAAAATTAAATTAAAAAAACTAATCTTTTTTGGTTTTGTTTTGGTTTTTTGTTTGTTTTAAAACTACAGATGATGGATAACCAGACTTGGCCACCCACATCATTTCAAAATACTCCTCCAATGCCTGTTACCTCTCCCTTTGATTCTGCATTGACTGAGCTGCGGACTACGGCCAGTACATCCAACAGTTCGGAACTCATATTCCTGCAGACAAAGGCAGCACAGGGCATCTCGGGATCATTTGTCTGGATCGCTTTATTCATCACTTTTCACCAGGTGTGATGATTTCCTTGTCTGCTGTGTCATATCTGGCCTTGATCCATATTTGTCAGCTCCCTTTGTAAGCTTTTTCCAAACATAAAACCTAACCTTAATTTTAAGATTTCATATCACGTAGACATAGTCCATAGAAACAACACACACAAAGGTGAAAAAGAGAAAGAACAAAAGTTGGAAAAAATCACTGCACTGAGATATACCCGCAGCAGGAGGCAACTGAGCATGTATTATCTTACTGCCACCCAACAGGAGGTTATGAACTCAAGACATTGTTTCACACTTTGGATACAGTGCGGGCAATATATTAATACTGCCCCATTGTTATTACCCCATGCACGTGACACAAAAAGCGGGGTCAAGAAATTGTTTCACTTCTGTCTGTCTGTCCTTCTGTCTGCAAATGTCACCTTATGATCGAGGGCCAACTTGATTTCAATTGAATGTTATATTTTGAACATGAATAGGAATATGAATCAGAAAACAAACCTGTAGTTTAGCAGTACTTTGGCTCTGAATTTGTCCTGATTGCACATGCGCAGAGGAGTGAGAATTTTATTACTGTTTTTCTTTCTGGCAGTCAAACAAAATTGAAAAACATTCCAAACAGGAAACTTACTGTTTTTAAGGACATCATAAAGGACATAAACAACAAGCATGAAGAACGAATGTAACGTGTTAAATAAAGTGGTGTAAAAGATGCTGCATTAATGGCGGTAAACTTCCGGAATCTTTTTTTGTATGATCTTTAAAATTTTTATTCTATTTCAATTGAATTATATACTTGAACACCATAGAACACAAATTGCCTTTTTGATATTTTCAAAACCCTTATGTTTAGCATTACTTGGACAAAATATTACAGCATTTTACGTCATCACGACCAATCAAATTTGCCGTTCGTAGACCCCGTCCATATTTCTCAAGACAGCACAGGGTAATGTGTTCTATGAACTCCCCAATTGGACAATACAATAAGGCCAAACAAAAAAAGTTTAATTGCCAAGACCATATGTATTACATACTAGCAGTGGTGCCTGGCATTGCTTGGCAACACTGGGTCCCTCCTCCTGCCCATTCCCCTCCCTCCCATCCCTTTCCCAGCCTCCTCCCACCCTGCCCTCTCCCTCCTCCAACTCTACCCCCTCCCTCCAGATTTCCCACCCCACCCCTTCCCCACCCTCTCCCACCCCCTCTCCCTCTGGGGTCCTGAGTTCAAATCCCGCTCAGCTGTGAATTAATACCAGATGGGGTTAACTCGGCCTGTCATCCTTCCGAGGTCCAAAATGAAGCCAGCATGCTGTTGTACTGTCAAAGTGGCGACCCGTCCAGGATTGTGCCCAATAGCCAAGGAGACTGCTTAAGCAGCATCAACGCTTTGCACAGAGTATGGTCCCAATCTCCTCGTCCTCCCTCTGGACTCCCACCCCACCCCTTCCCCTCACTTCAGACCCCAACCCCCTTTCCCATGCCTCCCCTGATTAGTAGAGGTTGGCTTTGGGGCTTCCCACTCTCTGGTGATGTGTACAGTGCAAAAATGCAAGTTATCTCCACATCTGCCTTGTAATACTCTCTGCCACCACCACCGGGTGGCGCGACACGACACACATTCACAAAGAGAATTTTCATCCACCTTTCCTGCATAACCCCCAGGACTACAGATGAAACTAAGTAGCTCATGTTCACCACGAGGTCGAGCTTGGTCCTTGTGCCAGAGTTGGTGGCATTTGGCCCAGTAGTTTTGGCGTGATTGGTGTGACACACAAACACATGTGCAAACACAGAAAATGACATTTATTTATTAGATGCACAGAAAGGGGTGAGGTGGGGATGGGGATTCTGCACCCATGCATCTACACTCTACAGTGAAAAAAGGGGTGGGGGTGGGGGGCAGTGGTTCATGGGAAAGGTACATTTCAATTGTTTTCTTTAATATTTGCATTTTATCTTGTAACTTTGTTGTTCTTATTTTTTTAAACTTTAACTTTTCAATAATCGTCAATTTTGTTTTGTAATTGGGAAGCTCAATTACATGTTTTTAAGTTCTACATACAAGACAATTCGTAGGTCAGTATTCATGACAGAAACCGCCTTGGCGGTGATGGAAATGGCTTTCAACTGCAATAATTTGCAATTTCCAAGCTGCTCAAAATGATGAAGTGGTGGTGTGCAGCTCATGTCCCCATGTATAAATAATGTTTTGTCCTTTTATTAACCTCCGCCATCGAAGATGGACGGAGGTTACTGTTTTCACCCCTGTCTTGTTTGTTTGTTTGTTTGTGAACAGTATTACGGAAAAACTCCTGGACGGATTTCGACGAAACTTGGTGGGGGGATTAGGTATGGTCCAAGGATCATGCCATTCGATTTTGGACTTGGTCCAAAGTCCAATATGGCCGCTATGGCGGCCATTTTGAAAAAATATTTGTATTTTTGTTTTTGCATTTCTACATGTTTTAAGTGATTTCCAACCAAAAATAAATAAATTTGTTAGAGAAAAAAAAACAAAATTTTGCAACTTTTTTTCAAAAAAATTTCGATTTTATTTGAAAAATATTTGATTTTTTTTTTTTTTGCATTTCTACATGTTTTAAGTGATTTCCAACCCCCCCAAAAAAATTTGTTAGAGAAAAAACAAACAAATTTTGCAACTTTTTTTTCAAAAAAATTTCGATTTTCTTTTTTTGGCATTTCTACATGCGCGTCGATCTAGTTTAGTTTATTCAATCGTGGTTCAGTAGAGTCTGATTCGTTTTGACCTACAATGAATGGGATATCAAGTTCACTTAAGTGACCCAGCAGTATTGGCGGCGGAGGTTTTGCACTCTACCGAGTGCTCCCCGTCTAGTTTATTTTTGCGATGTCTGTTTTCATAATTTTCACTATTGGTCATCGGTATATATAAAAGTGGTGCATTTTATGATGGTTGCCAAACTGAGTTGCATATCATTACAATTAGAAAATCGAATACTGAGATGCACAACTTGCTTTCAACCAAGATGGTGGTCACCAAGGATTTGCAACAGAAAATAAAAATGACCACTAAATCTCAACGAACAAGTGTACACACTACGTGAGATGATGCTCTGGAACATAACTCTAACACTTCCTTACTTGGAAAGAAAGATTGAAATCCCAGGAGTAAAGATACGATGTGGTAGCTTACAAGGTGACAGTCTTTCCCCCTCATCTTTTTTCTGGCACTAGACCCACTGAGTAACCTCAACAATGAACAAGGACTTGGATACAATCTGACATGCAACAGAAAAATGAGCAAAGAAACAAGAAAGGTAACACACCAACTATACATGGATGATCTAAAAGTCATCGTGCTGAATGATAAGAAATTGACAGATCAACTGAACTCGTAAAGCAGTACTCTGAGGACATCCGAATGGAGCTTGGTCTTGGCAAATGTGCCAAATGCACATTTGTACAAGAAAAAAAAAAACGGACATCTCAATCGATGAAATTACAACAATACAGGAACGACAAAACAAAGCATCCCACAAATACCTTGGCATAGAAGTAGGTCCCCAGGTACAACACAACAAAAGTGTAAAATTATCAGCAAAGAGTGCCAATGCAGAGCAAGACTAATTATACAGTGCCGGTATTCCAATATAGCTGTGCAGTTATAAACTGGCCACAATTGGAGATCAACAATCTAGACACCAACACAATGAAACTTCCAACTATTCACAAGATATTTTACAAAAACCAATGCATATTGAGGTTGTACTTACCGAGATGATGAGGAGGAGGAGGCGGCGGTCTGATGGAGCTTAATCAAGTGCACAGAACATTGTGTGTAGGACTAGCAAGTATATGAAAAGCTCAACAAACTACAGGATGAGATTTGTATACGAGTAAGAAAACACCAACCCAGAAAAGGGATCCTTAATCCATTCAGCAACAAACATCCAAAAACAGGTGCAAATGATGGATACTACATAGGAGAACGAAACAGAAACAAACACAGCCCCAATGATTGCAAAGGAAATTAGAAGGACACTCAGTAGAGCGCATACCTCCGCCCCATAATGACTGATCCACGAGAACATATCTGGCCCAATATATTTTTGAAATATTATGCTATATATCGTTTTTGAGCCCGATTCCTCAATGGTGAAGAATCACTTTAAAAATTCTAGTAGTCAGATCCGGATCCGAATCTTCACCAAAATCTAATCAGTTCGTCCTTGTCACACACCGAACCTGTCCACAAAATTTCATCCAGATCCGTGCACAATTTTTTGAGACATCCTGTACACAAACAAACAAACAAGAAGAACAAGCCGGTAGGCGGACATGGGTAGTCGACTACCAATAGAACCTGACGCGATGGGCCCGTTCGATGGGGAATGACCTGAGGATTAAGCACAAAAAAATTCATGATTCTAGCTTCAAGGGTTAATGCTGCAGATTGTTTTTTCTTACGATACCCCCACATTTAGAGGTTTTTCGGCCGTTGCTAGGCAACGGAGGGTCCATAGCAACGGTTCTTCTCACACATAACTGGACATACCATGAACCTACCATACCAGTTTCATGTATATCTGACTCATAGTCTCTGAGATATAACGAACTTCGTTTATTTATTGTTTTCGACCAGGGTTCATTCAAAGTGTATCTTCTCCGACAGTTTTCATAGGATTCGGCTGGAAATTTTGACAATATGGCTGAATGTACTGCCCACAGTCGCTCGTGGCCGATTTTTGATTTTCGAAAAAATAATTTTTTTATGATTTTTCAAAATTTCAAAGTCCCGTTACTAGGCACGGTGGTCTCCATAGCAACGGTTCTCATTTGCACACAACTAGGTCATGGTATGAACCTACCCACCAAGTTTCATCGAAATCGCCATTGTATTAACGGAGCACTGGACCGAACAGACAGACATACGACATACAGACAGACATACAGACAAACATATCGATGGAAAAAGTGCTAATAAGGGTAGATCAAAAAAAAAAATTTTTTTTTCGACTTTATCGACTACAACATATCGACGGAAAAACTGATAATAAGGGTAGAACAAATTTCAAAAAAAATTTTTTTTTTTTTCGACTGGATCAACTACCCAACAGAAAGTGGTGAAAACATAACTTCCTTCACCTCCGATGGTGTAGGTAAAAAAAAAAAAAGAAATATCAGCAGATATACTCTGACAAAAGACCAGGAAGATTTTTAAAATGAGCTGAAAGGACAGGGATCGACAAAGAAGGCTCTTTGGTATGGCTAAGAAAAGGTCAAATTATTGGGATGGAGAATGAATCATCATAATGCTCAAGACCAATGACATTACACTAATGCCTTTAAGAAAATGGGGGGGGTGGGGGGGAGATTGAGCCAATTGGATAAATGCAGGTTTTGTGGGGTCGAAACAGAAAGTACCAGTCACCTCCTTTTGGAGTGTAAAAAAACTAATGTCGGAACAGCTGTAACCAGAAATACATGACAGCGTCCAAAATAATCCACTGGCACATCTGTAAACATTTCAACATCCTGGTCCCAGAACAATCATGGAAACACAAACCAAATGCGATCCTTGAAAAATGAATAAGTAATGCTCACGCATGACAAGATGATCCCATCAAGTGTGGATTTTGCCAACAAAGCATTATGTCCGGACATCGTGCTCAAACACAAAAAGGAAAAGTCGGCATTGTTGATTGAGGTTTCAACTGGCGGTAAACTTCGGAATCTTTTTTTGTATGATCTTTAAAATTTTATTCTATTTCAATTAATTATATACTTGAACACCATAGAACACATTGCCCTTTTGATATTTTCAAAACCTTATGTTTAGCATTACTTGGACAAAATATTACAGCATTTTACGTCATCACGACCAATCAAATTTCCGTTCGTAGACCCCGTCCATATTTCTCAAGACAGCACAGGGTAATTTTCTATGAACTCCCCAATTGGACAATACAATAAGGCCAAAACAAAAAAGTTTAATTGAAAGACCATATGTATTACATACTAGCAGTGGTGCCTGGCATTTGCTTGGCAACACTGGGTCCCTCTCCTGCCCATTCCCCTCCCTCCCATCCTTTCCCAGCCTCCTCCCACCCTGCCCTCTCCCTCCTCCACCTCTACCCCCTCCCTCCAGATTCCCACCCCACCCCTTCCCCACCCTCTTCCCACCCCTCTCCCTCTGGGTCCTAGTTCAAATCCCGCTCAGCTGTTGAATTAATACGCAGATGGGTAACTCGGCCTGTCATCCTTCCGAGGTCGGCAAAATGAATGCCAGCACATGCTGTTGTACTGTTAAAGTGCGACCCGTCCAGGATGTGCCCAATAGCCAAGGAGACTGCTTAAGCAGCACAACGCTTTGCACAGAGTATGGTCCCAATCTCCTCGTCCTCCCTCTGGACTCCCACCCACCCCTCCCTCATTCAGACCCCAACCCCCTTTCCCATGCCTCCCCTGATTAGTAGAGGTTGGCTTTGGGGCTTCCCACTCTCTGGTGATGTGTACAGTGCAAAAATGCAAGTTATCTCCACATCTGCCTTGTAATACTCTCTGCCACCACCACCGGGTGGCGCGACACGCACACAATTCACAAAGAGAATTTCATCCACCTTTCCTGCATAACCCCAGGACTACAGATGAAAATAAGTAGCTCAATGTTCACCACGAGGTCGAGCTTGGTCCCTTGTGTCCAGAAGTTGTGGCATTTGGCCCAAGTAGTTTTGGCTGTGGATTGGTGTGTACACACAAACACATGTTGGCAAACACAGAAACATGACATTTATTTATCAGATGCAAGAAAGGGGTGAGGTGGGATGGGGATTTCCTGCACCCTATGCATCTACAATCTACATGAAAAAGGGGTGGGGGTGGGGGGCAGTGTTCATGGGAAAGGTAGCATTTCAATTGTTTTCTTTATATTTTTGCATTTTAATCTTGTTAACTTTGTTTGTTCTTATTTTTTTAAACTTTTAAACTTTTCAATAATCGTCATTTTGTTTTTGTAATTGGGAAGCTCAGATTACAATGTTTTTAAGTTCTACATACAAACAATTCTGTGTCAGTATTCATGACAGAAACCGCCTTGCGTGATGGAAATTGGCTTTCAACGCAATATTGCTAATTCCAGCTGCCTCAAAATGGATGAAGTGGTGGTGTCAGCTCATGTCGCCTCATGTATAAAAATTTTTTGTCCTTATTAACTCCGCCATCGAAGATGGACGGAGTTACTGTTTTCACCCTGCTGCTTGCTTGTTTGTTTCGTTTGTTTGTGAACAGTATTACGGAAAAACTCCCTGGACGGATTTCACGAAACTTGGTGGGGATTAGGTATGGTCCAAGGATCATGCCCAATTTCGTTTTGGACCTTGGTCCAAAGTCCAATATGGCCGCTCTGGCGCCAATTTTGAAAAAAATGATTTGGTATTTTTGTTTTGCATTTCTACATGTTACTGTCAAGGATTTCCAACCCAAATAAATAAAATTTTGTTAGAGAAAAAAAATCAAAAATTTTGTGCAACTTTTTTCAAAAAAATTTCGATTTTATTTGGAGAAAATATTTTGATTTTTTTTTTTTGCATTTCTTACATGTTTTAAGTCGATTTCGCAACCCCCCCAAAAAAAATTTTGTTAGAGAAAAAACAAGACAAATTTTGCAAACTTTTTTTTTCAAAAAAATTTCGATTTTACTTTTTTTGGCATTTCTACATGCGCGTCGATCTATTTAGTTTATTCAATCGTGGTTCAGTAGAGTCTGTTCCGTTTTGAACCTACAATGAATGGGATATCAGTTCACTTAAGTGACCGAGCAGTATTGGCGCGGAGGTTTTGCACTCCTACGAGTGCTCCCCGTCTAGTTTATTTTGCGATGTTGTTTTTCAATATTTCACTATTGGTCATCGGTATATATAAAAGTGGTGCATTTTATGATGGTTCCAAACTGAGTTGCATATCATTACAATAGAAAATGAATACTGAGATGCACAAACTTGCTTTCAACCAAGATGGTGGTCACCAAGGATTTTGCAACAGAAAATAAATGACCACTAAATCTCAACGAACAAGTGTACACACTACGTGAGATGATGCTCTGGAACATAACTCTAGACACTCCTTACTTGGAAAGAAAGATGAAATCCAGAGTAAAATACGAGTGGTGCTTACAAGGTGACAGTCTTTCCCCCTCATCTTTTTTCTGCACTAGACCACTGAGTAACCTCAACAATGAACAAGGACTTGGATACAATCGACATGCAACAGAAAAATGAGCAAAGAAACAAGAAAGGTAACACACCAACTATACATGGGATGATCTAAAAAGTCTCGTGCTGAATGATAAGAAATTGACAGATCAACTGAACTCGTAAAGCAGTACTCGAGGACATCGAGGAGCTTGGTCTTGGCAAATGTGCCAAATGCACATTTGTACAAGAAAAAAAAAACGGACATCTCAATCGATGATAATTACAAACAAATACAGGAACGACAAACAAAGCATCCACAAAATACCTTGGCATAGAAGTAGGTCCCCAGGTACAAACAACAACAAAGTGTAAAATTATCAGCAAGAGTGCCAATGCAGAGCAAGACTAATCTATCAACAAAGTGCCGGTATTCAAATAGCTGTGCAGTTATAAACTGGCCACAATTGGAGATCAACAATCTAGACACCAACACAATGAAACTTCCAACTATTCACAAGATATTTTACAAAAACCAATGCCATATTGAGGTTGTACTTACCGAGATGATGAGGAGGAGGAGGCGGCGGTCCTGATGGAGCTTAATCAAGTGCACAGAACATGTGTGTAGGAATCTAGCAGTATATGAAAAGCTCAACAAACTACAGATGAGATTTGTATACGAGTAAGAAAACACCAACCCAGAAAAGGGATCCTTAATCCATTCAGCAACAAACATCCAAAAACAGGTGCAAATGATGGATACTACATAGGAAAACGAAACAGAAACAAACACAGCCCCAATGATTGCAAAAGGAAATTAGAAGGACACTCAGTAGAGCGCATCCTCCGCCCATAATGACTGATCCACGAGAACATATTTGGCCCAATACATTTTTGAAATATTATGCTATATATCGTTTTTTGAGCCCGATTCCTCATGGTGAAGAATCACTTTAAAAAATTCTAGTAGTCAGATCCGGATCCGAATCTTCACCAAAATCTAATCAGTTCGTCCTTGTCACACAACCGAACCTGTCCACAAAATTTCATCCAGATCCGTGCACAATTTTTGAGACATCCGTCACAAACAAACAAAAAGAAGAACAAGCCGGTAGGCGGACATGGTAGTCGCCTACCAACCATAAACCTGACCGATGGCCCGGTTCGATGGGGAATGACCTGAGGATTAAGCACAAAAAAATTCATGATTCTAGCTTCAAGGTTAATGCTGCAGAATTGTTTTTTCGTTAGATACCCCACATTTAGAGGTTTTTTCGGCGTTGCTAGGCAACGAGGGTCCATAGCAACGGTTCTTTCTCACACATAACTAGGACATACATGAACCTACCATACCATTTCATGTATATCTGACTCATAGTCTCTGAGATATAACGAACTTCGTTTTTTATTTGTTTTCGACCAGGGTTCATTCAAGTGTATCTTTCTCGACAGTTTCATAGGATTCGGCTGGAAATTTTTGACAATATGGCTGAATGTACTGCCCACAGTCGCTCGTGGCCCGATTTTTGATTTTCGAAAAAATAATTTTTTATGATTTTTCAAAAATTCAAGTCCGTTACATAGCCGGTGTCTCCATACGGTTCTCATTGCACAAATAGTCATTATGACCTACCTACCAAGTTTCACGATCCATTGTATAACGACACTGGCAACACAGACATACAGCATAAAAGATACAGAAAACTATGGAAAAAGAATGTGTCAATTGTTTCATATATACCACTATCGAGGAAAATGATATAGGGAGAACAAATTTCAAAAAAAAATTTTTTTTTTTTTCGACTGGATCAACTACCAACAGAAAGTGGTGAAAACATAACTTCCTTCACCTCCGATGGTGTAGGTAAAAAAAAAAAAA
Organism: Eptatretus atami; assembly: GCA_035128595.1. NCBI lineage: Eukaryota > Metazoa > Chordata > Myxini > Myxiniformes > Myxinidae > Eptatretus > Eptatretus atami. Next base: position 88,052,770 of record CM068953.1, on the reverse strand, counting down.
GAAATATCAGCAGATATACCCTGACAAAAGGACCAGGAAGATTTTTAAATGAGCTTGAAAGGAAGGATCGAACAAAGAAGGCTCTTTGGTATGGCTAAGAAGAGGTCAAATTAATTGGGATGGAGAATGAATCATCAATAAATGCTCAAGACCAATGACATTACACTAATGCCTTATAGAAAATGGGGCGGGGGGGGGGAGATTGAGCAATTGGGTAAATGCAGGTTTTGTGGGTCGAAACAGAAAGTACCAGTCACCTCCTTTTGGAGTGTAAAAAAACTAATGTCGGAACAGTGTACACAGAAATACATGACAGCGTCTGCAAATAAATCCACTGGCACATCTGTAAACATTTCAACATTCCTGGTCCCAGAACAATCATGAAACACAAACAAATGCGATCCTTGAAAAATGAATAAGTAATGCTCACGCATGACAAGATGATCCCATCAAGTGTGGATTTTGCCAACAAAGCATTATGTCCGGAATCGTGCTCAAACACAAAACAGGAAAGTCGGCATTGTTGATTGAGGTTTCAGATCCCAATGACTTTGAACTACATGCTCCAGAAATCAGGAAAATGACCAAATACCAGGATCTGAAAAATGAGGTCAAGAGGATAGTGG
>CM068953.1:88035805-88051884 GCA_035128595.1 Eptatretus atami | reverse complement strand
AGATTTTGAGTTCTGGGAGAACTTCCTCCCACCTCCTGAAACCAAATGGAGATAACAACCAATGAGAAATGGTGGAGAATCTCACTTTAAACCTAGATTAACATTTGATATCAAATGTGAAAGTGTCCAGGTCTCAAACAAAAACTCACCTGTGGAGACAGACTTCCTCCGAGTGATGTTGCCACCAAAACAGTTCAGTTAGCCCTGTGCTCTACCTAACATGTCCCTACCATGCCAATGCTAACTACTGAGATGTGGTGTCCCATTTCCATGACAAATCAAATTTTGAATGGATTGAAGAACTAACCTTGCTCATGAAGCTGAGTATGGACTTATCACCTCACCATCACAGACGGATTAATGGTCTGTCTGTTTTCTACTGATCTTGTGTCTGGTCTTGCACTCTCTGCTCTTTCCGTGCTCCCCCCCCACTCACCACACCCCAGGTTTCTGCAGGGCTCACATGGTCCCCATCAACCCCCTTTGGTAAAACTACCTAAATCCAGGATCACTGCTCACCTCCACTCATTTGTTCCTCTTCCCCCCACCTGTGGAATCGACTCCTCATCTTCTTCCATCTCATTCTTTCCTCCAGTCTTCAAGACAGCTGTTCACCACCATCTCATATCGTCCCCAATCCAAAAGTAATATCTTTCTACCCTCGTTGACCCCTCCTGACCCACTTCAATCCCTCTCCCTTCCAAATTTCCAGTTTTCCTCCTGAGAAATTTCCTTCTGTATTCATCTTATCCACCCTCCACCCATGCATCTTCCTGACCCCCCCCCCCCCCATTCCTCCCCACACTCATTGTTTGTCCACCTCCCCTGTTTTGCCCTTCAGCTTTGCTGTTTGTGTCCCCCCCCCCCCCTCTCTCTCTCTGTGTTCCTTGCCTCAACTTTGTATACAAAAAATAGAAAAATAAAGACTGTGATTAATGGTAGTTCCACAAGTTGGAGAAAAGTGGACAGAAGAGTGGGGGTGTGCAGTCAGCCTAGGTTTTTGGTTATTTAACCAAAAGGTAGTTACTGGAAGAGTGCATGTGTCCTGAAAGAGCTGAGGAAGAATCTTTATCTTGGTGAGAGTGATATATAATATCTGGAGCACAAAAGGAAGCATGCCCTATAGCACACCTGGTCGCGGTACAGTTCAGCCCATTGGAGGCTAGGTTGTCCTGAGTCGGCACCAGTATATAGCCAGCTCTCAGTTTGGCATATATTGAGTATGTGATGTAAAAACTGCACACACAATGCGCCCTGCCACCAGGCAGGATGAAAGCATCAGAAATGCTGCATGTGATAATGAAGACAGTGAATCGTGCATCTCAGTTTCCTTCCACCTAGCAGACCAAGAGTCAGCTTTCTAAATGGTGCAGCGGCTGATAGTAAAAGCGGATTGGGGCGAGCTTCGTATCATTTTCTCCATTGCTTTCTCTATCCTTCTAGTTTCCCAATTTCAAGATTGCACACCCTCAGCCCCACTTGTGTACCCAGCCGAAGTCCTTTGTTCCTCGTCGCAGCGGCAGGATCGAGGTGAGAGGCCGATGTGCCAAAAGGTGACATGACACTATGTACCCAGAAGATTATATCTCCTCTTCTAAAACTGAGCAAACATACCACCTGAGCCTCTATCCATTAAGAAGCCAAGTTGGGGGCAAAATCCCTTATCTTGTCTGCATTTTTCCACATTGGCCAGCACACAAGACAGGGAGAGAAAAGACACCTTAATCCATCTGTAAAATCACCAAATCGCATTACAACCCTTATCATGTTTACTCACTATTCCATTCTTGTAACAATACCAAAAGTTCTGGACTACCTCAAATATTATTATGTTTACCAAAGCTTTGTACTCACCAAGGCATTTCATGCTCTCGACAATCTAAAATTTTGGCAATTACATGAATAATTTTGATGATTTATTAAAATCAGTGTCTGCATTGTATTACAGCTGGATTAGTTTAATAGTCTGCAAGATTTGAGTGCCACTACAAATATGTGCATTTCTCAAAGCAAATTTGGTGTAATCTGCTTGTACCATTGTGGTTGCTTTTACTATGTAGAATCATTGAAACGGGCAAGTTTTGTGGGTTGTGGGTTACTACCTCCGCCACCGAAGGTGGATGGAGGTGATGCCTTCACCCCTGTCTGTCTGTCTGTCTGTCTGTCTTTCTTTGTTTGTCTGTCTGTCTGTCTGTCGATGGATTCAGACGAAACTTGGTGGGCAGGTTGGCTATGTAACAAGGAAGAATTGATTTGATTTTGGTGAAGAACTGAATCCAGATGCAGATCTGAGAATTTTTTGAAATGATTCTTCACCGTTGAGTGATCAGGTTAAAAACGATATATAGCACGATATCTCAAAAAGTTATGGATGGATTCGGACGAAACTTAGTGGATGAGTTTATTAGGTGATAGGAACAAGCCGATTAAATTTTAGTTCAGGTCCGAATCCAGATCTGGCATATCAGCGGGATACAAAACGTAAACGAATCAGCCTGGCAGAGGTATACACTCGACTGAGTTGCTGTTGTAGTTTTTTTGAAAGAAACCTTTTATGCTCATACAAACTTATTTTCAATAAGTGTCTTGTCATTCTAGGCCTGTTTGCTGTAAAATACTTTAATTCATGTTTTTATAGCTGCAGGAGTAAAATGATCACGTGAAAGTAAAGGCCTTGTTTCTGGGAATTGGAAGTGCTATGTATGTTCTCAAAGCACAGCCACAGTTGAATGCTGTATCCATTTGCATTTTTATGGAGATAGATTTCCACAATAACTTGTGTCTATTACATGTTAATTTTCACAACATATTTTTTTGTTTTGGTGCTATGAACCTGCTGAAATATGTTTCTTAAGGAGATGATTATTTTGCCAAATCTAATTGCCCGATTTTTGTTGAATTTGTATTTGGTATAATGTGATTATCACCTTGGTGACAGTGACGTTACCAATCACGTGATGGCACTCGTAAGTTTCTCTGTTACTGGGGACATGTGCTGACTGTATCCAAGGCAACTGTGGCCTGACTTGTGGAGTGCAAATTACAGTGTATTAATGAGAAGCAGGTGTCGTGGCGGTTTTGAAAATTTTATTTCAGCTCGTTATTTTAGTAATAATCTGTAGCTTTTTGTGTTTCTGAAATAATGTATTCATGGTTTAGGTGTAATTGTGATTGAATAAACTTAACGTAATCTATATGCAATTGCACAAATTGATTGTGGCGATTTATATTTTATGGCATGATAAAGTCAAGAAACTATGTATACCTCATTATGACTTTAAAAGTAATAGGGGATTGGAGTGGTGTTAAGATGGTAGGTTGGAGGGAAGGAGGTGGGATTGATATATAGCTTGCTATTAAGACAAGTGAGGAACAACTTAATTATCTGTGTTAAAAAAACTATGAAGAAATTTAAGCTCATGGAGGAGATAAATTATGGAGGCAGAAAGTTAACAGAATAATGGGGGATCAAAAGGGAACAGGGAGACAAACTGAGGTCAAGGCTCATGGAGAGGAACACTGTGGAGGAAGAGAGGTATTCCAATGGCAATGGACCAAAGAAGAACAGGTGGACAAATGGCACATGACAAACAAGCAGCCAAGACAATTTAGAAACAGACATTTAGCAAAATGAGGCAGAAGACAACTGGAATATGAGTAGCATACAAACATATAGAACAGCTCGCAAACCAAATAATTGTTGACAAAGTTCAAGGTAGGAAAAACGTCAGCCAGAATGGGAATTTTTTTTTTTAATATAAAAAGTCGGAGGAACAATGAAAGATGTTGGCTCACTTCCGTAGCAGATTGGAGAGAAGGGCAAACTGGAACAAACGCATTGAGGCAATTCCACAGATAATAAACGTCGAGGATAAAGTATCGAAGGTGAGCAGTGAGACTGCAGCAGTGAAATTGTGCACACTACAGTTTTCCTTGACTGGTGTTATTCGTGAAATTATAGGACCTCACAAATTTGAGTTTTTTTTATTTTCAAGCAGAATGATCAACCAAGTGATTATTTGCCCATCTGGTCTTGCTGTATGAAGCTGTCAAAAAAGTTCTCACTTCAGACCTTTAGCCTTTCCAGAACGACAGCACCAAATGAAAACTTTTGGCTTACTTGGCTTACTGCGAATCAACTGATTATTTTGTTTTTTAATATCAACATTTTTCACAACTTTCGTGAACATAGCTTCTTCCCTGATAACTGTGTGCTTTTGTAATATATATAAAACACCTGATTATAAAACAAAAACAAATGTGAAATTAAATGATATGAAACAAACAGTTTATAAATATATGGTATGATGGCAAGGAAATGAAAAGGATTAGGATCACTTATCTGACTGTATTAAGCAATTTGTTTTACAATTAAGCGAAACAAAGCATGTGAGGTAGAGTGGTAGAGGTAAAGATTACATAAGCAGTAAAGACAACAAAAATGTGAGCAAATCTCACTTTATTCTCAGCAAAAACAGTAAACTTTACCTATACCCTCTACCTCACATGTTTTGATTTGGGGCCTTCACACTGGCTCTGTCTAAAACTTATTGGTCCTGTACAATTGCCATGGGATCATAAGAAACTTTAACTTCTATTTACATTTATTAATCAACCGTTTTTGCTGAGAATAAAGTGAGATTTGCTCACATTTTTGTTGTCTTTACTGCTTATGTAATCGACCTCATGTCTTGTTCTTTTCATGTATTACTAAAAGGAGAAGTGTGCGTGTGTGCATGCGTAACACTTTATTTTAAAGGGTTCCGACTGTTGTCGAATAATAAAAATGGTAACGTTTGAAAGCGAATTATCGATTTACTTGTTTGGAAAGCTAATAATCGATTTGCTTGAAACAAAATGTTGTGTCTGTTTAATCGTAAAGATGCCTGTTTTTAAAAACCCGTCTTCCCAGGAAGAAGGAGAAAGAAGTGTGATTTGGAGCTTTTTGGAGTGGTTCCCACGATGGTACCATTGTTTTTATTCTAAGACAGCAGGAACCCTTTATAATATAGTGATGGATGTGGAAGGAACACACAAAATTTTATGCTGTAACACGTCTCGAATCAATAGCAAAATATATTGTTACGGATCTGGAAACCATTTGCATTCAACATACAGGTCCCAAAAGTCAGTTATCCCGTTAAGTTCATGTGAGACAGGTCCCTTCCTTTTGTCTAGTGGAAGAATCAAAGGTGTGTGTTGCGATGTCCTTTTAGGTAGGTTATTAAATCTTTACATCCAACGAAACATCCAACAAACCATCTAAGACCATCCAACAAACAAACCGACAACACCACTGAACAAGCGCTTCACCCGCCCAACCGGCGACTCGCTGTTTCGAGGCAAAATCTTTGTGAAGTACCTTTATGGGTGAGTCCGCACGTGTGGAGTGGGCGGGCTTCCCGGTATGGCCGAAACTCCGCCCAGAAAGGGCAGACTCATGGAAGCCCCGTCCAATCGGGGTGAACAGTGACGTCAGTTTCACCAAGGCCCCTCCCCGCTGAGGGAGGTCCATAAAAGTTACGACGCCATCCTCAGCAGAGAGTTCTGTAGAGAGGAGTGTCGAGAGTTCTGAGGGGGTTCGGTTGTGAGTTCTGTGGAGTTCTGAAGAGTTCGGTGGAGAGGAGTTTTCACAGTGGTTGAGTCAGGAGTTTTCACGGTGGCTGTGAGCAGTCTGGTTCGTTCTTTCACGTGGGCTTTTACGTTTTGGAGAGGAGTTTCTGTGGACCCCTGACTATTCGCCACGCAAGCTCTGTCACGAGCCACGAGTCCCACAGCGTGTGACTGAGACCAAACCGACAACCTTGGCAAGTGGCCGCACTACAGAGCACGCTTTCCCTCCGACGACGCAGGTACCCACCGAACTCTGACCAATCAGTTTGGTCTTCTTCACGGCTGCGAGGGTCAAATAAAGACTCATGGGGTTTCTTTTCTTTTGTGTGTGTGTGTGTGGTGTCTGCGTGTGGGCCCGTCTTTAAGTAGAACTGAGTAAGTGTTTTTGCTTATTGTAAATATTTTTCCTGCTTGCATATTCACGTCAAGTCTTGCCTTGTCTTTATTTTATTGTTAATAAATTTATTAGAAATGTTCCCAGTCGTTTCTGTCCCTCCTTACATTGGTTAGCATGGTCCGGGTCTGAGTATAAGCAGGGTTTCGTCCCCGGTAATCGGTCTATCAAAGCCGGCATGGCTTTGGCAGTTTCCGCTCGGCTGCACCCAAACCGGAGTTGGTCGTCGGGAGTTGGAACTCTACCGCAGTCGGTAGAGTGACCCGGTTTGAGCAAGACGTGCCGAGGGCATGGTTTCCCCGGTAGTCGAAATCGCGTAGTTAATTAGGTAAATTGGTTTTAGACAAACAGACCCTACGCTACGCGGTTGAGATATTGGCGTCCACGGTCGGTTCAGCGACCCGCCAGCTCGCGGAGTTATCCGAGCGACGGCCTACAATTCCGGGGAGTCTGGTGGAGACGACGTAGTTTCCCCCACCTAGCGGTCATTCTCGCCACCGACCCCGGCCGACAACAATATCATAGTTGATGGAAGGGCCATAAAACAACAACAACAGCTTTGTGTTATAAAAGATCCTTTTTTGCATGTTTCACTTCATTTATTTTACATCCTCATTGAGGATCACAGATAGACTTACAATACATTTGTGAAGTGCAACATGCTGTCTTTTGATGTAACCAATCAGCAAAGTACAGCTAGTGTGCATTTAATTTTGCCAGTTTGTTTTCATTTGTGACCTTGTTACCTCCGCCACCAAAGGTGGACGGGGGTTATGTTTTCATGTCTGTCTGTTTGTCTGTGGGCAGGATATCTCAAAAAGTTATGAACGGATTCGGACAAAACATAGCGGCCAGGTCTGGGTGTGTGACCAGGACTAATTGATTAGATTTTGGTGAAGATCCGGATCCGGAAACTAGAATATTTTTTTAAGTGATTCTTCACCATTGAGGGATCGGGCTAAACTAATATATAACACAATATGTCAAAAAGTTATGGACTGATTCGGACAAAACTTTGTGGACAGTTTGGGTGTGTGACAAGGACAAAATGATTCGATTTTGGTGAAGATCCAGATCCAGATACGATGATTTTTCACTTTTTTGAGTGATTACTCATTGAGAGATAATGGATATGCCCAAAAACAACATTTCAAAACGTTGTGGACGAATTCAGATGAAACTTGGTGGATGCGTTGGTTAGGTGACAAGTTCAAGCCAATTAGATTTTGATTAAGGTATAGATACAGATCACTGTCCTATCACTGGGCCTATCACTGGGCTACAAAACGTAAACTGTTCAGCCTGGTGGGGATGATGATGATGGTGAGGAAGAAGATTGGGGGTTGTGGGGGGTTGGTGGTGTATTTGTTAACAGGGTGACACAAACATGGGAAAAATAAAAGGAAAATAAAATTATAAATGGCAGGGGAGAAAAATGTCGAAATGATCTGTAGGACGTAGCACTCTAAATTAATCTTGACTAGCAATACTCTCTTCCATAGAGAATGGAGAGGGAGGGGGGCTTTAAGTTTGAGGTGGCCATTTCAAAGTGGTAGAATGTACAGACCTGTATTTTTCAACACATCTTCCCCACATATATGATGACTACAGTTTTTCTGATACTATAACACAGATCGTTGGAATATTTTATAATGATTTGTGCACCTTCAGGGAGCTCAATTTATTTTTTTCAACGATAACATCCAGCTTTCAAGTTATTCTGTCCAGTGGTGCAGGAGTGCATTACCAGCTATGATTAATTCACCAACTTCTTGTGATGATTCCCAACTTTCACATAAAAGTAAAAATCTAAGTTGGAGGTGGCCATCCCAACTTACTAAAATGTTCCCATGTACACCCAGAGTACAACCACCACTTTTGAACTTATTTTGTGCAGCAGTTTAGGAGTGCATAAAATACAGAGCATGTATGTAAATGGCCGTGATTTTTTTTTTTTTTTTTTAAAATTTTTTATTTTTTTTCATTCTATTATAATTTGCCAAGTAGGAATTTTTCATGCTTTAAACTTAGGCATAACCCAAGCACAACCGTAAAATTTCAAATCATTCCGTCCATCATGTTAGGAGTGCATCAAAGTCACACACACACACACACACACACACACACACGCACCACACGCCGGCCGCGCCAAATAATTTGTGCTGTATTATGATTACTCTTCATTATGATTCATCTACAAAGGACGTGTGCAGACCTGGCAGTATGTACACCTTGATTGCCATCACTTCCCATGCATGTTTCGTTCCTTTTTCTATTATGAGTATTTGAAGACGGTCACCTTTTATTGGTCAAATATTTTTCATTGACAAAGTAATTTCACAGGTGTCCGACTGTGGGGCCTCATAAGTTTCATTTTAAATGTCAGGTATTTCTTTTGATTTCTCTATTATTTTTTGACAATCTCTTCTATTTTGATGATTTTTCATTGTAACAAAAATAAAAATAAAAAAGTTTCTCCAAAGTTGCATGCATGCGCACGTGATGAACATTTTTCTTTTGCCGGCAATTGTATTTTCAGGAAATATTTTCATTGAATTTTCAACAAAGTGAGGCGACTCTCAAATCGAATTTATATCACCTTGATTGGACTCTCCAGAGATTGTTCAATGGAAGTTTTTTTTGAACTGCTTTTTACAATTATCCTGTGGGAATCAAGTCTGTAGACAATCACACACACCATTAGGCAGTTTAGTGAATGTTTTATTTGTAATTCGATCTGATCTTGACTTTTTCTCTGCAATTTACTACATTCCATGTTTTTCTGTGTTGGATTCAGTTTTCTTTTTGAAGTCACGGATTCCTTGAATTCTGGTCATTTTCCGCGATCACAGAAAATAGCTCTCTCTGCTTTTGTGAAAACTTCTTTGTACCTTGATTACTTTCATCCCTGTGCATTGTTTGCAGATTTACTTGCATCTGAAGCACTACAACTGTCCCAATGAGCAGCGGCACATTGTGCGGATCCTCTTTATTGTCCCTATCTACGCTTTTGATTCGTGGCTCAGTTTGCTCTTTTTTAGTAATGACCAACTCTACATCTACTTTGATTCAGTTCGTGACTGTTATGAGGGTAAGTCACTTCAAATGTACTTGCTGTTCCAACACCCATTTTTCTACAGCCTCTACAAGTTTAATACTGACCGTGCAAGTCGGACCTCATTTGATCTTCTTTTTATGTATGGAAAATGATAGCACTATATATTTATGATGAACCATTTACATTGAATTTAATGGAATTGCATAAGTAACAAAGTTGTAATTATTAGCATGTTTGCCATTCTTTTAAACTACTTCTGGCACACTCGTGACTGTGACTTTCCGAGCAGTGAGTACATTGAGTAAGTCACCCAGGGTGAAGTGTCCATTATCCACATAGGGCGTTCAAAAATTATATATACTAGAGGACACTCCCACCTTCTGGGCTGCCCACCTTATATCCTCCTCTGCCCACCTTTGGTGGGCAATGTGCTGCGGCACATTCTTGGAAATGCACTTTCATTTTTCAAATAAATTTTATATTGATCAAGCATATCATACTCCATATCATAAGAAAAAGGAAGATGATTTGTAATACCATATATACAAAACATACATACATATACATACATTACCATATATATATATATAATATATATTATATATATAATATATACATACATACATACATACATACATATATACATATACATACATACATATATTGTTGGGGCTCGGGTGAGAAGGACCACTTGGGGGGGGGGGGGGGGAGCTATCTCGGCTCCCACCAGACTCCCCGGAAATGTAGGCCGTTGCACATGGATAATTCCGTGACGCGGCGAGTCGCTTAACCGACCGTGGACGCCATAACTCAACCACGTGACTTATGGTCCTCCGTCTAGTTAATCCGGTTACCTAAAAATAACCACGTGATTTAATTACTGGGAACACCCCTCGGTAGCCTCGTCCGAATCGGATCACTCTACCGGACCGGATGCAGCGAGCGACACTGTCAAGGACGTACCGGCTAAAAGGAACGGATTGTTGTAAATAAAGTCCCGGCTAAGCTCGGATTCGGACCATGCTGGACCAATGAAGGAAAAGACAAAAACGAGCTGGGAACATTCCTAAGAATAATTTATTAGCAATGGGCGAGGAAAGGTATGTGGTACGATCAAGAAATTTATTGGGGTTGTGTTGTGCAGAGACAGGGAAGATAGGTGTGGTGCGACAATAAACAAGCAACTTATGAAAGTGGACGCAAAGCAGGCTAACCCGAAAATAATAATAATAATCTTCTGCAGGCTTACTTGTATGACAGGTGCCAGGACACACGCACACGCACGCCACACACACACACACACACACACACACACACACACAGAAAACCCGATGAAGAGGAATGAAGCAAGACAGGAGAGGAGTTGAGGCTACGGTCTCTCGGTACCTTTGTATAATTGATACAGTACCGAACGCGCCAACAATACGTTTGGGGGAATGCCTCCATGGCACGGTACCCCCCTGACAGCTGGCGCGTCGTCTCTCGCTTCGGGCAGCTCGCGTTGAGAATGTGAGCATGAAGGAGGGGCTTGAGTTGGGAGGGTGGAGTTAGAGTCGTGTGGGCGGAGAAGAAGAGAAGAGCCCACGATGATGACAGAAGGCGGAGTCGAGGTGATGACGACGTAGGCGGAGTCGAAGACCAGCTTGAGCGGGAGGTGAGACGGGCAGAGAGAGAGAGAGAGAGAGAGAGAGAGAGGAGGGAGTCCAGCGATGATGACAGAAGGCAGAGTCGGGGTGATGACGACGGAAGGCAGAGTCGAAGTCCAGCTTGAGCGGGGAGGCAAGTCAGAGGAGAGAGAAGAAGGATCCGCTCGGACCTTTGTAGGCCCCGCGGGGCGGGGCCACACGAACTCGGTGACGTAACCCGAATCGGGCGCTCTGATTGGCCCCGACCCCCTATGCGGCACGGTCCGATGGCCGGAAGCAGCAACATTACACTTCCAGCAAGGTGACCCCACGCCGCAAAGATGTCTTGCTCGACCTCACGACATGATATGAATCGGCCCACACCGAACTCCGCATCATGACTTGCCTTGCAAGCACTCCCGGGCCGTGCCCTGATGACCGGCGAGGCAGCGTCGGTCCCGCATGCCCGCTCGCGGTGCCCTGTGCAGTGCTGGCCAATGCGCCCGCTCCGTGTGCGCCAACGTGGCCCGAGCTGTACAACATGCCTCCACCAGATTGCAGCTTCGCTGGCCGTGGAGGTGAGAAGGTAAGATGTTATGGCAAACCCATGCACAGGCTGTAAGATGTGCCCATTCGTGCCCGGCTCTGTTACAAATGTTCGCGAGCGGCGCACGGGTCTGCCTTTGAGAGCACGTTCCGTACAACATCTTCCGTTCCGATCCGCTATTATGCATGTGGCCAGCGCTGTGTTCGCCCGATTCTGCTATATGTGTGCGGGCGAAACCCGATCTATATAATTAGTCCAGAAATGGGTTTTAAAGGAATGCGCCGCTTGTGCCTTGCACACTAGCATCCCGCGCAACGTGGTGTGGCGTTGCCTTTCTATTATCGGCCTCGGTACGCATTCCGTGCAGCGTGGGCGTCGTGCTGGTTGTGTTTCCTGTCCATTGGGTGGAAATTACCACTGTGAGTGTGTTTGGCAGGCTGTGTTTTCTACGGAGGGGTGTGGGTGTAATGCCTGCTGGCCCTTTGCTGAGGACCCATCTCACAGCGAAAGCGCACGTGGCTCGGATTTACCTTGAGAATAATCAGTAAAGAAGAGTAGGAATGAAGTTAGGAATGAAAAATGAAGAAGGAATGATGTAAGCAAACCTAGCTATGAGATCCTCGCAACGCACGCCCCTGTTGTCCGCTAGACAAAAGGGAAGGGACTATCTACACGTATATTCATGGAATAACTGTCTTGGATCAGTTTCTGTTGGATACATGCGGTTCCGAGAATCGTAACAATATATATATATATATATATATATATATATATATATATATTATATATATATATATAATATGTACATACATGTCTGTGTAATATTTTATTATATATATATATATAATATATATATATATATATACATATATAATATATATGTATACTTTTATATATATACTTTTACATACATACATATATATATTTACATACATGTATATATATATATATATATTTATATATATATAGTGTTACGGCTGTGGGAATTCGCAAACCATTCAGGTCCCGTAGGTGAGATATTTTTTTAAGTACATGTATAGTTAGCCCAAACCCATTGTTTAGAGGGAATTAATGTGATTCATTCGGGCTGCCGACACTTGAGTTAGTCGTTTTTCTGTTCTTTCATTATTTTCGAACCAACCACATTTCAACCTCAACCACGCCACCACTTCAACAACGCCGCACCGCCATCACACGACAAACCGCCACCAACTACGCACAACGCCAACCGCACTCCAAGTACCCTCAAACAACCGCCACCACTTCGCCACTACCCCCGCTGACGAACGCCATCCTCCACGGTCCCACACTACGACGGTTTCCGCGTTGAAAAACCGTCGAACGCAGAAGGGAAAGAAGAAGTCACCACACAAGATGCGCGCGGGTTTTTCCCGCCTGTTTTCTTTCCCTGGCCCCGGCCAGGACTGATTTTCCCTCGCGCCCCCCGCTGGCGTGGGAAGGGTGGGGAACGAGAGGGAACGCCCCTATTCTCGAAGCGCGCTCGAAGGGGGGTGGAGCCAAGGCGGGGCGGAGAAAAGGGCGTGGGCGCGGGGAGTATAAAAAGATGCGGCGGCGCTGGTGGATTTGAGTCAGTGAGCTTCCTGCTAGTCAAGTGAGCTTCGCTAGTCGGTTGAGGCTTTCTTGTCTCGGTCCCTCGTGACTGTGCTGTCTTTTCGTCCTGCTCGTCCTCGTGCTTGTTCTTTTCTGGGCCTGTTCGGTGTGCACCTGGCTCGGTGGTACGCATCGGTGCGTCAGGGCGTTGGATCCAACACGATGCAATTGGCAAGGCACCGACGGAGAGGTTTCGCCGACCACGCTCAGAACGAGTCACCGGCACAGACGGGAACCACGATCAGGAGGACGCGTCGCCAAAGGGACTCGAACTCAGGGATTCGCGACTATCCTATTTTTTGGGTTCTGACTAACGTGTGTGATGTGGCGCCAGATGTCCGTAAGTATGTATGTGTTGCCGTTTTGTGTTTCACGTAGGCGAGTACTTACTTTTAACGTGATATATGTGCATTTGCTAATTGTGGCTTATACCTCTTTAATGGTGTGCTATCTGTTTGTGTAAATAAAATGCTTTTCTTGTTGAATGTTGCCCTCCCGTTTCGCTGGCGTCTTATCCTTTGTGGGTCTCCATCTTGCATTTACGTTAAAGGTTTGATTGGGCGTCGGTTCCCGATAATTAATCAGGAACCGTCGAGGCCGACGATAAACATTTCCGCGTTATCCCTGATGACGCACGGAAAGGACACGTTATGGTCCGTTCCGAGGTCGAACCTGCGGCGAGTGCATCGCTCGTTCATCCGTGTCTTAGGTAGGTCGGAGTTGGGAACAAACCCTATCCACGCGCGGTGGCCAGATTGGCACCGATCGTGGTGAGGCCGAAAGGTCCACCCGTGACTAGATCCGGCGTAGTCCGGTAGGGTCATCTATCTGAATTGTCCGTCCGGTGGGCGAAGCGGCCGCGATTCGAGTCACGTCCTGTTCGCAACGCTCTCTGCGAATTCGCCACACTGGTGTCAGAGAGCGGGAAAACAAACCTCATGTCTCCCAAGCTAAATTCACCGGGAATCGGTCCATGGGGTGAGAGATATTTCGATCCCCGATTCCTAATTACGAGCGAATTAAATTACCCGTTACGTTAAGTAAGATGGCGTCTCAGGCGAGCGGGACCGGAGGTAGAAAATGTATATGTTGTGATAGTAATGTAGAATCCATAGGCCCACGGATGTAGACCCCGAGCACGACATTGGTGTTGCAGGAAACAGTTTTCCCCCCAAAACGAATCCCAGGGCCCGAAATGGTGCGGCTGCTGGCCGCGGTATAAACACCATCCCCTCTCCCTCTCACCAAAACCCCCGATCCTCGCCGAAGCGGCTCAGCTGAGTGCACCCGACATGGCCAGCTTATTTCGCCATGCTGGCAAAAATGGAAGCGAATTTAAAACAACAAAGTGGATGATATTGAACGAAAAAATAGATGGAAACGACTCAGAATGGAAACAAACAACAACGAAATGAAAACGAAAATGGAAACAACACAAACGAAATAAAACAAATGTGGCAGGCATGACAATCAAATGATATGCAAACTTACAACAGGGAAGAACGGAATGGAAACAAATGGAAGAATGGGCGGTGAAAACGCAGCAATGGGCCCGAAGCCTGCAGGCGGGCATGAAGGCAACAACAGGAAAGTGCCGTAATGGCGACGCCACGTGTGGGAAGCGAACGAGCTGGGAGGGGGTTGCAACGGCTGTTCAGCCCGCGGTGAAGGCGGGTGAGGAAAAATAATAATTCGCGGAGACGTGTTGGGCGAGCGTCGTGACAGAGAAGTGAACGGTGACCAAGAGCGGAAAAATTAAAAATGGGTAATCGAAACGTGTGAGACGAGACAAACGATGGTGACGACAAAGAAAATAAAAATAGTGAACAAGGGAGGTAATGGGTGAAGTGTTGGCATAGACATCGGGAGATAGAGTGGTTCAATTGGACGGGGTTAAAAGACGCACACAACATCACAGGCGGAGTTAGTGGAGTGGACCATGAGGGGAGCTGTGGACTGTGTTGTGACCGGTCGAGCAGCGGGGATGGCTGCCTCCAGAAACATTGGGATGGAGGTGCCTATAGGCGATGTCCAGGTGAGTTCGGTCGTGTCTAGCCGAGTTCGAAGGAGGTGCTGTGGACGTGGTAGCACGGAGAGCTGGGGGTATAGAGGCCCCGGAACCCCTTGTGGCTGGCACGATCCCCAGGCGCTGTTGGTCCCGGCGTGTGTTGGTGTCGAGGTGGGTGTACAAGAGCGTGGCGAAATGCGTGCTGCAACAGCAACGCAAAGCGAGTGGTGAAGGCGTTGTGTGACAAAAACTCCGTGTGTGATGAGAGGCCCAGTGTGAGTTGCGACCCCGTGTGTGAGTGGTGTGGGTCGCGAGTGTTGCCAGGTTGCAGTGCTTCGCCAGCACGCCGTGTGTGGGATGAGCCAGCGCGGGGCGAGTGCCCCCGCGTCTGTGAGTGGTATGGGTTTGTGTGATGGAAATGGCACGAAGGTGAGTGAGAGCGATCCGAGGTGTAGGGGAGGAACAGCGTGCTGAAGGTCGCTGTGTGGTAAGGGAGAATGTCGGTCGGTCATGCTGAGCACTGCAGCCGCGTCTTCCCGGTGTGAATGTGAGTGTGTTGGAGTGGAGTCTGTGTCGTCGTAATCACGCAGGTGTGCAGTGGTAGAACGGAGAACGAGGCGACAGAGGGACAAAAGCCGGGTAGCGGCCTGTAGCTTGAATGGGGGACTGCTGCGCCGGGTTCACCCAGCGGCGAGGTCCGTGCTGTGCAACGCACGGAGGCCGCCACGTGCTCGCTTGCGGGAGTGAAGCCCCGGTCCGGAAAAACGCCGCGGTTGGATTTGCCGACTTCCCAGCGGAACGGACAAATGTAGGCTGGTTTACGGCATTTGGACCGGACGGGTCTCCACGCGAGCTTGTGTTAAGCTCAACGTGCAGAGCACATGTGTTCACGTTGGTGGGGAGCCCCTCGGAGTGCGAGGTTTGTTTTTGCGGGTGCGCGTATGGTGACGTCAGGCTGCACGTGGGGTTGGAATCCGGCAGGAGGTGAATCCCTGCCGGATGGTACCGTCCAAGAGGGACGAGGTTTACACGTGGCAGCTGCATGACGTCACGCGGCAAGGTGCAAAAAGTGCGCGAGCTGTGAGTTCCGCGGCTGGTGCTGCCCGCAATAAAAAAAAAGCAAAGCCTCGCTTTCGGGTGAACAGGATTCCCGGGTAAGGCGGTGGAAACCCCCTCCAGGAGCCAGGATGACACTAGCTAGGGGAAGGGTTAGTGATCTCTCC
>CM068953.1:88005493-88024744 GCA_035128595.1 Eptatretus atami | reverse complement strand
CATGTTTACAAATGTTCAAACTGACGACCATCACGTTCCAAACGCAGCCGATAACGCGGACCAATGGATTAATGTTGGAATGTAACTTTTCAAATTAATTCACTTCAAAATGCGATGGGCGCTTGATTTTGGGATTCCTGTCTCACGAGCCATTTGTCGTACAGATTTCCGTGGGGATCGGTGGAGGGTTTCCAGCAATTGATTTTCCTTTGCGGGGGTGGTTGATGACCGTGGTCTTCCTGAACGCTCCTTATGGACGTCATGCACAGTTCCATCTGTTTCAAACTTATCTCGGATGCGAGCAATGGTGTGTCGCGTTGGTGGATCTTTGTGAAAATGTCTTCTAAATTGTCTTTGCACTTCCATGATGTTTTCGTGCTTCCAGTAGCACTTTATGATAAATTTTCTTTCCTCAAAACCTAGTCGTACTTCTGCCATTTTTAGGGTCAATTTGATCTGAAAATAAATGAAAATTCAATGAGTTATGAGGAGCGAAATGTGAGTACATTTTTTTGGACATCCTATATATATATATATATATATATATATATATATATATATATACACTGTATGTAAACTTGAATTTGATGCTTCTGAACATTACTGTCATAAAAAATCATTATAGCAATAGGATGGTGACTTATTTTGATGACGATTCACTTAAAAATGAGATTTTGTGATGAGTTCCCTTTCAACGGGAAAACCAAAATCATGTCCTTTTTGTTGGATATCATTCATCTAAGACTCTAAGAACATCAGAAACTTTTGGCCAGGTAGTAGTTTTGTTGACTGTATTTTTCGAGAAGGATTGTGCAAGTAATGATTTGACTCTGGTTTTTCTCTCTGTAGCCTTTGTTATCTACAATTTTCTTACTCTGTGCTTTGAATACCTGGGAGGAGAGAGCACCATAATGGCAGAGATCAGAGGCAAGCCAATTGAGTAAGTATACCATATTCTACCTGGTAGATTCCCATTTGCCTCATATTCTGTGAACAGTGATTATGACTTCAGGCTTTGCGATAAATTTTTAGCCACAACCTCTGATGACCAACAAGCTTCAATGCAAAGGCAGTTGCAATTAAGCTCTCTTTGTTTCCTATTGGTTGTACAATACAGTAAACCCTTCAGTATCGTGGGTTTGAATATCAGGAGTTTTGACAATTTGCAGGCAACCTGTTGCGTTCCGATTTAGTTATTGCAGGACTTCATTTTGTCCAATAAGATGAGTCACCATTTGCGCCCATCTGTACGTTTATCTCGCATTACGAGTCTTTTTTTTGTTTCTCACGCACCGTTAATAATGGCACCCAAATGTAAAACTATGGACAAAATTAATTGTCAAAAGACAGAGAAAAAGGTTATGACGTTGTGCGGACAAAATTGAGTTGTTAGATAGGTTTCCTGTCGGTGAAATTGTGGTTTCAGTGGGTTGCCATTATGGGATAAATGAATCGACTGTGCAGTATATCCATAAAAATGAGTCAACTATCTGTGCAAGTGTTACCGCCACTGCTTCAGAAAGCGCAAAAGTGTTATTCCAGTCCCGTGACCCTTGTGTTGAAAGGATGGATGGAAAAGCCCTTTGATGATTGGATCGACGACCGAACACAGAAAAAGTGCCTTTGAGTGGACCGGTGATATGGAAGAAATCACTGCGTATTTACCAATGTTTCCACGAGGCACCCGGGGCTGAAGATTCCAGTTCAACCATAGCTACCCACAAGTTCCACACCAGCAAGGGCTGGTTTGAGAATGTCAAAATTGGATTTGGCCTCCATAATGTTAAATTAATCAAGGAAGCAGCATCGGCAGACCATGATGCTGCCAAGAACTACCCACCACAGCTCATGAAAGTAATCAAGGTGAAGGGATTTATGCTGGAGCAGGTCTTGAACACCGAGATGGGATTATTCTGGAAGAGAATGCCATCTTGTACCTTCTTGTCCAAGCAGGAAAGATCTGCTCCTAGGTTCAAGGTGGTTAAGGATCGCCTTATCCTTCTCCTATGTAGCAATGCAGTCGGCGACTTGGTCATAAAGCTAATGCTGCTCTTCCGATTGCTGAATCCCCCTCCCCACTCCGCACTCCAACAGCATCATCATTCCGATCTAAGTTTTGTGGTCTATATTTATGGCAGAGTACGTAATATTTTTGCACTCACTCACCTCACTCTTTTGTAAAAATCGCCTTGCTGTTTTGGAATAAATCCAAAAGGGAAAGTCTTGTGTTTTTGTTTATTTTATACCGTATTTATTGCATTTACATGCTTATTTCAATTGTGATGTGTTTATTTTTAGCTGCTGCCCACCTTCCTCCATATCTTCTGAAAACCCAGGAACCTAGCCCCCATTTTTCCATAGCCCCTTGGTTTTAACTATCGCTGTTTTAACTTTTTGTAAAGGAACATAACCCTCACAATATTTAAGGGTTTATTGTTTCCCCTATTTGCATTTCATTTGAATAGTTGCGATCATTTTGTGTAACAAATGTAATCACCTCCCATACTCGCATATAATCACAGAACTACAACTAATAAGGTGCAAATGGAAAGTTTTGTCAGTTTTAAGCAGAGATGGGTTTTGCCACAGACCACTGAGTTGTCTCTTCACCTATTCTGCCATTGGTAGTTTTTAATCCCACATGCAAAGTGAAAAGTGGAGTGATGCAATTGGTTCACTTTGTCTGTCTGTGTACATACGTCGGTCTATGATAGAGCAACATGATTTCAATAATTCATTGAATGTTATGTTTAGAACGCTGTGGAATGTGAATCAGAACATGAATTGGAACACACACCTGCAGTTTAGCCATACTTTGGCTATGAATTTGGCAAATTGTACAGAATCTTGTCCTGACCACATATGCACACAGAGGAGTAAGGTAACTGTTTTAGTTTGCCTACACATCTGGCAGTCAAACAAAATTGAAAATAATTCCAAACAGGAAACGTACTGTTTATAGCAATGCCATAAAGGACACAAACGGGCACGAAGAACTAATTTAACATGTTTTGAAGAACTAATAGGACATAAACAGAAACAAGTTTTCGCTGGTAGCAGCATCTTGTCATAACCTACAACTCAATTTCGCATTGGAAAACATGGTAGTCAAAGCCTCGGCACCCAGCCGGCAAGCCGGAAAATTCTCGAAGCAAGGCTCTCGGGCACCCGGTCGAATTAACCGTTACGTCGACTTGCATACTGTCTATCGAATATTACGCAATCGCCCACACCCCCTACCTGCGGGTGTGGATGTCAAGCCCGATAAACAAGGCTGGGGCAAACATGAAACGCATGACACCAAACCGATGACCCAAACACCCGAACCAGAAGCAAATCCATCCTCCAATCCCACTCTCTTCACTAAATCTATCCCAAACCTCATGCTGATTAGTCCCCCTCACAGTCCAATCATCCAATCATAATGCGTAGCCTTTCCCTTCAGATGTAATAAGTACAGTTAATTTCTCTGCAGCTGCACATTTGGTGTGTTTTTGTTACCTCTGAGGATGGAAGATGGTATTCTTCTGAAACATCAGGATTTTAACAAATATTTTATTTGTTTGGCCCAACGTGCTCTTACTCTCTGTACAATGTGTGTGTGCATGTATATATGTATGCTTATATATGCTTATATATATGTATATATATATACATATATATATATATATATATATACATAAACACTCCCATCAAATTTCGATTTTATGTCACCTTACATACAGCAATTCCTTCCAATGAGTTTTACAGAAGTCAATAAAAACGTGTTTCTTGTCATCTATTAATCCCCTTAATTTTCTGCAGCAACTGGTGTCAGTGGGTAGATTTTTGCATTTTCATCCTCACCGTCAGAATATTGTGTCACCCTTCATGCAAGACATTTGCTTAGTTTTTCTTTTTCCCTCTCGATTTATTTTCAGATCGAGTTGCATGTATGGCACATGCTGCCTCTGGGGGCAGTCATACTCCATTGGCTTCTTACGCTTCTGCAAGCAGGTGACCCTGTAATGTGTGTGCAGTCAGCAAATGCCTACTGAGATTTTTTTAAATTGTACAATGTCGAGGCTCATATAAGAGCTAACACACATAACGTGCAACAAGGGGAGCAGGAGACGAGGGTGGGAGAGGGAGGCACAAAACAGTGGGGAACTCCGACATTAGGAGACATTAGGAGATATGTGGAAAGGGGAGGGATGGGGTGGGGTACATGGGGTAAACAAGATGGACACTACAGGGACTTTCAGGTCCTTGCACTACAGCAACTTTCAGGAAGGAAAGCAGGGAATTTAAAGGTGGGCTTGGGGTGGATTAACGGGGGTAGAAAAGATCATTGTTTTGGATGGGGGAAGAAAAGAGATGGTGGTGAACAGCTGTTTTGAAGAGTGGGGTTGTAGAGAGAGTGGGAGTTTCTTTCAAAGGTGGGGAAAAGGTGGAATGAAAGAGTGAAGGTGAAAAATAATTTTGCTTTTAACTAGAATTAATCATCACGAATGATATGGTTCCACACAATTTCATGGAGAAATTTGTCTCCTTGATAATCATCTTCATCATCCATAATTATCAGGCCACTGTTGGACAGAGGTCTCATTATGGTCATGCCAAAGGTTCCTGTCGTTGGTCTTCTTATTCCAGTGCTTTAGTCTTGGTAAAGTACTAGAAGGCCCATTGCAGCTAATGCCTGCAAACACCAGCAACCCTTCTCCCATTTCCTTTTACCCATTTTCCTCACCCACTTCCACTTATTCTCCTTATCCCACGTCCTTATTTATGCTTTTACATACTTCCACTCAACCCAATCACCTACTTCCCTCAACCCCTTCATACACTCCCACTTGTATGTATCCCTTCTCACTAACATTCATATCCCTTCAGCTACTTCCTTTAACTCATTTGCCTACTCCCCTTTATCCATTCACTGACTTCCCCTCTTCACTCCCCCCCCCTTACTACCCATTCATCTACTTCCCATACCTTTTACCCACTTCCTCCTTTACCAACTCCCCCCTCTATGTATTTAGTCACTCCTCAGTTTACATGCTCACCCACTCCCCAAAATTCTCTGGATCATCCCAGAGTCACTTAAAATTTTGCTTTCATGCAGAGAATACAGTATAGTGTAATAATCCCCCCCCCCCCCCTTTAAATGTAAAAACACAAGTTGGGCGTAACAGTCCCAACTCCTGATAAAACCCTTCACTGCACACCCTGATCACAAACTACAGTTTTAAGCCAATTTTGTTCAGCGGTGCAGGAGAGCATTCAAGTCAAACAAACATCTTAAATTATCCTGATTATTTCCAATCATTTCCGATGTCTATGGTTTTCATGCAGAGAATTTACATATTATATTCCATTATGATTTGTAATACCCACTCCCACAAGGAATGGCGCTACACTGTACACATTTACATAAATACTGTACACTCTCTCACTGCAGGCAGGCCAGTGGTCTTTGTCTTCTACAGTCTCCTCTCCGGTTTGCCCACCCGCTCTGTCTGTGATATGTCCCGCCCATATTTCGCAGGGTGCTCAAGTCCGCCAGCAACCCCCTTCTGGTAAAACTACCAAACTCACGAATCACTGCTCACCTTCACTCTTAATTCCTTTTTTTTCCCCACCTTTGGAATAAACTCCCACACTCTCTTCAATCCCATTCTTCCTTCCAGGTCTTCAAAACAGCTGTTCACCACCACCTCTTATTCTCCCCCATCCAAAACCATGATCTTCTCTACCCCCGTTAATCCACCCCAAACCCACCTCCTTCAAATTCCCTGCCTTCCTTCCCAAAAGTTCCCTGTCGTGTAGGGTCCTGAATGTCCCTGTGGTGTCCATCTTGTATACCACGTGTTCCCCACCCCATCCCTCTCCCTTCCACAGATCTGCTGATGTCTCTCTTCCCCACTGTTTTGTCCTCTCCTCTCCCATCCCTCTTGTTGTGTGTTGTGTGTTAGCTCTCATACGAGCCTCGACAATGTATACAAAAAATAATGATGATAATATTTGTGTCATGACTTAAGCTGAAACAAACAGGGCTATGAATGTGTTTTTTAAACACCTAAAATCTTCCTGGGTGTACAACCACCAAGATTCAGCTCATTCCGTCCAGCTGTTTAGGAGTGCATACAAGACAGATAGACGGAGGTGGTTAGCTTTGTATCCTGGTCAATAATTATGAGAGTTGGTGGAAAGTAACACTTTGGTCGTTTTAATCCACTCAGTGATTTGCTACAGAAAAATGTTCTGAATTTGGCATGATTTTTGCATTGTTTTGATTGTTTTAGTGCTCAATGGTAATATTGTTGCGGGGCCGGGCGTCGGCCGCGAGCACGACCGCTAGATGGGGCTGCAGAGTCGGCTCGACCGATCACCCGGAATTTAGATCGTACTTCTTCGGAGAAGTCCGAAGAGTACGGGTCCCTTATTGGACCGAAGTTCGCCAATAGACAGACCACGTGCGGTAGGGTCGATTGCCAATTTCAATTTACCTAAATACCCACGTGGTCCAAACTACCGGGGAAATTCACCCTCGACGGCACCCGTACGGAACGAGCCGCTTAGCGTACTCGAACCGTGTGCGATCCGAGCGGTTTATCGCCGAGATCCGTCAGTCCCAAATATCCCGTTACAACGGCAACAGCCTGGCTAATTTTCCAACACGCAGCCCGCTAAGTCAATGGAGGAAAAGACACGAACGAGCTGAAACATTTTACAAATGGGAATGTTTATTTACAATGGGGGAATGAGGGGAGCACATAAGGGCAGAGTTAAACTGAATATTCGAAATGCACGTATATACAGCACGGTACTTATACAATTCACTACTTATCTGACTGGCGCCACGAACACACACACGCACACACCCAAAATAATCGGACCAAAATGGTCTTTATTGAGGCCTATCTCGGACCTGTCCGCCTCATGCGGTCTTCAAGGATCAGGTCCTCGGGGCAGAACTGGACCCCCAGCACGATCCAGACGCCCTCACGACCGGGCTCCGGGTGGACGAAGTCGGCAGGGCGAAAGCTGGCGGGAGAAGACCCTCCGTGGCACTGACCACTCCGTGCGCGGACACTTTTTGGACTCGATCGCCCTGCGCGCAGATGTTCACACTTCTTGCCAGAACCAGAACCAGAACCCATGCGCGCACTTCTTGCCAGGACCAGAACAACCGCGTGCACTTCTTGCCAGGACCAGAACAACTGCGCGCACTTTTTGCCAGAACCAGAACAACATGCGCGCACTTCTTGCTAGAACCAGAACAACTGTGCGCACTTCTTGCCAGAACCAGAACTGTGAACGCGCAGACCGCACCTATAATTATACCCCCCCCCCCACCCTTTCAGAGGGGGGGGGGGCCTCCTCGCGACCCTCCCTCTCTCACTGGCTGGTTTTGGCGTGCAAAATCGCTCTTCGTCTCTCTCACTGGCCAAAACGAGCGGCAAGCTCCTTGATTGGCCCAGGGGCGTGGTGACGTCACGCGGAGCCCTTTCCTCCTGTCGTGGGATCTGATTGGCCGGGCGACGATCACCGCACCCGTTGCACGCCATTGGTCGAGGGCCGCCGCGCGGCTCCTCCTTGAACTCCGCCCACCATGACGTTGGCCAGAGCGAGGTGAAGGAAGCGAAGTGAAGGTGAGGGTGATGCGGTGTCGTCGGCGTTGATGTTGGTGGTTTGAAAAATTAAAGAAAAACCCTAACTATCAAAATAACTCCACAACGCATGAACATTTAATTACCCATTAGACCAGGGACAGGACCCTAACTGGCAACACGTACTTACCGATATAACTGATCTATAGGACCTGTATGTTGAGTGTTCTGGCTTCCAGATTCGCAACAATATTAAGCACAGTAATACAGTAGCATGTTAATATTTTTACCCTTATTTGGCCCGTTTCTTCTCATTTTTTTCTTCTTCTTTCTGTGTTCACCACTTCCCTCCATTAGGCGACACTCCAGTTCTGTGTCGTGAAACCACTGATGGCAGTGGTTACCTTAATTTTGCAGGTGTTTGGAAAGTATCAGGATGGAGATTTTGAGTAAGTATACATTTTGAAAATGGTATTGTACAGGGATATACATAGAGCAAAAATTAAGAGGACAATTTATTCTGTTCCTGGTCAAAAACACAGGCCTGTTTGGATTTCAGTCAGCCTCTTTTTACTCCCTGGGGTCGTCCACCCCACGGGGTCGAAGCGCCGCTCGCGTTCTCTCTTTTCTTGTGTACATGAAAATTTGATGAAAATTGACAAGCATATACTAGACACACATATGTGCAGGCATTAACTGAGCCCAAAGTGCGATTGCTGCCCTTCGGGCTGAGGAACGGCCCATTTTGGCCCATTTTCTTAAAATTGTTATTTCTCGGTTATTAGTGAACGTAACCGAACCGAACCAAACTTGACAGGTATATTTTAGAGACCATTCCCCAGGCATTAACTGAGCCCAAAGTGTGATTCGGCCCTTCAGGTCGAGAAACGGCCTTTTAAGCCCATTTTCTTAAAATTGTTATTTTAATAAATAAAAAATTAAATGCGCTGGGCGATGCCCAACATAAAATTAAGTCGCAAATGATGATATGAAACTAGCCTCACTCTTGTGAGGTGTTCTGGTTTCTTTTTTGATGCGATGAAAATCTTACCAAATTTCAAACTCTCTGTCATCTGTGCTATCGCTCACCTGAGAGTTGCATGAATGAACTCCCACAGGGTATGTTCCCAATTCGAACTTGTTGTAACAACCTTAAGCACTCGTACAATGAAATGTATGTTTGTAGATTGGTCGTTTTATCGAAGAGATGGCCATTCTCCAACATGTTTTAAATTTACTTTATGATAGTTTAAGAATGATTCTATTTCCAAAATATTGTAGCTTGTATAAATCTAACATTACAGACACTGGTATTGATGAGTAAAGGGTTGGCTTTTAAAAGAAGCATAAACCATCCGGCTATGCGCAGGCTGAACAAAAGCACATCTTGCTTCTTGCTGCAGCTCTCTTCCAAGGTAGGCAGGGTTACACACCTCCATCACACACCTCTGCCACCCAAACCTCTATCTTCTTCTTTAGTGAGCCCAACTTAAAGTGTCACAAAACCCTGCGCGCTTATAATGGGGCTATTGCCCAGTCACAAGCTGCAAACTATGATTTTGCAGACAGTGGATATCATCCAACCGTCTATACTCAAATTAAGGACCACAGGGCTGATGATTGTGGCGCTTGCTCCTGTGTCCCCAATGGCATCTTACCCCTACGCTGGCAATTTTGCACCCAATTGTGAAACTGCCAGTGGCAATTTGGCCACAATAAGCGACCTGTCGCAGCGGTGAGGGCTCCTTTCCATCTGATCCTGCTGAACACGGCCATATATGCTCGGCACTCATTAGTTTCCCTGGGACTGGCCGGGGGGGGGGGGGGGGCAGCCTCGTCCTGTCTGCTCGGGGCGAAGTTGGTGGTCCGGAAGGTCGGGGTCTCCCTGTGCGGGGACCTACACCTCCGCAACAGATGGCCACCTTTCCACAGTTATAACACTTTACCGGTATGGTGCAACGCCTCCGATGTTCCAACAAATCCCCCCCCCCCACGCTCCGAATTAGGGTATTTACTGATGGCCCCAGGTGCCTCGTCCAGACCCTGCCAATCGGCGGTCGATAATGGCCCGGACTTTTCCTCCAGTTCCGTTCGGGTCTCAAGACCAGTCATAGCTCCGGGCTCATGACTGTCCACGGGCCCACCTGCTGGACAGTTATCGCATGGCGCTCGGACCCTCTGGCCAGCGGCTTCGATACCTCCCATCGGGTGGCAATGTCAGAAATCTTCTGGAGGTTTTCCGGCCGAAATGTCGTCAGCAGGGATCCGGTGTCGGTGCCCGCGAGAGCCTGGATAAAATAGTTCAGGGCAAGGTCTTTCTGGAAGGGTGCTGCCATGTTTGCATGCGCGATACCCACTGCACGGCGAATGTCATAAGCCAAATCTCCCATTTTTTATGAGGTTGCCGTTTTTACCCGCTAAGCTGAGCTTTAACAAGCTCGCTCTGCTGTTCTATACCGAATCTATTATTTAGGGCCGAACGGAGGCCTGCCAACATCGTTGCTCCCAGGGGCATAGTGGTCAGGACCTCAGCCGCTGCGCCACGCAGTGTTGCCACAAGATGGATCCCACTCTCATCTGTGTTCCAGCCATTACCCCTGGCCACGTGGTCAAATTGGGCCAAGTACTCCTTAGGTCAGTCTTCCCATCGTACGGAGCTAACGGCACTGTCCGGCCTCCCGGGTTCGTAGCCCCACTCACCAGTTCTTGATGGACCAATACAGGGGCGGACCCTCTGGATTCCAGCGGTGCGCTGCACCCGCGGAGCCTAAGCCACCCGCCGAACAATTTGCCAATCCCGTCTGGGTCGATGCGCTTCCCCGCACCTTCCTGCGCACTCATCCATGCGATGTTACTCACGCTCTGCACACACTCTGTCACACTCATAGCAGGGGCTTATGTTAATCCACGAGTCCCCGGGGCTTCTACTCCCCCAAAACTAATCATGTTCCCTTTCACATCATATGCCCGCTCCACCTCGCACAGCCTTTCCTTTACTGGACTCACCTGGTCAGGTCTGCTTCGAGGGAGCGTATCCTTTCCCTTTGTTCCTGAAGGAGGTTATCCTGACCCTTACATCGGGTCTCAAGACATTCAACATGCTCAATCTTAATGTCCTGCACCTTCCCTTCCATTTGTGTTTGCTCCTCTTTTCTTTCTGTAATTCATCCTTCACCCGCTCCATCTCTTTTTGTGTCTGTTAATTTCTCCTTTGCTGTCTTAAAACGTTCTTTGGTCTCATCCTCGTGGTTCTTTAATCGCTTGCCCATTCCCTGTTTTTTTTGTCTCTACCTTCCGTCCTCTCCTTCACCATTTTCATCATTTTTCATGTCTTACCTTACACTCTTCCTTTACGGCCCCAATTTCCCCTTTGTTTCCTGCTGGCCTTGTTTTAATTTTTGTATCGCGTTCGTGTTTTTCCCAATCTCGACTTTTAATTGCCCTTGTCCTTTCTTTATTTCCATCATCCCTGTCTGAGTTTATCTACTTCTCGCTTAATCGCCGTTATTTTATTTGTCACTTCTTCCTTACCGTCTTCATCACGGTCCAACCACCTTCTACATTCTCCTTCACCTCGTTCATTTCCTCACGTACTGTCCTGATTTCTTCCGGTCCATGTTTTGCATTTCGCCCTTTCCCTCTGCCAGCCCAAGTCCAAGCTTTGCTGCCCCGCCTTTATCTTTCCAACTCCGCCTTTCGCTCCTTCTGACCCACCTTCATTTACTCCCAATTCGCAGTAAGCTGTGTTTGTATATTCCCTTCCATTTGTAGCATTTCACCTCATTTGATTTTGTCCCAGTTCCATCCATTCCATAATTTGTTTCATTATCTCCATAAACTGGTTTGTCTCCAGTGGCTTTGGTGAAGCCTATCTGCTATGATCGGGTGTGGATCCCATGGGAATCACTCAATCCTCGTGAGAGAAGTTTGATGGTGGGGGGCCCCAAGCATTGTTGCTGTCGCGGTTGCCCCCAATGTTACCTCTGGGTATAGTATGGCTGCAGGAAACCATCTCCCTCAAAGCTGCCGTCCTGAGCCATGGATTCTTCAACATTGTTGTTTCAAAACCCACCTGGACCAGCTCGTCTTGGTCCGCCATGGTCCGCACAAAAAATTTAAATAAAATTGATATTGTAAACTGCTCTTAATTTCGGGGTGCATAAAGCACACCCCAGGTTCGAATCCTGCTTCTGAACACAAAAGTGTTGCGGACCCCAGGTTCAGGGGCGAGAAGACCACAAGGGGGTGAGCTTCCTTGGGTTCCCACCAGACTCCCCGGAATCGCAGCCGTCGCACACATTAATCAACCGCAGCAGGTCGCTAATCAACCGTGAATGCCAATAACTCGATCACGTGATTTAGGGTCTCCGTCTGATACCATTTACTGTACCTAAAGGTCATGTGGTTTAATTACCGGGGAAAACGCTCTCGGTACGCCTTGTTCAAACCGGATCACCTTATCAGATGCAGTCGAGTGTAACTGCCAAGAACGTACTGGCTATAAAAGAGATCGTTGGGGGATAATACCCGGCTAGACTAGAGTACGGACCATGCTGGACCAATGAAGGAAAAGATGAAAACGAGCTGGGAACATTTCTGTACAAGCATTTATTACAATGGTGAGGAAAGGTATGTGGCACAGTAAATTGGGTTTATTTGTATGTACAGCAGGGGATAGCAAGGAATTTGTGGGGTGCGGCAAAAGGCAAGCAATCTTACGAAGCAGACACAGAGTAGACTTATCCATTAGAACTTCTACAATCTTAACTTAAACTAGGACAGGCGCCCATCACGTACACACACACACACCTGAAGAAGATTAGTTATAGCCCAGAGAGAGAGAAAGCAGATGAGGATAAACGGCCTCCAAATACCTGGCGTGGTTGACTGACCAACGCAACCCAGTATGCTTCGGGAGAGATAGGAAGGAGGAACACTGGTGGTGTCTAAGGTGTGGGAGTGAAAGGTGTGGCGTGGTGCAATATGGGGGGTGCGGTGTCATGCCAAGGAAAATGGGATTGCGAGTCAGTAATGATGCTCTTTGTGGCGTCCAAAGGAGATGGGATAGAGGGGTGGATAGAGAGAGAGGAGAGAAGATGTGTGAGGCGAAAGATCCTTAATCCTTAACCTTGTATAGGTCTGTGTGTAGCGTGTACCTCCGTGGGATGCTCCTCCTGAGTGTCCCCACCTCAATATGTGGCGCATTATCTCCGGCTTAGTCATTTTGCCGGGGCTCGTGGCAAAGTGCGCTCCAACACTGGTCCTCAAGAGGAAAGAATGTCCTCGTAATCACACACCAACAGCAAACGAAGAGCCAGCGAAGGAGAGGCAATGAAGAGCAAGCAACGAAGAGCCGAGAGGAGCAGAGAAGAGCCAATCGTAATTTCTTTGTGTCTTACCTTACACTCTTTCTTTATGGCCCCCATTTCCCCCTTTGTTTCCTGCTGGCCTTGTTTTAAATTTTGTATCGCGTTAGTGTTTTTCCAATCTCGACTTTTAATTGCCCTTGTCCTTTCTTTATTCCATCATCCCCTGTCTAAGTTTATCTACTTATCGCTTAACCGCCGTTATTTTATTTGTCACTTCTTCCTTACCCATCTTCATCGGGTCAAACACCTTCCACATTCTCCTTCACCTCGTTCATTTCCTCACGTACTGTCCTGATTTCTTCCGGTCCATGTTTTGCATTTTGAACGGCTCGCCTTTTATAAGCCCTGGGCGAAGGGTGGAGTGATGACCCGAAAGCGACGCTCTGTGACCCGAATCCTGCTTCTCTATTGAGCCACAGCGACCCTAGCCATGCCCTGCCAGGCTCCCGGGGCCGGAAACGGTCTCAGTCGTCCATCCGGTTCGACACGGCCCGGAGCTCCTAACGCAACATTGGGTATGAGCCGGCACCCTGGCCCTAAACTTGCTCCGAATGCAATCTGAATGCCGAATAGCAATGCACACCTGCCACCACGGGCCCCTCTCATGAGCCAAAATCCACACCCTGGCCCCGTACCAAACTCCTGGATTGCACGACTGGGTGCCCTGTTGTGTGTGGTCCGGCGACTGGACGAGGGTCGTATCAATTCTGCGTGCCCACCTGGGACATCCCCTGTGAGATGCGGTCAAGCTATTAATGTAGGTTGCTCGGCCCCACATCGCGCGGTGTGAGGACAGTCCAAGTCGTGCAGCACTCCTCTGTATAGTGGCGAATTGTAGCGATGCAGAGGTACGAAAGGTGTGGGAATATTTTTCTATGTGCAGGGGGTGTTTGTGGTTGAAGTGGTTTGGTTTGGTGAGCAAGGTGTGAAGCAAGGTGAGATGCCAGTTGAAATTGGCACGCAGATTTGAATGAAATAATGGCGTGCAACGCGCATGCGGTATAGTGTGTAGTGGGAGTTTGGTGGTGGTTCCAAGCCACGGGAGGCATCATGGTGTGCTTGCTATTCCATCGCTTATTGAATGGTGTGTGTACTTGCTTGCTTGCTTGATTGTACCATGGCTAAAAGGAAAGGGTTGGAGTAGAAATCAGAATAGGAGATAGATCGTTAATAGACCTAACTAGAAGACCCACGCAGCACACTTTATCCTGTTAACCACTAGACATGAGGGGAATGTCTAACTGCACGAAGACTAACCAAATAACTGCTCTGGGGATCACTGTATGTTGGGTGCCATTGCCTTAGAAGCATGCGGTTTTTGTAGAACTGCAGCATATATTGTTTCGGTTGTGGGGGTTGATGGAGGATTGAATAGAGTTGTTTGGTCCGTGGACATGTTGGAGACATCTC
This sequence comes from Eptatretus atami, assembly GCA_035128595.1. Lineage (NCBI taxonomy): Eukaryota > Metazoa > Chordata > Myxini > Myxiniformes > Myxinidae > Eptatretus > Eptatretus atami. The sequence goes on along the minus strand of CM068953.1, from coordinate 88,010,376 downwards.
AATGTCATTAAGTAGGGAGACTGAGCTTAATTGTTGCGTGTCACCACATGGGGGGTGGTGCAGTGTTAATTAGATAAGATTAAGGATGAGTTCCTCCAGGATGTAATTGCCCTCTGTGATCGATTCCTACATTTTTCCATTTACAAGCCAACTAGGAAGAAATGCGTTTTTATAACACACAATGCTACAACAAGCAAGCAAGGCATGCTGAGCAGACAGAAGCCTTGCCTTCCCGGGTTTCGTGCGAGCAAGTCACGCCCGGAGGTGGAACGGTTGTTCGGTGCGATGTTGAGGAGAGAAGCGAAGAGGTTGATGGCTTTGTTGGTTCAGTTGGTCAGTTCAGTTGTTTGGTGGTTCGGAAAGGGACATACACGGTCGAGAGAGAAACGTAGTTGGGAGATGGCCTGGAAGGACAGGGCATTACGGCTGGCTTTCCTTCGACGCATGAAAAAGATGGCACAATTCTCGTATTTGTGTTGAGGCGAATTGGCTTGTGTGGTGTAAAAGACGCTCGCCATTGACTATTGGCTGGTCGTGAGGGACAGACCTCGAAGCCTCGTGTATATCACCAAAGAGACTGCGCCATTCTGTAAAGCAGTGTGGTCAGTAAGCGCGATCGATGAAGAAGCTGCACGGCGGTCTCGGAGTCCGGTGTTGAATTCCGCTCAACGAATTGCCTGACGTACATTTTTCCCGCTGTGAGAGAGTGGCTCAGCACCATTTTTGGGCACGTATACACGTGCAGGTTGAAAGCCTCGATTCCAGTTCCATAAAGACCATCTCTGGACCAAGCTAAGTGCCAGAATAAAGGGAGGATATTTTATTTTCTTTTGTGTTCCCTTTGTCTGTATTTAAGTCTGTGTGTAGTGGCACCTCAACTTACACAAGTTTACCTCACGTATTATTACATTCTGAATTATTGTCCCTTGTAATATTTCTATTGTCATTCTGAATTATTGTCCCTTGTAAATATTTATATTGTCATTAAATTCCGCGTTTATTTTAAGTTGATGTGTCCGTGTATTTGTCGTGGGGTTCGGGTGTAAACCCCTTGTGCATCCATCTGTGTCTGCGTCGCTCCGCCAGTGTCGCACCCTGCCCTCCCACATGCGTTATAATCTCTAAGGATCAGCGTGTCTGCCTCCTAAGGAAAACTGCTTGGCTCTCCTGGCTGGCTGGTGTTAACCGCCATTCACCACAATTTGGGTCTGGGGATTAACTTGACCCGCCTTACCCGCGACATATTTACAATGGCATTCACAGCCCACACACCTCCCACTCCCCCCACCTGCTCTCAAACATGATTAATGATATCAACGTCGTTGCCTTGATAGATTCGTACCGGTTTTCTCGCATGCGTTCCGAGCATTTTTGGGGCGGATTACGTTATTTCGAAAGTTGTGTATGGGTCAGGATCTGGCATCCCTGCTATGGTATGTGGTTCCTAATACCCATAACAATAAAGGTTCCCATATTTTGAAAGGGTTTCTTAAACGTTCCCCATTTAAGCCTGGGCCGAATGGGTTTTTAAATATAATAAAAAAATCATCAACACTGTTTTGGTTTCTTTTATAAAAAGTCCGTTATCGGATATTTCCCTTTTGATGTACAAATTGCTATTGGAGGAATGACTTGAACACAGTGTTGTAGAGATACACAATAAAAAGTACACAGAGTGGGTGGGCAAAGTGTAAAATAAACTAAATCAGTCCAGCTTACTTGTCCAGTTGGACTTGACTTGAAAGGAACATTTTCAAAAATACTATATATTAATTGTTCTTGTAAAATTTTGGATGGCAAGGTACATCCTTTTTCTGGTGATATGCCATAACTAATTACAATGCCAGCCCCATAACTCATGTTATTTTCAATTGGTATTCTTGGTAAATAATGCATGAAGTCATTGTATCATAATTTCTTGAACTCTTCTCTCCCATACAGTGTGTCAAGTGGAATACCTATACATAACAATCATCTATAACATCCTCCGTAAGCCTGGCACTCTATGCGCTCTTCCTTTTCTACTTTACCACCCAGGAGCTGCTTTCACCCATATGATCCTGTGCTGAAGTTCTGCACCATCAAATCTGTCATTTTCCTCTCCTTCTGGCAAGGTGCTTTTTTTTTCTCTCGCTCTGTCTCTGTCTCTGTCTCTCTCTCTCTCTCTGTCTCTCGTCTCTCTCTCTCTCGTCCTCTCTCTCTCTCTCTCCTCTCTCTTCTCTCTCTCTCTCTCTCTCTCTCTCTCTCTCCTCTCTCCCTCTGTCTCTCTGTCTCTCTGTCCTCTCTGTCTCTCTGTCTCTCTGTCTCTCTGTCTCTCTGTCTCTCTGTCTCTCTTCCTCTGTCTCTGTCTCTCTTGTCTCTCTCTCTCTCTGTCTCTCTCTCTCTCTCTCTCTCTCTCTTCTCCTCTCCTGTCTCTCTCTTCTCTCTCTCTCCAGTGACTCATGGAAAAGCTTGCTTACTCTTTCTGTACTTGTGCAGTGAGTCCCCACTGTACGTTGTCCCACTATACAATTTCAGTTTAACGTTGTTGATCAATTACTACTTTTGTGCAATATACGTTGCAAAGTTTGGCTGTTTTCGCTGTAAGCAACGTTTGAGTTTTGTGGAACGACTTTACATGGCACATGACAGGGCATCAGTGAAGTGTATACATGGTGTTTGCTTAATGGTTAGGGTGGCGGGCTTGGGATCTGAGGGTCCTGAGTTCAAATTCCACTTAGCTGTTGAATAATACCAGGCGGGGTTGACCAGCATGTCATCCTTCCGAGGTCGGCGAAATGAGTACCAGCTTCCTGGTATCCTGTGTCGAGTGGTGACCTGTCAGGATTGTGCCCAATATCCCAGGAGACTGTGTAAGCGCACCAACGCTCTGCACAGAGTATGGTCCTAATGGATGGATGGATGGTGAAGTGTTTCAGAGTCGCAGTGAGGTGTTAAAGTATGGAGAGACTGCTTTCAATGTGGATTGAAGATATGAAACCAGCGTTATGTGCCCCTGAGTTTATTAATATTCAGGCAAAAGCCCGCAGTTTGTGTAGTGACTTATGAGCAGATGGAGGTGAGTGTAGCCAGGACGAATCCTTCAATGTGATTTACTACTGATTTCAAGATTGAAGTGGTTAAAACTCCAATTTAACGATTTAAGGTGATTACCCGGTACCTTGTTGTTTAAACCTTTCTCTTACTAATATAACTGTCGGATCCCAATATTTGCGGAGGGAGGGGGGTGGGGTGGAGTTACATTCTGAAAAATGCTGTGAATTTCTGGGCATTGTTTCTATCGTTTATTACTTGGCAATTTTTTTTTTTTCGCAAGTATGTCGATCGCTTTCCGTTTGTTTGTCTGTACGCTCACTTTTATCGCCTGCAGGTCACAATTTTTAACTGATCTTCACGAAACTTCAACCAAATGGTGTAATTGGTGGTCTGATAGAATCCTATTTATTTTGAGGTCAAAAGGTGAAAAGTACATAAACAGGCTAAAGGGCAACAACTTTTTGAAATTCCTAAAAATCCTCAAATTTTCATCGAATTGACTTCAAATTTGAAGAGGATTTGCATATCAGGTGACTAAAGTCAATCATCAACTATGTTTGAGGCCAACATAGGCCAAAATGTCAAACTAGGCTGATTTTCTAAAATCCTCAATTTTCATCTGATTGACTAAAATTTGATTGACCGATTGACTTGAAATTTGCACATTGAAGGTTCGCTACTACTCTTTTTGAATACCTCTCTTTTTTATGTTATAAATTTGTCTGCCGCCTCAGCAATTTTTGGAGGGGAAGGCAATTTTGATGCTTCAAAAATCAATGGTGTGGAATATTGTTCAAAGTTGGGTTCATTGTGACTGTAGTGATCATAATAATAGCTTTCCATAATAAGCATAAAAATCCTGGTGTTGGCTTACCGGTTAAGGTGGCTGGCTTAAGATCGGTGTTGAGTTCAAGCCCTTGTCGTTCCGTTAAATAATACCAGGTGGGTTGACTCAGCCTGTCATCCTTCTGAGGTCAGCAAAATGAGTACCGCGCTTACTGTATACAGAGGGCACTGCATCAGCCACACAGCCACGCTCCCAGCAATGAAGCAACGAGCAGCCATAGGCTGCATATGAAATAATTATAGTAAGCGTAAGGATATGAGATACGAAGGAAGTGACTTAATTCATGAGTCCCAGAGTTGTGCAATACAAGGCACCCTTCTCAGCATCTCAAAATAAAGTTATAATCATACCTGTACCTCTGATGCCCATGACACCAAGTGAGAAACTGTGGTAGCAGAGATCAGGTTTTGATCACCAAGTTCTAACATAAAGGGTTGAAGTTTTAAAGGACAGGTGATAGTCCAAGAACCAACATGACTCTTTTGCAGCAATCAAATTTGAGAAAGTTGATGGACATCCATATTTTCATTTCATACAGATAGGAATTAGAGTTGCAGAAGATAGGATATCATCAGGTTAAACGGCTAAGTAGATATGGGTATCCTGGTAACGCAAGAACTGTCCGTACAAGTTTTTGGACAGCATGTGTAGTGTCCTGCTATGTGATGAGCATAGCAGTGAAAGCTGTTATAGAAATTCTGTAAAATTGTATCAAGTGGATGCAAACAAAGACAAGAAGAGTCCCTGGGAAACATTGGCTTGTTTAAATGAAGTGGGTATGTGACAGCCAGCAATGTTACTGTGGATGCCTGATCCCCAAAATACGATTGAAACCATTCAAAAGCAAATCCAGTGTTACCAAAGTATTATTGAAGATTGTCAAGTAATTTATTATGTTCAACTGTGTCAAAGCAGCTGACATTTCAGAAGCATTAGGATGTTTGCTGATTTGTGGCCTGCTTCCAGCAAAATATCATTTTTGACCCTCAAAAGGACATTC
>CM068953.1:87980161-87994743 GCA_035128595.1 Eptatretus atami | reverse complement strand
CTGGTTTCTTTTTCTGATGCGATGAAAATCTTACCAAATTTCAAACTCTCTGTCATCTGTGCTATCGCTCACCTGAGAGTTGCATGAATGAACTCCCACAGGGTATGTTCCCAATTCGAACTTGTTGTAACAACCTTAAGCACTCGTACAATGAAATGTATGTTTGTAGATTGGTCGTTTTATCGAAGAGATGGCCATTCTCCAACATGTTTTAAATTTACTTTATGATAGTTTAAGAATGATTCTATTTCCAAAATATTGTAGCTTGTATAAATCTAACATTACAGACACTGGTATTGATGAGTAAAGGGTTGGCTTTTAAAAGAAGCATAAACCATCCGGCTATGCGCAGGCTGAACAAAAGCACATCTTGCTTCTTGCTGCAGCTCCTTCCAAGGTAGGCAGGGTTACACACCTCCATCACACACCTCTGCCACCCAAACCTCTATCTTCTTCTTTAGTGAGCCCAACTTAAAGGTCACAAAACCATGCCCTATAATGGGGGCTATTGCCCCAGTCACAAGCTGCAAACTATGATTTTGCAGACAGTGGATATCATCCCAACCGTCTATACTCAAATTAAGGACCACAGGGCTGATGATTGTGGCGCTTGCTCCTGTGTCCCCAATGGCATCTTACCCCTACGCTGGCAATTTTGCACCCAATTGTGAAACTGCCAGTGGCAATTTGGCCACAATAAAGCGACCTGTCGCAGCGGTGAGGGCTCCTTTCCATCTGATCCTGCTGAACACGGCCATATATGCTCGGCACTCATTAGTTTCCCTGGGACTGGCCGGGGGGGGGGGGGGGGCAGCCTCGTCCTGTCTGCTCGGGGCGAAGTTGGTGGTCCGGAAGGTCGGGGTCTCCCTGTGCGGGGACCTACACTCCGCAACAGATGGCCCACCTGTCCACAGTTATAACACTTTACCGGGTATGTGCACGCCTCCGATGTTCCAACAAATCCCCCCCCCCCACGCTCCGAATTAGGGTATTACTGATGGCCCACCAGGTGTCCTCGTCCAGACCCTGCCAATCGGCGGTCGATCATGGCCCGGACTTTTCCCTCCAGTTCCGTTCGGGTCTCAAGACCAGTCATACTCCGGGCTCATGACTGTCCACGGGGCCCACCTGCTGGACAGTTATCGCATGGCGCTCGGACCCTCTGGCCAGCGGCTTCGATACCTCCCATCGGGTGGCAATGTCAGAAATCTTCTGGAGGTTTTCCGGCCGAAATGTCGTCAGCAGGGATCCGGTGTCGGTGCCCGCGAGAGCCTGGATAAAATAGTTCAGGGCAAGGTCTTTCTGGAAGGGTGCTGCCATGTTTGCATGCGCGATACCCACTGCACGGCGAATGTCATAAGCCAAATCTCCCATTTTTTATGAGGTTGCCGTTTTTACCCACTAAGCTGAGCTTTAACAAGCTCGCTCTGCTGTTCTATACCGAATCTATTATTTAGGGCCGAACGGAGGCCTGCCAACATCGTTGCTCCCAGGGGCATAGTGGTCAGGACCTCAGCCGCTGCGCCACGCAGTGTTGCCACAAGATGGATCCCACTCTCATCTGTGTTCCAGCCATTACCCCTGGCCACGTGGTCAAATTGGGCCAAGTACTCCCTTAGGTCAGTCTTCCCATCGTACGGAGCTAACGGCACTGTCCGGCCTCCCGGGTTCGTAGCCCCACTCACCAGTTCTTGATGGACCAATACAGGGGCGGACCCTCTGGATTCCAGCGGTGCGCTGCACCCGCGGAGCCTAAGCCACCCGCCGGAACAATTTGCCAATCCCGTCTGGGTCGATGCGCTTCCCCGCACCTTCCTGCGCACTCATCCATGCGATGTTACTCACGCTCTGCACACACTCTGTCACACTCATAGCAGGGGCTTATGTTAATCCACGAGTCCCCGGGGCTTCTACTCCCCCAAAACTAATCATGTTCCCTTTCACATCATATGCCCGCTCCACCTCGCACAGCCTTTCCTTTACTGGACTCACCTGGTCACGGTCTGCTTCGAGGGAGCGTATCCTTTCCCTTTGTTCCTGAAGGAGGTTATCCTGACCCTTACATCGGGTCTCAAGACATTCAACATGCTCAATCTTAATGTCCTGCACCTTCCCTTCCATTTGTGTTTGCTCCTCTTTTCTTTCTGTAATTCATCCTTCACCCGCTCCATCTCTTTTTGTGTCTGTTAATTTCTCCTTTGCTGTCTTAAAACGTTCTTTGGTCTCATCCTCGTGGTTCTTTAATCGCTTGCCCATTCCCTGTTTTTTTTGTCTCTACCTTCCGTCCCATCTCCTTCACCATTTTCATCATTTTTCATGTCTTACCTTACACTCTTCCTTTACGGCCCCCAATTTCCCCTTTGTTTCCTGCTGGCCTTGTTTTAAATTTTGTATCGCGTTCGTGTTTTTCCCAATCTCGACTTTTAATTGCCCTTGTCCTTTCTTTATTTCCATCATCCCCTGTCTGAGTTTATCTACTTCTCGCTTAATCGCCGTTATTTTATTTGTCACTTCTTCCTTACCCGTCTTCATCACGGTCCAACCACCTTCTACATTCTCCTTCACCTCGTTCATTTCCTCACGTACTGTCCTGATTTCTTCCGGTCCATGTTTTGCATTTCGCCCTTTCCCTCTGCCAGCCCAAGTCCAAGCTTTGCTGCCCCGCCTTTATCTTTTCCAACTCCGCCTTTCGCTCCTTCTGACCCACCTTCATTTACTCCCAATTCGCAGTAAGCTGTGTTTGTATATTCCCTTCCATTTGTAGCATTTCACCTCATTTGATTTTGTCCCAGTTCCATCCATTCCATAATTTGTTTCATTATCTCCATAAACTGGTTTGTCTCCAGTGGCTTTGGTGAAGCCTATCTGCTATGATCGGGTGTGGATCCCATGGGAATCACTCAATCCTCCGTGAGAGAAGTTTGATGGTGGGGGGCCCCAAGCATTGTTGCTGTCGCGGTTGCCCCCAATGTTACCTCTGGGTATAGTATGGCTGCAGGGAACCATCTCCCTCAAAGCTGCCGTCCTGAGCCATGGATTCTTCTAACATTGTTGTTTCAAAACCCACCTGGACCAGCTCGTCTTGGTCCGCCATGGTCCGCACAAAAAATTTAAATAAAATTGATATTGTAAACTGCTCTTAATTTCGGGGGTGCATAAAGCACACCCCAGGTTCGAATCCTGCTTCTGAACACAAAAGTGTTGCGGACCCAGGTTCAGGGGCGAGAAGACCACAAGGGGGTGAGCTTCCTTGGGTTCCCACCAGACTCCCCGGAATCGCAGGCCGTCGCACACATTAATCAACCGCAGCAGGTCGCTAATCAACCGTGAATGCCAATAACTCGATCACGTGATTTAGGGTCCTCCGTCTGATACCATTTACTGTACCTAAAGGTCATGTGGTTTAATTACCGGGGAAAACGCTCTCGGTACGCCTTGTTCAAACCGGATCACCTTATCAGATGCAGTCGAGTGTAACTGCCAAGAACGTACTGGCTATAAACGAGATCGTTGGGGGATAATACCCCGGCTAGACTAGAGTACGGACCATGCTGGACCAATGAAGGAAAAGATGAAAACGAGATGGGAACATTTCTATACAAGCATTTATTTACAATGGTGAGGAAAGGTATGTGGCACAGTAAATTGGGTTTATTTGTATGTACAGCAGGGGATAGCAAGGAATTTGTGGGGTGCGGCAAAAGGCAAGCAATCTTACAAAGCAGACACAGAGTAGACTTATCCCTTAGAACTTCTACAATCTTAACTTAAACTAGGACAGGCACCATCACGAACACCACCACACAAACCTGAAGAAGATTAGTTATAGCCCAGAGAGAGAGAAAGCAGATGAGGATAAACGGCCTCCAAATACCTGGCGTGGTTGACTGACCAACGCAACCCAGTATGCTTCGGGAGAGATAGGAAGGAGGAACACTGGTGGTGTCTAAGGTGTGGGAGTGAAAGGTGTGGCGTGGTGCAATATGGGGGGTGCGGTGTCATGCCAGAGGAAAATGGGATTGTGAGTCAGTAATGATGCTCTTTTGTGCGTCCAAAGGAGATGGGATAGAGGGGTGGATAGAGAGAGAGGAGAGAAGATGTGTGAGGCGAAAGATCCTTAATCCTTAACCTTGTATAGGTCTGTGTGTAGCGTGTACCTCCGTGGGATGCTCCTCCTGAGTGTTCCCACCTCAAGATGTGGCGCATTATCTCCGGCTTAGTCACTTTGCCGGGGCTCGTGGCAAAGTGCGCTCCACACTGGTCCTCAAGAGGAAGAATGTCCTCGTAATTAATCACACACCAACAGCAAACGAAGAGCCAGCGAAGGAGAGGCAATGAAGAGCAAGCAACGAAGAGCCGAGAGGAGCAGAGAAGAGCCAATCGTAATTTCTTTGTGTCTTACCTTACACTCTTTCTTTATGGCCCCCATTTCCCCCTTTGTTTCCTGCTGGCCTTGTTTTAAATTTTGTATCGCGTTAGTGTTTTTCCCAATCTCGACTTTTAATTGCCCTTGTCCTTTCTTTATTTCCATCATCCCCTGTCTAAGTTTATCTACTTATCGCTTAACCGCCGTTATTTTATTTGTCACTTCTTCCTTACCCATCTTCATCGTGGTCAAACCACCTTCCACATTCTCCTTCACCTCGTTCATTTCCTCACGTACTGTCCTGATTTCTTCCGGTCCATGTTTTGCATTTTGAACGGCTCCGCCTTTTATAAGCCCTGGGCGAAGGGTGGGGTGATGACCCGAAAGCGACGCTCTGTGACCCGAATCCTGCTTCTCTATTGAGCCACAGCGACCCTAGCCATGCCCTGCCAGGCTCCCGGGGCCGGAAACGGTCTCAGTCGTCCATCCGGTTCGACACGGCCCGGAGCTCCTAATGCAACATTGGGTATGAGCCGGCACCCTGGCCCTAAACTTGCTCCGAATGCAATCTGAATGCCGAATAGCAATGCACACCTGCCACCCACGGGCCCCTCTCATGAGCCAAAATCCACACCCTGGCCCCGTACCAAACTCCTGGATTGCACGACTGGGTGCCCTGTTGTGCTGTGGTCCGGCGACTGGACGAGGGTCGTATCAATTCTGCGTGCCCACCCGGGACATCCCCTGTGAGATGCGGTCAAGCTATTAATGTAGGTTGCTCGGCCCCACATCGCGCGGTGTGAGGACAGTCCAAGTCGTGCAGCACTCCTCTGTATAGTGGCGAATTGTAGCGATGCAGAGGTACGAAGAGGTGTGGGAATATTTTTCTATGTGCAGGGGGTGTTTGTGGTTGAAGTGGTTTGGTTTGGTGAGCAAGGTGTGAAGCAAGGTGAGATGCCAGTTGGAAATTGGCACGCAGATTTGAATGAAATAATGGCGTGCAACGCGCATGCGGTATAGTGTGTAGTGGGAGTTTGGTGGTGGTTCCAAGCCACGGGAGGCATCATGGTGTGCTTGCTATTCCATCGCTTATTGAATGGTGTGTGTGCTTGCTTGCTTGATTTGTACCATGGCTAAAAGGAAAGGGTTGGAGTAGAAATCAGAATAGGAGATAGATCGTTAATAGACCTAACTAGAAGACCCACGCAGCACACTTTATCCTGTTAACCCACTAGACATGAGGGGAATGTCTAACTGCACGAAGACTAACCAAATAACTGCCTGGGGATCACTGTATGTTGGGTGCCATTGCCTTAGAAGCATGCGGTTTTGTAGAACTGCAGCAATATATTGTTTCGGTTGTGGGGGTTGATGGAGGATTGAATAGAGTTGTTTGGTCCGTGGACATGTTGGAGACATCTCAATGTCATTAAGTAGGGAGACTGAGCTTAATTGTTGCGTGTCACCACATGGGGGGTGGTGCAGTGTTAATTAGATAAGATTAAGGATGAGTTCCTCCAGGATGTGATTGCCCTCTGTGATCGATTCCTACATTTTTCCATTTACAAGCCAACTAGGAAGAAATGCGTTTTTATAACAAACACAATGCTAACAACAAGCAAGCAAGGCATGCTGAGCAGACAGAAGCCTTGCCTTCCCGGGTTTCGTGCGAGCAAGTCACGCCCCGGAGGTGGAACGGTTGTTCGGTGCGATGTTGAGGAGAGAAGCGAAGAGGTTGATGGCTTTGTTGGTTCAGTTGGTCAGTTCAGTTGTTTGGTGGTTCGGAAAGGGACATACACGGTCGAGAGAGAACGTAGTTGGGAGATGGCCTGGAAGGACAGGGCATTACGGCTGGCTTTCCTTCGACGCATGAAAAAGATGGCACAATTCTCGTATTTGTGTTGAGGCGAATTGGCTTGTGTGGTGTAACAAGACGCTCGCCATTGACTATTGGCTGGTCGTGAGGGACAGACCTCGAAGCCTCGTGTATATCACCAAAGAGACTGCGCCATTCTGTAAAGCAGTGGGTCAGTAAGCGCGATCGATGAAGAAGCTGCACGGCGGTCTCGGAGTCCGGTGTTGAATTCCGCTCACGAATTGCCTGACGTACATTTTTCCCGCTGTGAGAGAGTGGCTCAGCACCATTTTTGGGCACGTATACACGTGCAGGTTGAAACGCCTCGATTCCAAGTTCCATAAAGACCATCTCTGGACCAAGCTAAGTGCCAGAATAAAGGGAGGATTTTTATTTTCTTTTGTGTTCCCTTTGTCTGTATTTAAGTCTGTGTGTAGTGGCACCTCAACTTACACAAGTTTACCTCACGTATTATTACATTCTGAATTATTGTCCCTTGTAAATATTTCTATTGTCATTCTGAATTATTGTCCCTTGTAAATATTTATATTGTCATTAAATTCCGCGTTTATTTTAAGTTGATGTGTCCGTGTATTTGTCGTGGGGTTCGGGTGTAAACCCCCTTGTGCATCCATCTGTGTCTGCGTCGCTCCGCCAGTGCCGCACCCTGCCCCTCCCACATGCGTTATAATCTCTAAGGATCAGCGTGTCTGCCTCCTAAGGAAAACTGCTTGGCTCTCCTGGCTGGCTGGTGTTAACCGCCATTCACCACAATTTGGGTCTGGGGATTAACTTGACCGCCTTACCCGCGACAATATTTACAATGGCATTCACAGCCCACACACCTCCCACTCCCACCCACCTGCTCTCAAACATGATTAATCATAAATATCATTATCTTAAATTTACCCTGTGCATTCACAAGCCCCAGATATGACCTTTTTATCAGTGTTAAGAAGCGGCTCGACCAGATACAGTCTCCCTCTGGGGAGTCTACCTGAACGTTGGTAATGGTGGTATCAGCTTTCCGATTGCAGACTCCATTAAATAATTCGCCAATCCTGCCATCTTCACTTGAGGTAATCCCATAAGGTTTATAGTCCACTCACTGACAGGGATGATCAGGGAAGTCGGGTAGAACGCACCGGTCCACCACCCGTGCATGGGCCTATACCGTCAGGAGTTTTTCATTACAGGCCTGCAAGACATCAACTTTTTGGGCGAGTTGATAAAAGTTCTCCAAACCCTTTGTTGTGCAGCGGCACACCCCTCTCTCGCAAGTACATATCCAAGTATTTTCGGCTTCTTTCAGAAACTTTGGAAATATTTTAATGTTACAATCCTTATCTGGCACACATGAGACACGTTCGGCTATCGTCGTTGCCTTGATAGATTTCGTTACCAGGGTTTTCTGCGCATGCGTGTCGAGCATTTTGGGGCAGATTACGTTATTTCGAAAGTTGTGTATTGGGTCAGGATCTGGCAATCCCTGCTATGGTATGTGGTTCCTAATACCATAACAATAAAGGTTCCCATATTTGAAAGGGTTTCTTTAACGTTCCCATTTAAGCCTGGGCCGAATGGGTTTTTTAAATAATAATAAATAAATCATCAACACTGTATTTTGTTTCTTTTATAAAAAGTCGTTATCGATATTTCCTTTTGATGTACAAATTGCAATTGAGGATGACTTGACACAGTGTTGTAGAGATACACAATAAAAAGTACACAGAGTGGGTGGGCAGTGTAAAATAATACTAAATCAGTCAGCTTACTTGTCCAGTTGGACTTGACTTGAAAGGAACATTTTCAAAATACTATATATTAATTGTTCTTGTAAAATTTTGATGGCAAGGTACATCCTTTTCTGGTGATATGCCATAACTAATTACATGCCAAGCCCCATACTCATGTTATTTTCATTGGTATTCTTGGTAATAATGCATGAGTCATTGTATCATATTTCTTGAACTCTTCTCTCCCATACAGTGTGTCAAGTGGATACCTATACATAACAATCATCTATAACATCTCCGTAAGCCTGGCACTCTATGCGCTCTTCCTTTTCTACTTTACCACCCAGGAGCTGCTTTCACCATATGATCCTGTGCTGAAGTTCTGCACCATCAAATCTGTCATTTTCCTCTCCTTCTGGCAAGGTGCTTCTTTTTTTTCTCTCTGTCTCTGTCTCTGTCTCTGTCTCTGTCTCTGTCTCTGTCTCTGTCTCTGTCTCTGTCTCTGTCTCTGTCTCGTCTCTGTCTCTCTCTTCTCTCTCTCTTCTCTCTCTCTCTTCTCTTCTCTCTCTCTCTCTCTTTCTCTCTCCCCAGTGACTCATGGAAAAGCTTGCTTACTCTTTCTGTACTTGTGCAGTGAGTCCCCACTGTACGTTGTCCCACTATACATTATTTCAGTTTAACGTTGTTCATCAATTACTACCTTTTGTGCAATATACATTGCAAAAGTTTGGCTGTTTTTCGCTGTAAGCACGTTTGAGTTTTGTGGAACGACTTTACATGGCACATGACAGGGCATCAGTGAAGTGTATACATGGTGTTTGCTTAATGGTTAGGGTGGCGGGCTTGGGATCTGAGGGTCCTGAGTTCAAATTCCACTTAGCTGTTGAATTAATACCAGGCGGGGTTGACCCAGCATGTCATCCTTCCGAGGTCGGCGAAATGAGTACCAGCTTCCTGGTATCCTGTGTCGGAGTGGTGACCTGTTCAGGATTGTGCCCAATAGCCCAGGAGACTGTGTAAGCAGCACCAACGCTCTGCACAGAGTATGGTCCTAATGGATGGATGGATGGTGAAGTGTGTTCAGAGTCGCAGTGAGGTGTTAAAGTATGGAGAGACTGCTTTCAATGTGGATTGAAGATATGAACCAGCGTTATGTGCCCCTGAGTTTATTAATTATTCAGGCAAAAGCCCGCAGTTTGTGTAGTGACTTATGAGCAGATGGAGGTGAGTGTAGCCAGGACGAATCCTTCAATGTGATTTACTACTGATTTCAAGATTGAAGTGGTTAAAACTCCAATTTAACGATTTAAGGTGATTACCCGGTACCTTGTTGTTTAAACCTTTCTCTTACTTTAATATACTGTCGGATCCCAATATTTGCGGAGGGAGGGGGGTGGGGTGGAGTTACATTCCTGAAAAATGCTGTGAATTTCTGGGCATTGTTTCTATCGTTTATTACTTGGCAATTTTTTTTTTTTCGCAAGTATGTCGATCGCTTCCGTTTGTTTGTCTGTACGCTCACTTTTAATCGCCTGCAGGTCACAATTTTTAACTGATCTTCACGAAACTTCACCAAATGGTGTAATTGGTGGTCTGATAGAATCCTATTTATTTTTGAGGTCAAAAGGTGAAAATATCATAACAGGCTAAAGGGCAACAACTTTTTGAAATTTCTAAAATCCTCAATTTTCATCCAATTGACTTCAAATTTGAAGAGGATTTGCATATCAGGTGACTAAAGTCAATCATCAACTATGTTTGAGGCCAACATAGGCCAAAATGTCAAACTAGGCTGATTTTCTAAAATCCTCAATTTTCATCTGATTGACTTTAAATTTGATTGACCGATTGACTTGAAATTTGCACATTTGAAGGTTCGCTACTACCTCTTTTTGAAATACCTCTCTTTTTATGTTAAAATTTTGTCTGCCGCCTCAGGCAATTTTTGGAGGGGAAGGCAATTTTGATGCTTCAAAAATCATGGTGTGGAATATAGTTCAAAGTTGGGTTCATTGTGACTGTAGTGATCATAATAATAGCTTTCCATAATAAGCATAAAAATCCTGGTGTTGGCTTACCGGTTAAGGTGGCTGGCTTAAGATCGGTGTTGAGTTCAAGCCCTTGTCGTTCCGTTAAATAATACCAGGTGGGTTGACTCAGCCTGTCATCCTTCTGAGGTCAGCAAAATGAGTACCGGCTTACTGTATACAGAGGGCACTGCATCAGCAACACAGCCACGCTCCCAGCAATGATGCACCGAGCAGCCATAGGCTGCATATGAAATAATTATAGTAAGCGTCATGATATGAGATACACGAAGGAAGTGACTTAATTCATGAGTCCCAGAGTTGTGCAATACAAGGCACCCTTCTCAGCATCTCAAAATAAAGTTATAATCATACCTGTACCTCTGATGCCCATGACACCTAAGTGAGAAACTGTGGTAGCAGAGATCAGGTTTTGATCACCAAGTTCTAACATAAAGGGTTGAAGTTTTAAAGGACAGGTGATAGTCCAAGAACCAACATGACTCTTTGCAGCATCAAATTTGAGAAAGTTGATGGACATCCATATTTTCATTTCATACAGATAGGAATTAGAGTTGCAGAAGATAGGATATCATCAGGTTAAACGGCTAAGTAGATATGGGTATCCTGGTAACGCAAGAACTGTCCGTACTAGGTTTGGACAGCATGTGTAGTGTCCTGCTATGTGAATGAGCATAGCAGTGAAAGCTGTTATAGAAATTCTGTAAAATTGTATCAAGTGGATGCAAACAAAGAAAAGAAGAGTCCCTGGGAAACATTGGCTTGTTTAAATGAAGTGGGTATGTTGAGCAGCCAGCAATGTTTACTGTGGATGCCTGATCCCCAAAATACGATTGAAACCATTCAAAAGCAAATCCAGTGTTACCAAAGTATTATTGAAGATTGTCAAGTAATTTATTATGTTCAACTGTGTCAAAAGCAGCTGACATTTTCAGAAGCATTAGGATTGTTGCTGATTTGTGGCCTGCTTCCAGAAAAATATCATTTTTGACCCTCAAAAGGACATTCTCAGGACTGCGTAACCATTGGAAACATGACGAAGTGATCCAGGATCTAAAAGAGAATGCCTGTGCAAGTATTCCAGAAGCTGAATGGTGATAGAACATTCTCAAATCTTGGAAATGAATGGTAAAAGAGAAACGTGTCTAATTTTTGCGAATTAGTGTCTTAGAAGGTACCTTCAAGATGGGAATGATGGCTTGTTTAAAAGAAGGCGGAGCTGTCAATGATGCAATGGAGAAATTGTTTTTTTGTTGTTGTTGTTGGAAGTGGAGAGACAACTGGAAGTAAGGAACTATCAGAGATGATGGAAATGGACAACGTGGAAAAGTCATTTACTTTGACTTACCGATGATTGCCTTGAGTACACCTTGAAAGACAGGTAAGAAATGATCCAAACAGGAGAAAGATGGTGCAGAAAAAGGTGAAGATGATGAACTAGCAATGAAAACGATATGCCAAAGTTAATTATCCCATGCTCACGAAGCGAAAAGTGGAGTTAAGCAATCAATCACGTACGTAGAAGGTACGTACGTGTCTGCAATTTGTTATTCCCTTTTCTCTGCAACCGCTCATTGGATTGACACAATTTTCACCATAGATTGAAACTTTGCTCCTATCTCATGGGGAATAAGTGTGGTTTTTGTTTTACGATGTCATAGGTGCCTTCATTATGACATCATAATTGCATATGTAGAACGCTACATCCAATGAGTATGGAAATTTTTGAGGGTCATCTAGGGCTAAATTGGTCCATAGAAAAAAAATTGATGATTTCATCGGCCATGTGGTTTGGTCGTCATATATTTAAAAAAATAAAATAAAACCTTCAAAAATCTTCTGCTCTAAAACGGTTGAACAGATCTAGGTGACACTTTGCAGGTATGACCGTCTATCCATGAGGAACAAAAAGTTTCCCACCTATGATGTCAGGTCACATGGTTTGGCAGCCATATTGGATTTACCCTAAAAACCTTTAAAAATCATCTTCTCCACAATGGCTGGACATATCGAAGTGCAATTTCACACAAATGTTCTCCAAGCCTTGGGGATACCAGGTTGTTCACGAGTAATTGATAGGTCACATGGTTTGGCAGATATATTGGAATGAAGGAAAATATTTTAAAAAATTCTCTCTTGAACCGCTGCACCAATTGACATGAAACTTCACAATTATCTAGTCATGACGGGGAATATCGGTCTTAAATTTCAACCTGATTGGACGCATGGTCTGGCAGCCAGAACTATCATTATTATTATTATTATTAATTTTTTTTTTTGAATAAGGCTCACTTGGCTGCACCTGCATGATGTGTTTGAGGATAGAGGAGTAGCAGTTGAAACTCCTGATGACTTCATCTTTGCTCTTTGCTTGTTCAAGTTCTTTCTGATGACTCCAATGCAGTACCTATTTTAATTGGTCTTCTATTTGATTTGAATTGAATTTTTTTAAATTCCATTCTGAATTCAATTGAATAAAGAGGATGTAATGGGTCAGGTGTCCGATCAAAGCAGGACGTCTTGGTACCCGGTCATCACTGCCAGCAGGTATAAAGTGGCAGGTCCAGTGTTAAGAGCGTACATCGAAAAGTCCATGAGGTGAGAGTCGCAAGTAACGGATAGAGCCGGCCATGTTCCATAACAAGGATGAAAGAGTTGGGCTAAGAGGGAATACCGGTAGCAGAGGAGCGAGGAGAAGGCGAGAAGGAGGTCGTATGGGCAAATAGGGAAGCTATTAGAGGGTGAAGGTCTGTATCGGGACAAAGTACGCAGGACAGAAAGGGCGAGGAGGGCCAGGGGTAGACGCTCAGAGTCGAGTGATCGAAAGGTGTTCTGCGGCCAAGGGATTCGAAGGAGACGAAGTCAATGCGCACGTGAGAAGGAGCCTGATTAGGTGTCCGGCTCCAACAATTTAGTGCAGCCTCACAGTTTCAGTGCGCCATGTACATGTGTCCACACTTTGGTGGTTTGTTCAGGTAATCGCCTCACCATGAGTGTGGGCTGGACCGAGTATAGAACATGTAAATTGAGGTCTGAGTCACCCTGGCTGTGGTGGACCCTGGCTTGTCTCATCCTCTGTAGTTGACTCTGTTTCTGTTGTAGAGCTACTGTCTACAACAGCAGCCTGAGCAATGGAACCAACATCAATGTCCTTCATGTACACCACTTCGCTCTCAGACATTTTGGTGGACGATAGAAAATCATGTTGGGTACCGTTCCTGCAGTCTTTTCTTCAGTCTTGTTGCCTGGTAGTGTGGCCTTCCTGACCTTCCATACTCTGAGTAGGTCATTGAAACATCTCACACAACTTCTCATATGTATAGATTGCTTTCCATCAATGAGTCTTACCTGGATTACTTTATCACAGAAAATGTCAAATGTTGAGTCATAGTTCACTTTCTGAGTTTGGAGTTTACTTTCACTCTGTCTGTGGTATGTGTCATTCACATACTCATAATAACATTTGGTGATAACAAACTGCCAGCGCCACACAGTCTTTATCCTTTATAGTTGTCATTATCTCACATCACGTTCATATATCTCCTCTGCTCAGCAGTTTCCCTCAGCTTTCCTCCATCCTGTGTTTCTGCCAGGGACAACTGATCACGTTGAGATTTTCCTTTGACACGGATGAATTTGTCTTTTTTCTGGAATATGACACAAATCTTTGGCAGTACATCAGCTGATTTGCCAGCCACCCTTTCTACAGAGGTTCTGAGGGATTTTCTACGTATTTTGTGGTATGAGTGCACCTCTTCTTCTAGTCCGCCCACCACCTCACTGGCTCTAGCAGAAACTGCAGTAGTGCTGGCTTCTGATTTCCTTTCCTGGCTTCAGCGCGTTTATATGATCCTAGTTACAAAACGACGCATAGCAGAACCGGTGACAGCCGGCATCCGCAGGAGGATCAGTCATTGCAGCAGTTTCATAATTTGATCAGCCAGCAAACGATTTGTTGATAGTTCACTATCTGCGGTGTCGCACCAAGCCTTCGCACACTCAATACTTAAGCCAGCTCTTATCCGTGAATTGCGTCACTTTCTCATCTTCCTCCTGCCCAAGTGTGAAACACGCATATTTTGTTGTTGAAAGACCAAAAATCACTCGAAATCACCAAGACAACCATGGGCGCCGCCATCTTGATTTGTTGTTTTCCTGGTCGTTGCTCCCGCGATTACAAGCACGCCACGCCAACTTCACGGCGGTAATTTTCAAATGGTAATAACTGTCGTGTGTCAACTTGTGCATATGGAAACAAGTAGGAATTTCAATGGTGTGTTCTCATGAATGTACAGGGTGAATTTCGTTTAGATTGGTGATCTGCACAACGAAACTGAACGAACGACCCACCTCCACATGACCTATGATGCCCGTTGACAATGACAACAATGTCACTTCCTCGTGTTAGAAATTAGAATAATTGTAATCGCTTCACCCTTTATTGTGCTCGGCTCGTGGAAAAAAAAAAAAAGCGAAGAAGTACAATTTGGCGTTTTAATTATGATCTCCCGATTTATACTTTAGATCTATGCTGGCGTCTTTATCAGCCTTGGTAGTTGTGAAAACCACTCGAATGA
>CM068953.1:87960251-87980136 GCA_035128595.1 Eptatretus atami | reverse complement strand
CCGTCACAGAGGAAATTTAAAACTTTACCACATGTTACATGACATTTGATATAGCGCATATTACTTGGATGACGCCCGGCCCCTCAGAACTTACATTGTGAAATAAACAAGGCTTGATGCCCGTTGACAATGACAACAATGTCACTTCCTCGTGTTAGAAATTAGAATAATTGTAATCGCTTCACCCTTTATTGTGCTCGCTCGTGGAAAAAAAAAAAAAGCGAAGAAGTACAATTTGGCGTTTTAATTATGATCTCCCGATTTATACTTTAGCGATCTATGCTGGCGTCTTTATCAGCCTTGGTAGTTGTGAAAACACTCGAACGAGAATAATAGTTACTTTGTAAAGGTTTATGATTGTACTCTATAGCAGACTTTTCAAAGTATAATTTGTGCACATTTACCTCAGAAGTGTAGATGGATGCAATTACACATTTGCCACCAAAAGAGTTGGCTCGCACCAACTCCTTCTCAAGACTGCGTGGGTATAGAATACCATTGAGTTTTAAATGGACCAGTTGATGAGCGACAGGTGAAGTTGCTCACCACAATCTAGCTTTGCACACCATTTACAAATAGTGCAGTAATTTGTGCTTTATCAATAACCAGACTGCAGAACTCATCTGTTTGCACTGTTGATTATTTCTCTCCTTGATAAGCACTCTGATGAGTTATTTTCTCTTTACAAGATGGAGTTTCATGGAAGAGCAAAGTGACAAAAGGTTAAAAAAAAAAAAAAACGCAATGAATGGGGTGATGGGGAAACAGTTGGATACAATTAGCAAGGGAATGAATGGACAAGGAGAGAGAGAGAGAGAGAGAGAGAGAGAGAGAGAGAGGAGAGAGAGAGAGAGAGAGAGAGAGAGAGAGGAGAGAGAGACAGACAGACAGACAGACAGGAACCTCAATATAAGAGGGTTACGTTTGTTTAATTTCATTATTCCATCACGCAGCAGGAGATGGGGTGTGTGTGTGTGTGTGTGTGTGTGTGTGTGTGTGTGTGTGTGTTGTGTGTGTGTGGTGTGTGTGTGTGTGTGTGTGTGTGTGTGTGTGTGTGTGTGTGTGTGTGTGTGTTGCCAGGCCATAAGGTGTTTTTTTTTTTTAACCATTTGAGCTTTGTCATCAAATTTCACAAAGCTTTATTATGAGAATTTGGAGAAGGCAAATTAATAATTTGGTCAAAAAAGGTATCTCAAACGTGGGCGTCACATAAAATCGTCAATTTCCATCCAATTGACCTTAATTGTATCCAATTGACCATTTATCCTTGTTACACACTCAACATGTCCAAAAAGTTTTGTACGAATCTGTCCATAACTTTTTGACATGTCCTGCTACAAGATAAAGGGGTGAAAAAAATCACCTCCGTCCACCTTCAGCAGTGGAGGTGAATATGATGGAACTTTGTGTCCCCACTATGCATGTTGTTTAATTTTT
This sequence comes from Eptatretus atami, assembly GCA_035128595.1. Lineage (NCBI taxonomy): Eukaryota > Metazoa > Chordata > Myxini > Myxiniformes > Myxinidae > Eptatretus > Eptatretus atami. The sequence goes on along the minus strand of CM068953.1, from coordinate 87,978,699 downwards.
CTTCCTCCACTTCCTCCGAGCATGCCACCCCCACCACAATCCCATTGTATATAATAAATAATAGGCACTCGAGTTGAGTGAAAACATATTTGTCTATTGTGATACTGTTTAAAGCTTCGTATTATTATTATTATGTAATTCTTTCTATTTGCTGGAAAAAATTCACATATTTTCGTTGTTTTTCAAATTGATAAAATAACTTCAACACAACTCTGCAATTTCCCATATGCCTCATTTTTGTACTCTTAACACACTTTTAAATAACTATTTGATCTTCACTGTTTATCATATCTTCCCTAATATGCTGAGTACAGGTATGCTGCTGGCGATCCTGGAGAAAGCTGGTGCGATACCAGCAATTTATTCGACACTTGACGGGAAGCTGGTTGCAGGTGTTGGGACAGTGGCTGCTGGTTATCAGAACTTCATCATTTGCATTGAGATGTTTTTTGCAGCCATTGCACTTCGCTTCGCTTTCACCACACTCTGTTTACTGCAATAAACGAGCTGATGCACAAGGTATGACATTCTGCTCTGATGAATCAGGAATGTGTTTTGCCTTTGTTTTCTTTAAAAAAATAATTCAGAGGCATTCTTGAATTAGTAACACAATTCATTGTGTGTGTGTGTGTGTGTGTCTGTTGTGTGTTTTTAATGGAATTTCCACTCAAGGTATACTGCACAAAGAAAAGTACAGATATTAAACAGAAAGAAGAAATCTATTTACATTCCTCTTGAACTGAAGTAGTTTATAATGAGAGGGAAGCAGGATGCAGATAAAGAGTTCAAAAGTGATGAAGTATGGGGAACGAAACTAGAAGGGTTTACATCATAGATTTATTCCTCAGGATGGATGGGAAGCAACTGCCAACTATGTGGATCATCTAAAAGAACGCTCAGGTACAACAACCTGTGAGAGACCCTCAGAGCATATTCCATGAAACTATCTTCAGAAAAGGCTCAAAACAAGCAAGCAGACTGAGAGAGGTTCCACAAATGATGCCAACTCCTGTCGCACAGATTGGCAGCACGTCGCTGGATTCTGTCAAGGAGAGATAGATGACAGGCTGGAGCACCAGTCCAAACATGGAAGCAATACTCCATGGCAGGTTGTGTTAGTTGCATTGTATAGATAGAGCACAGCAGCTGGAGAAAGCCATCACCGAGCATAAAATATGCCGCCAAGGCACTGAGGCACTTTTAGTTATATCAGAGATGTAGTTTTCCCAGCTGAGGTTTGAGCTGATATCCAATCTAACCAGATGGTTAACAGGGAGTTCCTGCAAAGGTGAATAATTCAGAGACAGGATGATCTTGAGCTGGACACAGACAACAAGGAGTCTTATTTTGGTTGAAAGTAACAAGCCAGTCATTTCCCCAGTAATCACACACTCTAGGTCCTGATGACAGTGGCACTGGCCTGGACACGGGAATGAGGAGATATGGTTCCTAAGATAGTAGTATACAGTGTTGAGTCATCTGTGAAATGGTTAACTGAAATAATGCAATCGGGCAGATCATTGATGTATAACAAGAACAATGTAGGACTCAACACAGAGCTCTGAGGAACACCAGCATTAATATTGTTACGAATTTGGAATTCAATTGCACACAACATACAGGTTCCCTTAGTCAGCTATGTCAATAAGTGCATGTTCCCTAGATAGCTCACCTTCCATTGTTTAAATGTTTTGAAATTGATTAGATGCGCTGCGGATCGATTTAATAGTTAGGGAGCGAACAATGGAGACGTCCCTCCCTCTTCTGCGAAGAGGAAGAAGAACCTGCCATCCCGTGACGTCAACAACCCCTCCCCACCGTGGTTGAGCGGGGGGTGGATCACGAGGGCATGAGTCACGCCGGGTGCGGGGGAGGGGTGCAAAGGATAAAGAGGACATCTTTTCTTTGTTCAAAAAAGAGTTCGTGAAAGTCCCGTGAAAAGAGTCCCGTGGTAGGGCTGAGTTCGTGGGCTGAGCTCGTGGGAGTCCCGTGGCAGAGTTCGTGTGCTGAGTCCCGTGGGAGAGTAAGCTTTTTGCTTCGGCAGTTGGGGAGTCGGGAGGAAGCCAGAAGCCAAGGAGCTGCGTGGAAGTCCGGGCGTCGCGAAGGAGACGCGAGCTGGAGGCGCAGCCTTGCCTGCTGTGTTGCGCAACACCGTTCGTGTGGAGAGAGCCGGAGAGAGCTCGCCTGCCACACGGAAGGCCCGAGCTCGACCGCGGCTACGCTAGCTGCTGGGGGACGGGACGTCGCGGGTCGCCAAGCCAGACACCACGAGGGTGCAGGTAACCTGCAACGGTCTCGTGGGACTTGTTCGGTCTGCAAGTGCCACGCCATAAAGACCAAAGAGGTCCAGTCTGACCCCATTGCCTTTGATGGGGTCTTTTCCTGCTTTTCTTTCGAATGAATGTTGTGGCGCCGAGTCCGTAAGTAAACTGTGTAAGTGACTGTACATTAATAATTCCTTATCGACGGTTGTAGTTCTTTTGTCGTGCTTTTGTTGCTTGTTTAATTGCATACGTGTTTCATTATAATGAATGTCCTTGTGTAAATGTAAACCTGCTCGCTTCGTCCATTCCCTCATTGACTGAACATTTCGTGTGTTGGGAGTTAGAAAGCCGTTGGTTTGCCGTAATAGGGGACATTTGGACGACGGTTCTCGGCGATTAAGCGCTCGGAATCGCACACGGACAAGCTCGCCTCGGCGGTTTGTTCCGTACGAGATCCGTCGAGGGTGGAATACCCGGTAGTTGGATCACGTGGGTATTTAGGTACATTGAAGATTGGCAATCGACCCTACCCACGTGATCTGCCCATTGGCGTATTTCGGTTCTTGGACAAGGACCCGTCGCTCGGAGTTATCCGGGCGGCGATCTATATTCCGGGCGATCGTCGGGCCGACTCGACTTGCGGCTCCGTTCAGAGCGGTCGGTTGGCGGCCGACACCCGGCCCGTAACAATATTATTGACAAGGTCAACTGTCCCTTGTGTAGCACAGAGATGTGGCAATTTTCAAGGAAATCAGGAATTGAAGCATGAATTTTGCAGAGATGTCATGATGTTAGCTTGTGGATGAGCACCTTGTGCCAACCTTGTCAAAAGCCTTTGAGATGTTGAGAACAACAACCCTGCTGGCTTCACCATGGTAATCCAAAGCTCTATTCACATGTTTTAGTGATTAGGGATACAACATCACCAGTAGACCATGGATGTCAGAAGCCATACTGGACATTAGTTAGGAGGTAGTTGGCTTCCAGATGACTCATGAGTTGCAGTTTGATGAGGGATTCAAATACTTTTCTCATAATGGGTAGAAGGCTAATCAGCTGTTGGAGAGTTGGAAGATCAGATTTCTCACCAAAGCCTTTAACCACAGGGACTACGGAAACCTGCCTTTGACTTTGACTTTGAGAGACACAAGCAATACAATTTTGAGAGAACAGAAGACAAGTTCTGGTGAACACATCTTCAAGGCAATTGCATTGGATTCAATCTGGTCAAATAATTTTGAGACGTCAAGCCCTTAAATAATTAGAAACGATGTGTCCATGGTCTTCAAAGTGTAGAGTTTGCAGCAAAACGCTCAGCAAAGAGGTCGACTTGATCAATCGAAGTAAGCACTTCAGGGCCATTGAAGATGACAGGAATTGATCGATTGCAGTTGAGAATGCTGTTAGAAATTCTCCCAAATTCTCTGGAACCTAGCCATTTATTTGGGATATAATCACAAACAGATTCTGCATACTGTCACTGAGCATTCTCTAATACTCATTTACAGTGGTTGCTTGCAAGGCGAAGCAAGTGATGCACTTCACTCGAGCCAACAAAATAATACTGATTGAAAAAGTGATTGCGATGGGTGATAGCAGCTCCACAAGCAAGAGTGAACCATGGCTGAGTGTGTGGTTTCACTTGGTTGGTCTGAGAAGGGATAAAGAGGTCCATACCAACATGGATCCACTCAGTAACTTCCTTGGTAGCTTCAGGTGTATTGTGACTGGATTGAGTTCCAGTGAACATTGCAAGAAAGAAAGCAAGCCATCACAGCACAGAGTTACATATTTGGAAGACAGTCCGATGGGCAGGATGAACACCAGTTGATGGTGAGGAGAAGAAAACCTGACCTTCAACATGATCAGAGATTCTGAGAGAGAGGGAGAATGTTTGCAGTGCCATCCCCAGGATTTGAGCATAAAAATAGATGAAGAAGATACTGTTGTCAGTAACTCGATCAGGAATTTGAGTAGGAAGGAACTCAAATGATCTGAGTAAGGTGATATGACACAGCAAAGTTAAATGCACTGACACCAGAAGCATTTGTGCTGTGATAGTGAAGTTACCAACCATTCTTTGGATGTGTAAAGTCTCCAAAGACATAATATCAGCAGTTTGATGTCAAGAAAGCATCATATCAATACTGTCAGTGATAGCATCAAAAATCGCACTATTGGTGGATGATTGAGATTGATACAAAAATGTAGGTAGACAATGGAATGCAAAAGTGCTAGACGAAAGCACATAAACTCTTGTGTTGTATCCTAAAGGGAGACCTCATGGCCAAGTGGTGGAGATGCCTTTGCATAAATACATAAACCATGTCAAGGTGGAAATCAAGTGTATGGAGGACATAGCCAGGCTCTACAAAAGATTTGGATAACACTTCAGTGTGGAGACGAGTTTCACCAAGAACAAGCAGACCGAGAGTTCAAAGCAATAAGGATTGTATGCCAGAGAAATCATTGGATTGAATAGTCATAGTATTAGAAGTTATAGAGGAAGGCGGAACATTCGTTTAGCAATCTACATGTCACGTACAAGGCCACAATGAGGCACATCAAGAGTCAATATTATCCTCCGGCCATAGCAGAGGCATCTTGATGGCCTCAGGGAAGCAACCAGAAGTAGATGCATGGGCCACATCCATGCATGTCCATGGCAGAACAGCTACCCTTGCATTTTACACCCACTGAATAGATCAGCCTCTATTGCATTTCCATTGAGTTTGGGATCCTGCTATCAAACGGCCATGACCTGCAGTCCGTTTTTAACCTGTACCTTCAGAGTGGTCACGCTGAGGTTATCGAAAACATAAGGCTCAACGTACATGAATATAGCGATAACGAAAGCTCCTCAATGGAAGAATAATAGTTACTTTGTAAAGGTTTATGATTGTACTCTATAGCAGACTTTTCAAAGTATAATTTGTGCACATTTACCTTAGAAGTGTAGATGGATGCAATTACACATTTGCCACCAAAAGAGTTGGCTCGCACCAACTCCTTCTCAAGACTGCGTGGGATAGAATACCATTGAGTTTTAAATGGACCAGTTGATGAGCGTACAGGTGAAGTTGCTCACCACAATCTAGCTTTGCACACCATTTACAAATAGTGCAGTAATTTGTGCTTTATCAATAACCAGACTGCAGAACTCATCTGTTTGCACTGTTGATTTATTTCTCTCCTTGATAAGCACTCTGATGAGTTATTTTTCTCTTTACAAGATGGAGTTTCATGGAAGAGCAAAGTGAAAAAGGTTAAAAAAAAAACGCAATGAATGGGGTGATGGGGAAACAGTTGGATACAATTAGCAAGGGAATGAATGGACAAGGAGAGAGAGAGAGGAGAGAGAGAGAGAGAGAGAGAGAGAGAGAGAGAGAGAGAGAGAGAGAGAGAGAGAGAGAGAGACAGACAGACAGACAGACAGGAACCTCAATATAAGAGGGTTACGTTTGTTTAATTTCATTATTCCATCCACGCAGCAGGAGATGGGGTGTGTGTGTGTGTGTGTGTGTGTGTGTGTGTGTGTGTGTGTGTTGTGTGTGTGTGGTGTGTGTGTGTGTGTGTGTGTGTGTGTGTGTGTGTGTGTGTGGTGTGTGTGTGTTGTCCAGGCCATAAGGTGTTTTTTTTTTTTAACCATTTGAGCTTTGTCATCAAATTTCAACAAAGCTTTATTATGAGAATTTGGAGAAGGCAAATTAATAATTTGGTCAAAAAAGGTATCTCAAACGTGGGCGTCACATAAAATCGTCAATTTCCATCCAATTGACCTTAATTGTATCCAATTGACCATTTAATCCTTGTTACACACTCAACATGTCCAAAAAGTTTTGTACGAATCTGTCCATAACTTTTTGACATGTCCTGCTCACAGATAAAGGGGTGAAAAAAATCACCTCCGTCCACCTTCAGCAGTGGAGGTGAATATGATGGAACTTTGTGTCCCCACTATGCATGTTGTTTAATTTTTCTTCCCTCCACTTCCTCCGAGCATGCCCCACCCCCACCACAATCCCATTGTATATAATAAATATATGGGCACTCGAGTTGAGTGAAAACATATTTGTCTATTGTGATACTGTTTAAAGCTTCGTATTATTATTATTATGTAATTCTTTCTATTTGCTGGAAAAAAATTCACATATTTTCGTTGTTTTTCAAATTGATAAAAGTAACTTCAACACAACTCTGCAATTTCCCATATGCCTCATTTTTGTACTCTTAAACACACTTTTAAATAACTATTTGATCTTCACTGTTTATCATATCTTCCCTAATATGCTGAGTACAGGTATGCTGCTGGCGATCCTGGAGAAAGCTGGTGCGATACCAGCAATTTATTCGACACTTGACGGGAAGCTGGTTGCAGGTGTTGGGACAGTGGCTGCTGGTTATCAGAACTTCATCATTTGCATTGAGATGTTTTTTGCAGCCATTGCACTTCGCTTCGCTTTCACACACTCTGTTTACTGCAATAAACGAGCTGATGCACAAGGTATGACATTCTGCTCTGATGAATCAGGAATGTGTTTTGCCTTTGTTTTCTTTAAAAAAAAATAATCAGAGGCATTCTTGAATTAGTAACACAATTCATTGTGTGTGTGTGTGTGTGTCTGTGTGTGTTTTTAATGGAATTTCCACTCAAGGTATACTGCACAAAGAAAAGTACAGATATTAAACAGAAAGAAGAAATCTATTTACATTCCTCTTGAACTGAAGTAGTTTATAATTGAGAGGGAAGCAGGATGCAGATAAAGAGTTCAAAAGTGATGAAGTATGGGGAACGAAACTAGAAGGGTTTACATCATAGATTTATTCCTCAGGATGGATGGGAAGCAACTGCCAACTATGTGGATCATCTAAAAGAACGCTCAGGTACAACAACCTGTGAGAGACCCTCAGAGCATATTCCATGAAACTATCTTCAGAAAAGGCTCAAAACAAGCAAGCAGACTGAGAGAGGTTCCACAAATGATGCCAACTCCTGTCGCATCAGATTGGCAGCACGTCGCTGGATTCTGTCAAGGAGAGATAGATGACAGGCTGGAGCACCAGTCCAAACATGGAAGCAATACTCCATGGCAGGTTGTGTAGTTGCATTGTATAGATAGAGCACAGCAGCTGGAGAAAGCCATCACCGAGCATAAAATATGCCGCCAAGGCACTGAGGCACTTTTAGTTATATCAGAGATGTAGTTTTCCCAGCTGAGGTTTGAGCTGATATCCAATCTAACCAGATGGTTAACAGGGAGTTCCTGCAAAGGTGAATAATTCAGAGACAGGATGATCTTGAGCTGGACACAGACAACAAGGAGTCTTATTTTGGTTGAAAGTAACAAGCCAGTCATTTCCCCAGTTAATCACACACTCTAGGTCCTGATTGACAGTGGCACTGGCCTGGACACGGGAATGAGGAGATATGGTTCCTAGATATGTAGTATACAGTGTTGAGTCATCTGTGAAATGGTTAACTGAAATAATGCAATCGGGCAGATCATTGATGTATAACAAGAACAATGTAGGACTCAACACAGAGCTCTGAGGAACACCAGCATTAATATTGTTACGAATTTGGAATTCAATTGCACACAACATACAGGTTCCCTTAGTCAGCTATGTCAATAGTGAATGTTCCTTAGATTTAGCTCAACTTCCCATTGTTTAAAAATGTTTTGAAATTGATTAGATGCGTGCGGATCGATTTATAGTTAGGGAGCGAACAATGGAGACGTCCCTCCCTTTCTGCGAAGAGGAAGAAGACCCTGCATCCCGTGACGTCAACAACTCCTCCACCGTGGTTGAGCGGGGGGTGGATCACGAGGGCATGAGTCACGCGCGGGTGGGGGGAGGGGGTGCAAAGGATAAAGAGGACATTTTTCTTTGTTCAAAAAAGAGTTCGTGAAAGTCCCGTGAAAAGAGTCCGGGTAGGGTGAGTTCGTGGCTGAGCTCGTGGAGTCCGTGCAGAGTTGTGTGCTGAGTCCGTGGGAGGAGTAAGCTTTTTTTGCTTGGCAGTTGGGGGGTGGAGGAACGCAGAAGCCAAGGAGCTGCGTGGAAGTCGGCGTCGCGAAGGAGACGCGAGCTGGAGGCGCAGCCTTGCCTGCTGTGTTGCGCAAACGCGTTCGTGTGGAGAGAGCCGGAGAGAGCTCGCCTGCACACGGAAGGCCGAGCTGACCGCGGCTACGCTAGCTGCTGGGGGAGGGACGTCGCGGGTCGCCCAAGCAGACACCACGAGGGTGCAGGTAACCTGCAACGGTCTCGTGGGACTTGTTCGGTCTGCCAAGTGCACGCATAAAGACCAAGAGTCCAGTCTGACCCCATTGCCTTTGATGGGGTCTTCTTCTTCCTGCTTTTCTTTCGAATGAATGTTGTGGGCCGAGTCCGTAAGTAAAACTGTGTAAGTGACTGTACTTTAATATTCTTATCGACGGTTGTAGTTCTTTTGTCGTGCTTTTGTTGCTTGTTTAATTGCATACGTGTTTCATTTAATGAATGTCCTTGTGTAAATGTAAACCTGCTCGCTTCGTCCATTCCCTCATTGACTGAACATTTCGTGTGTTGGGAGTTAGAAAGCGTTGTTTTGCCGTAATAGGGGGACATTTGGACCGACGGTTCTCGGCGATTAAGCGCGCTGGAATCGCACACGGACAAGCTCGCTCGGCGGTTTGTTCCGTACGAGATCCGTCGAGGGTGGAATACCCCGGTAGTTGGATCACGTGGGTATTTAGGTACATTGAAGATTGGCAATCGACCCTACCCCACGTGATGCCCATTGGCGTATTTCGGTTCTTGGCAAGGACCCGTCGCTCGGAGTTATCCGGGCGGCGATCTATATTCCGGCGATCGGTCGGGCCGACTCGACTTGCGGCTCCGTTCAGAGCGGTCGGTTGGCGGCCGACACCCGGCCCGTAACAATATTATTGACAAGGGTCAACTGTCCCTTGTGTAGCACAGAGATGTGGCAATTTTCAAGGAAATCAGGAATTGAAGCATGCAATTTTGCAGAGATGTCATGATGTTAGCTTGTGGATGAGCACCTTGTGCCACACTTTGTCAAAAGCCTTTGAGATGTTGAGAACAACAACCCTGCTGGCTTCACCATGGTAATCCAAAGCTCTATTCACATGTTTTAGTGATTAGGGATACAACATCACCAGTAGACCATGGATGTCAGAAGCCATACTGGACATTAGTTAGGAGGTAGTTGGCTTCCAGATGACTCATGAGTTGCAGTTTGATGAGGGATTCAAATACTTTTCTCATAATGGGTAGAAGGCTAATCAGCTGTTGGAGAGTTGGAAAGATCAGATTTCTCACCAAAGCCTTTAACCACAGGGACTACGGAAACCTGCCTTTGACTTTGACTTTGAGAGACACAAGCAATACAATTTTGAGAGAACAGAAGACAGTTCTGGTGAACACATCTTCAAGGCAATTGCATTGGATTCAATCTGGTCAAATAATTTTGAGACGTCAAGCCCTTAAATAATTAGAAACGATGTGTCCATGGTCTTCAAAGTGTAGAGTTTGCAGCAAAACGCTCAGCAAAGAGGTCGACTTGATCAATCGAAGTAAGCACTTCAGGGCCATTGAAGATGACAGGAATTGATCGATTGCAGTTGAGAATGCTGTTAGAAATTCTCCCAAATTCTCTGGAACCTAGCCATTTATTTGGGATATAATCACAAACAGATTCTGCATACTGTCACTGAGCATTCTCTAATACTCATTTACAGTGGTTGCTTGCAAGGCGAAGCAAGTGATGCACTTCACTCGAGCCAACAAAATAATACTGATTGAAAAAGTGATTGCGATGGGTGATAGCAGCTCCACAAGCAAGAGTGAACCATGGCTGAGTGTGTGGTTTCACTTGGTTGGTCTGAGAAGGGATAAAGAGGTCCATACCAACATGGATCCACTCAGTAACTTCCTTGGTAGCTTCAGGTGTATTGTGACTGGATTGAGTTCCAGTGAACATTGGCAAGAAAAGAAAGCAAGCCATCACAGCACAGAGTTACTATATTGGAAGACAGTCCGATGGGCAGGATGAACACCAGTTGATGGTGAGGAGAAAGAAACCTGACCTTCAACATGATCAGAGATTCTGAGAGAGAGGGGAGAATGTTTGCAGTGCCATCCCCAGGATTTGAGCATAAAAATAGATGAAGAAGATACCTGTTGTCAGTAACTCGATCAGGAATTTGAGTAGGAAGGAACTCAAATGATCTGAGTAAGGTGATATGACACAGCAAAGTTAAATGCACTGACACCAGAAGCATTTGTGCTGTGATAGTGAAGTTACCAACCATTCTTTGTGATGTGTAAAGTCTCCAAAGACCATAATATCAGCAGTTTGATGTCAAGAAAGCATCATATCAATACTGTCAGTGATAGCATCAAAAATCGCACTATTGGGTGATGATTGAGATTGATACAAAAAATGTAGGTAGACAATGGAATGCAAAAGTGCTAGACGAAAGCACATAAACTCTTGTGTTGTATCCTAAAGGGAGACCTCATGGCCAAGTGGTGGAGATGCCTTTGCATAAATACATAAACCATGTCAAGGTGGAAAATCAAGTGTATGGAGGACATAGCCAGGCTCTACAAAAGATTTGGATAACACTTCAGTGTGGAGACGAGTTTCACCAAGAACAAGCAGATCCGGAGAGTTCAAAGGCAATAAGGATTGTATGGCAGAGAAATCATTGGATTGAATAGTCATAGTATTAGAAGTTATAGAGGAAGGCGGAACATTCGTTTAGCAATCTACATGTCACGTACAAGGCCACAATGAGGCACATCAAGAGTCAATATTATCCTCCGGCCATAGCAGAGGCATCTTGATGGCCTCAGGGAAGCAACCAGAAGTAGATGCATGGGCCACCATCCATGCATGTCCATGGCAGAACAGCTACCCTTGCATTTTACACCCACTGATAGATCAGCCTCTCATTGCATTTCCATTGAGTTTGGGATCCTGTCCTATCAGACGGCCATGACCTGCAGTCCGTTTTTAACCTGTACCCTTCAGAGTGGTCACGCTGAGGTTATCGAAACATAAGGCTCAACGTACATGAATATAGCGATAACGAAAGCTCCTCAAATGGAACAACCAGCCTCTTGCATTGAAACAAGACAATGTTGGAAGTTTGTCTCTTCACAGTACAAAAAGGGCTGGGAGGGGTTTACTAGTCCACTTCAAGACAACAAATAGTAGCTCTACCCACCCGGGTTTTAGATCAGAGTTGTCTTCCCTTTCTTAGGCAGATTGCTGACCGAGGCTTATGAGTACCACCTACCCGGGTTTGAAATCGGAGTTGTCCCTCTTGAGCAGAGAGCCAACCAAGACTATGGAGCTCTACCTTCGTGGAGCACATGAATTTAAGGCACCAGGAACTTACCTACACCCTCTGCCTTTAACAAGAAACAGGGTCGGCATGAGAAGCCAGGCAGTGGGATTTGGTTAAGAGATGCTCTTTGAGATGCTGTGCGATGGAGATACTCAGTCAACCAATTGAATCAAAGCACATTCCAAAACTCATTTTTATCCCAGAGAGTTCCTGCCTTACAATCAAAAGTGAGGTCAAGAGATTAAGGAGAGGTGTATGCCATGTCTCTCTGGAAGATAAAGGGAGAGGTTGGGGAGGACTACAAATACAGTTGCACTAATTTTTAAATATCTAACACTTACCTCATTCTTTGAAGATGTCAACATTTTCTCACACGGCTGCTGATGCTTTGCCTTCCTTGCTTATTTTGCTGTTCTCCAGGTCGTGGTGTTCCCATGAGCATATCAAGCAGTCTCAAAGAAACAATGAATCCCCATGACATTGTTCAGGATGCCATTCATAACTTCTCACCGGCATACCAGCAGTACACGCAGCAGTCAACCTTGGAGCATGGCACTCCTTGGCGAAATGGGCACACGTTCCAAACTCGTCAGGCTTTCTCTGCCACCGTGCCCAATCACGACACTGAAAAGACCATGCTGCTTTCATCTGATGATGAATTCTAAGCCTATTTGTTGCCTTGTTAACCTTTCCACTCACCTCATTTGTCTGCCAGTACTGAAATTATGACAGTTGTGAAGACTTCAGGTTTGTTAGTTCTTCTATTTATTTCCTATCCCATGCTTTTCGTTGTCATCAAGTTTTATTGGACATGAAGTCCTTTCATGTTTACGATGTAATCAGTTTGTTTTTGAAGCGCTTGACATCATAAACATAAAAGCACTTTTTATTCACTTCTGATTGATACTTGATTTTGGACCTTCTGCAAGGACTTAACTATTTTGGGAATGTAAAGCCCTTGTTTAGTAAACAGACTCTGGAGTATTTGACTCGGTCTGATGTCTCACGACTGATTTCTCCCCAGAAATAAATACGGTATGACATTCTCACCTTACTAAACAATGCAACTTGTACACTACCTTAGCCACATAAGTTGCAAAGTCCTTTTTTTGCTTTTTTATTCCTTTAAATTTTGAGCAAACGGAAGGCAGCAAAACCATGTTTGTGTAAATCGTCATAATTATTTGGACCATTTTTGTCTTTTGCTTAATTGTTAAAGTTGTGTTCATCATGAAGCCTTGTGTTGGCTTCATGGTCAGGGCGGTGGGCTTGGGATCCTAGGGTCCTGAGTTAAAATCCTTCATTCCCATTGAATTAATACCAGGTGGGGTTGACTCAGTCTGTCATTCTTTTGACGTCAGCAAAACGAGTACCAGCTTGCTGGGATGTCCTGGTGTGTGCCCTGGTTTAGAATAGGTACTAAAGGGTTGGCGTTTTAAAACGGGTTTAGAAGACTAAAACGGGTAAACTGAAGGGTTTAGAAAGGTGACTAAAGGGTTTGGCTTCAGGAAGGGCATCCGGCCATTAAAACATTGCCTCAACTAGAAGGGCACTCGAAGGCACATACCTCCGCCCGGTAATGCCTGATCCACGAGAACATATCTGGCTCAAAACATTTTTGAAATATCATGCTATATCGTTTTTGAGCCCAATCTCTCAATGGTGAAGAATGCTAAGAAATTCTAGTAATCGGATTCGATCCGGAGCTTCACCAAAGTCTAATGAGTTTGTCCTTGTCACACACCGAACCTGCCACCAAATTTATCTGGATCCGTCCACAACGTTTTGAGATATCGTGTTATATATTAGTTTAGCCCGATCCCTCAATGGTGAAGAATCACTTCAAAAATTATCAGATCCGTATCCGGATCTTCAGCAAAATTGAACATCATTCTTCCTTGTCACACACTCCAACATGTCCACCAAGTTTCATCCGAATCTGTCCACAACTTTTTGAGATATTGTGCTACATATCGTTTTGCCCAATCTCTCAATGGTGAAGAATCACTTTAAAAAATCTAATCGTCGGATCTGGACCGGATCTTCACCAAAATCTAATCAGTTAGTCCTTGTCACACAATGGACCTGTCACCAAATTTCATCTGGATCGTCCCAAACTTTTTGAGATATCCTGTACACAAACAGACAGAAAGTGGTGAAAACATCACCTCCTTCACCTTCGGTGGCAAAGGTAAAAAGGGAACCATGACAGAAGATTGTCATGGGACCGCAAGGCTAACCCCCACTCTTGCAGGGAAAAATGGTCTTATAATGTTTGTGTGTTTGTGTGCGTTTTCATCGTATACATTTAGGTCTCCGCAATGTTAAAGAAGTTTGAGCTTGTCACAATGATCAAAGTTCTGTTATTTTAACTTCACATCGAGCGTGGGGAAAAATTGTGCTTTTGGTTTTGGTATCTTCGTTATTTTTACCTCCGCCACCGAAGGTGAAGGAGGTTATGTTTTCACTCCTGTCTGTCTTTGTTTGTTACTTGCAAAATCGAAGATTTTTCAAGTATATTGGTTCGTCGATTTTGTTATTCTGTCTGTCTGTTTGTCTGTCTTTGTTGCCTACAGGTCACAATTCTAAACCGATCGTCATGAAACTTTACCAAGTTGTAAAGGTCGTCTCAACTGAGAAGCCCATTGATTCTGAAGTCAAAGGTCATCTTGAAGTTGAATTTCTAAAATCATCATTTTTCATCCGATTGACTTGAAATTTGAACAACATTTGCATATTATGTCACGGAATTGGGAAAGCAACTATTTTCAAGGTCAAAGGTCAACTCAAGGTCAAGCTTCTAAAATCAAATTTTATTTGAAAAATTGTCAATTTTCATCTGATTAACCTGAGAATCAAACAGCAATTGCATAGTTCATTACAGAATTGGGAAAGCAACTATGTTTGAGGTCAAAAGGTCAAAGGTAAACTCAAGGTCAAACTTTTAAAATCATCAATTTCAATCTGAAAAATAATAAATTTTCATCCGATTGACCTGAACTTTGATTAATATTGTGAATTTTAATCTTCATGAAATGGACAATTTGATGTATCCATGGCAACCTCTGGAGAGGGGGGTGCACTTTGCAAGTATCGTGCTCTGCATGACATCTTTTTGGGGTCGCCGAAATAGGTGACCCTTATTGTCAGTAATTCTGTCTGTTTGTTTGGATGTTTGTTCGTTTGTCATCACATAATTGTTAGTAAACTGGCGGATTTTGACAAACTCGGTGGTAGGTACATCTTATGACCTAGTGCTTTGGAAATTGTGATGGTTGCTAGGGACGCTTTGGTTCCCTAGCAACAACCGAAAAACCTTCAAAATCGTACCGTTCACAGAAATCAATTCCGAAAGCCATTATCCCACGTAGGGATGATATTTGGTCACGAATGATCTACAGGTGATGCTCTATCAAATATTCCGGTTTTTTGTGATATATGAGTACTTTACCCGCAGTGCCCCTACAATTAGGGTATGCGCGAAAATTGAAGGCCCCTAGCGACAGTGAGTCGTGAATGAATGTGGTGAGGACCATTAACAGGTGGGACAGGTAGTCAGGACCATTAACGAATGAAACTTTGCAGGTTCATGTACTCAATGAGTACTACAACTTTGCCTCAGGACATATTGACGATTTCGCTTAGGTCAGGGGTCAAAGGTCAATTAGTGCAAAAATCGATAATATGCGAGCTGGAGGTGCTTTCGCGCCAAATGCTACTCCTCCAGGGTTATGGTCGGATGGTCATGAAAATTCACACTAATCGTCTGGAATACATTGTGCACAATGATCGAGCCGGATTTTCAATTTAGATCTTTGTTCACCCACAGCACCCCCTCAAACTTTGGGGATTTCCGATTTCAAACCGCATTTTCGGTACTTTTCATTCAAATGGATACCGAGTAGTTTATCAGTAGATGGAACTGGATGAGATTTGATATGCATAATCTTAAGGTGATTCCCTATCCGCTATATGACATCCATTTTTGTTCCATACTATATAGTTTCCATGCTCGGCGACCCATCGCCGCCTACCGGCTTGTCTTTTTTGTTTGTCTGCCTGTGCAGGACATCCTCAAAAAGTTTTCGACCGATACGAATGAAATTTGGTGGGCAGGTTGGGTGTGTGACAAGGACGAACTGATTAGATTTTGGTGAAGATCCGGGTCTGAACGACTGGAATTTTTTAAAGCGATTCTTCACCATTGAGAGATTGGGCCAAAATGATACATAGCACATCGATATCTCAAAAAGTTGTGGACGGATCGGACGAAACTTTGGACATGTTGGGTGTGTGACCACGACGAATTGATTCGTATTTGGTGAAGATCCGAATCCGGATTCGGATCTGATGTTTTCTTAAGTGATTCTTCACCATTGAGAGACAGGGCTAAACTAATATATTGCACAATATCTCAAAGTTGTGGACGGATTCGGATGAAGTTTGGTGAACAGGTTGGGTATGTTGCAAGGATGAATTGATTCGATTTTGGTGAAGATCCTAATCTGGATATGGATACAAAATTTATTTGATTGTAAGTGATTCTTCACCATTGAGAGATAGGGCCAAAAACGATATATGTAATGATATTTCAAAAATGTATTGGGTATTCGTTCTCGTGGATCAGGCATTACATGGCGGAGGTATGCGCTCACCCGAGTGCCCTTCTAGTTCTCTGTGTGCAGTCGTCATTCTTCTGATTGTTGTTTTTGTGATTATCAAAATAGTCATCACAAAATGATATTTTCTACATCACTAGAGTTATGAGCCTGCTGGCTTCTGTTATTTAGGTCCTTCATGATCCAAGATATCTGTATTAAAACAAGAAATGGGATCTTTATTATTTTGTTGTTTGAAGTAGATGTTTTTGTTTCTCGTTGAACCTTTCATATCTTTGCTTTTGCTTTGGTTCAGCACCTTACTACTTAAGTCAATTGAGATACGATTATTCTTTCTTTTTTTGTATAATAATTTCTGTCATGAAGATCAAACACTTTTAAAATTTTGGCACTCTGAAGGTAAAGCCCTGGATAGGAATTCTCAACAAAGTTTCTAGTAAATGCTGGAACACGAAGAACAACTTATAACAGAAATTTAGAAGAAGAAGAAATTCAAAACCAACTTCAAATGTATTTTACAGAAAAACATTAATAACGAAAACTTTATAGGTTGGTCTATGCATGACTGTCATTTTTTTCTCAGATAAATGTTTTTTGACTTGTTGCCTTACCCATTTGCACATCTTGGCAAAGTAACACAATTGTGATGTGACTTTACAAAATTGGCATCAGCCATAACAACTATTTTAAACACATCCTTAAAAGGACCATTATAAAATTTGTCATCGTTTGCTGAAATTATCTTCAACATACCCTAATTTTGATGTTAGCTGTGTTCATACAGTCTGGCCTAATAAGATAATACAATGCACTTAAATAGTCAAAGGCATTAACCTTTTATTGCAAAAAGAATGGCTTAATTACTCGCAGTTTATAGACTCACCCATTTTATCTCTTATTGCTGCGCTGTTTCATGTATCCTCAAATTAAGATAATGTTACTGCGAACTGAGTTTGCTGGTAGTGTATGATGTAGGAAACCTGCATTTCACATTGGTAACAATTCACAATACTGTCGTACCCGGCTATTCGCTATTCGCAGACCCCATGAATGCACGGTTTATAAAATGCGACCTGCTTCGACATTTGTGGCCCTGTGCTTTGTGTGTTCACGGTTTTTCGCAGGCGTATTTGCATTTTTTCCGTGGGATTTTTGATTTTCCCTCATGAATTGCAAAGGACCGGGAACCTATCATCCCCCCTTTTTCCATTGAAACAATGCCCCACTATTCACAGATTTGCTATTTGTGGTGTTTTCCAGGAATATATCCCCTGCAAATAGCAGGGTTCGACAGTACCGTATATTGTGTTTCAAATCTAAGCAGTTTTGTTTTCTGACTGGGTTTTTTGTTTTTTCTTCTTCATGATAGTCTTGTATCAAATATTGCATGACATCCTGTTGCAAACTTGAATTTAGTCATGTTTTGAAATCGGTTAATGAGGTAGTTTTATTTTATTTGTTTTTCCCGAAACTTTTTTCAAGGAACTTTTCTCAACGGACCTTCCGGGGAACTTCCTTGAAATACTATGATAAAAACGACACTGTTGGCACAGACTGCCTACACTTTTTGTAATTGACATTACTTTGCACAAAGTATAAAACAGCTTGTGCGTATTATCATCGATGTAGTGATGCTTCGCAATGATTTAGCATGTAGGCAAGAATACGGGATCAACTAAGTGAGCTTTAAGGCTGCAACTTTTTCCTTGTCATTCTCTTCCAAAATTATTTATGCGATCATCATGCAGACTTTTGGAGAGTTTATCACAGCAGTTTATTTTTGACCTTGTTCCTTGATCAAGCCTTTTTTTTTTTGAGTAACACAGGAAATTTGTCCTTGTGGTGGGCTTAAATTTTGCTGGTTGTTAAAAGGTGCAAGGCCACCATTGAGATAAAGAATTTTGTCATTTTGCATTGAAGGATGTACTATTTGCTCGTGTCTTGCATGCACAACTATTTGTGCTGATCGCTTCCACACTTCCCAGCCCTTACTGCCAGATTTTCCATTTCTGTACAGGGACACATGCCTAGTCTCCTGTTGGCCATATGGAAACTATGTGCAGTCGCTGCTGCTCTTTTGGTAGTTCTACAAGTTTGCTTACATGAACAGAGTTTTGAGGCTTTATGTGTAAATGTTCAGTCATTTTTTGAAGGTGCAACAACTCAATTTTGGAAAGTGAATGATGTTGCATTGCTTATTTTTTTT